>CM062813.1:905051063-906251063 GCA_031772625.1 Pinus tabuliformis
CGGTTCTGCCATCATTTAATCTCTTCATCTGAGTCCGACGTGAAAGAACTATCACGGTTCCATGACTGTCTACTGTCCGCTATTGGATTTAGCCTGTCTTGATCTTGCACTGTAATCTGGTAGATACAGACCAACTCACCATCATTGTCTTCATCCCATACAGGCTCGGTATATTGTGCCTCTTCCACTAGATCTAATTGGACCACTATGTGGAGAGATTTCTTTTCGAATATCATTTTTTGTTTCTTGAGGTTGATGACTCCATAACTATCCATTACCCAATCTATCCCTAACAGTGGAGGAAATGGGTTACTATCATCCACAATTTCTATTACTTCAAAGTTGGTTTGGGTGCTAGTGCCATCAATGTCTACTGTAACCTCATGCAGTCTTCCCATGGGAAACATCTTTTGCTGGTTAGCCATCTGTAATTGAATCGATGACTATTACAGTGGAGGCCTGCCCATGCGTTCCCAACTCTGCTTTGGTAGGACATTCTAGTCAGACCCCAAATCTAAAACAACTTGATACATCTCATAGTCTTCGATTTGGATAGTCAGTTGCATTTCCCGCATAGTGCGCAAAGCATGTTTGCCTAATTTTCAAACCATTCGTGGTTTGTCCACTCCCACGCATCGAGTTATCAATTCTTGTAGCTCGTTTATTAATTTAGCATCCCTGAGTAAGTTCATGCAAGTTTCCAAGAAGGTAGTTAGCATAGAAGTATCCTTCTCTGATCCAAATTGATCCTTACTTTCAGACGTAGAAGCTTCCGCGAAGTTCTTCTTGGCTTCCATAAAGGTTTCCTTCACATGCTCCAAGTCAAAGTCTGGTTGTTTTCAGGGTCCCTTAGGGACCCATGCATCTGCCTTTGACTGCTTCTCCTTATCTTCTCGAGTGGTGGTGCCACTTTGGAGCATCATATTTACGTTAGGATCCTCCACACGGGGTTCAGCCTTCATCATTTGGACGTTTTGAGTGGGGTTAGTTAGAAGCACCCCCTTTTCCCACATCTGAGAAATCAGCGTGGGGCAATCGACTGCTTCATGGTAAAATTGGTAATAGTAGGGACAATAAGCTTCGGTCCGATTCGTGCAATCCCGCTCGTAATGCCCCGGCCCTCCACAATTGTAGCAAATTAATTGTCCTCGTCCCCGTCCGAATCCCATTCCCTTGCAGCCCCGTCGGCATCCTTGGTACCCTCCCTGTGGGAGCAGTGCGGTGGGGTCTTACCTTTGCACCTCTGTTTGCATCCTATAAGCAGGTGTTCGATGCATCAACATCTCGTAACTATGGCAATTTCTTTCATCGTGGCCCACCATTTTGTAGAAGTTACAAAATAACTTTTGACGAGGGGGTTGTCTTAAGTTTAGCAATAGGTGACAATTGTCTATGGCATGCTTTCCTCCCACCTGATATATTGCACACCAGAGTGTGGGTGTCATGCTTGGCCCAGCTTGTACCTCTGGTTGCAACGCTATTGGTCCCCCTCGTGTCACATAGTTCGCAAAGATCGGATAGTGGTCCTTATCGTGGCCCTGTTCCTTACGTTTGATACACAACACTTCTTCCCGTACCTCTGTCCTAGGCACGTATCCTTTTTTCAAGATTCACATCTTTAGACATAAGCTTTGTATTTGTGCTTGGATTTGTTGTACTCCCAACCCTGGATCCTATATTGGGGTTTCGTGTAGCCACATTGTTGCCTCTAGCGCTTCAGCTAGGGTTGAGATCTTTTGTTGCGACAAAGCTGATCTCAGATATGGTGTTAATGATGTGACAAACCAAGCATGGTGTTGCACATCCGATAGTGTCATGTTGGCCTCGCGGATGGTGCTTTTCAACCTTTGATCCAAATCCCATAGGGTTTCACCAGGCAACATTAAAATTTCCTTGAACCCAATAACTGACTGTGCTTCTGACTTTCACCACCCAAATTCCTTGTTTAGCGCCTACTGGATTGCTACTATCCCTTCATTTGGATGATCACTTGAATATTTCATGTACCAGGTCAAGACATGGTCCTTTAGCGTGCTAACTAAGGTAGCCTTCTTGATGTTATCATTTGTGATGCCCTGAGCATTCCATATAGATTTTATCACAAACCAGAGCCAGCCTGGTTCCTCATTTCCTACACCCTTCAATGTTGGCAGCTGGACTGTGCTCACCATCCCAACTTTTGGTGGTGGTGGGGTTGGAGGTGGGGTTGGTGTTGGAGTGGATGGATTTGATGTAGGTGAAGTGGGTGGTGGCATGGGCAGAGGTGGTATCAGTGGGAAGCACTCCCTAATAAACCAGATTGCACTTCTTAGTGAGAACCTCGCGAGCTTCTCCTTGCTTTCCCGTGAAATAGAAGCCAAAGGACTATTTCCTACCCCTCCCATTTCGCGGTAACCTCTTCCGCTCCGCGTTACTCCAGACATCAATAAATGTGCATAATCTATTTTTCACTCAACAACATCTTAATCCAAGTATTCAATGATTTGATATACCTATCCCGAGGTCCTTGAAGAAATCTCCTTTCTGCTTCACTATAGCTCGTAGTTGTATCTATCGCGAACTCAGTGATAAATCCTCCTATCACCCATTCCAGCCAATGATCTATGGCGCGTGCGATTTTATCTTCAGTGGCCTCTAACCTGCGCACCAGTTCCGGAGTCCACACAATAGGCTAATATAATCTACACCTTCCCACACTGTCAGCTAACCTTGCGATCCACTCGTATAGCTCTACCAGAAATGTCACGAAGAAGTCTTCCTGAATATCTGTGTATATATAGCAGTCCAACCAATCTTCCTTTGATATCCATGGATTTTTGTTTTCCTGAACTATGAACTTTTGGAGTTTTAGATCCCACCACTCTTCAATCTCTTTCTTTGTAGGGTTCAAGTGTTCCAACATCAGACACACCTTAGGCAGATCCCGGTCCCGTCAATGGAACCATTTGTTGGCTTATATGGGCCTGACCTAGGTTCGGAAGAATTATTTAGCCAATAAAATCCTGTAGCTACTGGCCCATTCGGCAATAGCCCAGAGAGTGCAAACTGAGGTCTCACTCGAGGTAGCAGGGGAGGGTGCTAGAACTAGGTTTCCACACCCTTGGGATGTATAGATGTGGTCTGAAGGTGTTGTTCTGCAACTTCGCACTGCTCTATTTCTCGCAGATCTGAACCTAGAAAAATCCTTACTAATTATTATTGTACTATTTATGTATTCAATCCACTTTTAAGCAAACATTTATCAAAGTTAACCGATTCACGCACTTGGAATAGACACAGATTTAGGTATTTATAAGAAGATGCACATAGATCAACAGTTATAGTAAACATTCAGAAGCTGGATCTGCGATAATTTAGATTTAACACAGAATTTCATAAACAACTTATCTTTATTCGACTTCTTCACCAATACATCTAGATTTGCCCTGCGCACTCAGCTGCAGGGGTCTGCGCACACAGCTACGGACTCTTCCAGGCCTCTGCGCACACAACTGTAGAGCCTCTATCCACTACCCAAACCCTTGACTCAGACTTACAGATGCTTCAAAACTTTCCTTCTCAACAACCCATTACATATTAGACCCAAGATTACCTTCCAAAAACTAATCTCTCTCTACCCATAGAGCCTCGCTCTATTTGTACCTTTCCATGGACTGCGATCCATGGGTGGGCCGACTCAACTTATATTTCTTTCCATTATTTTTGGGTGGACTACCCTTTGACTCAACTTATTATCAATCGTGCTCTGCACATCCCGCGGAGTCTTTAGCTATCTTTATCCAAAATTTCGGGCTTTGTGCCCCATGTCTGTTGCGTGGGGCTTCTGCTACCCAACACTAATCCTTCGCACTCCATCATGCAATAATTTTTCTCTACTTTAGACAACTTCCAACTTGCAAATGCTATAGGGTGATCTAGTTCTCCCTCACCGGCCTATATCAGCATGGCCCCCAACACAATACGTGATGCATCCATGTGCACAGGAGATTCCTTCTTCTAGTTCAGGAAGACTAGGATCAGTGCAGTGACCATTTTCTCTTTCAGCATGTCCAAGCTCTTTTGACATTCATCATTCCAACAAAATGTAGCATCATTTTTCAACAATTTCTCCATAGGCTTAGTGATCTAGGCATAGCTCTTGATGAACTTCCTATAGTATCTAGTATGCCCTAGAGTTATGCACACATGTTTCATAGTCCTTAACGCCTCCAAGTTGATTATCACCGCGATTTTCAAGGGGTCTACAATCAATCCTTGTCTGCATTCCACATGACTGAGAAGGATCCAAAAAGGGACACAAAACATACACTTCTTTAGATTGAGCGCGATCTGGTATGTCTGACATGTATCTAGCATCAAGCGCAGACTTTCCACATGCTGCTTGACCAATCCAAACACTGTCTAATAGTCAAAGTATACCTCCATAAATTTATGAATGAAGTCTTTGAATGCCGCAATGACTACGTGCGAAAAGATTGCTGGCACATTCTTAATCCCAAAAGGCATTGTGGTGTACTGAAAACATCCCCATTCAGTCACAAAGGTCATCTTGGTTCTATCCTTAGGCGTGATTTTGCTATGATGGTACCCAAAGGACCCATCAGTGAAAGAGTATGCTTCTTGGTTGCCTACATTATGAAGGACCTTGATAGCGAACGGGGTTGGGAAAGGATCATGCACACAAGTGCCATTCAATTTCTGGAGATCCACACATATCCTTATTTCTTCTTTCTGTTTCTTTTCCTGAACCACTATTGGGCTTACCTAATCAGATTCTTCCACTAGTACAATAATTCCTAACGTGAGCATCTTATCTAACTCAAAGTAGACCCTTTCCTTATACTTCAAATTAAGGCGGTAAGATCTTTGTTTCATAGCTTCTGCGTTAGGTTTCAGGGTGATCTTCATGACACCCAGGTGTAGAGCATTGGAAAGGTATGTTTTGATGTATAATTTAGTGATGTTTCAAGCAATGTTTGTAATCTTTTCTTTGTTATAAAGTAAGAAGAATGTAATGAGAATGAGCACGAATGACCAATTACTAATAGTTGTCTTCTCTATGCAGAAAATGACAAAAGGAGGAGGACGCAGTGCAAAACTGGAGTTCCATGAGAAGATAACGGTTGTCCCCTCGAAACTAACTAAAGTCCAGACCAGGGCGAGCAAATCTCGGCAAATCAATCTGGGACGAGATAAGGGACTGTCAGTTCGGAAGACTAGGCAAAGAAAAGAGAGGAGTTAACAGTTTAACAGATCCCTCAGGATCTTCGATCCTGAGGGATCGTTACTTTCAATTATTTTGTTGTCTGGTTAACTCCGCCGTTACTAGTATAAAAAGGGTAGCATTGAAGACTTTGGGGACTCTCGTTGTGTATCTTTATTTTCTGTTTACAGAATTCACAGTCAGTTGGAACTCAGACTATTGAGTCTCTTTGAGACTTAGTTTTTGCTGTACTATCGTTGATGTGTTAATATAATATATTTGGTATTACTATCCCTCTGCGTCTGAAGTAAATTCCGGCGGTGTGCCATTGGAAGCTAAGGGCCCAGCTCCAACGGACACTGGCTGATTGTATCATTACGGTTTGGCTTAGTGTGGTTTGTTTATCATTCTTAATAATTTGACATATTTTACATGCTGTTCCATATTCGTTCATCAGTAGTTTTTCTATTGTAAATCTTTATAACAAGCTCACATCATATTTCCAGAATTGGTCACATAACGATTGTTCTGAGTTATTCACTTCTGTTACAGAATTTATAAGTGGAATGCTTTAGCTACATATAGTTGGAGTGACGATCATAAGAAAATGGAATTAACGTTGTAGGTGGACTACTGGTGATCATGTCAGATTATCTGTACATATGATTGACGTTTCCTGTTTATTTGATTTAGTTGTCTACCTTTATATATGATTGACGTTTCCTGTTTATGATGGTTTGTTGTTCCATTTGGTTAAGTTGTTTACTTGTATAAAAGATTGCTCTGTCTTTGTGTATAAGTTGATGCAAAGGATTGAGAGTGTTGAACTCGCGAGACTTAGTTTCTTTTACTGCTGTTCCTTTTTACTGCTGTTCCATTTCTGCATTGCCGTTCCATTTTACTTTCCTGCTGTTCCTTTTTACTCGCATTCATTGGTTTGGTGTGAGAGGAGGATCAAGGCTGTCGTGAGACACAGCAGACGCTATTATGCTCCCAGATCCATGATCCATACTCTGATTTCTTTTCTTTCAACAGTTTCTAGAGGGATGGGTTACTATTTCCGCACCCTCGACTGGTAAAGTTGTTGTGTGTGATTTCTTTCTGCAAAAGTAATCTAGCCATAATTTAGCATCCGTTTACTCTTGTATTTCTTAGGCCTATACTACTAAGCATTACTCTGACAAATAGCCTCAAATTGAGATACCCTTTGCAATAACAAAACGCTCCCGGATTGACTTGTAATGTGAGATAACTAGAGGTGAAAAAGGCCCTTGTTACAACTCTACATTTTGGCGCCGTTGCCGGGGAAAGGGTATAGCCATTTGTCTTTTAAACAGGGTAGTGTGCGAATCTGCTAGGGGAGAGTTGGATTTTAAAAACGAAAGGTAAGAACCTGCGTACGGAGCATGTAAAAGCCCTGCTCCACCATCCGCTTTCCTAGCAGAATTGATTGGTTAAATAGGATTTAGCAGTTTAATTGGAGTGCATGACTAAGCAGAAAAAGCCAGAGAAAGATCAAAAGCCTCCATCCAAAGCCAAGGGGCCGGTGACCCTTGGACGAACGACCTTCATAGACGAAATCTATAAGAAAGCCGACTCTCAGCCATCGGTAGGTTATAAGAAAGTCAATTCTAAACAACCTACTAGTTCCCTTCAGGCCTCGGGATCACCATCTGAAGCCTTTGCTGAAGTGCACAGTCAAACAGAGGAGCAGGATCTTCAAGAAATTGAAAATTTGACTCCTGGACCATTGCACGAAGGGACCCAAAGTAACCTTTGTGAAGGAGAAGGAGAAACAGGGGAAATCGAGGAACCTAGATCTCCTATTGAATTAAACCAGCCTTTAAATAGCCCGGACAAGGGAAGCGCTGCAAAAATCCTCGTTGAAGGAATCCATTCACCGCAGACAGTTGGGGCCATTATCATCCCTGATCAAGGGAGTGGTGTCAAGACAATCCCTGTTAAGACTACCCCTCCTCAACCAAGGAACACTCTCTTGGAAATTCCTGAAGATTACTGGCATATATTCGATCCCATGGCGCAGAATCAGCCAAACACCCAGACCTCCACATTGCAATATCCGATAGTAGATTCTGCAGCAAATGCGCCCATGAAAGCTATCCCTCTCCAGCATATCCCCACATTTCATGGCCTTACATCAGAAGACCCGGACGCATTCTTGTTCGAATTTGATGTATTATGTAGAGGATACGATTACACCACCGATCCCCAGAAACTGAAATTGTTCCCCTCTACATTAAAAGGGGCTGCGTTAAGATGGTTTATGGGCTTAGGTGGTGGGGTTATTAACAATTGGGATCAAATGAAAGAAGCCTTTTTAAAAAAATATCAAGATTACTGTAGGTCAAGGGAACTAAAAGATGAAATTTTTCAAATGTCAGCCAGACCAAACGAAACCCTAGAGGAATATGTGGAACGTTTCCAATATAACTTGCAAAGATCTCCTTATGCATCGCTACCTCTGCCTGATAACGTGTTGAAAACTGCATTAATTAGAGGTATGAAAGAATAGTGGATTGAAATGTTAAATATTATGTGAAAAGGAGACATTTATCAGGAAAATTTTGCTGATATCATTGATCTGTGTATCAGGAGCTCAAGAGGCAGCACGAGGATAAAATCGGCAGAATATGATCACTTCACCAGAGATAACAGAACATCAACAGAGGGAGTAACACGGGTGGAACTTGGAAATTTGCTAGAAAATTTTAAAACTGATATCCTGGGGACACTAACTACACAACTTGACATTGTGCAGGCTAAACAGAAGCAAGCAGAGGCGGAACAGAATCTAGCAGTTTTTTGCCCACGATGCAGGAAGAAACATAGCCACAAGGAATGCCCACTGGATATAGTCCAAATATGTGCTATCTGTACCAAGGATCACCTGACTGAAAGCTGCCCCTCACTTCCTGGTTTGAAGGCAGTATACAAAGAAGCAGAAGAGGAGCCAGAATCAGCATATTTTATTAACCAGCGTCGTCAATGGCAGCCTAGGCAACCAGGTATGTTTTCAGACCCCTCCTCTTCTTTTCAATCCCCGTAGTTCAATACTCAGCAACAGAATATGTGGCAAAACCAGTCTCAACCCCCGTTTTCAAATTGGTCACCTCAAATGTTTCCTACTCCGAATCCTTGGATGTCCCAATTTGGTTGGCCAAACTACCCTTATCCTCCACCATATTGGCAGAATAATTCATATCCTCCGCAGTGGACCCCTTCTACTTCGCAAAGCTCATCCTGGCAGACAAGCTGGCCAAGATCGACATATCAGCTAGCAGGATCAATTCCATTCCCTCAATCGACTCTACCACCTTTACAACAAAACCCCCAGCCTAATCTGAGACCGCAGCTCCCAGCCCAACCCAACCCTAATCCAAATAATAGACCAGTTCAATCTCTTCAAATTATAGAATCCTCAGAAATTGAATCTGATCTGCGGGAGTGCAACGATCTTCAGTTAAGATCTGGGCGAATAATAGAAACTGAGGGACATAGAACAACTCACATTGAAGATCAGTTACCTATAGAACAGCCATCACAACAGGAAGATGTAAATAAAGACCAGGCTCATCAACAAGTAATTACATCTCCTCCACCATTCCCAGAACGATTAGCCATTCCACGACCAACACAATATCCAGACTTTGATATTCTGGGAGAACTACAAAACTTGTATATAAGAATACCATTCCTTCAAGCTATACAGGATATCCCCATATATGCAAGAACCATAAAGGACCTGTGTAGCAGAAAACCAAAAAGAAATGTAACTTCTAACCCAAGAGTCTAGGTAGTCGGCACCTTATCCGACCTCCTATCAGGAAAAGAAACACCAGTTAAATACGAGGACCCTGGGAACCCAATTGTCACTGTTCAAATCTATGGGCAGACCTTGAGCAACGTATAAGTTGATCTAGGGGCTGCAATTAACATCCTGACAACATCAGCTTGCCAGAAACTCGGGATTACATTGGTAGAACCTACTTCCACCTTGTTAGAACTAGCTGACCGATCAGTAATTAGACCAGAAGGCACCCTGTATGATGTCATGGTTTCAGTAGATTCCTGGGAATACCCGACCGACTTCCTGATAATTAATCCGAAAACCCGACTAGATGGACATCCGCTAATTCTAGGTAGACCGTGGCTCGCTACTGCTGACACCTACATTGGTTGCAGGTAGGGAAACATGACCATAACCAGAGGGCCGGATATCAAAAATTTAATTTTGTACCCTCCAGCTCAGCCAAGCATCACGATGATGAAAGCCAACCTGCGCCCTGCCTCATATATCACAGACAACATTAGACCTCCATTAATAGTCCAGGAAGCGCTAGATTTCAAAGATCAAACCGAAGACGATGTCATTAATAAATTCATTAATCAAACAGAATCCACATCATATACGCAATGTTTTATGATAAAGGCGGCATTTGACAACGAATTAGAGGAGGATCCTCTGAAGGACGAACATGACCAAAATATACCGGTGACTTCTGTCGCTAATAGCAAAGTAGTGCTAATTGAACCGGGGAAAACATTAAATATTAACGCTAATCTGACACCAGATCAAGAGACAAAACTCATCCAGCTGTTACGAAAGTATCAGGAGGCATTTGCATGGGACTATCCCGATATGAAAGGGATTGATCCCCAGCTATGTACACATCATATTTATATCGAAAAAGATGCAAGACCTGTTCGACAACCGCAAAGAAGACTCAATCCCCATTTAAAAGATGTTGTAAAAGATGAGCTTCAGAAACTTTTAGATGTTGATTTCATTTATCCTATTTCTGACAGCAAATGGGTATCCCCACTTGTGGTAGTACCTAAAAAGAACGGGAAATGGAGGATTTGTGTGGATTATAGAGAATTAAACAAAGCCACACAAAAAGATCATTTCCCTCTTCCATTTATAGACCAGGTACTGGACACCTTAGCAGGCAAGAAATTCTTTTCTTTCCTGGATGGCTTCAGCGGATACAATCAGATTCAGATTGCCCCTGAAGACCAGGATAAGACTACCTTTACCTGCCCTTGGGGAACGTTCGCTTATCGAGTCTTACCTTTTGGTTTATGTAATGCTCCAGCCACATTCCAAAGGGCTGTTCTTAGCATCTTTGTAGATCTAATTAATGATGGATTGGAAGTCTACATGGATGATTTCACACCATATGAAGAGGACTTTGATCCAGCTCTAGATACTCTCGAAAAAGTCCTACAGCGCTGCATCGCTACCAGACTTTGTTTGAGTCACGAAAAGTGTTACATGATGATGACTGAAGGACTCATTCTAGGACACTATATTTCAGCAGCTGGTATTCAGGTAGACCCGGCTAAAATTCAAATACTTTTGCTTATTCCAACCCCCACTAATCAGACAGAGGTACGCAGTTTTCTTGGTTTTTCTGGCTATTATAGACGATTCATACAACATTATTCACATATTGCCGCACCTTTACATGCATTAACTGGAAATGTTGACTTCTTATGGACAGAGAAATGTGATCGGGCCTTCAAAGAATTAAAGAGGCTGGTATCTACAGCTCCAGTTCTCCGAGGACCTAATTGGAATCTACCATTCCAAATTTCAACCGACGCCTCAGACACAGCAATCGGTGCAGTTCTGGGCCAAGAAGAGGATAAAAAACCATACGCCATCTATTATATCAGCAAGAATTTGGTTCCAGCTGAATTAAATTACACTGTCACCGAAAAAGAATTTTTAGCTGTGATACACGTTAATAAATTTAGACACTATATTACAGGCTATCCTGTTATTTTGTATACAGACCATTCTGCTATTAAGTACTTAGCAAACAAGCCTGTTACAAATGGAAGAATAACCAGGTGGTTGATCTTGTTGCAGGAGTTCGATATTACAATCAGAGATCGACCGGGGAAGGAGAATCTTGTAGCCGATTTCCTCTCACGAATACCAAAGTCAGTTGAAGCAGCAGCAGTCGAGGACCAATTCCCAGACGAACACTTATTCGTTGTCGCTGTTCAGACTCCCTGGTACGCTGATGTTGCTAATTATCTTGCAGTAGGTAAGCTTCCAAAACATTTAACTCCCAATGAATGGAAACAGATTGTTCAGAGAAGCAATCGATTTTCGTGGGTTAGGGGCTATTTGTTTCACACAGGAGCAGATATGGAAATCAGAAGATGTATTCAGGAGGACGAAATCTTTGATATTTTGAAAGCTTGCCATGATGGGCCATGTGGAGGACACTTTGCTGAAAGAAGAACAGCACATAAAGTCTTACAAACGGGATATTACTGGCCTACAATTTTCAAAGATGCGAAAAAATTTGTCCAGGCCTGTGATAGCTATCAATGTGCAGGACGACCTGGTCCAGCCGACGAAATGCCTTTGCGACCCCAATTAGTGATCGAACCTTTCGAACGCTGGGCTCTGGACTTCGTCGGCCCCATCAGCCCGCCATCAAATCAAAGAACCTACATTTTGGTAGCAACTGAATATGTTACCAAATGGGTTGAAGCGGAGGCATTGACTAGGGCTACAGAAGATTCGGTAATACAGTTCTTGCTCCATTTGTTTGTACGTTATGGTCTCCCAAGGGAAGTAATTACAGACGGAGGACCACAATTTGTAGGGCACCAATTAGCTGCAACACTCAATAATTATCGTGTCCAGCATAAAATTACTACCCCATACCATCCTTAGGAAAATGGGCAAGTAGAGAGCAGCAATAAGGTAATAGAGTCGATTTTGACAAAAACAATTGCCTCACATCGGCGTGATTGGGCCGCCTGATTACCCAAGGCATTGTGGGCTTATCAAACCACATGGAGAAGCACCACCGGCTACTCACCATATCACTTAGTGTTTGGAAAGCAGCCTATTTTTCCGATAGAATTCGAAATCCAAATGCTGCGAACGGCCCAAGAAGTCGGATTGGATTTAAGTGAAGCACAGAAAAATCGATTACACCAAATTAATGAATTAGATGAAATAAGGCTCTCTGCATTACAGAATACAGCACTCATTCAACAGCAGCGAGCCAAATGGCATGATGTGCTTATCAAAAATAAGATATTTCATGAAGGAGACTGGGCTCTGTTATATGATTCTAGATTTCAGGATTTCCCGGGCAAGCTTCAGATGCGTTGGTTGGGACCATACGAGATTCAAAAAGTCCATGACAATGGGACCCTTACACTGACCACAATCGATGGGTCTGGATATACATTTAAGGTAAACGGTCATCGAGTTCATCTGTATCGCAAACCGCTCACTCGGGAATCTTTTTGTCAGCAGCTACGCCAAGATACTAACATTGAGATTATGGGCAATGAAGAAAAAACTTCCTCACCTACAAATCAGTAAGAATTCACCTTTTATTACCACATTTTGTATATAAAATTGTAAATTTTGTATATATGTTTTCAGTATTTGTGTGTGCTGTTCCTTTTCAAAAAGGAACAACACTTTTGCGTTTTGTTGTTCCTTTTCAAAAGGAACAGCACTTGTGTGCTTTTGTTGTTCCTTTTAAAAAAGGAACAGCATTTTTGCGTTTTGCTGTTCCTTTTCAAAAGGAACAGCACTTGTGTGTTTTTGCTGTTCCTTTTCAAAAAGGAACAGCACTTTTGCGTTTTGTTGTTCCTTTTCAAAAGGAACAACACTTGTGTGTTTTGCTGTTCCTTTTCAAAAAGGAACAACACTTTTGCGTTTTGCTGTTCCTTTTCAAAAGGAACAACGCTTGTGTGTTTTTGCTGTTCCTTTTCAAAAAGGAACAGCACTTTTGCGTTTTTTTGTTCCTTTTCAAAAGGAACAACACTTGTGTGTTTTGCTGTTCCTTTTCAAAAAGGAACAACACTTTTGCGTTTTGCTGTTCCTTTTCAAAAGGAACAGCACTTGTGTGTTTTTGCTGTTCCTTTTCAAAAAGGAACAGCACTTTTGCGTTTTGCTGTTCCTTTTCAAAAGGAACAGCACTGGTGTGTTTTTGCTGTTCCTTTTCCAAAAAGGAACAACACTAGTGTGTTTTTGCTGTTCCTTTTCAAAAAAGGAACAGCACTGTTTGTGTTTTTGCTGTCCCTTTTCAAAAGGAACAGCACTTGTGTGTTTTTGCTGTTCCTTTTCAAAAGGAACAACATTTGTGTGTTTGAACAACACTTGAGTGTTTTTGCTGTTCCTTTTCAAAAGGAACAGCACTTTTGGTTTTTTGCTGCTCCTTTTGAAAAGGAAGCAGCATTGGTGTGCTTTTGCTGATTTTTTTAAGGCAATGCATCAAATGAACTCCTCCTCACCCTTCCTTTCAAAAGCAAGTAGTATGCTCTTGTCCCTTTCACATAAAGGGTGTGTTGTCCATCCTCTTTCCAAGGTCATAAGTAGCAGCTATACCTTTATGCAATGAATATAAAAGTCAGGACATATCGAGATCAGAATATCATGAATCGCTATCTTTAACAAGCCTTAGTATTGATGCAACAACAAAGGAAGGATCCACACACTCATAATTTTTGCTGTCATAATCTCACCTCCTCTGCCTTGTTGGATATTTTTATCATGTGAGTTCCTACAATTTTCTCTATTATTACTTGGAGATAAGAACAGAAGATTTATATCTTCCAAATTGAGATGACAAGACTTCTTCCGCCATTCCCACTCTTAAGGAGGGCTGAACCACTCTTATGTGTAATTATACAAGAGCACAATCTGTTACTAAATATATATATATATATATATATATATATATATATATATATATTTGTCAAAAGCAGGATAGGGGGTTTCATTAAAGAACCAGCCTACTATGATCATAAGATTGGAAGCGAAGTAGCATTCCCATCATGGCCACCACACCAGGGATATGGTCCAACAGGTTCACTATATAAACAAACCTTGGAACAGGGGGTCTCATCACGAGCCGACCTGCCCACGATTCGTGCCTCTTTGGTGAATAGCATCATGGTTATCTGGTTACCAAGCGAGCATGATGGCCTGCATTTTGACAAGAATTGCTCTTCAAAAACACACAAAGAACCGTGGTTCCAGGGTGAAATAAACAACTCTGCCAAGGTTATGAACACCTGTCGGCAGCAGAGCTCTGTTAGTGGTATCGGAGTCGTAATCTATACACCAATTTGGATGATATTAAATACTTCCTTCTATCCTTGTAATAATGATATCTTACATTTTGATGGATACGTCACATGAATATCTATCACTACCAATCATGGCAGAGGTATTGACTATGACTACCTTAGACTTTATATGAGTGCTAGACGTCATATCCTCCTGTTTTGCATCACATCACGAAGGCTTATGCAAAACGCGATCTACCTGTTGCCTCGATCTCGGTATTTCTTTGTCTAATCTGAAACATGGCAAAACTCTACATGCTGTTCCTTTATGACTTGGTGACGGGATGGCGGCTCCTCCTCCATTCGATGGCTGGGACAGCCTATCATGTTGCGAGGGGGGAGGTGACCTCATTACTCCACCGGCCACGTGGTAACACACCATTCGGAAATGATATGGTACGAAGGTACGATATGGGCTAACGGCATGATAATACTATTTTTGCAATAAGTTGTTATTTACAATCAATTTTCATGCATGCTCTGTGTCTTTTCTAGCTGCGATTACGTTCTTTGCAACAGGTAATTGTTGTTCCATCTAGGAGCCGAAACAGAACCATGGGAGGCAAGGCTATCAGAAGTGAGCCTAGTGAGCTAGTAGTCTCCGAAGCTGCTCGGGAGATCCTAGAAAAGGTGGGGTGGTTAACTTATTTTAGCCGCCTGCGTGAATCAAATGAAACTGTGGCCATGGAATTTCTGCAGAACTTGCAGGAAGAACACTCCGTAGTGGGTGGAAAGCAGATAACGGTCACGGAGGAAATAATCGCGGAGGTAACAGGATTACCAGCCTCAGGACCAATATGGACGACAAAGAAGGAGAGGCTGCAGAAGATCATAGAGATTTTCCAAGACGAAGGACAGAATCTAACAGTAAAAGGAAAAGGAGTGCTGCCGGCAACGTTGGGAGAACCCTGGAGCGAATTGGCAAAAGTAGTGCAGAGCTACATCACCTGCGAGGGCCGAAAAGATGTGGTAAGACCGCGTCACCTTAAGCTCTTGGCTGTGTTAAAAGGAAAATGTTCCGTGCATCTCCCTGCATTGTTAAATTCATTATTGCATGATGCCTCTCGGAGCCTGAAAAAGGCACACCATGAAGACGCAGTAGTTAGCCACCATGGGTTGATCCGCCTGATAGTGAGCTACAGTCTCACTCAGCAGCAGAGTAGCTGGGGGGAGCTTATTACAGCAATTGAAGGGGGAGTAGTATCACCATCCCCAAAAGCTAAGCACCCTGCTAGTACCTCTGAAGCACCCAAGGAGCCCAGAGCATCACCATCCCCAAAGGCTAAGCACCCTGCTAGTACCTCTGAAGCACCCGAGGAGCCCAGAGAATCACCAAAACCTAAGCGTCCCTCGGATACACCCGAGCAACCCAAGAAAAACACGGAGTTATTAAAACGAAAACGCTCCTCTAGGGCATCTGGATATAAGGAGCGGGCCGCAGAAGAGCGTGCTGCCTCGAAACGTAGGCATTCCTCTGGCACGACAGAACAATCTAAAAAACGTAAAAAGGTGGTGGTGGAAGAACAGGTGGCCAGTACACCTGAGCGACCCGAGAGACCTAGGAAGTCAGCTCGGCTGGCAAGAATAAAAGGCAGGCTGGAGAAAATCCAGCCAAGCATTGACCAGCCGATCGAAATAACAGATGAGCCACCTATGCTAGAACAGGAACCTTCGAGGGAAAACGTGGAACAAACTGAGGACGAAGCAGAAGCCGAGGAAGGAAAGAAACCTTCTGACTCTGAGGCCGAAGCCGACTATCTGAAGGCAGCCACTGAGCAGCCAATTCAGGAGGAGGAGATGGAACAATTGGGGGGCAGCCCTCCACAGGTCGCCATGGAGGAAGAAGAGCTGGCCACTATCTTGGCCAGCCTGGGAGATTATACTTCACCTTCCAGTCCAGCAAGCCCTCCTGAGGGACCCTCTGGGGAAGAGGCGCATGAAGAATTGCATGAAGAGATAGCGGGAGGAGAAAACCTCCCTGTTGTTGACGGAGAGAATGTAAATACCGACCGGGAACAATCCGTTCCCAAGACACCCGAAGAAAACCCACCTGCTGATGATGTGGGGAATGAAAATGCTTATCGGGAACAGTCCGTTCCCAGAATGCCAGAAGAAACCCTCGATGAAAGAGGAACAGAACTGAGGGCCACTCATACGCCCACTACCGAGGCAAGAGAAATTAAGAAATTGAGAAAGAAACAGCAGAGACTGCTGAATACTATAGCCCAGCTTCGGCAGAAAATTAGAAGTTTGAAAGCCAGTCTGAGAATAAGAAGGACCGTAAGGAGAAAAAGAAGAACAAGTGCAGCAGGGTCCTGTCAGAAGAGAAGGCAAGGGGCTTATAGGCGTTGCGTGGGTCAATACTCTGCTGATAGACCTACGGCTGGTCCAACCAGCACTGAGGAACCAAATGCCGTTCCATCTGATATGGAACAGCAGAATGTCGTTCCGGAACAAACTGCTGTACCAAATAGCCCATTGGGACCAACTGCCGTTCCAATCAAAACCGAGCCACAAGACGATATTCCATTTACAGAGGGGCCACCGTACCCCTTTATCCAGGTGAAGAAAGAAAGGGAAAACAAAGAAGTCCAAACTGAGGCATCACCATTAGGGATAATTCGGGACACGAATTCCAGGCAGCGAAACGTGAAGGTACAGGTAAGACTCCTTGCCTCTGAGAATTCATGGAAAAGGGATCCAAAAACCAAGGCCTTGCACCACAAAATGAAGCAAGCCCGACAGGAGGCTGACCAGCTGAGGGAACAAATGATCCCTCGGGAAAAATACGAGGAGTTGCAGCAGGAAGTCGAGCAGTTGAAAGAACAAATGATCCCTCGGGCAAAATATGAAGAATTGCAGTAGCAACTGCACAACATGAGTCAATCAGAGAGTTAGGCCTTTGAAGGATGGCAGAAGGAACAGGAAAAGGCTGCCAAGGTAACACGTCGATTAGATGTTGTTATTAAACAATTTGACACTGTATGTTCACTGTATGATGATGTTTTGACTTGCAGGGCCCCTGCAAAGAATTATGCTTTATTTCTCCTTGAAAGATACTTAAGACTGAAAATAAAAGCTGTCAGGGCAGGTGCCCCTATTCAGATTAATACTGTTAATGATTTTATTGATTGTTGCAAACATTATGGGGTTAAGGTTCAACGGTTGCTATGTGAATTCTATTTGCACAATATGGTGCTCGAACAGGAAACTGACTTAAACCCGGGGCCCTTCGTGGGAGATATACAACTCCAAGCCTTTGTCTCGTTTGGGGTCAATCAGTTAAAGTGGCTCAGGGCTTACAATGCCTTTCAGAGGCAGGAGCACAGCCTAGATTTATGGGTCAGGGCTGAGCCTAGAGACCCAGTTCACCGATGGCAATCACACAAAAGCCTCATGAGAACCCAGGGCATCATGGAACTGTTAGGACCCATGCATGAGGACTTGATCCGAAATAGCGTGGAATGTTTTCTGGCTATTAAAGATTCTACCCTGGATGCTGCCAAATTCCGTTATCGGGTTTCTACCCCAAGCATCCAGCTCAGGGAGCCATTCAAATACGAGAATTTTGAGCTGGCTGCTGAACGGTTGAGCCTTTATGGCCAGCGCCTTTTGCAAGCTGGGCCATCTTGGTTAGGATACCGGTTCCGTAGCCCAATTATTTGGCACCCTGCACCTGGATACCAGGCCTTGTATGACATGCCTGCAGATCAATTGAATTACTTCTTTGATAATCTCGTTGCTCACCATGGTTGCAGACCTCCTCACGAGATACCCTCTCCCGCTTATTCTCTTACCGCTCTCCATGTTAATTATAACGTTTTCATGAGGCCATGAAACAGAGTAAGCCGGGGGGTGTGTAGAGCATTGGAAAGGTATGTTTTGATGTATAATTTAGTGATGTTTCAAGCAATGTTTGTAATATTTTCTTTGTTATAAAGTAAGAAGAATGTAATGAGAATGAGCACGAATGACCAATTACTAATAGTTGTCTTCTCTATGCAGAAAATGACAAAAGGAGGAAGACGCAGTGCAAAACTGGAGTTCCATGAGAAGATAACGGTTGTCCCTTCGAAACTAACTAAAGTCCAGACCAGGGCGAGCAAATCTCGGCAAATCAATCTGGGACGAGATAAGGGACTGTCAGTTCGGAAGACTAGGCAAAGAAAAGAGAGGAGTTAACAGTTTAACAGATCCCTCAGGATCTTCGATCCTGAGGGATCGTTACTTTCAATTATTTTGTTGTCTGGTTAACTCCGCCGTTACTAGTATAAAAAGGGTAGCATTGAAGACTTTGGGGACACTCGTTGTGTATCTTTATTTTCTGTTTACAGAATTCACAGTCAGTTGGAACTCAGCCTATTGAGTCTCTTTGAGACTTAGTTTCTGCTGTACTATCGTTGATGCGTTAATATAATATATTTGGTATTACTATCCCTCTGCGTCTGAAGTAAATTCCGCCGGTGTGCCATTGGAAGCTAAGGGCCCGGCTCCAACGGACACTGGCTGATTGTATCATTACAGTTTGGCTTAGTGTGGTTTGTTTATCATTCTTAATAATTTGACATATTTTACATGCTGTTCCATATTCGTTCATCAGTAGTTTTTCTATTGTAAATCTTTATAACAAGCTCACATCATATTTCCAGAATTGGTCACATAACGATTGTTCTGAGTTGTTCACTTCTGTTACAGAATTTATAAGTGGAATGCTTTAGCTACATATAGTTGGAGTGACGATCATAAGAAAATGGAATTAACGTTGTAGGTGGACTACTGGTGATCATGTCAGATTATCTGTACATATGATTGACGTTTCCTGTTTATTTGATTTAGTTTTTTACCTTTATATATGATTGACGTTTCCTGTTTATGATGGTTTGATGTTCCATTTGGTTAAGCTGTTTACTTGTATAAAAGATTGCTCTGTCTTTGTGTATAAGTTGATGTAAAGCATTGAGAGTGTTGAACTCGCGAGACTTAGTTTCTTTTACTGCTGTTCCTTTTTACTGTTGTTCCATTTCTGCATTGCCGTTCCATTTTACTTTCCTTCTGTTCCTTTTTACTCGCATTCATTGGTTTGGTGTGAGAGGAGGATCAAGGCTGTCGTAAGACATAGCAGACGCTATTATGCTCCCAGATCCATGATCCATACTTTGATTTCTTTTCTTTCAACAGTTTCTAGAGGGATGGGTTACTATTTCCGCACCCTCGATTGGTAAAGTTGCTGTGTGTGATTTCTTTCTGCAAAAGTAATCTAGCCATAATTTAGCATCCATTTACTCTTGTATTTCTTAGGCCTATACTACTAAGCATTACTCTGACAAATAGCCTCAAATTGAGATACCCTTTGCAATAACAAAACGCTCCCGGATTGACTTGTAATGTGAGATAACTAGAGGTGAAAAAGGCCCTTGTTACAGCTCTACACCAGGTCTCCTAGTTTTCCCTTCAGATCAGAAAACTTCATGGGGGAAAAAAACCTGATATTCATGGAGGAGCTCAGCAACCTTGTCTATTGTCGCATCATCCCAGTTGTCCCCAATCTTTGAAAATTTTGGCTCCGCCTCTGTGCCAATGTTGACCTACCTAGTTTTTAATAGTGTGGTTATGTCTGGATCCTCTATCTTCAGACCTTCAACCTCGCGGTGACCCTTGGTTTCTAGAATCTTAATATTTTTTGGATCCTTATCTTATTCTTCAATAGTCACGTTATAGCATTCGAGTGCATGGTTTAGCTTGGCAGCCCAATCATGTTGAATCAGGTCCAAAGGATCCTGTGGTATCCTAAAGATCATTGCTTTAATCTCTTGTAGCGCCGCGACAATACAGTCAAACACATCCTCAAAGATGAACGTCATTATAAACCCCAGGTGCAATATGTCCCATTCTTCAGTGCCATGGCGGAGCTCTGTTTCCAAGTACCAATTCATTGGTATGACATCCAGGGTATGACAAAATAGATGCACCCATTCAGGCTAGGGATCCACCCCATAAGCTTTGGTCAGGTGATCATGCGGATCATCCTTTCCATCGTACTTGTTTGTCATCTACACATTCAGCTATCCAAAACATATTCTCATCATCCTCCTATAGTCGCACTAATCACCGAAATTATCCTTGTGTTTCCCCCACTATCTTGCAGGCGTAGAGCATAGTGCCTAATCCAAGGCCTGTAAGCAATGCTTCTCTGACACTTCTCTCTCAAATGCATCCAAAAAGCAATCAACATTAGTTATCCCATTATAGTGAGGCAAATTCCTTGCCTCTGATGATACGCAGTGCAGTGGCTTGGTCATCATATTACAATGCAACGTAGATACTTCATGCAGCCGGTTCTTCCAATGCTCTAATTCTTCATCCGAATTTGATGTGTTGGAGCTCTTGCGGTCCTATGAAATACATCTGACCTCTATGGGATTTACCCAATCCTGGTCTCACATCGTTATCTTGTAAATTTGTTCCAAATCATCATCACTTTCATAATCACTAACTGGTTCTATATAGTGCAATGATTTTGCACGATCCAATGACACGACTATGTGGAGCGATTTCTTTTCAAATATCATATTTCACTTCTTCAAGTTGATTACCCCATTAATGTCAGTGGCCCAATCGATTCCAAGGAGCGTAGGGTATGGATTGCTATCATCCACAATCTATATTATCTCGAAATCCACTAGTGCACTCACACCTTTGATGTCAACTATTACCCCGTGTAGCCTCCCCATTGGGATAATTTTTTGTTGATTCGCCATCCTCAACTGGATCAGAGGCCACTAGGGCATAGGTCCCCCCATTATTTCCCATGTTTGTTTTGTAAAACATTCACTTCAGACCCCCGATCCAAGACAACTTAGTCCATTTCATATTCCCCTATCTGCGCAGTGAGCCTCATCTCACGCCTAGTCCTCGCCTTATGCTTTCCAAGATTTCTGACTATGCACAGTTCGCCACTAGCACTGTCCTTGCCAGTGCACTGATTGATCAGCTCATGTAGGCCCTTCACAGCCTTACTATCATGGAGCAATTTCATGTAGGTCTCCAAGAACGTGGTAATCACGGATGGGTCCATTTCTTCAATTGGCTTCTCTTGACTTCCTGAGCGAGAGGACTTAGCGAAGCTTTTCTTTGCTTCCATAAATGTTTCTTTCGCATGCTTCAAATCAAACCTAGTCTACTTTTCTGGTGCTCTACGAACCCATTCACATTTGGGAGGCTTCTTCCCTTTATCCTCCCCAGCCGTCATTCAGCTCTGCATCATAATGTTTACCTTAGGGTCTTCCTCATGAGGCTCAACCCTCATCATCTAGAATTTTTGCATCGGCTACGCCCCCTTTTCACGAATCTTAACCAAAAATATAGGGTAATCCTCAGTCACATGGTCAAACTGAGTATAGTAGCAGCATGAGAGTTGCATTAGATTTGGATAGTATCTCGGGTAGTGTCCTAGTCCTCAACAACTGTAACAAATAAGCTGCCCTCAGCCTCTACCAGGTCCCCCTCCACCTCGGCCTTCGGCACACCCCTGATACTCACCTCACATTCCCCCAATGCCTTGGTTAGGAGGCCATGTTTCTGCCTACACCTGGTATGCAAGTCTCCTATCCATCATTAATTCGTAGCTATGGAAATTGTGCTCGCCATGACCTACTGATTGATAGAAATTGCACAAGAGTTGTTGTGGTTTCTGTACGAATTTCTGTAACAAATGGAAATTGTTGGTGGCATGTTTCCTGACTACTTGGCATATGACACACCATAGTGTGGGCCCTACACTTGGTCTCATGATATCTTTTGGCCTTAGAGTCATTGGTCCCCATGCTGCAACATAGTTCGCAAAGACTGGACAACAATCCTTGTCATGCTCCTAACCTTTTCATTTTAGGCACCAAACTTCTTTGCATGCCTCTGGCTGAGCTGTTTTGTCTTTCTTCAGAATTTGCATTTCGAGGCAAAGGTTCTGCAACTGTGCATGAATCTACTGAACCCCCATATTAGCATACTGTATTGGTGTCTCATGTAGTCTCATCGCGATTTCCAGAGCTTCTGCTTGGGTCCCAATATTTTGTTGTTATAGAGCAACCCTCAGGTGGGGCAGGAGCGAGGCCACAAACCATTTGCGGTGCTTCCCATCAATTAGGTTCATGGTGGCTTCATGTATCATAAACTTCAATCTTTGATCCAAATCCCATGACGTCTCCCCTGGCTTCATCATGAACTCCTTGAATCCCACAATTGATTGCGCTTGAGACTTAGGTCTACTGAATTTTCTATTCAACGCAGCCTAGATATTTGCCAATGTGGTTATCGGGTTATGAGTACTGTACTTAATGTACCATGTTAGTGCGCAGTCCTGAGAAGCACTAACCAGCATGGCTTTCTTCATTTGGTCATCCGTGATACCCTGAGCTTCCCACACAACCTTCACGATGAACCAAAACTAGTCCAGATCTTCATTCCCTATGCCCTTGAATACGAGTAGCTTTACAAAGTTCACCATGTTGAACAATGGTGGACGTGGTGGTGGTATGGGTGATTGTGTGAGTGGTGGAGGTGAGGATGGAGGCAGTGTGGATGGATGGGACAAGGATGGGGGCTGTGTAGGTATTTGCGGGAACCCTTGTCTTATCAGATGAATAGCACTCAATGGAGAAGGCTGCATTTCTCCTTCGTCGTCTCTCAAAGGAGGTTCAATCAATGGGCTATACTCAGGACCTTTCTTTCCTCCCTCCCTGAAAGACCTTCCACTTCGCATAAATCCAAACATCAAGGTAACTCGATGACCCAATTTTCACACAATAGCATGTTAATCCAAGTATTTAGTGATTTTAAATACTTACCTCATAGTCCTTTGAATAAGCGGCACTCTGCTTCGTTGTAACTAACAGAAGTATCGACCGTGAACTCTGTCACAAATCCTCCTAGGATGCAGTCAAGCTGATGGTGGATAGTGTGTGAGATATTATCTTCAGAGGCTTCCAATATCTGCACTAACTCCGGTGTCCAAACAATTGGATTGTGAAGCCTCCACATTCCTTGGCTGTCTACCAACTTCGCGATCCACTCGTATAAATCCACTATTGTGTATATATATATGTCCAACCATTGTTCTTTCATCAATCACAAATTCTTGTTGTCTTTCACTGTGAATTCGTGGATCTTTCTATCTCATCCGAATTGGATCCATAAAGAATGATTAACAGAGCCATGGCTGTACTAGGTCGGGACAGACTTCAAAGAATTCAAACAGGGACCAAAAACACCTCTAAACTAGTGGCAGTGGCAGCCAGTGTAGAACGACAAGGACCTCAGTCAAATCACACTGACCGAGGCCCATGGAGACTGCGCAGGAGGCAAAATTAGCGCCTCGGAGGCCTAGATCAAAATGGAGAAGCCCCAAGCACTTGGTCGTGTGGGATCCAGGAAAACCATGGGACAAAAGGCTAAGTGCTAAAGGTGAGACCCGCTCCAAAACCGATGGTATTGATCGGGGGCATCCGTGGGCGGTAAGTAGTTTTGATAAAAAAGGAGCGATTCCACTCAATGCCCAACGTGTGGCAAGTAGAGGAGAGAGAAAACTACCGCTCATCATGCACTAACGGTCAAGCTAGTCAACTGTGAGGGATGAGCGAATGGCGTCAAATATGGGGGCTCTAGATCTAACGGCTGAGATCACGCTCGATGGAGAAGATGGAATTGATGGAGGGTTAAACCAAGATTTAGAAGAACTTGAGGTCTACTTTGACCATCAAGGTGGCAGAAGACCTATTCCATGACATAACCGAAGAATTGAACTGATGAAGTAGGCTGGCACAGTTCACAAGAGGACAAGTGGCCATCCCTGAGAGCTTGATGATGGCACCAAAAGAGGGAACTCCAAGTGGAGCTGCAAGCAAGCGATCTGATGGAGGTAGAAGAGGAAGCCAACCACCATGAGCTCGAACAGCTTTAAAGCCATGTACAGACTGGATAGAGGGTAGGAGTCGAGAACCGAGAGAGGAACACCGAAGATAGAAGACAGAGAAGAGAAGAACCAATGAAGTAAAAAGCAGAAAGGAGACAGAAGGGCCGAGCTGACCAAAGGTAGCATTGAGCACCAGAGAGCTTGAGAGATTCAAGCCATCCCTGAGAGGATCTGTCAGACCGGAGAGGTGGAAGAGCTTGTAAGGAAAAGAGTCTGTGTACTCTAGTGATTTGGGGAATCCAAGAACCACCCTACCAAGCCAATCTGTTTCAGGAGACTCATATTGAGCTCCTTCATTGTAATTCTTTGCTTCAAGACACAATAAAATAAGGCCACCACTGAGAGCTAGACTGGAGATGTAGCCCTGGAGGATAGGGTGAACTCCTTATTAATTTCTTGTGTTCTTGTATTTTCTTACTGCATTTCTTTGTTGTTTTCCATTTTTAAGTGTCTATGTATTTGCAATCTGATCGATCCGTTGCTTAAATAACTTAGACACACCAGCACACGAGTCTATAATACCTCCAATTAATAATTCTTAACTAAGGTCACTCATTGGGTGATTATCAGGTAAAGTGGTATCAGAGCTTTAGGCTGTAAGGTTAGACAAGCTTGTGTTGGTTTAGTTGTTGAATGCTCACTAGATCAAAGCTCAAATTAGGAGAAGGAGAGTTGGTCGAAACTAATCCTGAAATTGGGATAGTTTATCCTTGGAAGACAATGTTAGAGGAAGGTTCTGTGGGGCTAGACCCTCAATTCATAGAAATTTTTCTAGCTATAAAGTCTACAGTAGAAGAAATGTATAGGGACTTTAGAAAGAATAAGGATGAAGATTCATCAGGTTCTAAACAAGACAAAGAAGAATATGAATCTCATTCCCATGACCACTCAAAAGGAAAAGGGAAAGAGGAAAACTTTCACACACCTCCTAATAGCCTTGTGCATAGTAAGAAAGCATCTTTGACCAAGCTAGATGTTAAATTTGACTTGCCTATATATGATGGACAGTTAAACGCTGAAAAGTTGGACAATTGGATTAGACAAATTGATGTGTATTGCAGAGTATAGAACATCGATTCAGACAAGAGAAAAATCTAGCTAGCAAGCCTACGCCTAGGAGGCACTACCTTGGTTTGGTGGGAAGGCAAAAGCCAAGCTGACATGAAAATACATGGCAAGACTATCTCTGTCTGGAGTGACTTTGTTTCTGTAATCAAGAAGCAATTCTATCGATTGGCCTACATGCAACAAGCCATGATGAGTTGGCAAACTCTTTGGAAGTTGAAAGGGCAAAGTTTTCAAGGGTACACTCAAGAATTTAGAAAGAGAACATTGATTCTAGGGATCTCATAAGACTCACCAGAGACTCTTTTGAAGTACATTGGTGGTATACACAACTACATGAGGCATACCATCCTCATGTTTAATCCCACTAGTATAGATGATGTATCTGTACAAGCTACTCATCTAGAAGCTAGAGGAAAGAATGGAAATCCAGAAGTTGGGGGACCATCCCAACCCCCGGTAAGCAGGAGCAAGGAGAAAAGAAAGCAGAAGTGGAAAGAAAGGAAGGCTAACACTGCACAGAAAGGTAAAGCTTCATGCACTCACTGTAAAAAGGATGGGCATGATGATGAACACTGTTGGATTCTGCATCTAGAGCTGAGACCTAAGAAGTCTGAGGGCAAGAAGAAGAAGACTGTTGTAGTTATTCAAAAATATTTGGGGTCAGACTCAGGAGATGAAACAATCATTGTAGCCATAGGTATAAAAGGTAAGAATTCTGAAGCAACTACTAGTAATTCTGCTCAAAATATTATTGATGAAGAACATGAGAGAAGAAGACATGAGCTTTTCCATATTCTAGTTATTTCCAAGCATCAAAAGATTGATACTTTGTTTGATAGTGGCTCATGAGTAAATTTGATTTCTGAAGCAATTGTAAAGAAATTGGGATTAGAAACTACACCTCACAAGAAACCATACCCATTAGGACGGTTAAATGATAAAGCGCAACTACAAGTGACTAGACAGTGCAAACTGAAGTTTTCTTTTGGGTCAACATTTGTAGATGAGGTTGAGTTAGACATAAATCCTTTGGATATATGTGGAATTGTTTTAGGAAGTCCTTACTTGTATGATAGAAAATCTATTTTCTATAGAGCTGAGAAGAAGTATCTACTTGTTAAAGATGGAATAGAATACTTTGTAAGAGCTCACAAGCTCAAGAATAATTATACTCTCATAAACTCAGGGCAGATGAAAAGAATGATAAATTCATGCAAACAATTCTTACTAATGGTTGTAAAAGAAAATAAACCTGATCAAACCAAAGTATTTGAGGGTTGTAATGCTAACCAACAAGCTGATATACAAAAGATTGTTTCAGAGTATGGTGTCCTATTTCAAGAACCTTAAGGTCTGCCACCCAAAAAGGAAATAGTACATGATATTATTTTGTAGCAAGATGTTCCATTGCCTAACATTGGAATGTACAGGTTGTCTGCTTTAGAGAATGCTAAAATCAAGAAGTGAGTGCAGGAGTTGCTTGAGAAGGGGTTCATCAGGCCTAGCACATCACCTTGTAGGTCACCAATCATTTTGGTGAGAAATAAATATGGCTCGTGGAGAATGTGCATTGAGTACCGAGCATTGGATAAGATAACAATAAAAAATCGTCATCCCCTTCCTTGCATAGATGATCTTTTATATCAATTGAAGGAAACTGTTTATTTCAGCAAGCTGGACTTGCACAATGGATACCATCAGGTCAGGGTTGTAGAGCAAGATGCATGGGAGACTTCTTTCAAAACAAAGTAGGGATTTTATGAGTGGCTGGTTATGCCTTTTGTCTTGACCAATGCCCCTGCTACTTTCATGAGTTTAATGAACGATGTACTCAGGCATTTTCTTGATGATTTCATTATTGTGTATCTGGATGACATTCTGATTTTTAGTAAAATGTGGGAGGAACACTTAAAGCATGTTAAGAAGACATTAGATGTTTTGAAAAGAGAAAAACTTTATGTTAAACTCTCAAAACGTGAATTTGGCAAAACAACCCTAAATTATTTGGTTCATATAGTAGGGGGTGGTGAATTGAAAATAAATCCCTCTAAAGTGGCAGTCATTGTAAACTGGTCTAAACCCAAGTCTGCTACAGAAGTGAGAAGCTTCTTAGGAGCAGCACATTATTGGAGGAAGTTCATCTCTAACTTTTCCTCAATTGCAGTGCCCTTACATGCTTTGATGCGATTGAACAAGGTGTTTCAGTGGGGAGGAAAACATCAGAAAGCCTTTGACACATTGAAGGAAAAGATTAGTACAACACCTGTACTAGCATTAACTGATCTACAAAGACCATTTGAGATCCAAACAGATGCCAGTGACTATGTCGTGGGAGCAGTGTTGACACAGCACGGTAAACCCATATGTTATCATTTTGATACTTTTAATTCTACAGTAGTTAACTATCCTACATATGATAAAGAATTGTATGCATTAGTTCAAAGTGTGAAAAATTGGAAACATTACTTAATGGGCAAAGAGACAGTAATACATACTGATCATAAACCACTTCAATATCTACACTCCCAAACTAAGTTTTAGCAATCAAGACATTACAGGTGGATGGGTTTTCTACAACAGTGTCGTTTGGTCATCAGATATAAAATGGCATACATAACAAAGTTGCAGACATGTTATCTAGACCCATTATAAATGCATCTACTATGTTAGAGTCGGTCTTATCAGTCCTCCTCAGAGATCAAAACTCTTTTTGCATTTCATTTTTAGGTGTCACATTCTGCTTGATCACCTACATTCCATTTAGGAGCATGCCATATTCAGACGGAAGGACCTACTCACTCATTTATCCCTTATGCCATGTCCTGCTGGCTCAACATTGTTTATTAAAGTTCATTAAGATAGTCTTGAAATCATTTACAGTCTTTTTTTTATCGCTTGATAAGAAAAGAGTCAACTTGGCCATTAGGTCTAAGGTTTGCAAATTGTTGTTCTCAAAGTGCTTCAATAATACTTGCAGGCGAGAGGAAGGCTCAATAATTCACTCAAATGATGTTTCTGAGCAATAAAAGATGAATTTTGGAAAACAAAGAGAGGTGTTTTTCCACAATAGGCCAAGGAAGAAAAGCCTCCTTCACTTTTTACACAGGTTTCATGGTTTTAAAGAAATGTCAAAAACAAAATTGCCTCGGGAGAATTGATGCACCTCTAAAGTGACTTTGGGAAAATCAAGTTTTCTCCTAGCTTGGTTAGCCAAATGACTTGCTTGATGAGTAAACTGATAACTAGACACAAAGATATTTCCAATGACCTATCATCAGCTCAATTTGGAGTTGAGGAACACCTTCAAAAGTTGACTGCAACAGCACTCTGCCTTGAGGCAGCCTCATTTGGCACATTTTAACCAGTCTTGATATATTTGATTTTTGATAGTGAAAATGAACTCTAAACTGAAAAATTCTGGTTGGGTTGGAAAGTATACTCAAAGATCTTTCCAACGTGCTATCATGTGCCCAATTTGAACACTGGGAAGGACTCCAAAAGTCTCCTAAAAAATGCACTACGCACAGGCCATATGCGTCGCGCCTCAAGCCCAATGCGCCGCGCCACTTCCGTATGCGCCGCGCACGTGGCACGCGCTTTTGCTAGGGAGCTCGAAATTGAAAAAGGTTTACATCATTGGATTTGGCATGAAAAATCATGACTGATGGTGCATGGCCAAGAAATTTGGGCAAGTTTTGAGTCTCCAGACCTCTCCATCGATCATTTGGGTGGAAAATGCAATGCTGGCAAATGGTTGGCTCTTCATCTTCAGTTTGCTAATGATGAGCAAACGACTCCCTATCTTCATCGACTTGCTTTGCTTTCCAACTTCTAGGCTTATTTATTGTATGAAAAATCATTTGTAAGAGGTTTTGAGTTCTGGGAGAAGTGTGGAGGAAAAGCCCAGTTCTTTCATTGTATAGTGTTAGCAGAGAATTAATAAAAATGATACATCTCTGATTCATGAGATCCCTGTGGTGTGAGTTTGGCAATGTGTTTTTTCTCTATTTCATATGTAATCGTTATGTTTTACAGTTTCATTCATAATCATTTCTAATTGAATGCTTTTAAGTAAGAAGGGTGGAATCCAATGTATTGCTCTGCCTTGGGAAAGTGTTCATGTTTCTGTGTGCCTTCTTCTGCCTGAAAAGGATTCATACATTAATGCCCTTTTCAGCTACTTAACAGTCCTTCCATTCCATATTTTTTCAAATCTGATTGCTAAACCTATCGCCTATCTTTCCTCACGAAATAATCTGTACCTTTGATTTAATTTCTCTACTCATGCTGCCCTTTGACCCATACATCCCTGAAACCCAGTCATTCAATAAATCTCCTCTTTCATATTTATTTACCTAGCCTAAAATTAGTATCCATTTTAAGTCATTCTCAGACCCTATTTGTTTATTTTTCACTGAGCGTGACCCAGAGAGAGCCCTCTCCTGTCCTCGTAGGGCTAGCTACGAGGCTAAGCGTGGTTTGTGGTTACCCTGAATTTTACCTTCCTTCAGCCTAAGGAAAATTTAGGCTCTAACATAGTGGCGACTCTGCTGGGGACAGAAAATGGTTTTCTTGTAGATTGTCTTACCCCAGCACATATCACAAGTTCAGAGCTGATGGTTGATGGTGCACAACGATCATATATAAGAAGGCTGAAAATCATTTATCTGGTGACTTCATTCACTAAAGAATCCAGCAATCGGTGCTTCATGGTGACTCCACTAGAGGACTAACTCTTTCTCTGTGAAAATGGAAGGATCTTACACAAAGTTCGGGTATCCAAAGTGGAATGGTATTCAGGACCTACTCAGCTTTCTTGTGAATTACTTATTTGTTGTTCTTGAAGCTGTCCTGAAATTTTTTCAGAACTTGTTGTATGATAAAGGTGATCAAAATCTTCAATCGACCCATTCAAAAAGCATAAATACTAAGTTTCCCTTTGATCCTAGACTCCTTACTTTTCCCACATCTTATGATGATTCTCTGCAAAGTGATGAGCCTCAAGAAAACAAAACTGGTCCCATAGCTCTTGTATATATTCCTACAGCTGTTATAATCCCAGATAGGTATAAACCTCTTGTTTTACCTTTTGTTCTTCATGCTTTACCCAAAAACTATGATCTATACTTGCCAAGATTCGACAGTGAATGTAAGAATGTCAATGCTGAGAAACATGTGCAGAATGTTGAGACTTTTCTAGACCTTTTTGAAATTGATGAAGAATACGTCAGTATAAGGCTTTTTTCTCTTTCTTTGCTAGGCAAAGTCAAGAGTTGGTTCAAAGCCTTGCCTGATGCGAGCATCACAGATTTACAACAGTTCATCAAAGTTTTTCTTGGCAGCTGGAGGATCGGACAAAACCTTTCCTTATCGTAGAAGAGTATAATCAGCTGAAAAGACTGCTAGGGGAGATAGTACAACAGTTTTCAGCTAGATTTAATCAAGTTTATTATTCAATGTCGATTGATATAAGACCCCTTCCTAGATCTACTCTCTTGCATTACCCGGGTGCCTTTGATCTGGAAATGGAGTTTCAGCTGAGAGAAAAGAATGTTGCAACACTTGAAGAGATGTAGAAAAGTGCAGTAAATGTAGAGGCTCACTTGTGGATCAGAAGGGCAAGGTTGAAGGAAGAAGAGACAAAAAATGTGGATCCAGAGAAAATGACACCTTCAGAGGAAAAGCTTGACATTTTGGTGAGTGCAGTAGAAGAGCTAGTGCAGAAAATGACTGCAAAAGATGAAAATGACGTTCATGAACAAGTTGCTGATCCAAAACATATTGTTTCTTGTCTCAGTTGTCATAATGATTGTTTTGTAGATCACCTTGAGGAAGAAAGACATGTTGATATGACATGTATGCTTAATGATGTGTTTTATACTGATGATTTTCCTCGGTTTGATCGGTATGATGATGATGATTATGTTCTCCAAATAGAAGCTAATCTTGCAGACAAATCAACAGCCAGTTTGTGTGATGAGGAAGTTCACTTACAACAGCTCGAGTATAGTAACCAACAGATACATATCAGCTATGACAATGACGAGGAAAGTGCAGCAAATAGGGAAGTAAGTGAAGGATATTTACCTTTTTGCTTTGATTCATGTCTGTTCATTAGAGACAATTTCCGTGCAATCAGAAATCAGCTGTCGACTAGTCTTTATTTGGAGCCCCTTGAGGGCAGTGAAAACTTAGTTCCAGACTTCTCATATTCAGATTTCTAGCCCCCAAATGCCATTAGTTGTCAAGTTGCGGATACGAACATGGAAGCTGGCACATGCGATCTAATGATACAATAAGATTCCTTACCTTTATGTTTTGAATCATTTTAGTTTTTGAGAGGTAAATTGCATAGTAAATCTTCAAATGAGCAGCCTATAGGAAATCAACAATCTCTCAGTTCTAATATTGAGGATGAGACAGAAGGTGAAATTGTTGAGCAAGTTGTTAATAAGAAATCTTCCCCTGAAATGATTGACGAAATCATTTTGGATATAAAACCCTCTCTAGCACCAGATTCACAGCCACCAAACACAATTGAAGGTCAGATTACAGATGAAGGTGTGGCAGCTGAAGTACATGACCTAATGATGCAAGAGGATTCTATACCCTTTCGTTTCGAAATATTTCAGTTTATAAGGCTGAATCTTTGTAATATCTTTAAAGAAAAAGATGAACAGCCAATAGGATGTCATACAGTTTCAATCGATACATCACAGCAGTCCCCTCAAGTTTTTGATGATCCTTTTGCTCATGTGTTAGATTTTGTTTGCTATAAAAATTCTTCTCCATCAGCCAACCATGTGACAAAAGAGAATGTTGATAATAATATGATTCCAAGGCCACCCTCATTGTCTTGTTTAACGGATTTTTCATTACAAAGCTCAGATCAAAGTTTGCAGTCATATGAGGAGATTGATAAAGGAGACTTTTGTTCTGATTGGAAACAGAAACAGAGTTTGGTCCTTCACGAAATTCAGGATCCTTTTGACAGCTTGCTACAATCATCAGAGAAAGACAATGCAGATGTGAGGAAAGGTTCAACATCCAGCTATGAAGATCCTTTTGCAGCATTCTTGAAGTCATCCAGCCAATTTATGCTTTGTAAGTTTATTAGCAGTGAACTTGATTCCAAGTTTCCATGGAAGTTGCCTTTCGATTCTTCCCTTTTCCTGAGCATCATAAAACATTTGGGAAGAGATCAAATATCAGCCATGATGCTCACATGGTTGCATTGGTTGTTCCATTTCACTTGATCGGGTGGTGGAAAGATTAATTAGAGTAGGTTTAATGAATAAGCTCAAATATGAGCATCTTTCGAGTTTGTTAGTTATGATTTAGTCATGTCTAGTTTTATTATGGTCTTCAGTTTTAGTATTCAGTCAGAGTTTGTTTGCATAATGTCAGTTTCCTTGTTTTGACTCCATAGCCCAATGGATGAAAGGCACTGTCTGCTCTCCCAAAGATCTGCAGTTCTTGGCACCTCCAGGGAGCTACCATCCCCCATTGGAGCCAGTGTTAGAGTCGGTCTTGTCATTCCTCCTCATAGATCAAAACCCTTTTTGCATTTCATTTTTAGGTGTCCCATTTTGCTCGATCACCTTCATTCCATTTAGGAGCATGCCATATTCTAATGGAAGGAACTGGTCACTCATTTATCCCTTATGCCATGTCCTGTTGGCTCAGCTCTATTTATTAAAGTTCATTAAGATAGTCTTGAAATCATTTACAGTCTTGTTTTTATCGCTTGATAAGCAAAGATTCAACTTGGTCATTAGGTCTAAGGTTTGCAAATTGTTGTTCTCAAAGTGCTTCAATAATACTTGCAGGCCAGAGGAAGGCTCAATAATTCACTCAAATGATGTTTCTAAGCAAGAAAAGATGAATTTTGGGAAACGGAGAGAGGTATTTGTCCAAAATAGGCCGAGGAAGAAAAAATTACTTCACTTTTTACACAGGTGTCATGGTTTTATAGAAATGTCAAAAATACAATTCCCTCGAGAGAATTGATTCACCTCTAAAGTGACATTTGGAAAATCAAGTTTTCTCCTAGCTTGGCTAGCCAAATGACTTGCTTGATGAGTAAATGATAACTAAACACAAATATCTTTCCAATGAGCTATCATGAGCTCAATTTGGAGTTGAGGAACACCTTCAAAAGTTGACTGCAACAGCACTCTGCCTTGAGTCAGCCTCATTTGGCACATTTTGACCAGTCTTGATAGATTTGAATTTTGATAGGGACAATGAACTCCAAATTGAAAAATTCTAGTTGGGTTGGAAAGTAGACTCAAGTACCTTTCCAACAAGCTATCCTGTGCCTAATTTGGACACTAGGAAAGCCTCCAAAAGTCTCGTGCAAAACGCGCTACACACAGGTTCTATGCGTCGTGCCTCAAGCCCAATGCGCTAACCCACTTCCCTATGTGCCACATACGTGGCGCACGCTTTTGCTAGGGAGCTCCAAATTGAAAAAAGTTTACATCATTGGATTGGGCATGAAAAATCATGACTGATGGTGCATGGCCAAGAAATTTTGGCAAGTTTTGAGTCCCTAGACCTCTCCATCGATCGTTTGGGTGGAAAATGCAACGCTGGCAAAGGGTTAGCTCTTCATCTTCAGTTTGCTAATGATGAGAAAATGACTCCCTATATTCATCGATTCGATTTTATTTCCCACTTCTGAGCTTACTTATTGTATGAAAAATCATTTGTAAGAGGTTCTGAGTTCTGGGAGAAGTGTGGAGGAAAAGCCCAGCGCTTTCATTGTATAGTGTTAGCAGAGAATTAATAAAAATGATGTAGCTCTGATCCATGAGATCCCTGTGGTGTGAGTTTGGCAATGTGTTTTTTCTCTGTTTCATATGTAATCATTATGTTTTACATTTTTCATAATTATTTCTAATTGAATGCTTTTAAGTAAGAAGGGTGGAATCCAATGTATTTCTCTGCCTTAGGAAAGTGTTCATGTTTTTGTGTGTCTTCTTTTGCCTTAAAAGGATTCATACATTAATGCCCTTTTCAGCTTCTTAATAGTCCTTCCATTCCATATTTTTTCAAATCTGATTGTCAAACCTCTCACCTATCTTGCCTCACAAAATAATTTGTACCTTTGATTTAATTTCTCCGCTCATGCTGTCCTTTGACCCATACATCCCTGAAACCTAGTCATTCAATAAATTTCCTCTTTCATATTTATTTACCTAACCTAAAATCAGTATCCATTTTAAGTCATTCTTAGACCCTATTCATTTATTTTTCATTGAGCGTGACCCGGAGAGAGCCCTCTCCTGTCCTCGTAGGGCTAGCTACGAGGTTGAGCGTGGTTTTTGGTTACCCTGAATTTTTCCTTACTTGAGCCTAAGGCAGATTTAGGCTCTAACATACTATACTTATGCATAATTCTATACTACATGAAAGCTACATTGAACAATATGCTCAAGATATAGATTTTAAAGAGGTATATGCAACTTTGAGTCGAGGCAAAAAGGTAGAAGAATTGGATTATCATTCGAAGGACTGCCTCTTATATCATTGTGGGAAACTTTGCATTCCACAAACAGAGAGAGTAAAGATAATTAGAGAGGCACACACTTCTCTGATATCAGGTCAGTTTGGGTTAAGTAAAAAAATTGCACCGCTGCAAAGATTTTGTTATTGGCCAAAAATGAATGAGACAGTTTCTAGATATGTGAGAGGGTGTACTATGTGCACCAAAAGCGAGCTCAACAATAGAAAACTAGGCCTATACACTCCATTACCAGTTCATTCTCACCCTTGGGAAAGTGTTTCCACAGATTTTGTTGGGAGACTGCCTAAGTCTAGAAAAGGTCATGATTATCTGTATGTGTTTGTGGACAAGTTCAACAAAATGTGCATTTTGATACCTTGTAATAAACAGATTACAGCTGAACAAACTACAAAACTGTTCTTTGAACATGTATGGGTTCATGTTGGATTACCCACTTCTACTATATCTGATCGAGACACCCGATTTGTAGGGAAGTTTTAGTCAAGTCTGTGGGAGCTGATGGACACCCAACTGCAGAAAAGCATAGCTTTTCATCCACAAACCGATGGCCAGACAGAAGTAGTTAACAAGACAGTGATCCAACTACTCAAAGGATATTGCAGCAAATATCCTAAGCTTTGGGATGAACATTTGTGTTATGTGTAGCATGCTTACAACAGAGAAACACAGTCTTCTACACAGAGATCTCCTTTCGAGACCTGTTTTGGTTTCATACCAAGGTCTCCTTTGGATTTTGTCTTTGGTAAAGATACCACAATTGATGGACACAATGATGTGGACAAGGAAAATAGGTTCATTGAACAGATCCAGGAGATCCACCAGGTAGTATAGGAATAGTTGGAAAAGAACGAAGCTAGATACAAGGCTAGGCATGACAAGCATCAGATGGAGCATAGTTTCCAAGTTGGTGACCAGGTCTAGCTATATATCAGCAAGGACATGATGCAAGGTGAAGGTAAAAACATAAAGCCTATCAGGTATGGACCTTTTAGGATACTTGAGAAGATTGGTGAAATTGCTTTTTTCCTTGATCTACCAGCTTACGTGCACATCTACTCAGTCGTAAATGCAGATTGCTTGAGATTGTTTGAACCTTCTGTAATTGAGGATCCTGAAGAGCAGAGTCAATTGCCTTCTATTAATGACCTGCTACCTAAATATCTAAATGAATTGAAAGAAGACATAGTCTTGGACAGGAAGGTGAGGAAAACATGCAGAAGAGATGTTGAATACCTCAGAATTGGACTCAAAGGTTCGAAGCCGAGTAGTGCAAAGTGGATTGAGATTGGGCAAGTGAGACAGCAGTACCCTCACTAAATCGATGCTTGAAAGAAAACCAAATTTTGGTGGTCCAAATGCTTTTCAGTGGGAAGGCCGTGATCCAAATTGGATCCATAAAGAATGATTAACAGAGCCATGGTAGTAACAGGTCAGGACAGACTTCAAAGAATTCAAAACAGTGATCAAAAACACCTCTAAACCAGTGGCAGTGGCAGCCACCGTGGAATGACAAGGACCTCAGTCAAAGCGCACTAACCGAGGCCCATGGAGATTGCACGGGAGGCAAAATTAACCCCTGGGAGACCTGGATCGAGAAATAGAGGGAGTTTTTGATGTGTGATTAGTGCTTAGTGCTAATTACGTATCGCTGGGTGAAAACCCTCAAAATTGAGAAGCTCTAAGCACTCGGTTGCGTCAGAGCTGGGAAAACTATGAGGTAAAAGGTTAAGCACTAAAGGCGGGACCCGCTCCAAAATTGGTGGTATTGATCGGCGACATCCATGGGCGGTAAGCAGTTTTGATGAAAAAGGAGCGATTCCACTTAGTGCTTGATGTGTGGCAAGTGGAGGAGAGAGAAAATCCCCGCTCATCGCGCGCTAACAGTTGAGCTAGTCAACCACGCGAGATGAGCGAATGGCATTGGATCTGGGGGCTTTAGATCTAACGGCTGAGATCGTGCCCGATGGAGAATATAGAATTGAAAGAGGGTTAAGCCACGCTTTAGAAGAAATTGAGGTCCGCTTTGACTACCAAGGTGGCAGAAGACTCATTCCACGACGTAACCAAAGAAGTGAACTGACGAAGTAGGCTGGCGCAGTTCGCAAGACGACAAGTGGCCATCCCTGAGAGCCTGATGATGGCGCCGAAATAGGGAACTCCAAGTGTAGCTGCAAGCAAGTGATTCGATGAAGGCAGAAGAGGAAGCGAACCACCATGAGCTTGAATGGCTTTAATGCCATGTACAAACTAGACAGAGGGTAGGAGTCTGGAATTAGGAGAGGTACACCAAAGACAGAAGATAGAGAAGAGAAGAACTAGTGAAGCAAAAAGTAGAAAGGAGAAAGAAGGGCCGAGCTGACCAAAGGCAGCATCAAGCACTAGAGAGCTTGAGAGATTCAAGCCATCCTTGAGAGGATTTGTCAGACTAGAGAGGTCAAAGATCTATTAAGGAAAAGAGTATATGTACTCTAGTGGTTTGGGGAATCCAAGAACCACCCTACCAAGCCAATCTCTTTCAGGAGACTCATATTGAGCTCCTTCATTGTAATTCTCTACTTCAAGACATAATAAAATAAGGCCACCACTGAGAGCTGGACCGGAGATGTAGCCCTAGAGGATAGGGTGAACTCCTTATTAATTTCTTGTGTTCTTGTATTTGCTTACTGTATTTCTCTACTGTTTTCCATTTTTAAGTGTCTATGTCTTTGTAATCTGATCGATCCGTTGCTTAAATAACTTAGACACACCAACACATGAGTCTGTAATACCTCCAATTAATAATTCTTAACTGAGGTCACTCATTGGGTGATTATCAGATCACTATCCACCCAATTTTCAATCTCTTTCTTAGGTAGATTCCAATGATACGACATCACACATCTCGTTATGCAGGTCCTGCTCTCAGAAACGGAATCATTTGTTGGCTTAATGGGCCCTGACCTAGGTTCAACGTTAAGTATCCAAGCAAATCCATACACTATTGGCCCTTTCAACATCAATCCACAGAGCACGAACTTAAGTCTCACCCGAAGTAGTATGGGGGGATGTAGGAACCAACTTTCTGCACCCTGAGATGGTTGTGATGTCAGTTTTTAGACTTTCACTCTACCTTTGTGCAGATCAATAAGACCTTTGGGGATTATCAATGTTCTTCTCTTATTCATCCTTGGAGCCTCTGCAGAAGTCTCTGATTGTCCTCCGTGGACCCTAAATAGATAGATCAAGTGCTTACGTGCCTCTATAATTATCCTTACTTCTGTGTCTACCCATATTAGCTTCAGTATTGGTTAACTTTAACATGCATTATGGTTATCTTTACGTAACATATATTCGTACTTGCCTTCATATGGAAAAGTGAAATACATAGATTTGAGCATCTACATGGCATTAATTCATGACCCCAGTATTCAACATAGCATAAATGCATCATTCATAGTAGAAATGAAATAACACATACACAGATGGAAAGTACATAGTAATTTCATAATACTTCTCTTTATTGATGATTCAAACTCTCAATACAGACTTTATATGCCCTGCACACACAGTTGCAGGGGCCTGTGCACTCAGCTGCAGACTTTTACCCTAGGCCTTTCGACACTCAGTTGTAGACCCTCTTCCTACACTAAGACTCTCGCTCTTAGCTCTTTACAGAATCATCAAGTACTTCTACTTCCCCCATTTTTTCCCCCTAAACTCCTCTAAGACCTCCTTTTTATAAAATCCCATGGTCCATGGATCAAGGGCATATCTCCAAAATTGACACAAGCTATAGAGACTAAGGGTGGAAAACCCTTTTTGAATTTAGATATCTTCGCACTCCGTGACCGCAAAATGCGGAGAATTTACATTTCGTTATACAAACTTCAGGCCTTCTACCCCAAAATTTGGGTTTTTAACCCCAAAATTGACCCCCAGGGGACTCGTTCCTAACACTAATGACTTCAAGACCCAATGGATTTCCTCAATATTGACAAGACCGAAATGGGCATCATTCTTAGCCTCCTTGAACATGTGAGGATAGTCTTGAATACTCCAAAGTAGGTCATCAATGCCCACCTCCCTGTGAGCTTGGAAGAAATTCTCAAAGTAGTGGGTTGGTTCTAATTGAATATCCTTAGTAGTGTATATCATGTCCTCATTCGTATTTCAGATTTGGAAGATTGTGTTATCACCTAGATTGACTTCAGGCTGAAGGAAGGCAATTCCAGGGTAACCACAAACCAAGCTTAGCCTGGTAGCTAGGCTTACTAGGTCGGGAGAAGGCTCTCTCCATATGGATCTTAGCCAAGATGACTGGATTAGGAACAATATTTTATGCTAGGTATAGTAGCTCAACGGTTTTGATAGGTTTTGTTGGTGTTTTCCGAGATCAGGAGGAGATAGGCAATTTAGGTCTGGGAAATTAACTCAAAATTGCAGGGTATTCTATGGGGTAAGGTGGGCATAAGATTTAGCAACTTAGTCTTGATGAGGTGAAGTGCTAGATTGGTGAGGAGATTGTTGGTACATGTGCATAGCAAACTTAAATAAACTTAACACAGCAGAACAATCAAGCACATAGGAGACAGTTTTTAACGTGGTTCACCCAACCAATCTGGGCTACGTCCACCAAACATAGGCATCAGGAATTTATTAATCAAATTTGAGATTACATCAAGAAATTCTCACAAAACTCTCACACTCTTAGCAAACATCTGAATGGTTGCCTGTTATATAGCATAGAGAATCTAACAGCCTCATTAACTCACTCACATCAAATATAGGAGGAATTAACTCCCTCCCAACAAACTAGAGCTAATCTAGGACCTGAATTTTATTGTTGTCATCAGCTGAGATTTTTCCTATTTTGCTCCAAACAGAAAATCTCAACAATCTCCACCTTGACAACAATTCGCCTGATGCCCTGTTATTATTATTTTATCTTTTCTGCAAGCCAAAAGAAGTCAAACACCAGCGTAGCTTCTCCAACAAAACTGGTTTCGTGAACATGTCTGCACAGTTCTCCTTTGTATGCACCTTTTCAAGAGAGACTCCCCTTTCAGTGATAACCTGTCTTACAAAATGGTACTTAATTGGAATATGCTTTGATTTACTATGATAGGCTGGATTCTTAGCCAAATGTATTGCACTTTGACTATCACAAAGTAACCTGATGTTGTCCTGTAACCTACCAAACTCACCAAGCAAACCTTTCAACCAAACCGCCTCTTTGCAAGCATGCGAAGCAGCAATGTATTCTGCTTCAGTAGTGGATAAAGCAACAATGTTCTGTAGCTTTGACATCCAGCTTATAGCTCCACCTGCAAGAGTAAAGACGTACCCTGAAGTTGATCTTCTCTTATCCAAATCACCTGCAAAATCGGAATCAACATATCCGCAAACAAATTCACTACTCTTATTGTAAGAAATACAATAACTACTTGTGCCTCTCAAGTACCGAAGCACCCATTTCACTGCTGACCAGTGTTCTTTACCCGGATTTGCCATGTACCTGCTGACAACCCCAACTGCATGTGAAATATCTGGTCGAGTACAAACCATCGCATACATTAAACACCCTACTACATTGGCATATGGAATTCGAGACATATAATCCTTTTCTTCATCTGTATTAGGACATAAACTCGAAGAAAGCTTAAAATGGGAAGCTAAAGGGACTGACACAGGCTTCACATTATTCATACCAAACCTCAAAAGTATTTTCTCAACATACTTTTGTTGTGATAGCCACAACTTACCATTGCTCCTGTCTCTGAAAATCTGCATGCCCAAAATCTGTCTTGCTGCTCCTAGATCTTTCATATCAAACGTCCTTGCCATCTGAGTCTTGAACCTATTGATTTCTTCAATGCTTTTGCTTGCTAAAAGAATATCATCAACATACAACACTAAGATAATGAACATGCCATTATTTAACTGCTTAAAATAAACACAATGATCATATTCACTTCTTACATATTTCTGACTCAACATGAAAGAATCAAACTTCTTATACCACTACCGAGGCAACTGCTTCAGGCCATATAATGACTTCTTGAGCCTGCAGACAAATTTCTCATTGCGATGCTGAACAAACCCTTCCGGTTGTTCCATATATATTTCCTCATCTAAGTCTCCATGTAGAAATGCAGTCTTAACATCTAATTGCTACAACTCTAAATCAAACAAAGCCACTAATGCTAACACAATTCTAATTGAGACAATTTTAACCACTGGTGAAAATATCTCATGAAAGTCTATGCCAACTTTCTGAGAAAACCCTTTTGCAACCAGTCTCGCTTTGTACCTGTCTTCCGTATCATTCACACCCCGTTTCAGCTTGAACACCCACTTGCATCCCACAGTTTTCCTGCCTTTGGGAAGTTCAACCAGATCCCACGTGCCATTCTTACCTAAGGCCATCATTTCTTCCTTCATGGTTGCTTTCCATTTGTCACTATTTGAACCTTCTACAGCTTCCTGATAACACAAAGGTTCATCATCATTAGCGATCAAAGCAATTGAAGTAACATGATCATCATACCTTCTCGGAGGGCATTTGATCCTTGTAGACCTCCTTAAGAATGTTTCTGGTGCTTCCACAATTGGCTGTCTATCAACTGTAGGAATTTCTTCACGATCGCCATCTGAGACCTGTTCATGTCCTCCATCTGAACCCTGTTCATAATCTGATTCTGAAACCTGTTCATGACTAGAATCCGAACTATGGTCATTATGACTATCATTAGAAATGATGTCAAACTGAATATGCTAGAAATCAGATACATCATCCTGTTTCAATCTTCTATCTACATCTAACTATACAAGAGAGGATTCATTAAACTTTACATCTCTGTTGATGATGATTTTGCGGGTAGTAGGATCCCACAATCTATATCCCTTTGTTCCATCACCATACCCAACAAAGATATACCTTTTAGACTTTGGATCTAATTTAGTTCGCTGATGTTTAGGCACTAGAGCATATGCATCACAGCCAAACACTCTGAGTTTAGAATAGTCACAGGGGTGTCCTTTCCATACCTCTTGCGGAACCTTGCAGCCTATCGCCGTTGATGGAGATCGGTTTATCCCATAACAAGCTGTTGCCACGGCTTCCGTCCACAACTCCTTTTGCAACCCGGTGTTACTTAGCATACACCTTGCTCTCTCTAGAAGAGTCTTGTTCATGCGTTCAGCAACTCCATTCTGCCGAGGAGTATAAACCGTGGTCTTATGTCTCTCGATCCCTGCATCCTTGCAATAGCTGTCAAACTCCTTGGAGGAAAACTCACCACCATTCTTAGTTCTTAAACATTTTATAGTTCTACCAGTGTTGTTTTCTACCAATGCTCTAAACTGCTTGAAAACTGTAAAAACATCAGACTTCCGTTTCAACATGTAGACCCACACTTTTCTAGAAAAGTCATCAATGAATGACATAAAATAAGACAAACCACCATATGAAGTTGTAGGAGCTAGACCCCACACATCTGAATGGATATAATCAAGTATGCCTTTACTAGTATGTTTGCCTGTTTTAAACTTTTGTTTACTTTGTTTACCAAACAGACAATGTTTACAGAAATCCAATTTTCCAGATCTTAGATTAGGAAGTAACTTTCGGTCAGCCAAAATTTTCAATCCTCTTTCACTCATATGCCCCAATCTTTGATGGCATAAGTGAATGGAACTACTGTCATGTTCAGACACAGACACATGATCTGACCCAGTTCTACCTTCTAACTGAAATAGATTTCCTACTTTCTTAGCTTTCATAACTAGTAAGATGCCTTGGTAAATTTTCATTACTCCACCTTGAATTACAGTTTTATATCCATTTGAATCAAGTGCTCCTAATGAAATCAAAATTTTCCTTAAATCTGGTACATGCCTCACATCAGTTAACATTTTGGTTGTGCCATCAAACATTTGTAGTTGTACACTTCCTATTCCAACAATACTGCACGTGACATCATTACCCATGTACACGACTCCATCATCAACTGATCTATATGTTTTAAACCAATCTCTATGTATACACATGTGGTTAGATGCCCCGGAATCTAACAACCAATGTTGATCATGTTTTGAAACATTAACAGACAATACCTCATCACTCATACCTGAACCAGATACTGAACCTGTATCTGTGGTGTTGGCTTCCTTCTTTTCTATCGAAGAGCCTTCTTTAGCAGCCTGCTTTCGCTTCCAGCAATCCTTTTTTAGATGTCCAGCCTTCCCACAATGCCAGCACTTCACCTTTGGCTTCTTTCCTTTGGACTTTGAGCGAGAGTCGCTATGCTTTCCCCCGGAGTGTCTCTCTCTTGAGCGACCTCTGGCCATCATTACCTCTGATGTAGAGGTGTCTGCATTCGACCTCTTCCTCATCTCCTCAGCCAACAAGGCTCCAACAACATCGTCAAACTCAAGGATATCTGATGTACTAAAGCTTATGGAAGTAACAAAGTGATCCCAGGATTCAGGAAATGAACACAATAGAGTTATTGCTTTATCCTCTGAATCAAATTTCACATCTAGACTATCTAATTGCACCAATAAGGTATTAAAAACATTCAGGTGATCAGCAATTGAGGTACCTTCTTACATCCGCAAACCATAAAGCTGTCGTTTCAGGAGAATCTGATTTGTCAACGATTTCATCATATAGAGGTTCTCAAGCTTCGACCACAAGCCTGTGGCGGATTTCTCTGACACAATGTTGAACAGAACATCGTCCGCCAGACATAACCGAATTGCGCTCAGAGCTCTATCGTCCATCTCATCCCATTCATCCTCCGTCATGGAAGGAGGTCTTTTGCTTTTCCCCAATAGTGCTTTCGCCACACCTTGTTGAACCAACAGATCGTGCATCTTTACCTTCCAGATCTCAAAATTATTCTTGCCATTAAACTTCTCAATTTCAAAACGGGCACTTTGAGTTTTGGCCATCTTGTATCAACAAAAAAACACAATAATCTCCAAAATCCAACCAGCAATAAAAAAATTGCCAATGCCTTTGTTTTTACACAACAGAAAAAAAAACTGCCTATGCCTCTGTACTTTTGCCTTTAAAAAAAAACTTCCCTTTGGCACTTCACACAAAAATTTTTCTTGTTTGCACTTTATTTGTAGCGCATAAACATTCCCACATACAACTGGCACTGCGTTTTTTTTTTTTTAAATAAAAAATAAAAAAATTGACTGCGCACTTAGATGCCTTTTTGCCTTAAACAAAAAATTGCCTATGATAATGTTTCGTGTGGTTTTAGGTTCTAGGCTTTACACGCCATTGAAATACATAAATCCACCTGTACGTCGTTTTAACGCAGGTGTCCATACACATACTAAGCAAAGCAGTTTCAAAACGCAGTTTCAATAGATATCCACGCCAGTTTAGAACATATATCCATGCTGTTTTAAAATATATATTTCATTGCTACGCAGGTTATAACAAATCCACGCTGTTTCAAAACACCATATCCACGCTGCTTTAAATATATATCAATGCCGTTTTAATATATATCAACGTATTAAACCCATGTTAAACTTTTTTTTCCAACGCGGATATCACCGATGATGCAGCAAATAATTTGTATGTCATACCAAAAATAACAGCAATTTTATTTGCCGGATTCTGGTTACAATACCATTGAGTAGGAAAAGAAAGAATAGTTACATCATACCCGAACTGCCTCCACGCAATAGCAACCAACTCCACGCAGTTAAACCACGCACTTCAACACTCCACGCACTAGCACCACCAGATCGGTTTTAATGTAGCCAACGCTCCACGTTATGCAGATCACTTACACGCACGCCTCAGTTCTCGGCCTCCAACAACCAACAACGCCTCCACCTTGAGCTCTGATACCACTTGTTGGTACAGGTGCACAACAAACTTAAATAAACTTAACACAGCAAAACAATCAAGCACATAGGAGACAGTTTTTAACGTGGTTCACCCAACCAATCTGGGCTACGTCCACCAAACATAGGCATCAGGAATTTATTAATCAAATTGGATATTACATCAAGAAATCCTCACAAAACTCTCACACTCTTAGCAAACATCCGAATGGTTGCCTGTTATATAGCATAGAGAATCTAACAGCCTCATTAACTCACTCACATCAAATATAGGAGGCATTAACTCCCTCCCAACAAACTGGAGCTAATCTAGGACCTGAATTTTATTGTTGTCATCAGCTGAGATTTTTCCTATTTTGCTCCAAACAGAAAATCTCAACAGAGATAAGAAGGGCATGAGAATATCATGAACCCTTCTTAAATAGCAAGAAAGACACGAAATATTGGTGTTTTCCCAAGGCAGAGCATCAAAACATAATGGATTCCACCTATCTGACTTGAAAACATCTAATTAGAAGCAATTACATGAGAGAGGCATACATGAAAAACATGAAAACATAATAACAAAAGAAGAAACTCATGCTAAAGGCCATACCACATGGATCCCATAAAAATAGCTGCAACTTTATTTAGTTTCCTGCCAAACTGCTACAAGATGATGTATATTCAGTACATGAGCATCCAGCTAAATCCAACCCTTTCAAATGACAAAGAGAATACATGATATAGACATCCAAATCACTCATCCTAACCATTAGGGGTCGAAAACATGAGAAGAGGAGTTGTTTCAACCATTTCTAAACAAGGAACTGGAATCTAGGCAACCAAACAACTTGCCTCTAAAAGAGGGGAAACTGATTCATTACTCTCAAAACCATTTTTAATCTAATGAATATACCATCTACAAGTGTTCTACCATCATATTTACAAGCCATTACATTAATTACATCAGTGAATCATCCATCATGAGAGAGAAATAATGAAAATAGTCGAAAATTGGCAAAATAAGCATCATGAGCCAAATTTCCCTACGCGCAATGCCACTTTTAGGCCACCTTTGGAGGCCTTCCCTTCATCCACATTGAGCCCAGTATAGCTCATTGGAAAGGTCTTAAAGTCTACTTTTCATAACACCTAAAAATTGTGCATTTGGAGCTCATTTCCCCCCTCGAAAGTTGATTCTCCCAAGGCTGCTTATGTGTGTCCAAAATTTGGCAGAGAGGTCAATTTTGGAGTGTTTTTGGACCTTCTGGTGGACTAGTTTTGCTCCAAAAATTCTGAAAATTGCTAGGGCTCATGTGCTTGATGCCCTGAATCCAAAAATATAAGCCATTTTCCCATTGGGTGCCTCTATAAAAGGCGTAGCACCAGTGGCGTTGCGCTTCTGGGCAATTTTTCTGTGTATTGAATTTCAAAAATTCAAAAATGGCAAAATTTTCTTAAAAAGTGCCCAAAGTTGGTATGAAGAACCACCATAAAGTGCTTTTATTAGACAAGGAGGCTTCAGCCAAAATCTTAACTCCATCCTCCTTTTTTACTTCTAAATCCCTCCTTAACCTAGCCTTCATCTTTTTTATTTTCATATTGCAAATCTTATTGCGGGTCTTGTAGTGATATGCCATGTGTCTAATCATTTTGTTATCCCTGATGGCCTTCTTAATTAGCTACACAAGATGTAGATTGACTCTTTCAAGCCAAGTCTCCCTATCCTTTTCAATTTCATTCTCGATAGGAGTCAAAGTGACATGAGCCTCTTTGTCACTTTGCCTCTTTGCTTTTAGTACTTCTAGCTCCATGAGGACTTGTTTGTCACTCAATTGTTCGTTCTCCTACTCCAGGTATGTGATAAAAAAACTTGGCTCTCTCTTGGTTGTCTATCAAGGCTTGTATCTAAGCTTCCTTCTTCTGAATGATGATGTCTTTGATAATTTCCCTCTCGTGAGATAAATCAATAATCTTATTGTCAAGCTGCTCAGGCTCATCATGTTCTTCCAACTCAAGCTCTCTTTCTTGCTCATCATCCAAGTCTTCTTCTTGCACCTTTCCCTTCACCTTGTTCAGCTGTTGTACCTGTACTTGTTGTGTCGATGAAGAAGGCAAAGCTCCTTCCACATCATGTGGAGATAGAATTTGCCTATGGGCTGATGAAGAAGGCAAGGACCCTTCCACATCCTATGGAGCAAACACTTGCCTAGCAGTTGCAAACAATTTCCTTATACCTCTTTGATAAGTCAAGTATACTGGCACCTCAGCAATTTTTGTCTCCTTGGTTTCTTCTCCTGTTTCCACATGACTAGAAGGCCCACTTGTTTCTTGAACCATGGATGGAGGAATTTGGGGTCCCGTAAACATGTCATGAGCAATGAAAGTCTCCCAAGGGATTTTGAGGAGACTGAGATGGTGAAGAAAAATAATATTGATTAAGGAGTAGTGATAGATGTTGTTCATCTGCTGAGGGTATGGCTTCTTCTGCATAAGGTAAGCCATCTTATCAATGTTTCTAAAGAAAAGGTATGGGAGGTTCAACACTTTTACCCTTGTAAAGTGCATGAAGAGCCTAATATGGTAAGTGTATAACCTGGAAAATCTACCCTCACAAGTGAAATATTTGATGATGACCCTCATCAAGGCAACATACTTGTTCTCCAAAAATTTCAAAGGGAAAAGCCTCTTCACCTAAATTCTGTGCTGAGGTTTAATGTAAGGCTCATAATAATGCTCATCAAGGTCCTGAGCCTTATACCATTTCTCACCAATATTAGGAATCCTGGTGGGCTCTAAAATGATTGATGGTGACACTGTGAAAGTCACCCCAGCAAGAGTCACTTCATTGTTGTACAGGTGGGCTACAAAACGTCTAGCCAGTTCATGGTGAAATTGGACTCTCTCCACTAGTTCACAAAATTCATAACATTCAAGGTGTCTAAAACATGAAACTGCCAATGGAGAAGCTTGCAGTTCTCTTAGGTTAGTTGGCTCCTCTTGTGATCTTGCCTCCCTTATGAGGTTTTCTATGTTGCCTATTTCTCTCTGCTGAACTGTCACTTGATATATTCTCCTCATCATAATCATAATCTCCTCTATCCATGCTAACCAGATTTTTAGTTGCACAATCTTAGAAAATGAAGATGGGAATGATTACGATGCTTTAGGGTTTATAGTGATGAGTTTTGAGTGAATTTAGGCACTTATGGGTAAAGCATGAATCATGAGAGTGAGGGAGAGGGTTTCTCAAATGAGGGATATATGAGGGAATATAGATGGGGGGAGAAGGAGTGATATAAAAAGGATTTTAGTTCTAGTGATAGGTGATGGGGAAAACAAACTAGTTAGGGTTTTATAAGGGAAAACTAGGGTTTGATACTAAGTGTGAAGGAAATGTCTAAAACAATCATTGTGCAAGCTAAAAATCAAGTGGAGTAGGAAAACTTACTTGTAGAAGAGGAAATTTCAAAAAAATTTGTGAAATTTTAGTGTTTGAGGCGATTTTGAAGCTCACTACCCTACGCGCAGTGCCTTCACCCAGAAATGTAGCACCTACTCCTATGCATAACACCTGTGTATTTTTGAACTGGAGAAAATTTCCCTACGCCTAGTTCACTACTCTACGCGCAATGCCTCCTTCCCTACCCGCAATGAATTTTTAATGCCACTTTTGGAGGCCTTTCCGGTGTCCAAATTAGGTGTGGAATAGCTCGTTGGAAATATTCTCGAGTCTAATTTCCAGAACATCTTGAATTTTTCAATTTGGAGTTCATTTGCTCTGTCAAAAGCTCAATATCAAGACTGGTCAAAATGTGCGGAATGAGGCTATCAAAATGCAGAGTGATGTTGCAGTCAATGTTTGGAGGTCTTCCTCAACTTCAAATTAAGCTTATGATAGCTCATTAGAAATCTCTATGTGTCTAGTTATCATTTTACTCATCAAGAAAGTCATTGGTCACTTCTGCTAGGATAAATCTTGATTTTCCCAAGGTCACTCTAGAAGTGCATCAACTCTCCTGAGGCAAATGATGTTTTGGAAAATTCTCCCAAACTAAGAGACCTGTGTAAAAACTAAAGGAGGTCTTTTTTACTGGGTTTATGATGAACAAAAATCTCTCTCACTTCCGTCAAATTCATTTTTTCTTGCTCAGAAATATCATTTGAATAAAACCTATCCTGATGTGTGGAACAGGGGATTTTTAGAAATGAAGGGAGTGAGGGGCTTCTAAATTCTTGAGAAAATTTTGGGAAGTAGGGAGGGATGCTAGAAAGCAAGGGAAAGTTGAATTTCAAGGATTGAGTGAGAGGAAGGGGTCCAAAAGGGAAAAACATAGGCCTAACCTAGAAAAGTGTCAAATTGTAGCAATAGGCTAGGGTTTGTGGGAAAACAATGAATTTGAGGGATATCCGTGACGGGAATTGTTTAAGAAGGTATATTAAGGATATGGGAAGGTGTCTGAGCATCAAGATACAAGTTTTGATGATGATTTGACCATCCAAGAAAAATTACCTTCAAAACCCTAGGAGAGGGAGATGAGCCTTATCTAAGCACAACTGAAGCACAAACAAGGTGTAGAATGACCCATTGGAACTTGAAATAATGATGACAACTCTTTGAATGATGGTACACTCAGCTGAATGGTGGTACACTTAGCCGAATGGTGACATGGACCAATACTTGGAAAAATTTGGAAGGAGTGAAAACAAATCCTAGACCTAATACCTGGTGACCAAATTTTACTTGAAGATTCACAGAAATGACAACATTTGACATTGACACCCCAAGACCACTTTGTAAGAGCATGCTTGATTGCTGGTGGAAGGCTACAAAGACTGACTATAACAGATTATGTTCACATTCTTCCTATATTGGAAAATTTGTGTAAATAGTTTGTGTTCCACTCTCCCTCCCAAAGACAGATAAATCTTCTCTTCAATCTCCAAGTAGATTCCTGGATGTGTAGAATCTATGATTTCCTGAATTCCAAAGCCTTGAGCTAGTCCCACAATTGTCCCGAAGGATCCCCTTGATCGAGGGAGCGATTAACTTCAACAATGTCCTAGAAGATATTATGAAGTTCCAGGGAATGTTCCATCTTTTTTTCCCTTTCCCACACTCTGACCTGACTCTTCAGTGCATGTAATTTATCAGAGAAATACAACATCGGGGAGGTATGCATCTTCCGCTCAAATGATTTCCAAAATTTTTGAACTAAGTATTTAAATTTCTCATCTTCCAACCATGTTTTGTTGAATTTTAAAGGAATGCCCAATTGGAAAAGTACCTACCGCCACTGTAAAAAAATGGGAAAATGATCCGATAAATGTGTCCTTACCACCCAATATTTCAAAAATCCCATTCTTTCCAAAAGATTTATGTGTGCAAAGAACCTATCCAGTCTTTTCCCAATATGTGCCTCACCTGAACGACTACTGAACTAGGTTGGGCATAGAGGGTGAGGTCGAATGCCAACGAGATGGTTGGAATAAAAAAGAGATTGTAGATAATCGGCGAGAGGATCAGTGTGACACCTCTTCCCCCAATATTCCTCCCTCATTAGTATCACATTGTAGTCTCCCACCATGATCAACGAACAAATCTTAAGGACATCACAGTCCTCCATCCACTTCCAAAATGTGGTTTTGTCTTTATAAGGGGCATATAAGTTTAGAAAATCAATTATACCCTGATCTTCATGGATATGCCCAGTCAAAAGTATACCGGAAAAAAAAAATTGTAAGTTGTAAGGGATGCCCATATGGGATCCTAGAGTGCGTCCAAACTACCCAAGAGCCCAAATGAGTCCACGACCACCATATTCCAATCAAGGAGAATTTTACTAAAATATGAGAAAACCTTATTTGAGAAAGCCATCATTTCTTGTAATAAAATAATGAAAGGGAAAATGGATCTAATCCATTGTTTGAGGGATAAGAGTTTCGAGTGGTCCCCCAATCCACACATGTTCAAAGAAAGACAATTCATGGAGGAGGTTGCAACATGGGCACATCATTTCTAAGGGCCTAGGGAAAAGAATCACTAATGGGGATGTCACGCAAGTCCGCAGAATCATAGAAGTGGAGGGATTTAGTAGACAAACCAGGCTTAAAGTACCAAGAACCCTGCCCCCCTTTCCTACAGATAGTAATGTTTCAAGTGAAATTAGGACTAATAAGAAGCGGGGATTTATGGGAAGGGCCCCTGTGAATAGATAAAGTAGCCAAATCCATGGCTGGATTGACCATAAGAAAGTCGATATTTTTTCCGACCAAATTATGGGGCAGGGGAGTTCTCTGGGAACATCCTAGCAGGGGTAGGGGAGAGGAAAAATGAAGAGGTCAAAGTGAGGTGTCTAGGGGAGGGTGTAAGTCCTGAATAGGGGCAGTGTATGGGTGGTGAAAACCAGAAATATCTTAGGAGGGGTGGATGGAGAGTGGATCAAGGGAAATGGAAGGAAGAAGAGGAAGGGGAGAATGTGGAGAGTGGGGATATGGGAGGGGTGAAAGGGGGATAGTTACAAGACGAGTCACATTATTTCTCGTTATTAGCCCATCTGGGGGGGCACTAGGCTCAGGAGGTGACAAAACCGGACTGAGAGCATTACGAGGAGAGGAAGAAGACAGAGAAGAGGGAATATTGAAAATAGAAGGAGATTTATTAGAGGAGAATTTTGTACCTGAAGTCTCCAGAGGGTCACAAGAATAACTAATATTGTGGCCCCGAAACGGTCCTTCCCAACGTCGTAAAATCTCGCTATGTGAGAGTCTTTAGGGGCAGCTTTTCAGAAGATGGCCAGTGCAATGACAAAGGAGGCAACGTAATGGGATGAACCAATAATCGATTCATTGTTTATGGACCACTTGTCCCCATGCCAATTCAATCTGACCCAGAAGGCCACTAGAGAGACCCAATTCCACCAAAATCCACGCAACTCTTTTATCTTTAGCACCAAGGCACTTCAAATCAACATATATAAAATGTCCCATAACATTACCAATCTCATTCAATATCTTGCACATCCACTGTTCCAAAGGTAATCCAGGTAGCTTTACCCAAATATAGTTGTTCTTGGGTGTGTCCTGAATTGGGTTGAAACCCACATACCAGTTGTGGAAGTGTAAGAATATTCGTTCCTGAACCCATGGGATTTTCTTAATCCTCTTGAGGATATCTTGATGCATAAAATGGAAACTGAACTAGTTTTTCATTAGTCTACTAGCTTTAGCAGGGTAGCCAAGAATCATCTCCCACTTCTTCTACACCCACTCCTACATATCCAACTCTGAGAGATCCGCAAAATACCATCTACCAACAAGTGCACACTTTTATAACTTGGAAAATCTATTCCACATAACATCATAGCAAAAAAAAAAAAAATTGGTCTTCGGTATAGGGTTGATAGCTCGATGACATGTAGGTTTCCCATGTTGATGTGCAACAATGTGGAATGAAGCCCCAGAGTCTCTAGGCACCGCATGTGATCCAATAGGCAGGAATTTAGTGTAGGGCAACATGGTCGAACAGACTGGGTCCACCTGTGGATAAGTGGGGATATTATTGTGGAGAAGAGCACATTCTACATGCAAGGTGACCAAAATAAAATCCTCATGGGATGACACATCAGCATCCAAGGTTGAAATTATCGCATCAAGATTCATGAATGGATGTGGAGTGGCCGAAAGCGACATACACAAATGAGAAAAAATAGGGATCAACCATTCAAGAGCAAAGCATGAGGGTATATGAAGAGGTAAATGTTGGAAATAGGAAAGGGGTGACAAAGGGTGGAAAGAACAATGTGATGTCACTAAGAATAAACATATAGGAGGAACATAGTAAATAAGTCCGGACTAGTCAAACCAACAACTCCCATAAATGTCGCCAGTCTAGAAACATGCACAAAAATTCCACCAAAAGAAATACTTGGAGTTTATGGCCATCATTTTCCAAATAAGGAAAAAGTGGGTGATGGGGGATGTAATATAAAGTATTCAAAAGCACACATCACAAGAGATATCACTTATCAGAAATCCAAAAATAGGCTGGGTCCCAAGAAAAAATATAAGTGATCGACCTTCAAGAGGGAGGAATATATGTCAATCAGAAATATTAACCCACTAACTCATGCTAGACTCCCAACGTATAACAATTAAATCTGCCACCCTCAAGGAATCAGGATCAACAATTCCAGTCAGGAAATCTAAGAATGAAATCCAACATTGAATGATCAAGCCAATAAACTAGAAACTTTTGAAAAATCACCGAGGGCTTATGCACAACCCAAGGGCCACCCAAAGTCAAGGAAAATGCAGCACCAGACCAGGGAAGGCAAGGATTGTGTAAACATATGAATTAGACACAATTCTAAGAGTGAATCTAACCCCCCCAAAAAAAATCCAAGAACCTATGTGGAATATGAAATCACAACACCATGTTCCAACTATTAATTTTTCATAGTACTATATTGTTCTTTGCTTTGATAACTGCATTTCTCGATTAACACATTAAGTTCACCCCAGAGAATAATTACATTATTCATATTTACATCATTATTCATCAGCATATGCAACTATGGAAAAAGATAAATAACATCATCATCAATGCAGCAGAACATAAAGGAACAAGAGAAGAAAAACATGCACACATAGAGACACCAGGATTGGTTGGAGACGAGGGAAAAACCCACTATGGCGAAAACCATTGCAAGTCTTCTTCTAATATATTGTCATCAAATGATTTATCAAAAGAAAGTACAATAATCCATATCTTCAAAACAACTCGAATATCCATGAAATGCATCTAAACATCAAAACTCTGATTTAGATAATTGAAATGTATTGTCATTTCCTGTAGCCTGCTTCCAAACACTTATGTCATTGAGAGAAATATTCAGAACACTGAAATATCATATTGGAGTCCTGGATGCAGGGAGGAGGAGCTATGCAAGCTACTATGACAAGCCTGGTCGCTCTTTGTGAACTACATGATAGTGACTATGGCAGCTCAGACGCTCCCATACCATTCTGTGCGGGCAACTAGGGACCAAACTGACCCAGACTCTCGGTCTCTCTCATGAAGACTCTGTGCTAGCATCCAAGGGTCCCTGGTTGCTCTCATGACCATTGTGTTCCAATGTCTAGGTACTCAAATGCTCAGTTTTGTGAGAGCTTCTAGGAATCAGAAAATGATAGTTCAGTGCAAGCTTCACCCTGTAGCTTCGGACCCTTGTGTGAGCTTCCTCCGTTAGACCTGTGCCAGCCAAGACAAAATAGAAGAGGAGAAGAGAGCTTGATCAATATGTCCAAATGAGCTCGAGGTATCTTCTATTTATATGCTTCCATGAGGGTCCACTTGACATGTCCAATCGTACATGTGCATAGGGCTGACATGATCCTGAATATATGTATGAATAAAATAATTCACAACTCAACTTACTCTTGTCCAAATGAGGTGATATTTAGGTCAATTTTTGTCCTCTCGGAAAGAGGAATTTGATGCCATCATCATATCCATCAAATGAGTTATCCAAAGTGAAATTTTACCACAGTTTCATATTTTAACACTCCCTTTCAACTATGGAGAATTCCACCTGATCAAGATGACATACGTCCCATCTCAAGTATCTCATCATCTTCGATCATCAATGTACATCTATTTCTTGTACTTTCTTAACTCTTGATCCTTCTCATATGCTGAATATTCTCAAATCTAGAAGAAGAATAATTTTCTATTAGAGGGGAGCTTAAGCTACCACCCTCTATTCATCAGGCTACAACCTGAAATATCTATCAGTGGGCTACTACCCGAAATATCTGTCAATGGGCTACTACCCAAAATATCAGACAACATGCTACTACCTAGAAATATGTCAATGGGATATTACCTATAAATATGTCATAAGGTAACTACCTGGAAATATGTCATCAGACTACTACCTGAAAAGTCATCGGGCTACTACCCGGAAATATGTCATCAAGCTACTACCTGAAAAGTCATCAGGCTACTACCCAGAAATATCGATGGGGAGTCAGATCTATGACCCACATCATCATTGGAGAGCATATCATCAGGGAGCACATCTCAACCTAGAACCACATCAGGGAGCTACTACTCAACCTAGAATCTCATGGGGGAGCTACTACTATGACCCCATATCGTGCAATAGGTAATATAGGGGAGCTACTACTCAACCCATCCTATTTCCTACTGATCTTCCCATCAATGACCCTAAATATTCAAGTGGTAGAAAACATACATCATAACCCTATCCTGGGCGAGATACTTGACTTACCAAAGGTAAGGATCTCATGTCCCTAAGCCTCCTCAATCATTGGCCAGACAGAGAGGGTTAATCCCAACAAGCCCAACTTGTGGGTATGATGCCAACTAGGGTATACTCTGCAATAACCAAGATAGGGTGAGCTACTACTCCAAACCTATGGGTAACAGATAGGGGTAACACCCTATTGTCTAGAGTTCCCTCAACCCTAGGTGCACTCTATCTCAATTCCTCACCCTAGGAGCTCACACAGGGGGGAAGATTATAGCTCAGTGTCCTCGATCAACGTTGATCTCATCATACTCATATCATCATACTTCTATCAAGAAATCATCATCTAGCAGTAACATTTGTCTCCTGTTTATAAAGGACATCAAATCAAATCATGTTAGAGCATAAATAATCATATAAATCACAAAAGAATACCATAATCATCCTCTCTCTAAATGAGGTTCCAACCACAAGCCTAAGCTTCTCTCATACAACTGCATAGTCTCAATCTATGAGAGTATCACAGCCCCAAATATATATATATATATATGTGTGTGTGTGTGTGTGTGTGTAGATATATATATATATATATATATATATATATCTATATATATATGTGTGTGTGTGTGTGTGTGTAGATATATATATATATATATATCTATATATATATATATATAAATATATAGATATATAGATATATATATATATAGATCTATATATATATATATATATATATATAGATCTATATATATATATATATATATATATATATATATATATATATATATATATATATATATATGGGATTCTTTTCCAATCAGATCCCACTCTTTATTATCTCAATGTATCCATGTCATGTCCAGATCATGCTCATACAACTCTCTTGATCCGAACTTAAACAAGAAAGAAACAACTTATAGATATACTCATAAACACAGAGATGTAGTAGAAAAACACTTCATTTCATTAATAGAAAAATACAGAACTATGCTTACAAATACAATAGAAATAAGATAACTCGGGTGATGGTAGCTTATCTCTGAGAAGAGATGTGGCGGTTGTATGACTTTGAACTAAGTTACAATGAGGCTCAAGGGCCTTTTTATTGTTGAAAAATAAGAGAAAACCCTAAACAACCAAAACCCTGACCCGAGGAGATGTAACACCAAGAGCTTATGGGCCCCGTTGCGGTTAGTTGGGCAGCCAACTTCTCGGGGTCGTAATTTTGTCATATTATCTCTATTTGGCGTGTATGATACCTTGTTGGAAAGATATATCCGAGGAATACAACTACCGATGTGATTACTCCTCTAATTTCTAGAGGAATTTTGCCAAAAAACGTCATTTAGGGCCTCAAAACGGCTTCAAAAGTTTAGGACCCAAAAATCTACTAAAAATAGTAAACTGTGCTACAATTAAGGGAACTAAAAAATTGAAAGAAATAATGGTGAGAGTCCAAGTGGAATACGTGGGTGCCCACCAATATCCACCTGGATCAATCCTCCCCCCTTAGGAAGCAATGGTCCCCATTGCGTTGAGTTCCTCCATGAGATGAGGAAACTTCTGTTGAACTTGGTCCCTAGTGAGCCATTTTCTTTGATGAAGGAGTTGGCCTGCTTTGACAACTTGATATAGCTGTATCCATTTCTTTTTAGTGTTCTTGATTTGTGTGTCCATGATATGATTAATTGTGGCCTGTTCCATGCAGTCTGGGTTGAGCTCTGTTGGTGTGAGCTGTTCTGCAATGTCAAATGTGTCCAACAATGGTGGAAAGTATGGCCGAAGGCAATCTACATTGAACACTGGGTGCAGACCAAGGAACAATGGGATGCTGAGCTCGAAGGCATTCTCCCCGACGGCCTTGGTGATGGTGTATGGACCATATCGGAGCGGGCGAAGCATGTGGTGGGGTCTAGCAAGGCACTCCTTCTGCAAATGTAGCCAAACTTTGTCGCCCACTTGGAATTTGTGTGGCACTCAATGTTGATCATGGCACTGCTTGTACTTAACATTGGATCTATCCAATATATCATGGACTTGTTGGTGGATGTGTTGAATGTGATCAATGGAGTTTTTAGCCATTTCAGCTTCATACTGCACGTGAGCCAACTCTACCTAAGTGGCTAAGAATGGTATGGCCACATCAATAGGGCATAATGGTTGGAATCCCAGCCCTACCTGAAAGGGGTTGTGGCCTGTTCAGATGTGGAGAGCTCTGTTGTAGCTGTGTTGGACATAGGGGATACTTTCATCCCGTGTGTGTGGATGCTTCGAGTTGTACATGCACAAAATATGTACGATCATCTTGTTGAACCCCTTTGTTTGGCCATCAGTTTGGGGATGGAAAGCCATGGACTCAGTGAGTTTTGTATCCAACATCGACCAGAGACTTGACCAAAATGCACTTAGGAATTTATTGTCTTGATCTGAGATAATGGACTATGGGATCCCAAAGTGTACCCAAAATCACCTAAAGAAGAGCTTAGCAGTGGCCTCTATTGTTATACTCTTCTCGCAGACTTCCATGATGGCCATATTAGATAATCTGTCGATGACCACGAAAACACAATCATTGCCGTGCTTAGTAAAAGGAAGGCCCGACATATAATCCATGGAGATAGATTCCAAAGGCTGACTAGGAGTAGGTATAGGATTATACAGGCCTTGCTTCTTGATGGTTGGTTTGGCAATGGCACAGGCGTCAATCATTGACATTTATCCATAAATCATGTAAAAGGGAAGGATTTAAATTAACTAAGGAAAACATAATTTCATGAGCTGACTGCTTATTTCATGCATGGGAAAACTTGCAGAATAATATGAAACATTGATGAGATCTAATGTAGGACCGAAGATATAAGAAATGGAAATCAAATCCTATTCTTGCAAACAAATAAAATGTTGGCCTAAGTAACATAAAACCATAAATTCCATGAGAAATCATAATTCTGTCTTTTTGGGGCTACATAGGGGTTCCTTCCTCAAACCATGATCCCTGAAGGGAGGAGTGAGGCCAAATCCACCTAGTGAAAGATATTTAATATTCCTTTATCTCTTATAATATACTACTAAAGTAAGGCACAAATGGAAGCAAACTAATCAAATCCACCACTACTTGCAATGAAATAATGCTAAAGACAATTAAACCATTAATTTATGAAATCAACTAAGCATACAAATACAAGAAGAGGAGCCTTTTATGCTAGGGTTGGGCCCTAACCGAAGAGCTTCGTCCCTCTGAGTGAACTCAGTGCTGGATCAAGGAAATGATCATTCTCATTATCAATACAGAAAATTACATCACAAGATCTTCCACAAGTCTTGAACTCGAAAATGACTAGTGTTTTTACAGCAAAAATTTGAATCCTAATGAGGCTCTAGGACTCCTAATTTATACAACTAAATTCTGGAAAAAATTCCTTAAATATAGGAAGGCTTGGCTCCAAAATTCAAGATAAATAGGTTCTTTAACTATCACTGGCTCGACTGCCTTTTCATCTCCATGACTTGGCTTCTAGTAACTACGAGCTAGTGTGATTGATGGAGGAATATTCGAATGAAGAAGGAGTAAATGAGGAGGATCTATCTCCTGCAATCTCTCCTCCTTGTCTCATTTGAGTTTCACCCCTTAGTTAGCCAAAATTTCCATGATTTTCTCTCAAAAAAGTGCAATCAATGGACATTAGTCCACTAGCCATAATATCTCACTTTGATTCATCTCATTAAGCAAATAACAATCAAAACATGTAAGAAATTATGAGAAGAGTTGATTTGAATAATCCAAGAGGTGTATTAAGGTCCATATAGTTGCTTAATAATGAGGTTCATCATCACCTCCCTACTAAAAGTGTTGCTCATCCTCTCAACAACTCAATCTATATCCATGTCTTTCATTTTTCTAGTGGCCTCCCTGACATCCCATGCTTTTTCTGTAGTTTCCTCTTCCTGTGCATAGAATCCTGCCTTCCTCTCTATCTCCTTCCACTTCTTTCTTTCTTCCTCTTCCTTCCTTCCTTCCAACATTCCTAAGAGCAGTGGTGGATTGAGTTTCAAGCCAATCCAATTGGCTTTGACTCTTTGGAAACCTTGCTTGTACATGGGTGTTCTATTTAGTGCTTCTCTCATTCTATGAGGCGAATGGTACTCTATGATTTTCAAGCTGTAGGGAAAAGTGTTCCATATCCTTTGGCAAGCTTGCATGCTTTCATCTCCTAACAGATTGAACATGTCCTCAAAGTGTGTGATTTCTTGCTCCTGGGTAGCAAGGTACCTAGGTGCAAGTTCAGGGTCATTAGCAATCAAGTTATGGGTTCTGATGACAGCCATTGGACTTGATTTCTCAAATATTATCATGAGAGGTTTTGTTTCTTCCCTTGCCATTACTTTGTTCACTTCTGTAGCTCTTTCTTCCTCATGATTCATCCATGATGCCAAAGCCATCAACTGTAAGTCCCCTAGTTTTGAATTAGAGTCCCACACATTCAGAACTGTCAAGGCCAAGTTATGAAGGTAGAAATCAGACATTTTAGCCCTATCCTCAAAGGTGCTTTAATCACAGAGATTAATGAATTGTCTTTAATCCTAGAAGGGTGTAGTGCCTCTCTATGGTACAGTCTTGATTTGGAACTGAAACCACTGTTCCTTAAGATACAATGCATAGGACTTTGCTGGCATCCTACACTTGATTGCCTCTAAGGATAAATTGGCCATGGATGCCAACTGACTCACTCTTTCTTGTAGTTTTCCCCTTAACCATGCATTCTTTGCCTCCAACTGAGCTTTCATCATTGCCTCTCTATCCCTCAGGTTGCTTAGTTCTCTGCCCACCTCCTTTACTTTCTCCTCCATGTGACCTATGTCCTCTACTCCTTTAGATTTGGCAATTTGCAACCACCTATGTGTTCTTGCCATTTATTTCTAAAGCTAAAAGAATAAGGGGATGGAAAATTTATGTGGAATGACCCTACCCCCTTCAATGAAACTATAGTAGGAGTCAAGGATAGGTTGAGGTCTAAGTTCCCTCAGCTCTGGATCCTGCTTCTTTGTTTCTTGTTGCATGATCTCTTCTTTGTCCAATTTCTGAGTTTCCTATAGGATGGCCTCTGCTTCCTGTAGGTCATTCCATGTCTCCTGTGGGAGGCCTTTTCCTTTGGATGAGGTAGATCTAGTGAAAAGCCTCCTAACATAAGTGATAGGAGACTTGGGAGAGGCTTGTCCTCATGATCCTTCTCCTTGATTTTTCATAAGAGGAGCTATGTTTTCCTATTGTTTTGGTGAGTCTTCAAAGACAATACGAACCTTGGTGGGAGTTTGAGGTTTTCCTTGCCTTATTCTTGTAATTTTTCTTGTCCTAAAGTACAATGAAGTTTGTCTTTGTCTCTTCCTTTTTTTCTTGATAGGCGTACTAAGCAGTGAGGGTAGTCATTTCCTCTCTCTTTGTGGGTTCTTGAGATACCCTGGATGATTCCTTCCCTTCTTTGCCTTGCATTATAGACCTATGTTCTTCCCTGTCTTCTATCTCCCCTTTTCCATTCTTCTTCTCATCCTTGTCTTTCTCCTCTTCTTCTCCCTCTACTTCCTCACTCTAGTCCTCAGTTTCCTCCTTTGCATCTTCTTCTATCTCTTCATCACTTTCCTTCTCCTTTTCTTCCTCTTCTTCCTCCTCTATTTCCTCTTCATCCTTCTCTATTTCTTCTTCATCCCTTTCACTAGCAGTGGGGCTTTTGTCATACTCAAGGGCTTTTATGTCTTCCTCTGTCTTCATGTCTTTGAAATTTTCCCATGTGACAGGGAGTCTTAGGATTTGGAGGGAATCTTCTATGATACGTCTAATTAACCCATGATGGGCTAGATGTTGATGGTTTCTTTCGTGCACCTTAATGCTCATATATATATCACTGATTGAAGAAGGAAGTATGGTATGTTGAGTCTGTTTTGAGGAGGTGTGTCTGCTCCAAACCTCAACTCTTGGAGAAGCCTAAAATGGTATCCATATACCACACTATACCTACCTTCACATGATATATATCTTATAAGGTAGTAGCTAATTTCATTCCAAGGCTATGGAAGGCTTGCTCTTCTAACCCCATTTTTGTCTTCCATTGCGTCCTCTCCTTCTAAAAATAATTTATTCTTTGCAATTTGGCTCTTACCCTTATCCTCCTTTCTCCAAGGCATACCTAAAGGAAGGGTGGTGATTCTGCCTATGATTTTAGGGGTGATTTCTATAGAGGTGTCTTTCACCGCAATACTGGCATGGGTCCTAGTCAGCGGTAGGAGGGAGAGAGCAAAGTCTTTGGCTACTTCATCATCATATCCCCTTAATTTTTCAAAGAAACCCATCCAATTTTGTCTTGTGAATATCTCTAGTACAGGAGGGTGCTGATGAATCCTCACTATATTGGTGGGTTCCCTATTGTTAAACCTCCCTGTCACTTTTCTTTGATGGGAGGGTTGTATATGTCTGATGCCAAATCTAATGGATGAGGAATTTTAAATGAAAATTCTGTGTACAATTCCCCTAGACTACAATATTTTTCAATCAAAATAGAAGGCTTTTCTATATTCCTTTCACTTCGAAAATGTGGGAAAATATAGATCCTACTGCCTTATCACTACTTGACGAAGTCAACCTCTAGATTTTCGCTTTAAAAACGCTCACTGCCAATCCTGTAGGTGTTGTTCTGTATCCTGTAGGATCTCCTGTAGGATCCTGTAGGTTTTCCTATAGGATCCTGTAGGTGCTCTTGCGCTAGAAAAAATCCTCACTCTCTTTCCTGTATACTGCTTTAGGGGCAAGTGCACCTTTGCTTTGGTGTAGCCTCAAGAATGTGAATGCCTCTTATGCATGGGAATCAACATTTTATTTCCTCATATGGGTGATTTGAGTGGGATGGTGTGCTGGCAGCTGAAGTACAAGTATCCATTTTTGGACTATTGATCCCACTACCACATCATCATTCTCCTTACCTCGTAACCAACTCCCACTTTAGGCATCCGTAGCTTAACCACTTTCGACGTCATCTCTCCTTTCTCTTGACTTGACTGCTACCACATGTGAAAGAACTAACTATATTCTCCTCGTTGACTGAGCGAAGGTGGCCAAGTTAACTGGCCACCTTTTGATTACAAAACCAACTCTTTCACAACTTTACATGTTTGATCATATTATTCTATTGAGAGAGTGGAGGTGAGATACATACTTGTGGTACTGATGCCTTGATGTTTTTTGTTAAAGAGTGAAGTCCTTGCTGTGTATTAGCTGCATGTGTGTTTTTTTTTTATTGTCCTCTGGTTTTTCTTTAATGTGCAGGTACTGGATGTTGATGTTGATGATCCTGATGCTATTGCTAAGCTCTGGAGGAGCTTCATTGACCTCTGATCTTCATGCTGAAGCTAACTGCAACCTCTATTTTTTTTTCTTGTGGGATAGGCTCCTACAGGATTTCCTACAGGATGTCCTGTAGTTGCCTCTCCCTTAATTTTTTTAATCATTTCTTCACTTTTGGAGCATGAGGATGGTTGGAAAGGGTAGAGAACGGGTCTAGCGATTGGTGAATGGGAGGTATAGCTTTCGAGTGTTGTCCCCTTGTTCTCTATCTTCTTCCTCCTTTATCTGTTTTTTCCTTTTGAAAACTGTAAAAGTTTTTTGAAACTAAATTTATTGGATCAATGCAGGGATGATCATGGTGGAGAGAGGCATGGTGATGAGATGGTGAAGTAGACAATTTTTTTTTTGACATAAGCATGTCATCCCCTTGCTCTAGGTTTACTTTCTTTAGGATTCCTAAGCTAGTATAACTCCTACAGGATCATCCTGTAGGTTTTTAGGGAATCCTATAGGTTTATATGGAATCCTGTAGAAAACACAAAACCCTTGCAACGTGAGCTAAATGAGTAAAAAAAATGGAGGGAACGATGGAATGATGAAGGATATGGAATGGAGGAATGAAAACATGAATTGTATAGGTTCTTTTGATCCTCTCTTGTTGCTCTGATCCTCCTCCTGCTAACCTACAAATGATATTTTCAAATTTTTCTTTTCTCTTATTTATTTATTTATTTATTTTTCTTTTTTCTTTTTGAAAGAAACTAGTATACCTCCAAGAGGTGTTCATCCTATCTGCTTGCCCTAGGCGCCCCAACTAAGGTTTTCACCCAAAGATCTTTTTATTTCTCTCTTTTTGTTTTTGGACACCATTGGGCTGCCTCAAGAGGTTTTGAACCCAACAGTGGGAATCAGATGCCTTAGGGAGGTTTTCACATGAGTCTCCTTTTATTTTTTTATTATTTTTAGTGACTGGATGAGGTAGAAACTGAGACTTGCTCCACCAGCATCATTGTCTTGTCGATGCCATCAATGAATTCTTTATTTGACAAGGAATTCTTGTAAACCTTCAATCTATGCCCATTGACAAGTAAAGGAATAGCCTCTGTATCAATAGTTCTTATCCGCACTGAACCATTATCATGACATTTCTCTATGACATAAGGCGCTAACCATCTAGTCCTTAACTCGCCTTTAAAATATTTGTATCTAGAATCATACAACAAATCCTTGTCATGCCAGATCTTCCTCTAAACGTGAGTCACCTCTATGTGTAGAAGGTCCTACATTCTAAACTCATCTAACCCATTCAGCTGGAGCAATCCCTCTTTCTATGCACTAGTGAGATCTAGATCCAGTTGGGCTACGATCCTCAACGTATTGTACTCAAATTCAATGGAAAACAAGGCCTTCTCCCATAGACCAACTCATATGGAGTGAATCCAGTGATGGTATTACAGGTGGTATTGTAGGCCGAAGTGGCCTTAACTAATCTATCTGCCAAATCTTTTTTGCTGTTGCTAACCACTTTGGTCAGAATGCCCTATAGCACTCTGTTGGTCACCTCCACTTGCCCATTAGCTCGTGGGCGATAAGGAGTAGATGTTCTATGCTTGATCTTGTGCTAGCTTAACATGTCTTCAATCATGTTAGATGTAAACTGGCTTCCTTGATCAGTGACTGGTTCTCTAGGGTACTGTTGTGGCCGGCAACAACCCCCCCCCCTTTGTTCATTTAAGTGTTGACCAAGATACTAAATGAATGGGGGCCCTTAGTTAATTTTTAGGAAAAACAAGAATTTCCTTTCTTCAAAATAAGGTTACCATCATAAGCTTAGGTAAAGTCTTGTGAATGTTTTAAACCTAAGTCTATGATAAGGAGAAAATCTTTAAAGTCGCATTGCAAAAAAGATAGGAAATACCTCCATTTCTCTTTAAAATCGGTATGCGCAAGATCCTCGTGTTAAGAATAACATCGCGTCGCAACAAAGTAATACTCTTAAGGAAAAACTTAAAGATTTATCGATCTACGATAACACCGATCGCAAGATCATATATCGCAGAAATGAGCCGGCAAGATTTGGCAAACATCAAACTTCTGCGATCTGCGATGTTGCGATCGCTGCGATATTACATCCTCGTGATTTGCGATGGTGCGATTTGTGATGGTGCGATTTGTGATCGCACGATATGAAAGGTTACGTAAGAAAATCATAAATCACTTCATTACGAATCCTTCGGGCAAGCCATTCAAAGAAAAAGCCACTTACCATAATCTGACTCGAAATCATACACTTTTAATGATAGTAAATGAATTAATTGTCAGTTATTAAATGAATTAAAGACGCGTGCCTTGGTAGAGATTTACTTCACGTAAGGTGGCATATTTGATACATCTGTTGCATTTAAAACTCTCCCATCACCTTTCCGGATCAGTCATTTCCATTTCACTCGTAATCTACAGGAATGAAGAGCTAAGACAATTCAAACACAAATGCAGGAAGAAATGGGAAAGAAAAATAAATCTCAAAGCTCCGAAACGAAGGAAAAGACGAAGGAGATGGTGCCCTTGTATACAGACACAGCCTGTAATAGAGACACAGGGATATCAACATGGGAAAGCATGTACAGGCTGCTAGAAGAGGAAAATCCTAGAATAATGAAGGTTGCTGCTGTCGTGGGTTCACAACGCTCTTCTGAGGCATCCTTAGAGGAGCTAGCATGTTCATTTCTTCACAGGATAGCGGCAAGACCCAAAATTCTACCATATACGGGTATGATCAAGTGGATACTTGATGATGTAGACATGAACAACAGACAATTCAAAGTTCAAGGACACGGGCTCATTGGATCGTTTGCTGCGCAATATTTGAAGCTTATGTATCATCTTCCTGAACTGCAGGCGACTTATAACGCACAATTCGTTAAGAAATTCGCGGCAGAGAACCCAGACCTATCAGAGACCACCAGAGATTGGCCTAGAAAAGAGGAGTCGCTCAAAAAGGACAAAAACGGTATGTACAACACTGGTTCCCTCACCTCTCCATATTGTTTTGCTGCGGCCATGCTTTGTAGGTTATTTTGGATGCCAGATATCAATAAGTTTTCGTCTGAATGGCTACCATTAATTGATGCTGCCACAAACACTGATATTATAGATTGGGCCAAAATCCTTTCTGATAATCTATACACGGCTGTTATCAATTACCGGTCTAAAAGATCCTCGTCTCAGAGGATCTATCCTCCTTTTCATCTGTCTGCATATGTTATGGATTCTATTTGTCTTGTGTCTAAATTCCCCATTATGGGTTGGAAATGGACTAGCCAGGACCCATTGCCTATCCATGTTTACCATAAGGTATTATGGGATTCTCAGTTTGTCCCTCACTTATACCAGATTTTCCACAGGCTTATTTTTCCCTTGTATAGAATAATGTATGATGAAGACCCCCTGAGGTGCTCTCCCGAGGCACAAATTGACATCATCCCCATCGCGAGATGGTTTGGGGAAGAATGGTTTAACTACGTTAGAGTTTTTGGAAGCATTGTACCTCCACATGTCCTACCTCTATATATCCCTGACAAACTTTTGGCTCGGGAAATTGCTTACCAGACTTGTTCAGAAGGCGGCCTGACCAAAGACCTAAAGGACAAGAAGAAGGCCATATGGCCTCAATTTCCTGTAGCTTGTGGGGCCTTCTCATTGTTCGATGTGGGACACGCTTTCGCCGAAGTGGAGAATGTGATGTGTCTTCAATTATTTAAATTCCCAGCAAGGCCATTTGACCCAAATGATGTTGCCCAAGATTTCACAACGAATGTCAAAATAAAAATATTCATTGGAAAGAAAGATTTGTTTGATGATTTATTTCAGAATAGAAGTTCACTCCAAGAAATTTTGCGGGAAGCTCGATCGAGGTTGTCTCAAGATGACCTCCAAAGATTCATGTTATATAGGGAAAGAAGGCTAGCCAATATTCCTCTAGAGAAGCTGCGGCTGCCTGCTAGAGAACCAACTCCAAGCATTAGCCTCAGCGAAAACTCTAGCACTTCCAGATCTAAGTCCAACGCTGCGCAAGGAGTACCTGAGCATCCTAAAGAGTCTGGATACGACCAAGGAAAAAACGAACAAACAACTAAAGATAGAGCTCAGTCAAGTGCAATGTCTCAACAGCAAGTTATCGCCTCCCCGCCAAGAGATGTCCCCCCTCCTGTCATCAAAGCACTACTCGTCACAACAGAACTCGACAAAGAATGGGAAACCTTCAATGAATTGATCAATCTTGAAGGCCAAGCCCCAAAAACACCTGTGAACAATACGTAGGTAGTGCAACAAGTGGTTTCGACCATAGTCAGCAGTGTCACAGAAGCAGAACACGTTCCTATCGCTCCACCTTCTAAACTTCTACTTAATGTAGAAGAAATTACCCCACTGGATGTATTCTATAGTCCCCAACACAAAGCAGTTGTAAGGAGACAGAGGAAGAAAAGAAAACTGGAAAATACACTGTCACAAGATGCAGAACATTTGGATGTCTTATGGAAAGACCCCAACAATAACCCGACTGAAAATCTCACTAAGCTATCTCAGATCGCAGGAGCATATGCTCCTGCAACTATTGACAAGGCATCGGAAGTCCAACAACTATTGAAAGAACAAGAATATCAGATACAGCTGCTACAACAACAGTTGCAACAAGCCAATGCTAATATTGAAGCTTCCAAACAGCTCGAGAAGCTGCAGGAAGACTTTCAGCAGATGCAGATAGGCTATCAAGGAAGTCTGGACGAGAAAGGAAAACAATTGCAGACTTTATAGGAAATGCATAAAGATGAGCCTAAGCTGGCAGAATTTATTTCAGAATCTATTGGCTTAAATGAGCAACTACTGCAGCAAGAGGAAGAGTTGGGACGTAAAATATCACAGTGGAGTCACTATTGCGAGCTGAGCGATAAAATCACCAATCAAGTGGTAGACTTGCGGAGTGACTATGATCAGAGTGACAGGAGGGTGACGGAATACTTAACTTGGCAGGATGATGATGAAGGAAAAAGAGCAGGTGCACCCAGAATAAAGGAAAATCATAAAGAATTGCTCTTTAATAAATGGGATGATTAAATCAGGCAGGCGGAGCAAGCAGCGGAGATAGCGGCTACACAGGAAAGCATTCTTATCGACTGTGTAAATGAGAATTTACACAGGGCCAATTTAATCGCGGAGACCACCCCGAGGTACCTACCAAATACGTTACAACTAGAAGCAGAATGGAAGCAAAAAGCGTAGGCAAAGGGGAAAGCAATCCAAGCATTAAACAGGTTGAATTGGGAATGTTACTGGACATACTTGGTCAAGCCGCACAGTCAATGGATGACGGTGAAATGCATCACAAGCGCGGCCGAAGAAGTAGTGCCAGCTCTCGTACATGCTGTTTTCGTAGCCCAGCTCAGCGCAAAAATCAGTCAGCCGACTCTCCTCAAGCCCATTCTGAACACTTGCAACTTTAAAGACCAAGTTCAGAAATAGCCTTATTTAGAATGTTGTTTTTTCTTTTAACTAGATTAGAAAAAGGACGGTCATTTGAAAACCGCATCCTAAATTTTGTAATAATACTATTATTAGAATTAGGAAGTAGTATTTTAACCCTTCTCATATCATTTGGAGAAGGGTCCAGAAATTTGTCAAAAACTTGTCCTCGAAACATGCACTTCTGCACCCTCAGAGGAGGTTTTGATGAATGGATGGATCGAGATTTATCAATGTTTGCATTTAATGTCTGCTACTGATGTTGCACTTTTGTACTCTTAGTAGATGTTAGAACAAGTAGAAACAAATCGTTATTGCTTGAAGCTTATGAGTGGAACCAGTCATAAATGGTACTTTTATCTCTTGACCAATTTCTGCTTATATTCTTAAAGTGATATGCAGTTTTCAGTTGTTTATATGTTAATGCATGAATGTGTGGGTTACCATTTGGCACTTCTGTACGGTGGAGTCATTTATTTGTGTTTGATATATGAATAACTTATTATGCGATATGCTGTCCACAATTGTTTTGCTTAACTTTTTATGCAGAATGGTTTATCTTAATTGATTTCTATTCTTATGATAGCTGAATGATCTTTATTACCAGTTATTGTTCGAAATCTCTTTAGATCGCATAATAGAAGAAATACACCCCGGGTTAGCGTAGATTAGATGTGTTGTTTCTTATTAGATTACAATAGCATAGAGTTAGTTTAGAAGTTTGAATTAAATTAGCTTTAAATACTCCTAGATCAGCATCATCCAACTCTACAAACACACACACACACCCCTTAGATTGGGAAACTGGTCCCGTTATCCCCAGTAGGACCCGCTATACCAAACGGATAAGGAGCTGCCAACCAAGGTCAGGACCGGGTGGGTATCCCCCTTGTTGTCGACCCGATTTTCGGGGCTTCAACAGGTACCCAAACTTATAAAATACATTTCCCCTTAAGAACTCAACCACTTTCTCCTCTGTTGTTTCCTTGATTTCTTTGCTTTCAGCCCACTTGGTCAAATAATCAGTGCACACAATGATGTACTATTTTTTCCTAGATGGAGGGTCAATAGGTCCAATGAAAGCCATGCCCCACTTGTCAAATGGCTTGAAAGTCACTTGAGGTTGCAGAGGCATTTCATCCCTTGGAGTAGGTTTTCCCATCCTCTGACACAGATCACACTGACTAGTATACCTTCTCACATCTCGATGAAGAGTGGGTCAATAACAACCAGCTTGTAACACCTTAAATGTTGTCCTCTTGGCTGCAAAGTGGCCTCCATAAGGCCCATCATGACAGGTCAGAAGAATCTCAAATAATTCCTCCTCCATGCCACATCTTCTTAGAATTTGATATGGGCCTAGCTTGAAGAGGTTTCCCCTAATCCAAGTGAATGGGGTGCTTTTCCTCACAATCTTGCTTTTCTCTTTGGAGGAAAATTCAGTGGGAACCGTGCAAACACCAAGTAGTTTTCTATGTCAAAAAACCATGGAGATAAAACTCAAATGGCGAATAGGTGTTCATCCGAGAACTGATCATCAACCATTCCTTCCTCCCCTACAGGAAAAGTTAATCTGGACAAAAAATCTGCAAGAACATTCTCCTTGTCAGTTTTATCAATAATAGTTAGATCAAACTGCTGTAATAAAAGTAACCATCTAATAATCTGGGAATTCACATCAGGTTTATTCATCAAGTATTTAATTGCAGCATGGTTAGTATGTACAAATTTTTGGTAACTTGTAATGTAATGCCTATATTTGTTCAATGAATGCACAATAGCTAGGAGCTCCTTTTCGATTATTTTGTAGTTCAGTTCAGTCTTTGACATATTCTTACTAACGAAGTAAATGGCATAAGGTAACTTGTCATCTATCTGGCCTAGAGCTGCTCCTATAGATTTGTGAGAGGCATCAACATGTATATGGAAAGGAAGGGCCCAATTTGGGCCTCAAAGAATAGGTGCAGTGGTCAACTTGTCCTTCAGGGTGTCCAAGGACTCTTGATAGCTTTTTGACCATAAAAATTCAGAGCCTTTGGCCAAAAACCCAAATAAAGGAGAAGCTAACTTGTGAAGTATTTTATAAATCTCTGATAGTATCCATGAAAACCTAGAAAAATCCTGACATTTCTCTATTTTTATGGAGGTGGGACCCTCTAGTTGATGGCTATCTTATTTGGGTCCACCTGCACTCCTTTATGAGAGATTGAATGACCTAGAATAGTCCCTGCAGTCATCAAGAACTCACATTTTTTAGGACTAAGGGATAGGTTCATTTCAATGCACTTGTTCAGCACCTTACCTAGGTTGGATAGAGCCTCCTAGAAATCACACCCATAGGGTGTAAAATCATCCATATAAATTTCTATTGCATCGTGGACTAGCTCGAAAAATATGCTCAGGACTGATCTTTGGAAAGTGGCAGGGGCATTGCGTAGGAAAAAATGAGGGACCATATAAGCGAAAGTACCCCAAGGAAAAGTGAAGATGATTTTATCCTAGTCTTCTGGGCTGATATGGATTTGATTGTACCTGCTAAACCCATCTAGGAGAGAGAAAAACTTTTTCCCTGCCAAACCATCTAGCACTTAGTTAATGAAAGGTAGAGGGAAATGTTCCTTCTTTGTTGCTTTGTTTAACTCCCTGTAATCGACACAAATCCTCCACTTCAAATTTTTCTTTGTAACCAACACCAAAGGAGAGACCCATTCACTATTCGAGATAGGGTAAATGAATCCTGCATCTAGTAGATTTTGGAGTTCTTCTTTGACTATATCCTTGAGAGATGGATTCATTCTCCTTTGGGGTTGTCAGACTAGTTTGCAACCTTCTTTGATATAAATGTGGTGAGTACACACTGAGGGGTGCACTCCATTCATTTCCTTGGAAGTCCAAGCAAAGGCATCCAGATGTTCCTTTAGCATGTTGCACAAATTTTCTTCTTGGTGTATAGAAAGAGATGGGTTGATTTTCAAAGTTATCACAAGGCTGAATTCTATGGTTTTGACACTGGTAGGGTTTGAATCAACTAACCATGGATCGATCTAATGTTTGTTTTTGGTTTCCTTTAGTACTTCCTCTAAGGACAATGTGGTGGGAGGTGGACTTTGGAGTATGTGTTCAATCAAATCATCTTCATTCGGTTCTCCTCCTCCCATGGCTATTTCTAAGGTATAGATTTGGGATGAGCAGACTTCATATTCATCCTCCTCTTTTAGCCATAGAGGTAAGTCATGTTCTAGAGATGGTTGAGAAGGATGGTATAGGACTAACTGCTTGGACATATGCCCATTTTTGATAGTCATATTTCCAGCCCTGCAGTTGATGTATGCATCAACAGTGGCTAACCAGGGCCTCCCACAGATGAGAGGGTAACCAGTAAGCTTGGACTTAGGCCGGAGAACTCGGAAGTCTGCAAGATACTCCAAAAAGTCAATGGAGACCATAACATCCTCCACAATCCCCTTAGAGGTCACTGTGGAATGGTCTGCAAGTTGAAAGACTGTTGTGGTCTTTCTCAATGAACCTTTGAGATTTAGCTTGAGCATTGTGTCCTTAGTCATTACATAAATGGGAGCCCCAAGATCAATAAAATTGTGTGGGACAATGGTGCCATTGATGTGAACATCTACTATAGGGCTTCCAGGGATCAAAAACTTTGGTCAAATTACCTACCCCAGCATTGAGTTGAACAGTTGTCTAATGACATTAATGGTAGGGTTGTCTCTTTTTCGCCTCCCTGGATGTTTGAAACACTTCTCCTTTATCAACTTGTTGTAAATAGGTACATGCTTTATGGCTTGGAGAAGTGGAATTTTGACACAGATTTTTTAATTCACCCAGAAGTTCATTCTCTTCTGGGGTAGGCTAGATTGGTTGAGTTAATCTCTCAGGAAAGGGTGGTGGATTTACTCTAGGAATGCTTTCCTCTCTTTTCTTCTCACTCTCCCTAGGTGGAGGTAGAGGTTGGTTGTCTGGGATTACTGTCCCATATCTTAGGGTGATTTCCTAGATCTCCACAACATAAGCGGGATAGGATGTCTCTCCACTATACGCATACTGTGCCTGTGTGTCGTTCGGGTTTGGATTTGGCTGGGTAGGCATCTGGAGCTGTTAAGTGGAGTAGGGTGTAAAATTTGTGGTTGAGTAGGTGGTGAAGGAAATAAATCTATAGCATTGTTGTATGGGGCCCTCCACCCTTGGGGCAGTGAATTATACTAAGGCTGTGGCAGAGCATATGGCTAAAATGACTGGCTAGTCAGCTGGGAATGGTACTGAGGTGCAAAGGACGAAGGAGAAGGTGTAGAGCAGGAAGGATGAGCATGGGGCCCCCAAGTGGGAATGATTGTGGTTTGGATAGGGTTGTAATAAGCATGTAATGAACCTTGCATTCTGTATTCATATGGTCGAGGCCCATGAAGTCTCAACAGAGTTGTTCAGTCACCCCTCTAGTTCCCTAATACACATCTTTTAGTCAAGGTAGAGAAGGGCACCTGTCTGTGGAGTGTTTTTGTTCACAGACCGAGCAAACTTCAATCAAATTTAATGGAGATTCATTCCTAGGGTGCCTCCTTCTACATCTAAGGTAGAAAATGGCTAAGGCTCTCTCTGCTTCCTCCTGCTTTCTCTTGATGTGCATAGTGTCCATCTATAGGGTAAAGGTTTGCAACATCTCACTCTTGAAATCTTCCATCATATTTCCAATTTCACCCTTGACGGATGTTTTGGAAGAGGATGGACTTACCATAGGTTTACTATCCCTACCCTCCTAGCTGCCCTAGAATGGGTTCTAAAGACAATCTTGATATCTTCATAGGGTAGCCAATAGATGTCCCCTCCTACTAACAAGTTTAGGGTATCCGGAAGATCTTCCATTACCCCTCTAAGTAGGACTAACTTCAGTGACTCAGGATCAAGTGGGAACCCGACCCTTTTGTAGCTAAGCGAGAATCTTTCCTCATAATACTCTAGGGATTCATCATGCCCTAAGGTCATCCTAAAAATTTCCTCTTTAGTGCCTTTGGACCTGCAGTAGTCTCGACACTTGTCGTTGAAGGCTTGCTACATCTCAGCCCAGGTTTTGATGCTATCCCTATGTAAACCCATGAACTGGTGAAAAGCTGCATCCTTGAGAGTGGATGGGAATAGTTTAAACTTTTTCTCATCATTGGTGTATTCATAGGTTCTGCGTATGACAAAAAACTCAAACAAGAAAGTGTCTGGATCTTCTGAGGTTGGGTCATGGAAATGAGGAAGAGCAGAGGGGCTTATATTCTTCATCTTGGTATCCCCATTAGTTTCTATGATGGGAAAGGTACCCTCAATTTTTTCTCTATCTCCTCTATCATTTATATTTTTAGCCATTGGGTTAGTTGGAATGGGTTCTCCTTCTTCTTCTCCCCTTGTAGGATCTTCAAATATCTCTCGTTGTTCACTTGAGGGGTCCTCCAATTCACAGCCATCAAAGAAGAGGGAAGGTTGGCTATTTGAAGCGGTGGGGGTATTGGGTAGAAATTTTCCTAAGTTATCCCTATTCCTATGAGGCATGAAAGAGGTGTTTTTGTTTTGTTTTATGTTTTTCTTCAATATTTGAGAATATTTGCAGAATTGAAATCACAAACTGAATGGAAACTAACTGAATGAATGAAATCTCACTTGCAGAATGGAAAAGAAATAAAACTAAATTACTTTTGTAGAAATGAAGCTAATAGCAGAACGTCAGAGATAAGAAATGGAATAAATAAAGCGGAAATCACATACCACTCAGGCACCTCCTCGGAAATGGTGCCAAAAAGTGATGAGCACTAGTATTGTAGCATGAATGATGCAACTTCTGGGGCTACCAACTTTACTTTATCAACCCGGGGTTCATACAAACTTGGAGGTGACAGTGTTGTATGCATAAGTAAATGTGATGGGTCCACATTGTATGCATAAGTAAATGCAATGGGTCCGCTCTTTGTCACTGCTAAGTTGGTGATAGACCACTAAGGTTTTTCAAACCAGACTTCTATGCTTAAACACACCATTCTTCTAATTAACTTCTAAGAGGATTTTCTTAAAAATAATGCTAAGTTAACATGTATACAATCCTACTATCCTAGGCATGTAAACTAAAACATCAAACATTCTACTGTTGTGCATGTAAATGAACAAAATAACTCTGTTTTTCTTTTTTGTCTTTTTTGTGTGAAAGTGTGAAAGCTAATTTCTTTTGGTGATGTGGCAGGTGGCTTAGGGATGATGGTGAATGGTCAGAAGGATTGGGAGGCAAGTAAGGGTCCTTTTCTAGTTTTCTAGGGGCTTTTTCCACAATTTGGCCTCAAAACAGGCCACTGTATGTCAACCTACAGGATGTCCTAATGTGTCCTACATGATGTCTTGAATTGCTACAGGATATAGCCGAGAGAAAAAGTAGGAGTTTGGAAGGTGATGTAAGGCTTAGGGAAGGTGGTTGGTGGATGGAATGAGGCAAGGAGTGCCTAGGATCATGACAGAGCTCAAAATCAGAGTTTTGAGAAGGTTGGATTTGCTTAACAAGCTTCAATAAGTATTCTTATGGAATGATGAATTTGGTGAGAGATTTAGTGAAAGAAGTTGATAATCATGGATGGATGAAGTTAGGATGAGGTTGTTCATAATGAGATTCAATTGTACTTCTGAAAATCTTGCACTGCATCATTCATTGGCATTTATTCGTAAATCATGTAAAACGGAAGTATTTCAATTAACAAAGGAAAACATAATTTCATGATCTAGCAGCCTATTTCATGCATGGGAAAACCTGCAGAATAATATGAAACCTTAATGAGATCTAATGTAAGACTAAAGATAGAAGAAATGAAATCAAATCCTATTCTTGCAAACTAATAAAATGCTGGCCTAAGTAACATAAAACCCTAAATTCCATGAGAAATTAGAATTCTATCTTTTTGGGGCTACATAGGGGTTCCTTCCTCAAACCATGATCCCTGAAGGGAGGAGTGAGGCCAAATCCACCTAGTGAAAGATATTTAATATTCTTTTATCTCTTATAATATACTGCTGAAGTAAGGCACAATGGAAGCAAACTAATCAAATCCACAACTACTTGCAATGAAATAGTGATAAAGATAATTAAACCATTAATTTATGAAATCAACTAAGCATACAAATACAAGAAGAGGAGACTTTTATGATAGGGTTGCGCCCTAACCCAGGAGGTTCAGCCCTTTGAGTCAAATCATTGCTGGATCAAGGAAATGTTCATTCTCATTGTCAAAAAATAAATTTACATCACAAGGTCTTCCGCATGTCTTGAACTTGAAAATTACTAGTGCTTTTACAGAAAAAATTCAAATCCTTATTAGGCTCTATGTGATTCAGGTCTGGGTGTGAAGAAGGAGGATTCCAAGACCTTGTACTTTCGTGTTGTGCTAAAATTCCATTTTAAAAGAACATTAACGTATACATCTGCATGCGGAAAAGAAGAGGAACATAACAATCATCAGCACATGACAACATAAGCATTGATAATGGAGTTCATCCAAGAGGGACTACGTCTCTGGGCCCCTGTGTCAAGATGGTGTAGGCCATTGCATTAGGTGTTTTCAATAATGGTGATGTACACGAGATGATGTCTCGATCATACAAGGAAAAATACCCTCACACAGGAGTCGATCTAAGAGATATCCCACAACTCGGAACTCTCATTCAAATTCCTATCAGTATGACACAAAAACATGCATGGTGAGCATCCCACAAACATGGCACAAAAGGGATGTAATAAAAAACACATGCATGACGACAACAAGGGCATCCCAACAACATACATCAAGGGATCTCAAAGCATAACATAATGAGTTATGACAACAAGTACATCACATAAAATATTCTGCATAACATGAAGCAAGGAATCATGACAACATGTAATAAATAAGATCCTGCATCAACATCAATCAAGAATCTGTACAACACAATCGAGAAAGAAGAAGTACATGAACACATCATATACCTCACAACTAAGGGCCATCTGAAGAGGTGGATGTCTCACTGCTAAAGCTTCTCAGACCATTGCTCTCAAGGAGACAATCATATGAAGATGGTTGCTCGCACAAGAAAGTGAACATCTGAAACATAGCTATCAAAAATGTTGAAGCTTGTTGAATATCAATTTCATGGCATCAATTGCAAGAAGAATCATTCAAAGAAGAATCGATCAAAAGATGAATTGATCACAAGAAGAAGAATCAATCATAAAGAGAAGAACTACTCTAGACTCTCGGCTCTGTAGCTCACTCGCTATCTGGCTCTCTAGCACTCTCGCTTATGTCATTGTAGCTCTGTGACATGCCTGAATTTCAAGCACTCTCTAGTTTCATGCTTCTCTATAGCTCTGGCTTCTCTCTGTATTTCACAACATAGTCTAGTTATCTTTTCATAGCCTGGCCCTCTCATTCTGTGACTATTCATCTGGTGGAGCCTCCTTATTGTCTCTCTAGCACTTCAAGCTCTTGGGGCTCTTTAGCACAGGCTCTCTGGCCCCTTTGTCACGCAACCTTTCTCCTCATCCTCACACTGCCTTTCCCCCCTTCGGCTCTCTGCATCCATCATGTTTTATAACATGTTTGGGACAAGGATGCTTAAAAATGGTGGGTCATTTTTGTTTATAAAGAAGCTATTTGCATAGAAGCATCGTCTGGTGTAACAAAATCCTCGGAATAACCTTCTTTCTATTAAAATAGAAATACACTAAAAAACTGATAAATCCGACCAAAACATAAAATACCAGGTCTCAAATTTTATCAAATCGGATCTATAATTCCATCGGGTTCGTGTTATATCGCAAGTCAGAATCTCAGATTGCTAATCACGATCACCGATGCTGATCGTTCCGATTGCCGATATCTACGATCGCTAATCGAATTCGCTACACCCAGGGGTCCTGGTCCTCGGCCTTTGGGTTTAACCGACCTAATCTACTGATCCGACACTCCATCCTTGATTCACAAGTGCCAATATCACTAATCGCTGCCCGAATAGCACCGATATTGGCCATTTCTTGCCTCCGATGGCAATTTGCCTTTTAAAGGCTTAAAACCCATTTTTATGAGAAAAGCCTTCTTTTTCAAAGGAACTAAGACAAACACTTTTCATGATAATTTCATCATCTAGACATGGAATGACGAACCATTTTCACCTCCAAGATTGGAACGATGAGACCTACACTCTAATATTAGGTCGACATCATTCTAATCACTTTGATTTTTGAGCGTTCATAATCGTTTTTGTCCTCCGTATGTTTCTGGAGCCACCTGGATCAATCCTCCCCACTGAGGAGCTTTTTATCCTCCAAAAGCATAAAAAGTAATTTTCAAATATCTTTGTACCCTGTCTACATTACAAGCATCCTGAAAGGTCTCGCTTCCATATCCTTCACCTTTGTTCTTCAGAGCCTTAAGCGACGAACTGATACCTACTACATCTGCAACCTGTAGTACATTGTTTTGCAAATTACATGCTTTAATGACATGACCAACTAATGACCCAAATGTCCCACACTTGCCACAAGTTTATAACTCATACTCAGTGGTCAAGTTTACAATAAGATGGATGTAATATTCTAGCTATGACAACAAGGCCAACCTATCATGGTTGCTTCAGAAAGCGATGGAAAACACATCATCACTGCAACACATGATTTACACACATAAGGCCAAACATTATTGTGTGGACAAGTGATGGAAACATAACGTCACTTTCATAGTTTTAATATGCAACTCAAAATACGACTCAAAATATGAGCAGACATCATTATTGCTGACTAAGTGATGGAAAAAAAATCATCACTTTTACACTTTAAAATGCAACAAATGTTTTACAAAAGAGTGACCATGAAATGAAAACATGTCAAAAAAACCATTTTTCACTTATCAATGTGAATGGGTCACCTCCTTGAGGTGGTTTTGCTTGTTGAACAACTACTCTTCCTCGTTCACGCACCGAAGCTTTGTCTTTAAGGCACTGCTATGGATGGAGCTTCCAGCAAGTGGCTCTTTTATGGCCATTTCTATCGCAATGACTGCAGTGGGCTTTCTTCCTCCATATATGCTTAACCTGTTTCTTTTCATGTTTTTGAGAGGGTCTTTCATGCCACATGAGTGCTGCCATTCTTTTCCAACACTTGGAAAAGGTATGGTTAGGTAAACCACAAAAGGTACATGTTTTTGGATGCCTTGATATTTGTTCATTATTAACAATATGATCATAATCAAAATGGCCATTCGAAGATCAAAAATGGTTATACCTTCCTTTGTTGTTTTTTATGTCAATATGGCAATGAGAGTTTGCCTCAGCTTTATACCTGTAATGAAAACTGCCATGGGATGATGGGGATGTTTTCCCATCATTCTCTTTCCTTGACGATGTCTTAGATGAATCTAACACCTTTGAGCACTCTTCTTTAGTGTATCTTGAGCCTGCAAATCGATGCTCATGCACAACCTCCAAAGGTTGAGTGATGCCTTGGTTATTAACACCAAGTTCTTCCTCCTCGTGCCTCGTCTTTGTAAGGAGCCTCATTTTTGTCCCTGTAATTGGGATCTCCAAATCTCCAACAGACATCATACTATGAGAAGGTGAAATTGAAAATAAATCAACATATTTTATCTTCTCTTTAGATTTGGAAAGCATTGATGAGGGCTACTCATCATTCGTTGTTGGTGGTTCGCTAACTATCTCAGCACATTCCCCAACTTCTTTCCTGACATACCCTAGTCCTGCCTGATGGGGTAATTCCTCTACTTTGATGGGGTTGAAAATGCCTTGGCCATTAATGCCCAAGCCTTTTCCTTCATACCCCATTATCTTCAACAGTTTGGAGCCAATTCCCGTGGTGTGATTTTCAAACACAACGAAATCATCATCAAGAAACATACATGAAGATGGAGAACTACATTTTACCTCACATGAGTCACGCTGCAGCTTTTCCAATGCATCATCCTTTGCTTGCAGCTGTCATAGCAAACTTTGTTTTTCCTCTTTCACTTCATGTAAGTGCATGTTCAACTCATCATTATTTGTTTGAAGATTGTGTTTGTTTTGCTTTAGTTCCTCCATGGCTTCTTCTATGACTTTCAACTGAAGCTGTAACCGCTCCTTTTCCTCTATTTCTTTCTGTAGAGTTTCATACATAATTTCCACTTTCTTGGAAATGTCGGGCATGGTCTCACACATCTCTCTTTCATCCCCTGTCATTGCAATTTCATTGTTCACGTTGCAATTCACATACATGTAAAGAAGGCTCTCATACTACTTGATCCAAGTCCGGGTGTGAAGAATGAACCTGTTGGGGTCAAGGTATGAATGATTTATTCCCCCTTTTCCTACATTAGTTTATCAATCTGGGTGTGTATCCTTTCAAGGCAATGTGCAAGGTATATGCAGGGGTAAGAGCACAATCCTTCTCGACCAAGGGTTCATGATTAAGATTCAGAACATTTTTATGAAACTAAACTAAATACAAACTTCAGAAAAGAAATTACAAGAATTAAAGAACTGTAAGAACAAGCATAAAATAATAAATAACACACACAAAAATACACAACACTTGATCAAAAGAGTGGGCCCAGCTCTCTGATCAGGGTTGCGTTAGTCACAAAGAAGATTGGAATAGCAAAATAGATGATACTTTATTAATCCAAAAAGGGCAATTACAATATCGATGGGGCATCCCCCATTTATAGGAACAACCCGTATTTTATACACAGTGAGGGAGAACGACATCTTTCCCCTAAACATGGCAATTGTATACCCAAAAATGTACATTAGTTGGAACGGCACCAACACTAGATAGACCAGATTAGCGAGAGGTCCAAGAATGGTTCAGGGATCTGTGACTCCAGTTGCACAACCTCCTTATGGCTGGTCATTGCTATGAATTATAGATCTACTATAGGATGTTGAAGCATCAGTTCTTTTTCTCTAGAAGCTGTGGTCAAACGTACATTTTAGCGCTGTTAATAGGCAAAAACCCGTGACTTTACTTCATTAATAAAATATTCCAATAGACAAGACATGAGTATTTACCTTAAATATTTAGCATAGTAAACATGGGTAAATAATTGCAAAAAGGTCAAAAAGGGTGATGGAAATGCAATAGAAAGATAGCCCGATGTGGTGCCCAGCATCTCCCCCCAACTAGCCTTCTACATGCCCTCATGCAGTTCGCTGCCTCTGTAGGTCTAGATTTTGCAGACTGTAGGATTCTTGAAGCTATGCGAGATCATACTCTCCGGCCATCTTTTTCCCTGAAACTTTAAAACCATCTAAAAGGAGGACTTCCTTCCACCAATCTCCCGGAGCATTATATGCTGGGTGTAATTTTCTAATGGCAACCAAATAGTGGGAAAACAAAACTGGATTCCCATCCACCGGACCCCACATGTGTTGGACACGTGCCACATACCTGGGCACTCTGGGGAGTGCTTGTGCAAAATTTGGTGCCCAAAAAGGTTCCCTGTTCGGACAGCTATGGGTGACATCATCCACCTTTTCTGAATTCAATCGAGGGCCTCATCTGGAAATTTGACTAATTGCCTAACACAAAGTTCAAGGCACTAGTTTTGTGTCCTCAGCATTCTGTCTCTATTCCCCTCAATTCCCAAAAAGGTGTTGTGTTTAGTGAACATTGTGATTGACATCTCATGTTCTCCTTTTACTATAAATGGCTTTGTAACCTGATTGGATTCAAATGTGTTAAAAGCCTTTTGCCAGCTGATCTCATTGAAAGTGTAAGAGGTGAGGGCCCTTAAATGAACGACCCCACATATGGGACCAAGTTGAATTCTCTGTCCAGGTGCAGTAGATACTCGTGTAGGTAAAACTCACACATCAAATGTTGAGTTGGCACGTCATGACTCCTCATTATTCAGAGGAATTGTACACCATCTTCTATTTCATAACTAATCTCATTTTTGATGCTCTCCATGTAGAATAAAAGAAAATGTTCATGCAATAACAAAGAATAACAAGAGGCAGGGGGTGACATGCCATCACCTCTTGTGCCAAATTAAACATCTACTCCTTATCAGTTTTCATCTCTGCCACTTGCTTTTCCAACTGCTCCATCTTGAGCTGCTGCTTTTCATGTCTTAATCTCATGATATCTATGTGCTCCACATATTCAAAAATGGTTGTGAAGGCTCGTTCCTGAGTTCTTCTGACCTCATTTTGATACCGAGCTACAGTAGATTTCCAAGTTTGCACTTCAGCCATTAAGGCATACTCACGGTCTTCAAACAATCGCTCGACCCGGTCTATTTGAGTGGCAGCAGAGGTTGTGGCTATCTGGTCCACCTGAATCTCTTCTTCTACTCCTATGGCCTTGGACCTTTTAGCTTTCCACTTGTATTTCTTCATACGCTTTTGCATTTTGTGTACCTACTTCCATAGTTTCCTGACCTCCATCTTAAGCCGCATTGTCTCTTTAAATTGCAGCTGGCATTTTTCCTTGACAGGGAGTCTTCGCTATTCGCACAGCTCTACCCATTCCTGCTTTATCAAAACTTCCATAGTTTCAACAGCTCGAGGTAAATCCCCCGGGACAGCTTCTGCTATGTCGACTATGAGGCTGTCCTCCACTGCCCATTCTTCTTCGATTATCTCTTGCTTCATGACCTTCTCGCCTGGCTTTTCCACTAGCTCATTTGTCGGGACTGCTTCACTTGGTCCCTTCTCTTCGCCAATGGTTACTTCCTCTTGTTGTGCACCCACTGCGACTGGTAGTGCCCTTGCAAGATGCCCTCCTGCTAATGTGTTTGCTGGAATCCTTCCTAGTTCCCCAGTCTTAGGGGCCTCTATCGCTTCTCTCTTCTCAGGCTTTGAAGTGCCTGTTGCACGAGTAGCATCCACCCCACATGGTTGTGGCCTTTGTGATAAGTTCAAAGCTAGAGGAATGGCGAGATCTTCTTCTTTGTGTCAAGGGGAATGAGTTACCCTTCTTCCTCTTGGGATAGAGGAGAAAAAGGAGAACTGGCAGGGATATTTAGTGTTTGGTCCCAAGGTCGACGCTAGTTCTTGTGGGACAGTGCCAACCTCATGTGCTAGTTCTCCTAGAGTTTCTTCCACAAGTTCCATGGCTTCCCTAGCTCTGAGCCCTTCTTATCCTTATTCCTCCTCTTCCATTGGTTCTATTGTTAGGGTGGTCACGACCACTTCTTCACTTGATTGATCCTCCTCCATCGGCTCCATGGTGGCAGGAGGTCCTTGTGGGGTACCCTCGGTTGCAGTATCGACCAATTCACCCGTTCTTTCTTGTTGTGGTACTGTCTTTGTGGTTGTCATGCTATCAATTTGCTCAGCTAGTTCCAAAATCGAGGCTATTTCTTGTGGGACAGCCTCGATCGTGGTACTAGTGGCCCTCTCTATGTCAAATCCCGCATCTTCCATTGGTTCCACGGTTTCAGCTTGCTCTTGGGGAGCAGCCTCTTCCTAAAATTCTTCAATTTCCATCTCCATCTCTTTTGGTTCCTCCTGGTCAACATAATCATCTTCTCCTACATTTTCTGCCTACATGGCTTCTGGTGCATCTTCCCTGGCGGCCATAGTGGCTACTACTTCCTCTTCTGTAGAACCCCGAAACAGTTCCCATGGGATTGAGATTTGTCTGATGGCATTCATTACTAATAGCTGAACCAGACCATGGTGGGTGATGACCACCAATACCTGTCGTGACCCTTGAGCTGAATGTGCCATCAGGTGAAGGTTTCTCAGTAAGAAAAAAGGCACATTCAGTGAAAAAGTCTCTGCTTGGGGAAATAGCAGGTGAGCTAGTATTCAGAGATAGTATTTGAATATAGTGGAGTATCTCCCTCTGTAAGTCATATATTTTGTGACGAACTCTGCTACTCCTCCCCATGGATGTGGTAGCGAGTTTGAGTGATATCCCCGACCCTTCTACATGAAAGCTTTCTCCCACCTGCAAAAAGGCTTCAGGAAACTCCAGAAGGGCAGTCCTTCTTGGAAACCATCGCTGTCCATTTTGAGGGAGCCCGCTGACTTCTACAATGGCTTACTCTGTCACAGGGATTTCAATTCCGCAGACTCGAGAACTTTCATCTCCCAAGTTGAGTGCAAATTCTGCTGTAATTTCTTCATTCAACCCTCTCAACCTGTCAAAGTAAACGTTCCAGCATGCGTTCTCAAAGACCTACCATACCTCATGATTTTTCCGAACTCTTGTTGTATCTTCTGGCTCATGCCGCACGGACTGTCCACCTATTGCTGTAGAGGTGGGATCAACACAACGAATGCAGTTAGCTGGTAGGGGAGAATGATAGGGATTCAAACCATTGGCAACTAGAATAACTTCATGGTCGCTCTGGTGACAATGGATGAAACAGTACTGGTACATTTGAAAATGATGACTGGTTATGGCAGTATTGTTAGATATTTCAGTGATTTAATGTAGCATGTTGGGGAGGTGACTGGTTATGACTCTGCACATACGAATATGCATTCCAACACATCAAAGTTATGATTATGAAGTATCGAAATCATTAAATTCTGTTTGGTGACGATTGCATGACATGAATTCTTTTTTGTGGTACGTTGTCGTTTATTATTACGATTCCCCCCAAACTTAATTACAACCGTCCATGACATGTTTTAATGTCTTTTTGGAATATTTTAATTAAATCTATAAAAGTTAGTGGAGACATACCTAGGGACCTACCTTGTGGTGTAGTAACAACGAAATGTCTAACGGAGTAATAGCAATAGGGAGCAACAGTAGCAAGGAGTAATAGTAACAAAGAGTAACAACAATGACGGAGTAATGGCAACGATAGAGTAACCATAGTTATTGAGTAACAACACTAGCCAAGTAATAGAAGTTGCAGAGTAACAGAACCGATGGAGTAATGGTAGTTGCGGAGTAACAACACTAGCAGAGTAACAACAGTTGTGGAGTAACAGCAGTTCGGAGTAACAACATCGGTGAAGTAATGGTAGTTGCGGAGTTCCAACACTAGAGGAATAATGGTAGTTACGGAGTAACAACACTGGTGGGGTAACAAAATTTGTGGAGTAACAACAGTTACAGAGTAACAACATTTAGTGAAGTAGCAGCACCAATGGAGTAACAACACTTAATGGAGTAATAGCACACACCAGTGGAGTAACAGCGTCGAGTGTTACATTTCTCTTGGCCATATTCCTTTGTTATTCCTACAAAATACAAACAAGTAAGTAATAAGAGTATTTTTATTTATTTATTGTTATTTTTTTTTCTTTTTTCTTTTATTAGAGTAGAGTGAGAGTGTCCTTTATTCCAGCAACCATTAAATCATATAAATAAAAAATGTGTTTGACAAAGGCATCTCTAGACGCTAGATGGTGGTATAGTTTTAGATAGTGTCGATTTACTAAGAACGAGGTATGATTCTCATCTATTGTAATTAATCTAACTGTTCCATTGTCGAACACTGCGTCCACTTGATATCGTCCCATCTAGCAAGTGTGAAGCTTTCCTTTGAAATCCTTAAATTGGGAGTCATAAAGTAATGCCAAATCCCCCACATGAAACACCTTACTCTTGATAAATTTATCATGCCATTTCATTATCTACTATTTAACAATAGTAGTCTTCTGGATAGATACTAATCGAATCTCATCCAACTCATTCAGCTATTCCAGTCAGTGTTTTTGTGCTTCTGATAGATCTAGGCCTACTTCTAGAGTTGTTCTGAGTGTACTCACCTAAAATTCTACCAGAAACAAGGGGGATTTCCCATAGACTAATTTGAATGGAGAAAACTCAGTTGTGCTCCGCCATGTTGTTATGTATGCCCATAAAGGTTCTAGAAGTTTTTGTGCCCAGTCTCGGCGATGACTTGTTACTATTTTTGTCAACATATTTTCTAATATCTTGTTTGTGCTTTCTACTTGTCCATTTGCCTGGGGTTGATAGGGGGTTGTCACTCTATGTTTGACCCCATATTTCTGCATTAGCTTCCCTATCATGTGAGATGTGAACTGTGATCCTCCATCTGACACAATTTCCCTTGGAGTATCATATCAGGCAAACATTTCCTCAAAAATAAAGTTTGCCACTACTTGCTCTGTTACTCTCGTGACCACTCTCGCTTCAACCCATTTAGTCACAAAATCGATGCAAACCAGGATGTAAGCTTTTTGATGAGAAGGTGGGTTGAAGGGTCTAACAAAATCAATGGCCCATTTCTCAAATAGTTCGAGGAATATCTGGGGTTGTAGAGGCATTTCATCTACTTTCCCAGGTTGTCCCATCCGTTGGAAGCTATCACACCTTTGGACATAATCCCGAGCATCACGAAATATGGAGGGCCAGTGATATCCCATTTGTAGCACTTTGTGACCTGTTCTTTTATCTGCAAAGTGTCCTCCATAGGGTCCATCATGTGTAGCCTTTAATATCTCATAGATATCATCTTTTGCAACACAATGTTGAATTTGTTGGTCAACCCCTGTATGAAAGAGATAACCTGCCATCCATGCATATCGAGTACTATGATGAATAATCTTCCTTTTCTCCTTATATGATAGATGATGAGGCACCTTCCCTGTAGCAAGATAATTAGCAATATCTACATACCATAGAGTGTTAGTAGAAACTACAAAAAGATGTTCATCTGGAAAATTATCTTCAATTGGTGTATTCTTACTATCATGTTCTATCCTAGACAACAAATCTGCAACCACATTGTCCTTCCCTGGTTTATCTAGTATAGTAATATCAAATTCCTGTAGTAGCAAAATCCATCTTGTAATGCATCTAGGGATAACAGGTTTATTCATTAAATACCTAATAGTTGCATGATCAGTATGTACAAAGGTAGAATACCCGGTAATGTAGTGTTGGAATTCGTTGATGGCGTAAATGACAACAAGGAACTCTTTTTCAGTCACTGTGTAGTTTAACTCAGCAGGAGCCAAATTCTTACTAACATAGTAAACTACATATGGTACTCTGTCCTCTTGCTGTCCTAATACTATACCAATCGCTGTTTGGGAAGCATCCGTATGAATATGGAAAGGTAATGCCTAGTCCGGCCCTCTAAGGATCAGAGCACTACAAACCAATTCCTTAATTTTCGTAAAGGCTACATCATAGTAACCTGTCCACACAAAATCTAAATCTTTTTTTAGCAATTGAAAAAGTGGATGTGCTACTTTCGAAAAATTTTCTATAAAAATCCTGTAATAAACAAGACAACCAATAAAGTTGCGTACCCGCGTAGGTGTTTTGGGTGTGAGGAAATGTAGAATTACCTTTATTTTTGCTGGGTCGATCCGGATTCCTTCAACTGAGAGCAAATGTCCCAGAACAATTCCCTCCTCCATCATCATATGGAATTTTACCGTACTCAGAGAGACACGTGCTTGTATACACCTTTCGAGAACTTTTTCTAAATTTTTCAGCCCTTCTACAAATGAATCCCCATATGGAGTAAAGTCATCCATGTAAATTTCAACACTGTCATCTACCAAATCAGATAAGATCCAAAAAATTTCCCTCTGGAATGTTGCAGGTGCATTACACAGGCCAAAGAAAGCACCCGGTATGCAAATGTTCCCTAGGGGCATGTGAAAGTGCTTTTGTCTTGATCTTCAGGAGCTATTTGGATTTGGTTATACCCACTAAACCCATCTAGGAAAGAGATAAACCTTTTGCAAGCCAACGTGTCCAAAACTTGATCAATAAATGGCAAAGGAAAATGATCTTTCTGCATCGCCTTCTTTAATTCTCGATAATCCACGCATATCTGCCATTTACCATTTTTCTTGGGAACCATTACTAATGGGGAAATACATTGGCTATCTCAAATGGGGTAAATAAAACCTATGTCTAGTAATTTATGAAGTTCTTCTTTCACAGTATTTTTCAATGTAGGGTTCATTCTTCTCTGAGGTTGTCTCATAGGACGACAATCTTCCTTAATGTATATATGATGGGTACATAAATTAGCAAGAATCCCCTTCATGTCTGAGTAATCCTAGGCGAAAGCTTCTTTATGTTTCTGAAGGACATCTACGAGTTGCTTCTTCTGGGATTTTGACAGGTTTGGATTAATATTCAGGGTTTTCCTAGTTCTAATTCCACTGGGACACTTTCATGGGGTGCATCAACAGGTAGCTCCTCTAATCCTTCTCCTGTTTCAATAGTTTCCTAAGTCTCACAACCTAGGATAGACTCTAGGATTTGTTGATTTGGCTCTAAAATGGAACAAGGATCATCCATAAAGGAGATGATTACATCATATTCCGATTCCATTTTCAACTGAAGGGCCTATCTAATAGTGAGGACTGGTCTCAATTCCTCATTTTCTATTTCAGGCTCTTTCCTAGATAAATTTTTCTTGCCACCTACCAGTTTTATGGATGGGTTTGGTTCTGCAGGTGGGTATAACACTAAGTTCTTAGTGTTATGTCCATTTTAAATAACCATGTGCCCTGAACGACACCCAATGTAAGCATCCACAGTAGCCAGCCATGGTATACCCAAATCAAAGGATGGCTGCCCACTGAAGATTGCGTATGTAAAACCAAGAAATCTATGGGGTAGTGCCATGAATCCTCTGAAATTTTTACATCTTCCAACTTCCCTACAAGTTTGACTATAGATCGATATGCCAGTTCCAATACTGTAGGTGTATGTTTCAAGTTACGAAGACCTAATGCATGCATGGTTTTAGTGGTGATAACATTGATGGTAGCACCCAGGTCTACCAGCACATACAAAATCTCTACCCCATTAATTTGCACTGTCAGAATTGGGTTCCCCGGATCTCCATATTTTTTATGCATTGACTTTCCCATCATGAAATATGATAATTTTCCCATAACATGAATGGTAAGGGGGTCTTTGGATTTGTTTGTAGGTTTCTTTTAACAGTATTCCAAAAGAGTCTTCGCATATATTGGCACACCCTTCATAGCTTGTAATAAGGTAATTTTGACAAATAAGTTTTACAATTCTCCTAATAAATCGAATTTAGCTTGAGGGCTTAACTTATTGAAAGTTAGTCTCTCCGGGTAAGGTGGTTCAGATTGATGTTGTTTTGTAGGAGACTTCTGGTTTCTATCAGTTTGTTTTGGATCTTTATTAATTAATTCTGATTCCTTACCTTCACTATCGAGTTTTTCAATGATAACTGGAGGAGGTTGAACATTGACTGTCTGCCCTGATCGGAGATTCTATTCATACAGATTTGTAGTGGAAATGCTATACGAAGGTAGGTTAAGAATATTAGTTTGATGAGCTCCCTTATTATTAGGATACGGATTAGGTTGGATTAGAAGCTGAGGATGGGCAGGTTGATTACCAGGAGGCACATTAGAGGGCAGTTGGAGTTGTTGCTGTGGCATCGACTGAGGAAACTACCCAAGAGAGGATCCTTTCCAAGTTGGAGCACATGGGGAGCACAAACTAGCTTGAGGGTTCCACTGCTACCAAGGTGGATATTGGTATTGCGGCCACATGGGAGGATAGGGCATGGACTGAGGATTCATATTAAAATTATTGAAACACTGAGATGGATCTTAGTACATACCTTGATTTCCCATCAGTGGTCGAGGCTTCCATGGCTTTCTAGATCCCATGAGGTACAGTTGCTCCATGTCTTCCCCCATCCCTTGGAATACTACTTTCAGGCCTGGCAAGGAGGGACATGAGCTTGTTGCATGATTTAGCTCACAGATTGCACATTCCTCTATGGAGTTTAGTGGACATTCCCTCTCTAGTTGCTTCTTTCTGCACTTCGAGCAGAATATCACCATGGTCCTGTCCAATTCTAGCTACTTCTGTTTTACTTGCAGAGTATCCATCTGTGCCGACAGTGTGCTGAGGATATCTGTCCTCAAGTTGTCTAGCAGGTTTCCAATTTCTGCTTTCGTAACACCTCCACCAAACCCTTTTTCTGAGCGAATCCCTTGTTTGTTTCTTGCAAGCCCCATTGAGCACTGAATGCATAGTTCGCACATAACTTCAAAGCTTTCCTTAGAGGTGTCTCCCTTTCCCACAATGTTCAATAGTTCCATCGAGTCCTCACGGAAAGGCCAGAGGAGGATAACTTCTAAAATTTCCTTATCCAAGTTGGAGTGATCTGACCTCTATAAGGTGTAATTGAATAGTTCCACACAATCTTCTAAGCTCTCATATTCTTTTTGTGTGAACTTGAAAAGTTCCTCCTTGATGTTCCAGGATTTGCAGTAATCCTGGTATTTTTCTAGAAAATCTGTCCGCATATCATCCCATGTGGAAATTGAGCTTCCTCCAAGGCCCATGAACCATCACAAAGCTGTCCCTTTTAATGTAGCAGGGAAAATATTTAACTTCTAGGCATCCATCATGTAGTCATACCCCCGACACACTTTGTCAAATCCAAATAAAAATGTGTCGGGGTCTTCTGAAGCAAGCCCATGAAAGCTTGGTAAGGGTGCTAATGGAATAGGCTTTGTGGGTGCACCAGATCCTATATTCCCGATTGGAAACTCAATGGTGGAGGTTGTGGGAGCCACAAATATCTTCCAATAACCATTGGGTATTTCAACAGGTTCTGTAGAAGATGGCTGAGGCTTCCTTACCACTCAAATTCGAGTTTCTTTAGCATCACTTCCCCGGTACCTTGGTGATGCAAGTACCCCCTTCATTTCCTTCTCCTACGTCCTGATGACTTAATACCTCGGCTACAACCTCCTTTCCCTTGCTGTAGTGGTCTGACTCTATTGATGTTTTGATTTCGATCTCTTCCCCTTCTACTACCAGCGTAAGGTTTCCCTGGTCAGGTATACTGCTAGATGTTTCTTTGACTGTTGGAGGGACCTACTGTGTCGAATCACCAAGCAATGTTGTAGGAAACACTGGTTGATCTACTGATTGTCCCTTGGACTTCACTCTTCATGCCCCTGGTCTCACAGATGTGCGAGAGGATGCTTCTGATTCAGCCTTTGCTATAATTTGCTGAATATAGGTCTTTCTTCCCAAGTCTGATCCTCCCCTCTTTGGGGCTCTCCCTCTACCCCTCTTATATGGTTATTTGTTCATACAAATTTTGGTATAATGGAAGGCCTTGGTATCAACCTACAATGCAATAGTCTTGAACTAAGGTGTTGTTGAAGCCGCGAAAATTGGGTCTACATCAAGGGGGATACCTGCCCGGTCCGGACCTTGGTTGGCAGCTCCTTTTCCGTTTGGTATAGCAGGTCCGACTGGGGATATGGGACCAGTTTCCCAATTTGTGTGTGTGTGAGAAATATTGATATTTTTGATCTAACAGTTTGTAAATGGAATACTTTAATCTTAAATCTAATCTGACAATATGTAAACTATATTCTAACAAGCAGAAATATCTAAGTCTATAATAACCTGGGGTGTAATCTTTCTTCTATGCAATCTACAATTATTTCAAATAACAACTGGTAATAAATATCATTCAACTATTATGAGAAAAGAATTCAATAAAGACGAACCACTTCGTATAAAAAGTTAGACGAAACAATTGTGAACAATATATCGCATAACAAGCTATTCATACACTAAGCATAAATAAATAGCTATCACCGTACAAAAGTGCCAAAATGATAACTCAAGCATTCATACATCAATATATAAACAACTGAACTTGAATATCACTTTAACACAAGGCAGAAATAGTTAAGAGATAGAAATACCATTTATAACTAGTCCTACTCATGAGCTTCAAGCGACAATGATTTATCTTTCCTTTCTTTAACATCCACTAAGAGTACAGAAGTGAAACATCAGTAGCAGATATCAAATGCAAACATTAACAAACCCTGTTCCATTGATTCATCAAAACCTCCTCAGAGGGTACAAAAGTGCATGTTCTGGGGATAAGTTTTTGATAAATTTCTGGACCCCTCTCTAAATGCATGAGAAGGGTTTAAATACTACTAACTAAATCTAAAAATAAATTATTACAAAAATATAGGATGCGGTTTAAATGACCGTCCTAATTTCAGGAAAATAAAACAAAATTAAAACTAAAATTGAATGTAACACTAAAACTACTTCTGTATTTGGTCCTTGAAATCGCACGCATGCAACATCTGTTTGAGAAGAGTTTGCTGGCTGACTTCCGCTTTTAGCTGAGCTGAGAAAACAGAATCGACAAGAGCTGGCACCATCTTTTCAGCCGAATTGATGATGCACTTGAGAGTCATCCATTGGCTATGTGGCCTTACCAAGTATGCCCAGTAATAATCCCACTTCAACCTGGTTAACCTTTGGATTGCTTCTGCCTTTTATTTTTCTTTCTGCCTCCAATCTGTTTGTAGTTGTTGTACGTTAGGCAAATACCCTGGAGTGGTCTCTACCAGGTCCGGATTTTCTTTTACGAATTTCTCCATAAACTGCTTGTTATAGGTTGCCTGTGGCTCTGGTAAATGATACATGAGCTTTAGATCCTGTGCAGCGAATGAACCGATGAGTCCTTGACCCTGTGTTTTAAACTGTCTGTTTCTAATATCAGCGCTGTCCAATATCCACTTGGCCATGTCTGTGTATGGGATAATTTTGGGCCTTGCTACTATCCGGTTTAAGGATGAGCAAGCTAGCTCTATAAGAGATGCTTCAAAGGAACTCTGTGAGCCCGCAGTAGCAGTCACTTCCATTGTTCTGGGATTCTCCTCTTCAAGAAGGTTATACAAGCCTTCCCACGTAGCAATTCCTGCGTCTCTTTTGCAGGCTGCATCTCTATATAAGTGCACCATTTCCTTCTCTTCAGAGCTCGGAGCTTCGCTTTTATTTCCCATTTTCTCCTGCGTATTTCTTTGTGTCCTCCTTTGTTCTCAGTTCCTGCAATTCACAAATGAAGTGAAAATAATGACAAGGGAGGGTTATGGGAAAGTTTTAAATGCCGAAGATACATCAAAAATACCACCTTACGTGAAACGATTTTTTGATAAGCATGAAACCATATTTCCATTAATAACTGGCAACTAATTCATTAATTGGCATTAAAGCACATAACCAGGTGTTAGATTATGGAAAATAGTTTTCTTGAATAACGAGCCCGAAAGATCTGCGATGAAGTGATTTTGTGATTTGCTTCGCAATATCGCAGATCGCATCATCACGAAATGATAATGTTGTAGAATCACAACATCGTTGAATGATAATGTCGCAGAATTGCAACATCGCAGAGTTCATTGCTTGTGACATCGTATTTTCAAGTTGTCACTGTATCGTGAAATCGCAATATCACAATATCGCAGAAACGTTATGTATGACATTCTTTGTTAACTTGTTTCCTGCGAAATGTGATTTGCGATTGGCGTCATCGCATATCGGAAAATTAAAAGTGTTTTCAATATAAATTGTGCTTGCTGCATGCGATGCGATATTATCGCGTATCGCGATCTCGCAATATATGAATTTTGTTTGTAAGGTGTTCTTCTATCATCTGTCTGTGATGTGATATTCCTAAGGAAGGATTTTATCTTACCTTATCATAAAACTTAGATTTTTTAGATTTTTCAAGGAGGTTTTCCTAAGCTTATGATGGTAAGTTTATTCGAAAAGGAAATTTAAACACTAATTGATTTTTTGAATTTTTTAACTAAGGGTACCCACTTATTTAGTATTAGGAATAACACTAAATAAGAAGGGGGGGTTGTTGCTCACCACAACAGGTGTCAAAGGACCATTCCTTCCCCAAGATGCAAGAACTTACAAAAGGAAAGACAGCTAAAAAGAATAAGAATCTAGGGTTCAGGGCCTAGAGCAGGGCATCAAAAGACTCCTCCCTCCCCAGGACAAGAACCAAGAGAAAACACACACCTCGCGAAGACCTAATACATCGAAATCTGAAGCAGAGGATCAAAAGACTCCTCCCACCCCAGGGTAAAATCTAGGGTTTCCCGAAAAACACAAAAGGGTTTGAAAGAAATAAATCCAACTCAGGGCCTGGAGTAGGGCGTCAAAAGACTCCTCCCTCCCCATGACAAGAGAGTGGCCCAAATCAAACAGAAAAGAAAAACAAAAAAACAAGCAAAAATAACACCTACGCTCAGGACCTGAAGCAGAGAGAGAAAACTCGTTCTCTCCCTAGGATGAGAGATTTACCCTCTGGTTGGTCCGGATCATTGTCTTACACCTTTTTAGCCTCCTCGAAAATGGCACAAAAATGTTGGTGTCCAGGTATGAACGATTTATTCACCCTTTTCCTACGTTAATTTATCAATCTGGGTGCGTATCCTTTCAAGGCAATGCACAAGGTATATGCAGGGGCAAGAGCACAGTCCATTCCGACCAAGGGATTCATGATTAAGATTCCAAACATTGCTATGAAACTAAACTAAATACAAACTTCAAAAAACAAAATTACAATAATTAAAGAACTGTAATAGCAAGCATAAACTAATAAATAACACACACAGAAAGTCACAACACCTCATCAGAAGAGCAGCCTAGCTCTCTGATCAGGGTTGTGCTAGTCACATCAAAGATTGGAACAACAAAATATATGATACATTATTAATCTGAAAAGGGCAATTACAATATCGATGGGGCATCCCCCATTTACAGGAAGAACCTGTCTTTTATACATAGTGAGGGAGAACAACATCTTTCCCTAAAACATGGTAACCATATACCTAGAAATGTACATTAGTTGTAATGGCACCAACACCAGATAGACCAGATCAGTGAGAGGTCCAAGAATGGTTCAGGGATCTGCGCCTCTAGCTGTGTGGCCTCCTTATGGCTGGTCGTTGCTGTGAATAATGGATCTGCTACAGGATTCTGAAGCATTGGTTCCTGTTCTCCAGAAGCTGCGACCAAACATACATTTCAGTGCTGCAAATAGGAAAAACCCCGCGACTTTAGTTCATTAACAAAATATTCCAATAGACAAGGCAGGGGTATTTAACTTATAGATTTAGCATAGTAAACATCGGTAAATAAGTGCAAAAAGGTCAAAACGGGTGATGGAAATGCAACAGAAAGATAGCCTGATTTGGTGCCCAACAGAACCTTCCAAAATCTTTTACTTTCATGATGTGTTAAAATTTCATTTTAAAAGAACATTAATGAATACATCTACATGCAGAAAAGAAGAGTAACATAACAATCATTAGCACATGACAACATAAGCGTTGATAACGGAGTTTGTCCAGGAGGGACTACGTCTCTAGGCCCTGGTGTCAAGATGGTGTAGGCGAGTGCATTAAGTGCTGTCAATAGTGGTGATGCACATAGAGATGATGTCCCAATCATACAAGGAAAAATTCCCTCATGCAAGAGTGGCTCTAAGAGATATCCCACAACTTGGAACTCTCAATCAAACTCCTATCAGTATGACACAAAAACATGCATGGTGAGCATCCTGCCAGCATGGCATAAAAGGGATGTCAAAACAAAAAACATGCATGACGACAACAAGAGTATCCCAAAAACATACATCAAGGGATCTCAAAGCATAACATAATGAGTTATGACAACAAGTACATCACATAAAAGATTCTGCATAACATGAAGCAAGGAAACATGACAACATGTAATAAACAAGATCCTACATCAACATCATTCAAGGATCTGTACAACATAATGCAGAAAGAAGAAGTACATGAACACATAATATCCCTCACAACCAAGGGCCATCTCAAGAGGTGGATGTCTCACTGCTAAAGCTTCTTAGACCATCGATCTCAAGGTGACAATTGTATGAAGATGACTGCTAGCACAAGAAAGTGGACATCTGAAAGATAGCTATCAAAAAATGTTGAAGCTTGTTGAATATTGATTTCATGACATCGATTGCAAGAAGAATCATTCAAAGAAGAATCGATCAAAAGATGAATCGATCACGAGAAGAAGAAGCGATCATAGAGAGAAGAACTACTCTAGACTCTCAGCTCTATAGCTCGCTAGCTATCTACTTTTGTAACACTCTAGCTTATGTCACTACAACTTTGTGACCTGCTTGAATTTCAAGCACTCTCTGGTTTCATGCTTCTCTGTAGCTCTGGCTTCTCTATGTAATTCACAACACAGTCTAGTCATCCCTACATATCCTAGCCCTCTCATTTTGCAACTATTCATCGGGTGCAGCCTCCTTATTGAATCTCTAGCACTTCAGGCTCTCAGGGCTCTTTAGCCCAGGATCTCAAGCCCCTCTGTCACGCAGCCTTTTGCCTCCTCCTCATGATACCTTCACCCCTTTGGCTCTCTGCTTCCATCATGTTTTATAACACATTTGGGACAAGGCCGCTTAAAAAACGGGGGTCAGTTTTGTTTATAATGGAAGCCGTTTTCATAGAAGCATCGGCTGGTGCAAAAAAATCCTCAGAATAGCCTTCTTTCTGTTAAAACATAAACACACTAAAAAACTGATAAATCTGACCAAAACATAAAAGACCAGTTCTCAAATTTTATCAAATCGGATCTATAATTATGTCGGGTCCACACTATATCGCAAGTCGAAATCTCAAATCGTCGATCGCCGATTGTTTCAATCACTGATATTGGTGATCACTAATCACATTCATTACACCCGGGGGTCCTAGTACTCAGCCTCTGGGTTTCACTAACCTGATTCACTGATCTGACACTCCATTACTGATTTGCAAGGACTGATATCACCGATCGCTGCCTGAATGGCACCGATATCGGCCATTACTTGCCTCTCATGGCGATTTGCCTTTTAAAGTTTTAAAACCCATTTTTATGAGAAAAACCTTCTTTCCCAAAGGAACTAAGGCAAACATTTTTTGCAATAATTTCATCATCCTGACTAAGATTGATGAACCGTTCACACCTCCACAATCAAAATGATGAGACGTACGCTCCTATCCTAGGTTGACATCATTCTTATCACTTTGATTTTTGAGCGTTCATAACCCTTTTTGTCCTGGATGTCTTTCTGGAGCCACCTGGATCACTAGGCCTCCTTATTTATACAACTGAAATATCCAATGACTTCCTTAAGCATAGGGAGGCTCAACTCCCAAATTCGAGATAAATTGACTCTTTAACTATCACTAGCTCAACTGCCTTTACATCTCCATGACTTGGTTGCTTGTAACTCTGATCTAGTGTGATTGATGGAGGAATATTCGAATGAGTGAGGAGTAAATGAGGAGAATCTATCTCCTACAATATCTCCTCCTTGTCTCATTCAAGTTTCAGCTATTAGTTAGCCAAAATTTCCACGATTTTCTCTCAAAAACCTGTAATCAAAGCACATTAGTCTACTAGTCATAATATCTCAATTTGACTCATCTCATTAAGAAAAATACAATCAAAACATGTAAGAAAATATGAGAAGAGCTGATTTGAATAATCTAGGAGGTGTATTAAGGTCCATATAGTTACGAAATAATGAGGCTCATGAAAGACCCAAAAATATGCGGAGCTCTGTTAGGGTGGTTGGGGCTGGCCAATCCCGAATGACTTGTATCTTGGATTGGTCCACATGCACACCATGATCATCAATGATATACCCCAGATATTGAACCTAGGTTAGGCCAAAGGTACATTTCGCCAAGTTAGCACACAACTTGCGTCGTCGAAGGGTTTGAGAGACCCATTGAATATGGTGGAGGTGTTCTTCCCAACTCTGGCTAGAGATCAAGATTTCATCTAAATACACCACCACTAATGCATTATTGAAGGGCCACAAGATGTCGTCCATCAGTCTCATGAACGTCTCAGGGGCGTTTTTCAATCCGAAAAACATGACCAACCATTCAAAAAGGCTCTCCTTGGATTTGAAGGTAGTATTTCACACATCGGAGGGTTCAATAGGCACCTAGTGATAACCTGATTTCAAGTCAATCTTGCTGAAATATTTATCCCCATTGAGCTGGTCCAAAAGGTCATTAATTTGCAGGATTGGGTACCTATTTCAAACAATGATCTTGTTCAGTGCCTGATGGTCAATACAAAGCCTCTAGGTCCCATCCTTTTTCTATACCAATACAATTGGGCTCCCACTAGGTGATGAGATAACATCATGTTGTTTCCACAAGTGTGGTTGTCCTAAAAATAAATCAGAAACTTCAAGAGGAGAAACGTAACACAATACCTCATTCGTGAAGGGCTTGATGCTATAGGGAAGATGACATTGCTGGGTGACGCGAAGGTCTCATCCTTGGTGAAGCCACCCGATGGTGTACGACTGTGGATGTGTTGTAGTCTTTAGGCCTGGACACTTCATGACTTCTGATGAAATGAGGTTCTTTTGTCTCCTTCTATCGATGATGAACTATAGCGGAGAACCCTTCACCCACATCTGTGAGTAGAAGAGGCATTCCCCCTCCTCTAGATCTTCGGGCTCAATTTTCTAGATATTTGTGCTGGCCGCGGTGGCACTCAGCTCCACATCAATGATATTCTTCCCTTTGTTCGTCCCCTTATCAGGTTCTGATTCAGAGTCAGAACCTGGGTCTGATTTGGAAGCCTTCAACTCAGCCACAAGTGGCTACTTGGACTGACACTCACTTGTGTTGTGAGTGGATCTCTTATGGAACTGACACCATTTTCCCGTATCCTTCTTCATCTTGATGGTGTTGTTCATTACTTGGGGCTTCGGTAGGTTGTCTTGGGTAGTCATGCCTTAGCATAGTCCCTTCTTCTATGGTTTGGGGGAAGCTTTTCCTTGCTTTGGATTCACAGATCCAATGTCTCGCTTCTTCCGTTTAAACTTCTTCTCAATCTTTACTACGTATTGATACGCCATGCTAAGCGAGGAAATTTCTAGGAATTCCATCTCATCTTGGATGTACTTATGTAGATAGCCAATGTACTTGAGAACCAAATTTCGCTCAGTATCCTTGATACCCAGCTTTGTGCGAAGGGTATGAAAAGCAGTTGTGAACTCTGACACATCTTGGTCCCTTCCCTTCTGTATTGTGGTACTCTTTATGTATTTATCTTCATAGCTCTTGATAGGGTAATATTGTTATTTGGCGTCATCTCGGAAATCATTCCAAGTGGGGACAGCTGAAAGCAATGAGGGTCCACTCTCGTCCTTTTTTTCGCAATAGGTTTCCCACGAGTCCTTGACGTGTGGGGCGGCTTTGAGAAGTGAAAATGTAATATTTTCCCGATTGGAAAAGTCATGAACGAAAAGTATCCTTCCAATAGATTAACCATTTATCTATGATGTCTGCATCTATGAGGCCTTCGAATATGGGAATATCAAAGTTAACTTGTACGTTAAAAGGAGTGGCAACTCCAGAGTAGCTACTGGATAAAGATGCATCGCCTGTGGGTAGCCGTCGAAGGATCTGGGAAAAGTTATCCATCATCGCATCCCTTTTTCACTCAAGTGCTTCTTCAAGAAACATTTTGAAAGGATCTCTTGCCCCCTCATATTTCTTTTCTTCCACCATGGTAGGTCATCGGGTTTTGTGAGGCTGATCCTGTAATGGTTCGACCAGATCGATCCCTAACTTCTTATACCCTGACCTCGTTGGGGACATGCAAAGAAAAATAATGAAAGACCAGGCCCCTCTGATACCATTGATCTGAACTTAAAGAGGAACATAGCAACTTACATATATACTCATAAACACAAAGATGCAGCAGAGAAACACTTCATTTCATTAACAGAAAAATACTAAACTATGCTTACAAACATAATGGAAATAAGATAGCTCAGGTGATGGTAGCTTATCTCTTAGAAGCTATGTGGTGGCTACATGCCTCTAAGATGAGTTACAATGAGGATGAAGGGCCTTTTTATTATTCAACAATAACATAAAATCCTAAACAACCAAAACCATAACCCGAGGAGATGTAACACCAAGAGTTTATGGGCCCCGTTGTGGTTAGTTGGGCACCCAACTTCTCGGGGTCATAACTTTGTCATATTATCTTCGTTTGATGCGTATGATACCTCATTGGAAAGATCTATTCAAGTACTAAAAATTCCAAGGTGATTACTTTTGTAATCATAGGAGGAATTTTGCCAACTAAACATCATTTAGGGCCTCAAAATGGCTTCGAAAGTTTTGGACCCAAAAAACTACCAAAAATGGTAAATTGTGCTACAATTAAGGAAACTGAAAGAAACAATGGTGAGGGTCTAAGTGGAATAGGTGGGTGGCCACCAATATCCACCTAGATCATCTCTAAGGAGATTCTTCAACTTGCTCATATCTAGTCATGCTAACAACATCATACTTAACCTTGACTGCACCACGGACCTATCATCATGTCATATCTCTTACTAAGGCAATACTCATATGTGCTCATCAATAATCAACATCGACATCTACATATAGTCATATATAATAACAATATCTCAGACCAAGAATAGATCGTATCATGCAGATTCTTTACGACAATGTGTATGAAGTAGCTCAATCATGAACTTATTCAAGTTATATGCACATCATATATATACATATGGATGTTCAAAATGGAACATCAATGCTTCAATCAATTGTCAGATTCCAGGTCAAGTTCAACAACATTTTTAACTTCAAATTAGAGTGTCCAAGGATTTTCATTTCCAATTTCCAATGCTTCTTCAATAGTTTCACAATATAGATTATCTTTTCCCAACTTCAGAAATCAATTCATCATGCCATGATACATTATTACGAGCTTTAGAATCCATCTCCCTCTTACTTATATCATCAGGGGTTCTTTACCTGACAAAAGTAGATCATCAATATATAAAAACCAAAATCAAAATCAAAGTCGTACCTTGGAAGACTTCTAAGGTAAAGGCTTGGATCAACACATCATCCTGGCTTCATCAGATAACTGTCAATGCAGACATATCTGGATCAGGGGAGCTTACTTCATGAAATGCTCACTGCAACCATAACACTTTACCAAACCATCAACCTTTCATAAATTCTTATCGTGCAATCAAATCATCTCATCAAAGTTTATAAGGGAGATCAATACTAATATCAAAAGTCATCAATATCTTAGTGTCAATTCTTTGAACCAGATGACAAGTAGGTCTGTCATCAAGTCATGAAATCATCTATTATCATGCCAACAGGTTGTCATCAACCATGCAATATCAATCAATTCATTCCCATAATACAAGTCATTGGAAGTCACTATGCTCATATATCATTGTCATCAAGGAAAATCATCAGTCGTCAAGTCAAAACATTAGACATCATGTCAATATCCAAATTTTCTATCATAGTAAAATCTATAGTCCAAGACGTATCTCAATCATTGAGTCAGAGATCTAGCTCATCATCAGACATCATACAACTCATATATATCAATCAAATAAATTATGTCAAACTCTTATAGCACAAACTTAAAAAATAATGACATATCTATATGTATGTCATGGTCACCTACAAACATTCAAACTTCCCCGTTTTCATATCTTTCAGATATATGCTACTTGTTTGTAGAACTGACATCCTCTAGGTGAACATATTGATTTAGAGTTCAGACAACTTCAGAAATATTTAGATGATGTTCAATTGTAGTCAAACCTCTAGATGCTCCCTTCAGGTTAGCATGTGAGCGACTTTAGATGCCTGGACGCTACCTGGGCCTTAGCATGTGTGCGTCTAGGGATGAGTATTCCCAATTCTATGTCTGTGACTGGAGCAAAAACCCTAATTTCTATACAGGTTTCAGATCTGATACCTTGTTGTAGATCAATAATGTCAGATGCACATAGATCATATACCAACAGTACATAATGCAAATAGTAATTAGAGTAAGAATATTGAGAAGAGATTCTCCCTCTGACTGGGAATATACTTCATTCGTCTTCTTTCATGTCATCAACTTGTCTTTACTATATTCACGCAACATCAGATCTATTAGATCATGGAATAAAACATATATCCATCATCATCATATCAACTACTACATCATCACATCATGACATCAATATTTCATCAAAAGTTTAAATTCACATGATAGGGACAGTAGACAGGTTTGAAAACATACTTCAAAGATCATGAACACAATATCACTTCTATCAAGTCAATCCATCATGTTTAGGTAATTCATTTTTACAATATTCCATTATCAAAGACATGACCACAGTTAATAAGAGATCTAGAGTATCAATCTCATAGTCCTATCATCAAGGTTACCATAGGACCAAGTCAGGTCATTCAATAAAAAATTACCAAAACAACAAGAGTGTCAACATCATTTCATCATACTTATCACAAGAATTATCAGTATTAATGAGGTAGCCTACTATAAGAGATCCATCTGTCTTATGCATGTCAAGTGTCAAGAGTATCAAGGTACTAGCCTTCTTCACAGAATCAGGTTCTCCAAGAATAATAGATGTTAGCCAAACATCAAGTTATGCCACTATATCCAAGATTAGCAATAAGTAACCTCATAGAATCAAGAATATTAACATGATCAAAATTTTCAATAGCAGGTGCATCATTTCATCATAGGAAACATAAATCCAAATTTATTTCATATGAAAGCCTGAGCCATTTGTGAAGGATACATTCTCAACATACCATAAGGATTACCTAGTCATCCAATGTTGTAGCTGAAACATAACATTGAAGCAATATACCTTTCATACCTTGTAGTGTTCAAATACCTGTGCACCTTCTCATAGGTAGCTTGTAGTGCTTGTCACCTTTTCATCAAGTGCCTCTTTACTTCTTTCCATATCTAGATTTTCTTTCCTGCATCTCAGATGCTCCTCAAGAGGGATATACTTATCACATCTCATCAAGGATGTTAGATACATCCATACACTCAAATACATATGCAGGAAGTATAAGCAATGATCAAAACAATAATCATAATAATCAAATTCATAATTCTAAATAAGAGTAAAGACACATAGTACCATCATAAGTCAAAGAGTACTTATCTTCAATGAGAGGTGATCCTCTCCCTCTTGAAATAGCATTCAAGAGTCATTGTGATCCATAGCCCACATAAGATGTTGCCTTCAATCAACTTTATGAACAACCAGGCCATCTCGGGCTTCATCAAATCTGTCCCAGGTGCTTGAGCATATTCACATAGACCATGCTAGATTTTCATACATCAAATATCAAGTCTTTTCCATAAACCAGGGTTTCTCTCAAACCCTAATCATCAAATCCTTATGCACTAACTACCTAGGGTTTCCTTCATACCATATCATTCTTTTAGGTCTCTGCCATCCTCTTCTTGCTTCCATCAAAAGTGTCTCCATGGGGGTGATCTCCATGGCTTTTCTACAACCTAGATCTGAAACCATGTTAATTTTTCATAGGATTATATTGTTCTTTGCTTTGATAATTGCATTTATCCATTAAAACATTAAGTTAACCCCATAAAATCATAAAATTATTCAAATTTACATCAGTATTCATTAGCATATGAAACTATGTAGAAACAACAATAACATCATCATCAATGCAGCGAAAACATAAAGGAACAAGAGAAGAAAATCATGCACACAGAGACACCAGGATTGGTTGGAGACCAGGGAAAATCCCACTATGGGGAAAACCCTTGAAAATATTCTTCTAATAGATTGTCATCAAATGATTTAGAAAAGGAGAGTACAATGATCCATATCTTCAAAATAACTAGAATATGCATGAAATGCATCTAAACATCAAAAACCTTATTCACATTACTATAATGTACTATCATTTCCTGTAGCCTATTTCTGAACACTTCTATCATTGAGTGAAATCTTCAAAACACTAAAATATCATCTTGGAGTCCCGCACGAGGGGAGGAGGTGCTATGCAAGAGACTATGTGATATGAAAATCACCCTATCAGTGACCTCAATTGAAGACTTATTAAACAAAGAGGTATTACGGACCCATGTGCTGGTGTGTGTTCTGTGTTATTGAAACAACGGATCGATCAGATTGCCAATACACAAAAAAATAAATGGAAAGACAGTAGAGAAATACAGTAAGCAACACAAAGACACAAACACTTTTTAATAAGGAGTTCACCCTATTCTCTAGGGCTATGTCTCCGGTCCAACTTCAGTGGTGGCCTTGTTTTATTATGTCTTTGAGCAGATAAATTACAATACAGGGACTCAATATGAGTTCTCCTGAAGTAGATTTTTCTTGGCAGGGTGGTTCTTTGATTCCCCAAGCCACTTGGAGTACATAGACTCTTGTTCTTCCTACCAGCTTTGTGACCCTCGGTCTACAGCGGAAAGAGCCAACTATGATGCTCAATCCAGACATATTCCTCTATGGGAAGGCTTGAATCTTCAAGCTCTCTGGTGCTCGATGCTACCTGTGGTCAGCTCGGCCCTCTCCCTCCTCTGCTTGGCTTTACTGCTTTCTGGGCTCAGTCCTCCTCTCATGGTTTACTATCATTGTCTCTCTTGGTCACTTGGGCTCTTCAATCTCTCTCTCCTAATCTCTGTTCACTGTCTCTGCTCATGGCTTTAGCCACTCAACCTCCATGATTGTTCATTTCCTCTCCCACCTGTGTCGATTCACCTATTGCCTGTGTGCTTGGAATTCCCTATCCAGCATCAATATGATCACTCGAGAAGTAGCCATGTGTCCTCACTAGAACAACACCAGCCTATTCGTTGATTCGTTTATTTTTCCACCGTGGCAGTCAACGGATTCCAAATCACTTTAGAACTTGGCTTAATTACCTGCCAATTCTGCTCTTTTTATTAGGCGCAGTCTCAGTTGTCTGATCTGGGCTCCTCTAGATCCAACGTCATTCGCACACCGAGCGTGGTTGACTTTCTCAACCGATAACGTGCGATCATGGCAGTTTTTCTCTCACCTCCACTGCCACGTGTCGATCGTTGAGTGTGATCGCTCCACTTTCTCCAAAACTGCTTACTGTTCAAGGGCACCTAAATCAAACTGCCAGTTTCGAGGTTGTGGGTCTCACCTCCGTACGATCTTGCTTTACCTTTTTCCACCCATGGTCCTCTAGCTCCCAACATGACGAAGTGCTTAAGCTCTACCATTTCAGCCCTGTTTGCCCAGAGATGCGCATTAGCGCTAACGTCCATCGAAAATAAGCTCCTTTTCTGATTTCGAGGCTCCCATGGGCTACATCGACCTCTTGCACAGTCTCCATGGGCCTCGGTCATCGTGCTTTGACCGAGGTCCTCGTCGTCTCCACGCTGACTACCATGACCACTGGTTCAGTGTGTTTTTGATTGCTGTTTGGGTTCTTCACAGATTTGTTCGTCCCGATTCAGTCATGGTTCTATGACAGTCGTTTATGGATCCGATTTGGATCACGGCCTCCCAACTGAAAAGATTTTGGACCACCAAAAGTTGGTTTTTCTTCAAGCATCGACTAAGTGAGGAAACTATTCTCTCACTTGTCCAATCTCAATCCACTTTCCACTGCTTGGCTTCGAACCTTTAAGCCCAATTCTAAGGTATTCCACCTGTCCACTCCTTACCTTCTTGTCTAGAACTGTATCTTCCTGTAACTCATTAATATATTCAGGTAGCAGGTCATCAACAGAGGGTAATTGACTCTACTCTTCAGGGTCCTCAATCATTGAAGGTTCAAACAATCTCAAGCAATCTGCGTTCACAACTGAGTAGATGTGCATGTAAGCTGGCAGATCAAGGAAAAAAGCATTTTCACCAATCTTCTCAAGTATCCTGAAGGGTCCATACCTGATAGGTTTTAGCTTTTGACCTTCACCTTGCACCCTGTCCTTGCTAATATACAGCCAGACTTGGTCTCCAACTTGAAAACTATGCTCCATATGATGCTTATCATGCCTAGCCTTGTACTTGGCCTGGCTCTTTTCTAGTTCTTCCTATACTGCCTGGTGGATCTCCTAGATCTGTTCAATGAACCTATTTGCTTTGTCCACATCACTGTGTCCATCAACCATGGTATCTTTACCAAAGACAAAATCCAAGGGAGACCTTGGTATGAAACCAAAGCAGGTCTCAAAAGGAGATCTCTAGGTAGAAGAGTGTTTGGCTCTATTATAAGCATGTTGCACATAACACAAGTGCTCATCCCAAAGCTTAGGGTGTTCGCTGCAATATCCTCTTAGTAACTGGATCACTATCCTGTTAACTACTTATGTCTGGCCATCTGTTTGTGGATGAAAAGCTGTGATTTTCTTTAATTTGGTGTCCATTAGTTCCCAGAGACTAGACCAAAACTTTCCCACAAATCGGGTGTCTCAATTAGATACAATAGAAGTGGGTAATCCAAAATGAACCCATACATGTTCAAAAAATAATTTTGCAGTTTCTTCAGCTGTAATCTGTTTACCACAGGGTATCAAAATACAAATTTCGCTGAACCTATCCACAACAACATATAGATAATCATGAACTTTCCTAGATTTAGGCAGTCCTCCAACAAAATCCATGGAAATGCTTTCCCAAGGGTGAGAAGGAACTGGCAATGGAGTGTACAAGCCTAGTTTTCTATTACTGGGCTTGCTTTTAGCACACATAGCACACCCCTTTACATATCTAGAAACTGTCTCATTCATTCTTCGCCAATAGCAGAACCTTTGCAGCTATGCAACCGTTTTACTTACCCCAAAGTGACCTGATATCATAGAAGTGTGTGCTTCCCTAATTATCTTTGCTCTCTTAGTTTGTGGAATGCAGAGTTTACCACAATGATATAAGAGTCAGTCCTTTACATGATAGTCTAATTCTTCTACTCTTTTGCCTTGACTCAAATTTGCATATACATCTTTAAAGTCCACATCCTTAGCATACTGTTCTACGTAGCTTTCATGCAGCACAGAATTATGCTTAAGTATGGTAGATGCATTTATAATGGGTCTAGATAACATGTTTGCAACCTTATTATGTATTCCCTTTTTATATCTGATGACTAAATGAAACTATTGTAGAAACATCATCCATCTGTAATGTCTTGATTGTTGCAACTTAGTTTGGGAGTGTAGGTATTGAAGTGGTTGATGATCAGTATGTATTACTGTTCCTTTTCCCATTAAGTAATGTTTCCACTTTTTCACACTTTGAACTAATGCATACAATTGTTTATCATATATAGGATAGTTGACTACTTCAGGATTAAAAGTCTCAGAATGATAACATATGGTTTTACCATGTTGTGTCAACACTGCTCCCATGGCATAGTCACTAGCATCAGTCTGGATCTCAAATAGTCTTTGTAGATATGGCAGTGCTAGTACGGGTGTTGTACTAATTTTTTCTTTCAAGGTGTCGAAGGCTTCCTGCTGTTTGCCTCCCCACTAAGACATCTTGTTCAATCCTGTCAAAGCATGCAAGGGAGCTGCAATTGAGGAAAAATTCGAAATGAACTTCCTCCAATACTGTGCTGCTCCTAAGAAGCTTCTCACTTCTGTAGCAGACTTGGGTTTAGGCCAGTTTACAATGACTGCCACTTTAGAGGGATCTATTTTCAATTCACCTCCCCCTACTATATGACCCAAATAATTTAGAGAGGTTTTGCCAAATTCACATTTGGAGAGTTTAACATAAAGTTTTTCTCTTTTCAAAACATCTAATGTTTGCTTAACATGATTTAAATGTTCTTCCCACGTTTTACTAAAAATTAGAATGTCATACAGATACACAATAACAAAATAATCAAGAAAAGGTATGAGTACATCATTCATTAATCTCATGAAAGTAGCAGGGGCATTGGTCAAGCCAAAAGGCATAACTAGCCATTCATACAATCCCTGCTTTGTTTTGAAAGCAGTCTTCCATGCATCTTGCTCTGCAACTCTGACCTGATGGTATCCACTGTGCAAATCTAGCTTGGTGAAATAAATATCTTCCTTCAATTGATCTAAAAGATCATCTATGCAAGGAAGGGGATAACAATTTTTTATTGTTATATTATTTAATGCTCGGTAATCAAAGGACATTCTCCATGAGCCATCTTTCTTTCTCACCAAAACGATTGGTGACCCACATGGTTATGTGCTAGGCCTGATGAACCCTTTCATGAGCAACTCCTGCACCTGCTTCTTGATTTCAGCATTCTCTGAAGCAAATAACCTGTACATCCCAATGTTAGGCAAAGGAACATCTTGCTGCAAAATAGTATCATGTACTATTTCCTTTTTGGGTGGCAAACCTTGAGGTTCTTGAAACAAGACATTAGACTCTGAAACAATCTTTTCTATATCAATTTGCTAATTAGAATTATAGCCCTCGAATACATTGTTTTGATCAATTTTCTTCTATTTTAAAACCATTAGTAAGAACTGTTCGCATGAATTTATCATTCTTTTCATTTGTCGTGAGTTTATGAGAGTATAATTATTCTTGAGCTTATGAGCTCTTACAAAGTATTCGATTGCATCTTTAACAAGTAGATACTTGTTCTCATATCTATAGAAAATAGCCTTTCTATCATACAAGTAAGGACTTCCTAAAACAATTCCACATATATCCAAAGGAATTACATCTAACTCAACCTCATCTACAAATGCTGACCCAAAAGAAAACTTGAGTTTGCACTGTTTAGTCACTTGTAGTTGTGCTTTATCATTCAACCATCCTAATGGGTATGGCTTCTTATGAGGTGTAGTTGCTAATCCCAATTTCTTTACAATTGCTTCAGAAATCAGATTTACTTGTGAGCCACTATCAAACAAAGTATCAATCTTTTGATATTTGGAACAACTCGAATATGGAAAAGCTCATGCCTTTTTCTCTTATGTTCTTCATGAAGAACAGATTGAACAAAATTACTAGTAGATGCTTCAGAATTCTTACCTTTTATACCTATGGATACAATGACTATTTCATCTCCCGAGTCTGACCCCAAATCTTTCTGAATAGCTGCAATGGTCTTCTCCTTCTTGCCCTCAGAATTCTTAGGTCTCAGCTCTGGATGCAAAATCCAACAGTGCTCATGATCATGCCCCTCCTTTTTACAGTGAGTGCATGAGGCTTTTCCTTTCTGTGTAGTGTTAGCCTTCCTTGCTTTCCACTTCTGCTTTCTTTTCTCCTTTCTCTTGCTTATAGTGGGTTGGGATTGTCCCCCAACTTTTGGATTTCCATTCTTTTCTCTAGATTCTAGATGAGTATCTTGTACAGATACCTCATCTATACTAGTGGGATTAAAAATGAGGATGGTATGCCTCATGTAGCTGTGTAGACCCCCAATGTACTTCAAAAGATTTTCTAGTGAGTCTAATGAAATATCCAACATCAATGCTCTCTTTCTGAACTCTTGAGTATACCCTTGTACACTTTTCCCTTTCAACTGTCGAAGAGTTTGCCAACTCATCATGGCTTGTTGCATGTAGGCCAATGGATAGAACTGCCTTTTGATTGTAGTAACAAAGTCACTCCAGATAGAGATGGTCTTACCATGCTTCATCATATCAACTTGGGTTCTGCCTTCCCACCAAACCAAGGCATTGCCTCTTAGGCATAGGCTTGCCAGCTGAATCTTGCTCTTGTCTAAGTCTATATTTTGTACTCTGCAATACACATCAATTTGTCTTATCCAATTGTCCAACTTTTCAGCGTTTAGCTCTCCATCATATATCGGAAAATCAAATTTAACATCTAACTTAATCAAAGATGCCTTCTTATTATGCATAGGGCTACTAGGAGGTGTAGGGAAGTTTTCCTCCTTCCCCTTTCCTTCGGAGTGGTCATGGGAATGAGATTCATCTTCTTCTTTATATTGCTTGGAGCCTGATGAGTCTTCACCCTTATGCTTTCTAAAGTCCCTATACATTTCTTCTACCATGGACTTTATAGCTAGGAAACTTTCTATGAATTGACGGTCTGGCCCTATGGAACCTTCTTCTAACATTTTCTTTCGGGAATAGACTCTCCCAGTTTCAGGATTAGTTTCCACCAACTCTCCTTCTCTTAATTTGAGCTTTGATCTAGTGATCATTCACATCTAAATAAACACAAGCTTGTCCAACCTTACAACCTAGAGTTCTGATACCACTTGATCTGAAAATCACCGTATGAGTGACTTCAGTTGAAGATTTATTAAATAAAGAGGTATTACAGACCCATGTGTTGGTGTGTGTTCTGTGTTATTAAAACAACAGATCGATTAGATTGGCTAATACATAGAAAAATAAATGGAAAGACAACAGAGAAATATAGTAAGCAACATAAAGACACAAACAATTTTTAATAAGGATTTCACCCTATTCTTTAGGGCGACGTCCTCGGTCCAGCTTCAGTGGTGGCCTTGTTGTATTATGTCTTTGAGCAGAGAAATTACAATACAGGGACTCAATATGAGTTCTCCTGAAGCAAATTTTTCTTGGCATGGTGGTTCTTGGATTCCCCAAGCCACTTGGAGTACACAGACTCTTGTTCTTCCTACGAGCTCTGTGACCCTCAGTCTACAGTTGAAAGAGCCAACTGTGATGCTCAATCCAAATAGATTCCTCTATGGGAAGGCTTGAATCTTCAAGCTCTATGGTGCTCGATGTTGCCTGTGGTCAGCTCGGCCCTCTACATGCTTTACTTGGCTTTACTACTCTCTATGCTTAGTCCTCCTCTCAGGGTTTACTGTCACTTTCTCTCTTGGTTGCTTGGACTCTTCGCTCTCTCTCTCCTAATATCTGTTCATTGTCTCTGCTGATGGCTTTAGCCACTCAACCTCCATGCTTGTTCATTTCCTCTCCCGCCTGTGTCGATTCACCTATCGCCTGTGTGCTTGGAATTCCCTGTTCGGCCTCAGTATGATCACTCAAGAAGTAGCCACACGTCCTCACTGGAACAGCACTAGCTTGTTCATCGATTCATTTCCTTTTCCACCGTGGTGGTCAACAGATTCCAAATCCCTTTAGAACTCGACTTAATTCCCTATCAGTTCCGCTCTGTTTATTAGGCACAATCTCAGGTGTCCGATCTGGGCTCCTCCAGATCCAATGTCATTCGCACACCGAGTGTGGTTGACTTGCTGGACCAATAATGCGTGATCATGGTGGTTTTTCTCTCACCTCCACTGCCACGCGTTGATCACTGAGTGTGATCGCTCTGCTTCCTCCAAAACGGCTTACTGTTCAAGGGAGCCCCAATTAAACCGCTGGCTTCCAGGTTGTGGGTCCCACCTCTTTACGATGGCACTTTACCTTTTTCCGCCCATGGTCCTCTGGCTGCCAACGTGACCAAGTGCTTAAGCTCTACCATTTCAGCCCTATTTAATGCGCATTGAAAATCAGCTCCTTTTCCCATTCTGGGGCTCCCAGGGGCTACATCGACCTCCTGCACAGTCTCCATGGGCCTCGGTCAGCGTGCTTTGACTGAGGTCCTCGTCATCTCCACGCCAGCTGCCATGGCCACTAGTTCAGGGTGTTTTCGATTACTGTTTGGATTCTTGACAGAATTGTTCGTCCCGATTCAGTCATGGTTCTATGACAGTCGTTGTTGTTGGGAAAAGTATCCAATACGGAATGACCCTATCACCCTTAGAGTGGGATAGGGTCATTCCGTATTGGATACTTTTCCCAACAACAACTCAATACGGAATGATCCTATCCCACTCTAAGGGTGATAGTACCTCAGCAACAACCAAATGCAAAGCTATTCAAGATTACTTCTTTATGAGATGTAAGAGAGGGGAGAAAGAGATCCACTAACTGTTGTCTTCCGCTAGTGTTTGACCTAATCTTCTCTCCTTGCTGCTTACTCCCAGCTCCTTGCTCTTTCATAGGCCCAGCTACACAAAGATCCTGCAAAAGCACAAGAAAGGGAAACTACAAGAAGCATACATCTATAATTGATTCAAGGATTAGAATAAATCAAATATACAAGCATCAATACGCCACAAAGACACATGCATATAGAAGAACCTCAAATGCTTTATTAATGGAAGAAGTAAAGTTCTGAGAGTGTTACAACCATAAGAGGCCCAATCCAGCAACACTTACCAGCAAAAAGAAATCTCCTCTTCACCTCCTTCAAATCAATCACCCAATAGTTCTATACTAAAACCAACAGCACTTCCTTACATTCACAAGATTCCAGCCTCCCTAGACCTCATGAGAGAGCTCTATATATAGGAGATTTGGAGAAAGGATGAGTCAGCTTGAGTTTGGCATGAAGCTGACTAGTGTCCTCTCCCACTTCAGTTATACTTCAGTTCTTGAGTCCACTTGGAGTTTCTTGCTTCCACTTGGAGATCTAGATCCTCTTACTCATCACAAGGCGAATTCCCTGATCCAAGTGTCATTTTGGAAGCTTCCTGGGCATTTGACACCTTGCAGAATGACTGTGCCACTTGGCCAATCTCGCCCAGCGCAGGTAGCCTTCATTAGAGTTGACATTCAGTGCAGGTACAGAGTGGAGCAGTTGACACTCAGCGCAGATGCTCAGTGGAGCAGTTGACATGATCCAGAATTAGCTTGTTTTTGAGTGTTTTCAGGTGGAGAACTGATTTTCAGTGCTGTGGTTTGCTGACCTTGTTCCTCTAGGGGTAGGAACAACATGTTTAGGGACTTTGGATCCCTTAGATTATCGACATTTCATGCTTCATGCTGTAAGGCACAAAAATGTCTATAACAGTTGCCCCCTAAAGTATGAGGTCGTTTATCGGGTGAAATGCTTTATCAGGAGGATCCGAAGTTCATTCAATCGCTGAGAGGTGCCCTGTAATAAAATACAATACAATACATTATTTTTCATTCTGCTTTCATGATCTAGCTGAGGCGGGCATTCCCATGCTCAGCTTTATAAATTCATTTTGGTACATAGAACAGACGATCGTTTGATGGTAGACTGATAATTCTCTGCTGAAATTATCATCCTTTGAGTAGGATGATCATCTGCTGCAATGATGTACATATCAAATGTCTTTATATTTCCTGAATATATATCGCAGCCCGGATGGATGAAACTAGATCCGGGGTCTTCAAACTCGTTCGATCTTCACTCTAAGTACAAGTCGATCCATGTGAGAATTGCGCTGAAGTCGAACATGGAAAGACATCGCTTGATTACCGGTCAATAATGAAAACCGTTAACAAGCGCGAGAGGAATCACCAATAATGACAATGACCCTCAAGGTACTGCAGTACAATTCACGTGGTGTGAATAAAGGACTTGGTGTCGAACACCACGCAAAATCTTCTGGTCGAAGGTCATTGATGTATACCTGTCGCCGGAAGTGAGAAACTTGCCATTGAGGCATGCAAGCTTCAAAGTACTGAGGGGGTTGTTCCTAGATCAACTTCTTGGATAATGAGCTGAAGTCGACAAGAAGCGATCCGTCAAAGGAGGGCCTTAATGAATCCCACATCAGTGACACGGAACGGAGCTAATGATTTTAGTGGAGGTGAAAACAATCTGTGAAATATGATTCAGGGTGGCGATCATGGGTGGATGAAGGATAATGTATGGCAGTGGATGGGACACGGTTGACTCTTTCTGAACACATCTCTTGAACATATAACGACACTGATGTGATGGATCGGTAGCATTACCCCAAATGTGGATGGTTTGGCGAAGACCATGGTGATGAGACCGGTGAATGAAACAACCCAACCCGATGTGATACGGAGGACAAAGTGTCATGTTCAAGAGCGACTTGCTACCATTAAAGCTTTGAGGTTCTCCCAATTTTTCCCCAGTCATTTCTGACCAGTACCTCTTTATTTTTGTCAAGCTTGAGGAGGATAACATATGCTTGTTCTATAACCTGCCCTTGGGCAAGCCCATCGCTATGTTTTAACGAGCCTAGCGATAGGGAAACTCGTTCTCGTCTAAAGACAAGTTTGTCGCTATTTAATCATTTTAACGAGTCTAACGACAAGGAAAACTCGGTCCTTTTCATTTTTAGAGAGTCTGAAAAGGTACAGAAAGTTAACTCCAAAATTCCTTTTTCGTCATCTAATCCCTTAAGTCCGAAAAAGTATAAAACAATACAGAAGGGATGAGTTTTCGATACTTTTAACGAGCCGAATAAAACAAGCGCTCGACCTTTTTGTGCAATAATCCCTCAGGTCCAAAAAGATTAAAATCTAGAGGAGGGATAGCTCTTCCGGTCATTTTAACGAGCTGGAAGGCCAAAACTCGGCAAACTTTTCATATTTTACGAGTCAGATGAAAAGAGCTCAAAGAAGACTCGTCTTTTGAGGAACGAGTGATAAACAGGGATAGCAGCAGATTCCAGGTACAGGTTGGAATTTTCCAATCACGGCAGTGTCACAAGGATGGCTAGGTGAAATCACTCTTCGCAGTTGTTCCTCAAAATAGGTAAACAATCATATGGAGGTGAACGATTGGCCAAATGGAATGGAGGTGGCAGGTGCAAACACGACCAAGGCTTTTTATGGCTAATAAATTTACGATCACAATGGTTATTTACCGGAATAGGTTCATTTTTTAATGAGCTTAAACTCTGGAGGAAACTCTTTCTCACGCTTTTCTATTTTTTAACGAGCATAAATTCCACGGTAAAACTGCTCGATCTTATGTTTATTTTTTAACGAGCATGAACTATGTGCTAAAACTGCTCGGATCTCGCTTTTCTATTTTTTAACGAGCATAAATTCCGTGGTAAAACTGCTCAATATACCAGTCATAAGATAAGAATGTCTCCTGTGAGATAGCTATTTTTTATGGAGCTTTATCTCACGAAGCTATGCTCCCCATCCTTTCTTTATGCAAGTTCGGAAATGGCTAATCTAAAAAATAGATAAATAACTGCTCTTAGCTTGCACTCCAAAAGGTTTGCATGCCCCCAGGTATAAAGTACAATTTCAATGCTGCCCCTACTTATCCGATAAAACATCTGTTTTAAAGGGTGAGGCTTGCCTCTTTCTTATTACCCAAAGACGGTTCTATTTGCTGCCGCAAATCAATCTCTGTCTTCGGTAGTGCCTATTGAAATAGACAAGGATGAATGACTGTTGTCAAACATGTAACTTTGACAAAAGAATCCTATTCTAGAACAACCCCTCTTCCAAATACGGACGGGGTACGGACTAGTCATATTCTTTTGCGGAAATTCTACCTTATACCCAGGGTTTCTTCTGCCCGAAGCAGACCAGGATGCATGCCCCCTGGGTTCCAGTCCCATCTTTCCGAATCACTCGCACTCATCGGGAAGGAGGACTGGGGGTGGAGACATTTCTTGGGTGAATAGACCATTCAGGGTTGGTATTTGACTATTTGCGATGCGTGATCCCGGAAATGAAAGTTGGTCTACGAGCTTGACCATTCTTCCTTCGTGTGGAAAACACATTACTCTAAAGAGTGAGGAGACTATAGCTCCCATGCAATATATATAGTCTCGTCCAAGGAGTAGGTTATAATCCAAGGGTCCTTGAACAACCATCACGTTCATTTGAACGGTCTTCCCTTTCAATGTAACAGGTACATTGGGGAGGATCCCTAATGGTCGACTGGTTCCTTTATCAAAACCCGAGAGATTTCTTATCTCAGGCAAAAGCTCCGGGGAACCCAGTGCTTTCCAAGCAATAGAGGAAAGGATACTCACAGATGCCCCTTCATCAATGATAGTTCCAGCCATTACCATTCTGTAGATTTGGACTATGATTCTGAATGGTATACTGGCTGGCAACCGGGGTCTGCCTAGTTGGTTCCAATCAAAGGACACAACCAGGTTGCTTGGTGGTGGGACCGAATACACGGCCGGATATGACCCTGACGATGTTCCTTCCTGCGATAAAGGAATGGGCGCATTGCCCTGATGCTCATCAGAGTCGGTGTTGATGAAAAGAATCTGGATGGTGTCATCCTTATTCTCTTCAGTGAGGGTGTCATTTGAAGATGAATCTTCAGTGACGGTGTCATTTGAAGATGAAACCTCTGAAGGAAGAACCGGGTCAACTGCCGTATCGACCTTTAGACTTTCGTCTGGTCTGGATTCAGTAGGTTCATTTTCAATGACTGACGCTTCAGCTGACCACTTGAGCGGGCCAGCTATATTTTCAACCAACGAAGGACTTGGCACGAGTTTTTTGTATCCAGGAGGAAGTCTCAACGGTGAAACCGAGCGATCTTCCAAAACTCTCTTCGCTTCATCTAAGAAGGGACAACGGTGGATGGCGTGATCGCCTTTACACAGTTTGCAGGGGGATCTTGCTCCCCCTCTTTGTCTTGAACCTTCACTTTCGCTGGTTGACGGTAAGCATTCAACATGGCTATCAGAGGTTGATGCTCCCGAATTGTGCAATCGAGGGGACCAGTCCCTTAGTATCCGGGGAATACAGGGACAATCTCTATGGAAGTGGTCTCCTCTACATATGACACATGGCGATTTAGGCCTGGTCTGTGCTGTGTGTGGATTTTTGTCAGATGTCTTTTGCTTGCCCCCAGTCGCCTTAGGCTCCTTCTTCTTCTTCTCTTTCTTCTTCTTCTCCTTCTTCTCCATGGGAGCTTGGCTTTTGCCGGCTCTACCTTGCGAAGATGAAGGATTAGAGGAAGAGTTATAGGAAGTTGAAGGCTGGTGGGCAGCTCTAGACTCATCTAACTGTTGACTCGACTGTTCAGGAACCATGGTGTTCTGAACTACATTGGTTGAGAATAGCCAAATAGGCAGGCCAATTGTCAGTCCTGGAAGCGACAATGTGGCCATGTGGGGCACACCAACTTCTCCCCAAGAGGAGAAAGGACTAGGATTTCCATCATGTGGAATTCCTTGGTTGGGGCATTCCATGTTCTCAACCTAAAGATCAACGCAGGAATAGGAGGTGATTATGTTCCATTTAAAATAAATTTTATAACGACGCTTTAGACACAACTTGCTTTTTCACCTTTTAAGAGTCGAGAAAAAGCTAAAGATGACTCTAGTCTCCTTCGATGTTTTAACGAGCCCGAAGTGACAAATGCTCGGATGGACTTTTTCAGTTATAGAGTTTGAAAAAGGCCAAAAGAAACTGCTCTGGAGTTCTAGGCAGAGGGTGTGCCAAACTTTTCGCAAAACCACAGAATACGTTTTACGGTACGAGTGGTCGATCTTCGTGAATGCTGTGTTCACTGCATTGCGATCAGTAGGGCGGCCGACACGACTTCCTATTGGATAAAGGCTTTGTTCCTATAGGGGTCTCCCAATATATATGCGACGGTACGTGGGAGCACAAGTCCGTATTGATACTTATCGCTTCACCGTGGAGGAATCACCCAACCACTCAACGCTAAGATATCACGTTTAACGACGCCGGAACACGTCTCTAGCTTAGACCTCTATGTGTTTGCGTTATGTTTCAATGCGTTGTTATGTAAATTCAATTTATTTTAAGGTTGATCTTGTTTAACAGTTTGCCTTTATGGATCACCACGAGATGTATGATAACACTCCTAAATGCAGTCTAAGATGATAAGCAAGCTTTTCAATCTTTCAACTTTGAAAATCTTAACTACTGAGGGAAAAGAAATATAACATCTTTTCACACAGATCATAGAGCACACACTAATGCACTTTTTCCTAAATCAACATGCAAGCTGTCATAATGCACATGCACAATGCAAGTATTTCTTTTCTCTTTCTTAATGTTTGTGCGACACAAAAAGAAAGCTGTTGTATAACTTTGAATTCAATTTCAAGTGAAAGCAAACAAGCTTGTCCAAAATCAAAATACACCTTAAGATTTACTTGTTTCGATACTAGAAATATGTAAATTCAAACCATATGACGAAAGCAAAAACTCAATCAGCTATGAACAGCAAACAAACTAACTCTTAAGATCAAAACGACACTTTATCACAGGTCTAGATCTAAGAGGCCACAACAAGACTAGTTCACTTTCGTTATGGGAAACTGTAAATGATACAAGAAATACACAAAGAACAAACACAGTTTCTTTATACAACTGAGGCAGAATAGTGGCAAGGAAAGTTGGTTTCAGATAGGCACATTGACTGGTAACAGGCAGCAAAAACAAGAGTGAAAACAGGGCAAGAAACAACGGGAAACCCCAATAGCACAAGGTAAGACTGGTCCAGCGCAGGTGGTACACAGGCAGTTTGACCTTCAGCGCAGGTAGCCCCTTCGGGAACTGCGCTGAAATGCAGACAGCCTTCACACAGCCTGCACTGAAGAACGAAACTTTCATTTCTCTTGGTTTCTGGGTCACAGATTGCTCAAAAATTCACAGTTTTTGGCCAAATCAGAAGCTATCAGTCAAGGACACACTAAGGGATGACAAGGAGGATGAAAAGCTATCACTAAGAGCTTATTAGAGTCCTTGTGGATCAGCTCTTCAAATCATAAACCTGCCCAGAAACTGAGCTAGAGTAGCTGCCCTCTACTTTGCATTTGAAAGATCCAAATGCAGTTCGATTCGATACTCCCTTTGTTTATGAAATGAATAGCAAAAACACAAACAACCAACAAGATACGATCCCCAGCGGAGTCGCCAATTTGTTGTTGGGAAAAGTATCCAATACGGAATGACCCTATCCCACTCTAAGGGTGATAGTACCTCAGCAACAACCGAATGCAAAGCTATTCAAAATTACTTCTTTATGAGATGTAAGAGAGGGGAGAAAGAGATCCACTAACCGTTGTCTTCCGCTAGTGTTTGACCTAATCTTCTCTCCTTGCTGCTTGCTCCCAGCTCCTTGCTCTTTCACAAGCCCAACTACACAAAGATCCTGCAAAAGCACAAGAAAGGGAAACTACAAGAAGCATACATCTATAATTGATTCAAGGATTAGAATAAATCAAATATACAAGCATCAATACGCCACAAAGACACATGCATATAGAAGAACCTCAAATGCTTTATTAATGGAAGAAGTAAAGTTCTGAGAGTGTTACAACCATAAGAGGCCTAATCCAGCAACACTTCCCAGCAGAAAGAAATCTCCTCTTCACCTCCTTCAAAGCAATCACCCAATAGTTCTATACTAAAACCAACAGCACTTCCTTACATTCACAAGATTCCAGCCTCCCTAGACCTCATGAGAGAGCTCTATATATAGGAGATTTGGAGAAAGGATGAGTCAGCTTGAGTTTGGCATGAAGCTGACTAGTGTCCTCTCCCACTTCAGTTATACTTCAGTTCTTGAGTCCACTTGGAGTTTCTTGCTTCCACTTGGAGATCTAGATCCTCTTACTCATCACAAGGCGAATTCCCTGATCCAAGTGTCATTTTGGAAGCTTCCTGGGCATTTGACACCTTGCAGAATGACTGTGCCACTTGGCCAATCTCGCCCAGCGCAGGTAGCCTTCATTAGAGTTGACATTCAGCGCAGGTACAGAGTGGAGCAGTTGACATTCAGCGCAGATGCTCAGTGGAGCAGTTGACATGATCCAGAATTAGCTTGTTTTTGAGTGTTTTCAGGTGGAGAACTGATTTTCAGTGCTGTGGTTTGCTGACCTTGTTCCTCTGGGGGTAGGAACAACATGTTTAGGGACTTTGGATCCCTTAGATTATCGACATTTCATGCTTCATGCTGTAAGGCACAAAAATGTATATAACAGTCGTTTATGGATCCGATTCGAATCACTATGACAGACTTGGTTTCTCTCCGTGAATTGCATGATAACGTCTTGGCAGCTCGGTCACTCCCATACCATTATGTGCAAGCGACTGGAAACCAAACTGACCAAGACTCCTGGTTGCTCCCATGAAGACTCTATGCTAGTATTGAAGGGTCCCTGGTCGCTCTCATGACCACTGTGTGCCAGCGTCTAGGAACTGAAATGCTAAGTTCTATGCTTGCATCCAAGAATCAGAAAACCCTAGTTCAGTGTGAGCTTCACCTTGTAGTGTCAGACCCTTATGCGAGCTTCCTCCGTCAGACCTATGCGAGCCAAGAAAAAATAAAAGAGGATAATAGAGATTGATTAATATGTCCAAATGAGCTTGAGGTCTCTTCTATTTATAGGCTTCCATGAGGGTCCACTTGACCTGTCCATTGGTACATGTGCATATGGTTGACCTGATCCAAAATATATGTATGAATCAAATAATTCATAACTCAACTTCCTCTTGTCCAAATCGAGTGATATTTAGGTCGATTTTGGTACTCTTGGAAAGAGGAATCTAATGCCATCATCATCTCCATCAAATGAGTTGTCCGAAGTGGAATTTTACTATAGTTTCATATTTTAACACCAACATCAGCCAATGCTCCATATCATGAGAACTTCATAGAGATTTGTTGACACATCAAGATCAACCCTAAACAAAAAAAATCAATCTCCCTCTACGAGATACTATAATTCAAGCCTCTTACACCAGTGAACCCACCCAATACCCAATCATGCCAATTCCAAAAGATAAAGCATCACCCCAAAGCAACCAAAATCCAGTCCTCATACACCATCAAACCTGCCTAGTACCGAGGAGTGCCAGAGCTAGAAGATACTTTCCAATCAGGAAAATACAAAAATACACAATTGATATAGTAAACTAACAACGTCAACAACACCTTTAACCCAAACACTTCCACCATCTACAAACCAGACCTTAAGAAATTTTCATGAGAAGTAAATTAACAACAAGAACAACATCAACACCCCCATCACCTCCACCATTTATGGAAACATCTGAAACTTAAATAATTTCATGGTCGTGAGATGTTAAAATTAGGAATTCATTTCTTCCAGAGATAAATGAGCTTAGTCTGGTCCTGCGGGATCCTAGTCTTGATGTCCTCCTCCAATTTTAATACCCAAAGGAAAACCTTTCCACCTAGACATAGGGTCTCCTAAGCTGAGAACCACAATGTTTAATGAATATTAAATAGAGGATATAGAGATCTGCAAGGAATAGTAGTCCAATATGAATAATCTCCAACACGGGGAAGTTAAACATCCCTTGTATATGTGTGGCCTCCGAAAATCCCAGGAGATGACACAAACCTTAGGTGCAACCCCAATGACCAGCTCCCATTATGTCCAATATGGTCTCTGTTGCCAATCTAGTGACCCCAATGTTCAGTCTTCCAGACTTCGTTTCTCTCACTGATGAAAAACCTCTAGTGCAACCCCTATGAATAGATCCATCTCCATCTCCATCCCCATATCTAACTTAAGTATATGTCCTCAGGTCTAATTTTTTTGCAACACACCATGGAGTTGTTGTTCTCACTTTAATTAATAAGAAGGCCACTAGTTCTGGCACTCAGATTGACTTCCTACCTATTTCTATTTCGATTTATTTTCCACTAGTGCACTATGTTTCGATGCGACAAACGTTTTGAACGTGGATTGATATGAAGTTTCAATAAAAATGAGCCAAAGAAGTTGAGGGTTTTGATAAGGTTCGTCAAAAAGTGTTCCACCCTGTTTTGAAATTAAATTTTTTAGTTGGTCAAGGCATTAAATATAATCATAGAGATAAGTAGCTAACATATTCTTATTGATGCATGCCGCATTATTGTAACAGGATTTGGAATGGAATAAATTAAAGCCGAATTTTCCATGGTTAGTGAATCAAGCCCTATGTATGCTTTTAAATTGTTTTGAATTCTTTCACAATAGACATTTTTTAAAGAGTTGTTCAATATACTAGTGTGTTTAGCTGTCAAATGTTATAACCAATTCTTTCATATTTTATTTAAATATTTTTGTAATCTTTCTAAACAATATCTAGGCCAATCATTAACACACTTCTATAGATTTTTGCCCAGTTCTGTATTCCAAAATGAGAAAAATTCAATGTTGTGATGCACTTAATAATGACTATTATGATGCAATCAACCCATAGAATACCAAAACATTCTATCTCGAGTTCAATTTAAAATAACCAATTTAAGCAGTGTTGGAATCACATGTGGTGGAATTGTAAACATAGTTTTCTTCTCATTCTCAGATTTTGTATCAATTGAAGAGCCAATCTTCACAATGGTTTAAAAAATGAATAAATAGAAAAGTAAAGGAGTCATATAGATCCTAAGCTAAAGTAATTTTTTTAATCAAATAACATACAACCGACCAAATCCAAAGCATTAATATGGGGACTACATGGGCACAACAATAACAATAACGGGGTTACACTAGTATTATAGGGACCTAATATGCCCCTCTCCTTCAAAAACGTGTTGTCCTCAATGCTTCAATAGTTATGGATGCTTCTGTATAAGATTCTCATCCTCCCATGTGGAATCTTCAATGGGTAAGTTCTTCCACTTGATGAGATACTCTGAAATTGATTGATTTCGTAGTTGTCGAGTTCTTGTTTCTGTCAATGCTTCATGTTCCTGTAATATTTTTCCTTCCTCGTCAAGTTCTAGAAATATTTTTTCAACTAATATCTCATCACCTATAACCTTATTTAACCATGAAACATGGAAAACTGGGTGCACTCGGGAAGATGCAGGAAGCTCCATTTTGTATGCCAAAGTACCAATTTTTTGCAACATCTTTTAAGGACCATAGTACTTTGGTGATAATTTATTATCCTTATTAGATTGTTTGAGGGACATTTGTTAGTATGGTTGTAGCCGTAAAAATACGTAGTCGCATACATCAAAACTTCTTTCGCTACTATGTTGATTTTCCTATTATTTCATTCAATTTTGTGCCATCGTGAGGTTATCCTTTAAGAGTTAGAGAACTTGTTTTTGGTGGTCAATGTGATCTTCCACTGTTTGAACCTTAGAGATTTCTCTTAAACATGATGTGATGGATGGTGAATGATATCCATAAAGTGTTATAAATGGGGTTATCTTTTGCTGCAATATGGAAGGAAGTGTTATACCACCATTTAGCCAGAGGTATCCACTTGACCCATTTTGTTTGTTTATCAAATAAAAAGCAACGAAGATATCCTTCAAAACATGTGTTTAGTATCTCAGTTTGCTCATCAGATTGAGGATGATAAGATGAGCTATGAGGTAATTGAGTACCTAGACAAGAAAATAATTTCCTCCAAAAATTTCCAGTGAAAATGGGACCTTTATCACTTACAATAATATTTGGGTTTCCACGGAGCTTTTCAATTGTTTCCATAAATGCAGTAGCAAATATACTGGATTTAAATGGATGAGATAATGCAAAAAAATGTGCATACTTGGTAAGTCTATCAACTACCACCATGACGACACTCTTTCCTTCTGACTTGGGTAAACCTATGATAAAAACCATTAAAATATCCTCTGAACACTGACTTGGAATGGATAGGTTGTAACAGACTCAGGGTATTAATTTTCTAAACTTTATTTTGTTGGGAAACCAAACATTCAACCGCAAAATTTTGAGAATCAAATTAATGACCATCCCAAAAAAAATCCTTCTTGACCTTGTGGTAGGTTTTTAAAAATCCTGAGTGCCCTCCTAAGGGAGAGGTGTGCAATTCCATAGGAATATTTTGTTTGAGTGGGGAATCCTTAGAATGATATAAGTGATCTTTGTACCATAATGAATCATTTTTCTGGCTAAATGTATCAGATGTACTGAGATCTTGCTACAAATTTTAAACGAGTGTCCACACTTCTTCGTCATTCTTCCATCATCCCTTGCTTCACTTATCCAATATGATTAGATAATAGAAATGGCACAAAGCAATTCTTCCACATCCTCATCCTTTCTTGAGAGTGTATCTGCTACAACATTTTGCTTCCCTCTTTTGTAGATGATTTCAAAGTCATAACCCAATATCTTTGTGACCCATTTTTGCTGCTCTTATGAAGATAATATTTTCTCCAAAAATTATTTTAGACTACCATGATATGTTTTTAGCTTGAAGTGTTTTCCCATCAGGTAAGGTCGCCATTGCTTTAGTGCATGCAGTATTGCCAAGATTTCCTTCTCATAAATAGGTTTTTGTAAATAATTTCCTTTGGTTAGATGAATTTCAAAATAAATGGGTCTTCCTTCTTGCATTAAAACAACACCAATTCCATTTCCTAAGGCACCACATTCCACAATAAAGGTTTTTGTGAATTTTGGTGTAGCTAAGAACGATGCTTGGCACATTGCCTCTTTAAGATGTTCAAAGGCCTGAGTTGCATATGGAGTCCAAGAAAATGCATCTTTCTTGAGTAATGTTGTTAGAGGTGTTGCTATTCTCCCATAATTCTTAACAAACTTACAATAATACCCTGTCAACCTATGAAATCCTTGCAGATGATTTATGGTTGTGTGGATTTTCCATTTCTTAATGGCTTTAATTTTGTTAGGTCTACCTTAACACCTTCATGAGATATAATATGACCAAGATATTCCACCTCCTATAGTCCAAAAAAACATTTGGAGGTTTTTGCATATAATGTTTTCTCCTCCAATAGTTTGAGCACCCTATCAACATGTTCAACATGATCCTTCCAAGACTTGTTGTTGATTATTATATTATCAAAAAATACCAACACATTTTTTTTATGGAAGGGTTTGAAAATGAAATTCATCAAAACTTGAAATGTAGAAGGTGCATTGGCAAGGCCAAAAGGCATGACCAAAAATTCATAATGACCCTCATGAGTTCTAAATGTTGTTTTCAGAATGTCTTTAGTCTTCATTCTAGTTTGATAATATCCTAAATGAAGATACAACTTGGTGAAGCAAATTCCTCTATGTAATTCATCCAATAATTCATCAATGTCAGGAATGAGAAATTTATCTTTAAGAGTGAACTTATTTATCTCCCTATAATCCCGACACATGCACCATGATCCATCCTTCTTTGACTAGGTTGAATTATACCAACCTCTAGCATTTCTGCAACCTTACATTCAATTTAACTCTTTTGGGCATAGGGATATATATAAGGCCTGATGTTTGGAGGAACACTTCATGGGATCAAATGAATAGAATGATCATGATCACAAATAGGTGGAAGGCCTCTAGGAGTCTCAAATACCTTGGAATGATTTTCGAATACTTTTTGGAGATCTAGAGAAATAGATGATTTCAGTGTTTGAACCTCTAGTGAGCATAATTGTGCAATTATGCCCTGTTGTTATTTCTTTAGAAGATTTGCCATGCCATTATAGTTTATTATATTTCCTAGTTTCCCTGTGATACCCATTAATTCAAATTACTTTCCTTCCCAAAAAAATATCAAGAAAAGTTCTTGAAAATTAAAAGCTATCGTACTAAAAAATTGTAACCATTGGACTCCTAGTACAATATCGGCACCACCGATTGGAATGGAAAACATTCAACTGTTTAATACATATTCCCTCATGGTTAGCCTGATATTATGGCCCTTTAGTTGAATTGAGGCTTCTATGATCCATAATAGTTGAAAGAATAACTTCGGCGTAAATCACATGTAGACAGACATTTGTCGACACGTTTCGAACCAACTAGTGTGATTCATCGTCAGGACAAGTTGAAGAAACAGATCCAACTTAGCATGATAAATAGTTTGAGCAGAGTCTCCAACGGCTAAATTGACTAACAACTAATTTTGACCTTAGGACCCAGGTCTAATTATTATTTATTAATTTAATATTATTATTATTTTTATTATTATTTATCTTAATATTATTTATGGAAATAACTTAAATTAGGTAAAAATACATAAATAAATTAATATTAATGGTTGGTTTAAAAAAAAATATTATTTATTTAAATTAATTATTAATATATATATATATATATATATATATATATATATATATATAATATATATATATATATATATATATATATATATATATTAATTAAAGTTATAATATTATGTTAATAAGATAAAAGTTAGGATTAATAAGTAAAATAATTTAATTTCAATGGTTAGTTAAAAAAAAAATTAAAAAAAATGAAAATAATAATAGTAATAATAATAATTTATTTATTTATTTAAATTAATTCATAATTATTATATATATATATATATATATATATATATATATTACAATAAAAATTATAAAGTTAGGATAAAATACTATATAAATAAATATAATAATTCAAAGGTTAGTTTAAAAAAGGTAATTTATTTATTTAATTAAATTATTTATTAAATATTGTTAATGTTGCATATATGCACATATATTCTAACTAAAATTATAAAATTAGGATGAAAAAGAAAAAAAAAGGAGGGGGCAGAAAAACGGACTAAGAAGAGAGTGTTGGAATCAGCACCTACTGGTTTTCCACCCATCATCTCTATTGAGATTGCTCGACTTCTTTTCAATCTCAATAGCTTCCCTCAATTTACGATGGGGGAACTCAACAACTTTGGCAACAACCTTGGCCTCCTCAATACACACCTGATGCTTGGTCTTTTCCACATGCTCAGCTAATGTTGAAGACTTGGATCTCCCATGTCTTAGGTTGGCCACATGTTCGCAGATCATTTGACGGATGGAGCGCCATGTTTCCCCAATATAGGGGGTCCCACAAGAACAAGGGATCAAGTAGACACCCTTCATGTCTTTAGGGTTAACGAGATCTTTCACCATGGAAATAGAGGTCAATGGTTGCCTCCCTTTCCTGGATATTCTTATATCTCGGAATAAAGATGACGTTCTCTCCCACTCTGTGTTCCAAAAGAAAATGCATACTGAGCAATATCTTCATGCCGATTCCCATCATTTCCCTGCTCAAACGTTTGGTGTTCTTAACACCCTCACTACTCGTGCCCTTAGGATCTCTGATTGTGAGAGCTTTGATAAGGAGAGATCCCATCTCCTTAATGTCTTTGTGGAGAATGGATATAGTAGACGCCTGGGTCAGAAGGCTTTCTATAAAGCCTCTAAAAACGCGTTAATTAAGAAAGAGCCAAAAGAGCATCGTCGAGGTGTCCATCTTCCCTATGTTCAAGGAACCATAGACAAGATTGCTTGGATCCTTAAAAGGTATGATATTCTCTCAACCTTTAGGCCCCTCAACACCATTCGCAAATCCCTACGATCGGTGAAAGATCCCGTTAACCCTAAAGACATGAAGGGTGTCTACTTGATCCCTTGTTCTTGTGGGAACCCTTATATTGGGGAAATAGGGTGCTCCATCCGTCAAAGGATCTGCGAACATGCGGCCGACCTAAGACATGGGAGATCCAAGTCTTCAGCATTAGCTGAGCATGTGGAAAAGACCAAGCATTAGGTGTGTATTGAGGAGGCCAAGGTTGTTGCCAAAGTTGCTCAGTTCCACCATCGTAAATTGAGGGAAGCTATTGAGATTGAAAAGAAGCCGAGCAATCTCAATAGAGATGATGGCTGGAAAATCAGTAGGTGCTCGATTCCAGCACTCTCTTCTTAGTCGGTTTTTCTGCCCCCTCCTTTTTTCTTCTTTTTTTCTTTTCTTTTTCATCCTAATTTTATAATTTTAGTTAGAATATATATATATATATATGTATATATGCAACATTAACAATATTTAATAAATAATTTAATTAAATAAATAAATTACCTTTTTTAAACTAACCTTTCAATTATTCTATTTATTTATATAGTATTTTATCCTAACTTTATAATTTTTATTATAATATATATAAATTATATATATATATATATATGATTATTAATAAATAAACTATTAAATTACTTTTTTAAACTAACCATTATAAATTATTATTAAATTAATAAATGAAAATTCTCAACCTATTATTATGATTTTAATATATATATATATATATATATATATATATATATAAAATGATTTTTATATATATATATATATATATATATATATATATATATATATATAGATATATATAATAATAATAATAATAATTAAATAATTTAAGTAAATGAATAAATTATCTTTTTAATCTAACCATTAAAATTATTTTATTAATCCTAACTTTGATCTTAATAACCTAATATTATAACTTTAATTATATATATATATATATATATATATATATATATATATATATAGATATAATAATTTAAATAAAAATAAATTACTTCTTTCACCAACCATTAAAATTATTTTATATATTTTTAACTAATTTTCATAAATAATAATAATTAAAAATAAACTAACCATTAAAATAGTCGTCACTTAACAACCTAATATTATGATTTTAATTACTATATATAAATTATGAATTAATTTAAATAAATAAATAAATTATTATTATTATTATTATTATTATTATTATTATTATTATTAACTAACCATTGAAATTAAATTATTTTACTTATTAATCCTAACTTTTATCTTATTAAACTAATATTATAACTTTAATTAATATATATATATATAATTTAAATAAACAATTAAATTTGTTTTTAAACCAACCATTAATATTAATTTATTTATGTATTTTTACCTAATTTAACTTATTTCCATAAATAATATTAACATAAATAATAATAAAAATAATAATAATATTAAACTAATAAATAATAATTAGACCTGGTCCTAAGGTCAAAATTAGCCGTTGGAGACTCTGCTCAGACTATTTATCATGCTAAGCTGGATATGTTTCTTCAACTTGTCCTGACAATGAACCAAACTAGTTGGTTCAAAACGCGTTGACAAATATCTGTCTACATGTGATTTAGGCCGAAGTTATTCTTTCAACTATTATGGCTCTTTCTAGAGAGCTTTATAGTTCCTCCATTTTCAACGATCACTTGACACTTTGGTGTTGGATATAGGAAGCAATTCAATTCCTTGGTTATCTTACAGTGAATAAAATTATGGGTACTACCCGAATCAATCAACACTATTGCATTTTTCTTCTTTTATGTCTTTCTGTCTTGAGAGTTTTAGGAGTGGTAATTCCTTCCAATGCATTACAAGATATGGTCAGATTCATTTCTTCTTTCTCTAGGGTTGGTTCCTGGTGTATATCCTCTTATTTTGATGTTTCTTGTTCCTTTTCTTCCTCCTCTTCACAATCTATGTAAAATAATTTCTTCTTAGCACAAATATGGATTTTAGTGTATTTTCTATCATAACTGTAACAAATCCTTTTTTATCTTTTTTCCTCCAATTCTTATGGTGTCAACCTTGTAGGTTGTTGAAGGCTAGGAGCAACAACAATTCCATATTTATATTTGTGAGTGGTAGACTTCCTTGTTGCCATAATTTTTCTTTCAAATTTTCTTGCCACCCTAAATACCTTCTCTAGTGAATCAGGTTCCCAAGGGTGAACCTCATGTTGGATGTTATCCTTTAAAGTTCCTATGAAGAAATAAATCCTATGCTCCTCTAGAATATCATTTACTCTTATATTCAATTTTTGGAAGTCCTCAATGTGCTATGCCATTGAACCCTTTTTTTTTAGAATGATCAATTTGCTAAAGAAGGTGTTTCTCTTTGTATCCTCATAATGTTGTAGCATTTCCTCTATAAGAATTGACCAATTGACAAGTGGTTTATGAGAACAAAGCCATCGATACCATACAAACTGATTAGGTTCTAAATATAAAGTTGCAATGTGTACCTTTTGTGTTTTTTGCACATTATGGAGATCAAAATATTTCTCCATATTTAGTGTCCATGTTACAAGATCCTTGCCATCAAAATTCCTCATATCGATATTTGGAATATGGTGGTTATTCAAACCAACATTAGATTCTATTAGATCATGATTAACATTTCTTTTGTTCTCATCATGATTTTCATCTAATACATTTTAGCCATTAGGAAGCAATTCTTGTAGCAACTTTGCCAAACCTTGTTTCAAACCTTCCATGTCTACTTTTAAACCATCATTCAAACCTTCCATATATGATTTTAATCCATCCTTCAAACCTTACATTTATGACGCTAAACCATTATTAAAACCATCCATCTTAGCTTCCATTTCATTTTTGGATACTCTTTGTAAGAGCGAAATTTGTTGCAGTTGGTCTCATAACTTTGATATATCATGTTGTATTTCTTCCTCTTCTTCACGCGTCATAGTAGAGATTTCTGGTTCCTAAATATTTGTTTCCACTTTCTTTCTTTGAGTGAATTTATAATCAAACAATGATATTTATGCTTCACTATGCCCTTTTGAATCATTAAAAACTGATTTTTCAAACAAAATCTATGCAAAATTTAAAAAATACTCACCTTTTTCTTTCTTTTTAGGAGCTAGATATTGTAGTTGTTGTATCTCTATAATTGAGAGTCTCCAAGATACAAAATTTCTTCATGTAGTATCCCTTTGAGTCTTCTTTTCAAAATAACAAGTTAGACCAAGATTGGATTCTTCAAGAAAGAGTTATTCCCAATCTCCCACAATGACCTAATTAGAGACTAGTTCAGTAGAGCGAACTTGTACAAAGTGACACATGTCATTGTTTCAATCTTTGACCCTAAAATTGATTCCGAAAAACTACATTCTGTCCTTTTTCTGTCAATTTTTACAAAATTCAACCTTGATGCTTAGAGAGAGAGATAGAGTTATGATGGTTTTCTCTAGGTCACCTGTTTGAGATAGAATTATGGAGCCTGCAAAAACCCTAACTTCCTTAGATCATATCTCCACAAAATATAGCGAGAAAAGATCTGAAATTCGTACAAAAAGTTCACCAAGATTTTGGCTCCATGTGGTTGGAATTTCAACTTCTGGAGCTTCGTAGAAATTTTTTTATAGTGAAAATGCCACAATGGCTTGTTTAAAGCATCGAAACCCTAGAATCCAAAGCTATGATACCAAATTTTATGCAACCAACTCACATAAAGATAGATCAATGACTTAAGAATTATCCTCTTCGAGGGGGAAACCTCCTTTACATTACATAAATGAAAAATTCTTGGATGATACAAATGACAAGACCTCCTTTCTATATATAGGAGTCTAAGGGGTCAAAATATAATAAGAGCATACATAACAATAATAATGTAAGGGCACAAGAATAACAATAGTGGGCTTCAATGGGGCACAATAATAATAATCTGGGGACTACATGGGCACAAAAATAAAAATAATGGGGCTACACTAAAAATAACAATAAGGGGATACACTAGTAGCAGAGTGACCCAATAGAGAAGACCACAATGGATGACAACAAAGGGAAACAAATTTCTGATTTGTTCCTGGGTTCTTAAGGGACCTATGCTACATTTTTGTTTGATCCTTTGGAGTATGGGAGGAACTTCTCTAAGTGAGGAGAACTTCAAGATACCTTCGGGGGGCTAGACGGATGAGATTGGCTTTCTCTAGAGTCCCTTGATAGCCTAGGGAAAACTTTTATCCCTTAGAGTTCTGGAAAGAAGTTATGGAGTGTCCTTTGCTTGTTCCATTTGGTTTTGCAGTGTATTCTCAATTCCCCTTATTGGGTGAAAACAATGTGTGATATGCACAGCATCGAGGTTAAGCCTCTCGATTCCATGGAGCTCATTGGTTTTTGAAAAATTATAGGGTGGAGGTAGTGGTACTCTCAATTCCCTGGAGCTCAATGGTTGTTGAATAACTGTAGGGTGGAGGTAGTGGTCCTCTCAATTCCCTAGAGCTCATTGGTTGTTGAAAAAATGGAGGGAGGAGGTAGCAGTCCTCTCAATTCCCTAAATACTTGTTGATTACTATCTGATTTGTGGGTGGAGGTAGGGTAACCTTTAGAGTCTCTGTTTCGTCCAATAGTTGTTCTACAATCCCTTGAGAAATCCATCTTAGTCTTTGGAATCTAGCTCGGGGATGCTAGCTGTAAGGGAGAACTAGTTGTAGTTATCTATTGTTGGGTGGAGATTCATAGTCCCAAGCTTAGTTTCCCAAATCGTTCCAAGATAAGTGTTCTTATGTATTTGCAATGCTAGTGAATGTAAGATTGCATTTCTAGACTTGATTGATGCATATAACTATATCGACTATTGTTTATTTTCTTACTATTTATATGAATGACTAATATATTGTGCAATGTCTTAAGACATCAAAATGGCATGTAGGAATATTTATTTAACTATAGAAATATTAGCATGATAACTTATTTTTATTATGAGAAGATGAATGCATCGACAAAATTTGCATTGAAATAGTATATATGTTACTCTGATTTGTGATTTTATACAAGGAAATTATTCAAGCCTTCATTTATGTGTTCCTGGATGATGGGTATACACATCCATTTTCCTAGGACTTGGTCCAACATATTTATGTTCTCTATTGTGTATGGCACAACTTCATAATTCGATTTGACTTGATTTGTACCATTGCATCTTCTGCAATATGTGTTTCTGTTGTCGATGCATTGATGTTGAATCTTCCAAGGCTAGGAGCCATATACTATCTGTTGTCTTAGTGTTGGGATAATGTGGTAAACCTGGCTTGGAAGGCTTGCTACAACCATGGTACTCATCTAGAGTGGTACCTTGCCAATGTTTATTTATATATTGGTCAATTCTATTAGTAGGTTTCCTAGAAACCTTCCATAAGTTGTTTTGTTCTTGCCTTTCATGTAGGAGAGCATTTATATCTGTATAGATAACCACTGTGAGGTTGTAATATGAACTGAGTTAGAATTGGAGTGTGTGGTATGCATGTTGGATACCCTTCAAGAGTCACAAAACGTGTAGCAAATGGTATCTAACAAACATATGTGTAGTCCTTGTGAGCAATTCTCATCCATAATAAGGAAATGCTGGTAGGCTTCAAATATTATCATTCATGCACCTACAATTATTATTTATGCCTTCATCTAGACCCGAGGGAAGGGATCTCTATTTACCTAAGGAGTTATAATCTCCTTGTGGTCCTTTTGGCACCATATGCCTTATGGTGACTCTTATAAGCTCACGGTAACTTTTAGGTCCTTAAATGAGACTTGTAGAACTATAAGCCAAGACGTGAATGACCTCGATAAGGTATTGAAGACCTTAGGGTCTAGAGATCCTTGAGGGCATAAATGCATATTTCCATTATCAATGTTCTTTGCTTCAGACACTGAGAATTTAGAGGGAATAGTTTTGATGCAAGATCAGGAAGGATAACACCACCAGGTGTCGTAGAAAATCTTAGCGACCATGGTTGGGCCTTGTTGTAAGCCCAACCTTTTGTATAACCACCGCAATCTGACCATGTTGAATTTCCTTTGTGAAGTCCATTATGAAAATCACTGGACTCAAGAATGCACATGACACCCATAGCCATGTTCCAAAAGAGCCACCTTAACTGAGTCATGGATGAAGCCTCTCAATGAATGGCTTCATGTAAATATAAGCATAAGGCTTAGTATTCTAGAAATAAATCATTTATACCTTATATGAAAGGCCTAACAGAGGCTCTGCATGGAAATGACAAATTGGGTGGTTAGATTATGACTTATTTCCAGAAGGTCGATGAAGGCATAAACCTAGAGGTTATAAGGCCACACAAATGGAAACAAGTGAAGTAGGTGATGGAAAAATTCACGTCCCGCACTCTATCACATGGAGGCAAGTCTTGGCACATTGAAGAGGAGAGCTTGGATAAAGGGGGGACCTAGCATAAGTGGCAAGACACCATCAAGGAGGAGATCTACTAGCTAGGTGCATGCCAAAGCATTGCGGGGAATGCCCTAGGGTGACATCTCCTGGGAGTTCCACCCCGAAGCTAAATAAAAAATACATAGAGGGGGAGGTTTTTAGGAAAGTAAGTCTAAGACGACTTGGCATGGGGGTGTGTGGACCAAACCAAGACGTAGTGGAAATCATGTGATCATGTTAGTCCATTCATTGGTGTTTCCGGGAAAACTAGTGTCTTTTTGATCTGCTAGTCCCACTAATATGGGTAGCTATCTTAGACACAAAAAATTCAAAGTGCTTCAAGATTTCCTTTATGTATGATAGATAAGAGAGAAGAAAAGAGGACCAACCTGTATCTTCCGCTTGGCTCATTGCTTGTTACCTCTCTCCCTTGATAGAGCTTGTTACTCTTCTACTACTTATCCTGCTTTAGAGAATACCTGTAGAGGCAAAGCAACAAAACACTATCAAAGCATTTTGATCTATGATATCATAAACAATGTAGCATTAGAAATACATTAACCATACAATTGCATCTACAAATAACAAGATTCATAAATACACGATCATATGGAGGAAAACTCAAAGAACTTTATTGATAGTAGAAGTAGAAGAGAGGATTACAACCCAGCTCTCTGATCCATTATCACCCTCCTAGCATGAAATCCCTCTTCACCTCATGAAAAGCAAGATCACCCAACAATACAATGTTTCTTCTCAAAGAGAGACCAACAACACTTCCTTACAAATTACAAAATTCTAGCCTCTGGATCTCTTAGATGAGGGATCCATTTATAGATGTTTGCAGAGGGGTGAGTCAACTTCTGGTTTTTTGATTACTGTCATTTCACTGATAGTTCTTGGTTCCACTTGGAGATTTCATTGATCTCTTACTCATCCCTGGGCGAATTCTAAGATACAAGTGTCATATGAGAAGTTTCAAGAAGATTCCTTAGGCATCCACTTAGCAAAATGTCTTTGCCATTTGTCTACTCTCGCTTATCACACCCTATAGAAGGCCTTTTCGGTATGCATAACACCTCCCATGTGTAGTAGGTGAGATGCATCACACCTTGACCAAGCAGCAGTTAGTAGGGTCCAGTTTTAGCCAATTCTACGTGGTTTTTTAGGTGGAACTTCGAGGAAATGATGTCATCAGTTTACCATTAGGGTGTGAAATAACACTTTTAGGGTTTTGAGAGCCCTTGGTTTATCGACATATGTGATTGAGGTTGCAGTGCCCACACATGTCTATAACAGTTGCCCCCTAAAGCATGAGGTTGTAAATCTTCTGATGTCAGGTGAAATGATTTATCATGAGGATCCGAGGTATTTGAACTGCAAGGTGACTTGTATAAAATACGATACAATACATTATCTTCATATTTTTTTCATGATCTAGCTGAGGCGGGCATTCCCATGCTCAGATTTATAAATTCATTTTCATGTACATAGGATAGATAATCGTTCGCTATTGCAGACTGGTGATTCTCGTGGAGCCATCATCCTTTAGCTTGGATGATCATCTGTGTAGTTGTGGTGTACATTTGATGTCTTTATTTTCCTGAATATATTGTAGCCCGGATGGATGAAACTACATCTGGGTTCTTCAAACTCATTCAATCTTCACCCGATGTACAAGTCAATCCATGTGAAAAGATGTTCTGAAGTCGAACATGGAAAGACATCGCCAGATTACCAGCCAATGATGTAAGTTGATAACAGGCGCGAGAGGAATCACCGATAATGATAATGACCCTCAAGGTACTACAATACAATTCACGTGTTGTGAATATATGAGTCGATGTCGAACACCACGCAAAATCTTTTGGTCGAAGGCCATTGATGTAAACCTGTCGCAAGAAGTGAGAAGCTTGCCATTGAGGCATGCAAGCTTCAAAGTACTTAAAGGGTTGCTCCTAAGTCAACTTCTTGGATAATGAGCTGATATTGACAAGAAGTGACTCGTCATAGGAGGGCCTTAATGAATCCCACATCTAAGACACGAAACAAAGCAAATGATTTTCTGGAGGTGAAAATGATCAGATGATACAAGGTTCAGGAATGGCGGTCATGAAAAGTGGAGAGTGAAGGTATTGTAGTGGATGAGGCATTAGCTAGGTTGGTGAATTCTCTGAATGACTTCTCTTGAACATATCGGTGACACTGAGATGGATTGGTAGTGTTAACCCCAAAAATGAATGGTACTGAGGACCAATGGTGATGTGATCGGTGAACGGAATAACCCAACCCGACTCAATCATGGTGATGGAGTGAAAGTGTCATGTTCAAGAGCGACCTACTACCAATGAAGTTCTTTTAGTTTTCTTCCCTTTTTCCCCATTCATTGCTGACTAGTACCTCTTTATCTTTGTCAAGCTTGAGGAGGATAACATATGCTTGTTCTATAATTTTTCCTTCGTGCAAACTTGTCGCTATGTTTTAGCGAGCCTAGCAACAGTGAAACTCGCTATTGTCTGGATGGACAAGTTTGTTGCTATTGTTTTAATGAGTTAAACAACAAAGATAACTCGGTCCTTTTCATGTTTAGAGAGTTTGAAAAGAGACGGAAAGGAAACTCCAGTAGTCCTTTTTCATGGCATAATCCCTTAAGTCTGAAAAAGTATAAAATAATATGAAAGGGATAATGTTTTGATAGCTTTAATGAACCAAAAAAGACAAGTGCTCGATCTTTTTTTGGAGTGATCCCTCAAGTCCAAAAAGATTAAAATGTAGAGGAGGGATGGCACTTCCCCTTACCTTAATGAGCTGGAAAGGCTAGTAGCTCGGAAATCTTTTCATATTTTACGAGTCTAAAAAGAGCTTAAAAGAGACTGTTTTTGAGGAACGAGTGATGTTTTTGAGTAGTAAATGGTTCCAGGTAAGTTTGGAACTTCTCAAACATGGTAGTGTAATGAGGGTGGCTAATAGAATCACTCGTCGCAACTGTTCCTCAAAAGGGTAAACAATCAAGTGGAGGCATATGATAGGCCAAAAGGATGGAGGTGACGGTAAGAACACAACTAAGGCTCAAAAGCTAATAGCAATGCAATCACAAAGGTTATTTATTGAGGGTGGATTCATTTTTTAATGAGATTGAATCTTTAGAAACTATGCTTAGTGGCGGGTTTATTTTTTAACGAGCTTGAACCCTGCGGTAACATTGCTCATAGCCTAGTTTATTTTTTAATGAGCTTGAACCATTCGACAACATATGCTCAGCTGGTTTGCATGCCCCCAGCATGATGAAAATGAGAGTCTCTTGTAACCAGATGGAAATCACTGTGGTGAAGCAGGACGAATTCATCCAGAATAGACAAAGGTGAATGGTGTGATAGACCAATCACATAACCTACAAGGAAACTTATCTTTACAACTAGGTGCATGCCCTCCAAGCTTCATTACATTCATCAGAACACTCATGGTTATCAGGTGGATGGAATGAAGGTTCTTTTACGAGATCAAGTGAAAGACTCAACTGGAATATTGCTCCAGCGGTCCTTGTTTTACAGTATTTGATATAAAATGAAAAACTGAAGGATGATTAAGGTCGTTGGAATAATCTTCATTGTTATCTTGAAAATGGGAACAATGGTGGTAATCCTCCCATGGTGCCACTACTATCATCATTGATTGAATGATTCCTTCATCCGTAGAATGTATATGAGACCACGGATCAGAAGAGGTGCCATACTCTAGAGACCTATCTATCCAAACACTCGATGAGTGTTTATTTGGGTTTGCCGCCTAGGCCCAGAAAATTGATTGCTACAAAATTCCTATGGGGCTTGGGGGCAACACCTGGTGATGATCCATAGTAACAAAATGTTCAGAATTCTTCTTAATCTTTGATGTTGTAGAAGATATCATATGACAGGTTTCCACTATGGCCACTTCCGCCAGATTACTCAGAGTCGGGAGGCCAAAAGTACCATTAAGGTAGGGTCTTTTAGGAGACCTACTTCGACATTTTGAAGTGATTGAGAGCTTCCATGGATCATTCGAATGCTTCCAATAGTTTGTGAACTGTTGGGGAAAATGGTTAGTTGGTCAACGATTGTAATTCTGCCTTCTAAGGGAAATGCAATCTTTCTAGAATATGTTGACACAACGCAACCATAGCATAAATCCAAGGCCTTCCCAATAGGATATTGTAATAAAGGTTTCCACCGATGACCTTGACTTTGATTTCTACTGTCTTGCCCCCCAGTTCAACTTGCAAGTTACTTAATATCCCATAGGGTGTGTATGTTCTTCCATTGAATGCTTTTAATGTCGTTGATGATCGTGACAAGGGTGGTGAGCCTAAAGTTTTTCAGCAACTCATTGACATAATACAGGTAAATGCCCCCTCGTCAATGATTGTTCGATGAACAGTTTTGTTGAGGGATTTTACCTGTATAGGGAAAGCGAGTTGGGCCAGTAACTGAGGTTGATATCCTCTATGGTTAAAGGCCACCGGATTGGAATCTGTTGGGTCAATCCCACCTATTGCTGATAACAAAGCCTATTTTTGGGAGGGGCAATTCTGCAGTACTTCTAGTGTCGACATAGCAGACGGTGATTGTGCTAGATCCTCCACTATATTATAATTCTGTACTGATCGAGCATAAGGATTAAATGTCGATTTATGTACTACTCCCTTTGGCGGCTTTATAGTTATTTCAGGAATGATGGGTGGTACAACTTCTGATGAAGGTGCTATCGAACTACTGGGTTGATCTGTAGCCTTATTGTTCAACAACTGTGGGTTCCCATAATCTTTATTCCATGTCAATATCAAAGCATCATTTTTCTCTTTCGAGATGGATAACATAAGCACTTGAGATTTGGAAGCACGATCGATAGTAACTAGGTTAGTTTCTGGGTTTGGAAACGGATCAGTCAACACCACTGAGGTAGTTAAAGTCTTTAAAAATTTCGCAACCTCAGCTCGATGTGGATAATCTCTCGTGAAATGCTTGTCATTACATATTAAACATGGATAACGAGGTTTCTATTTCCTAGTAGGGTTTTCGGAAGATTTTTCAGGAGTTGAATTTTCCTGTTTCTTCTTATTATTTTTCTCTTTCTTCTTGCCCCCTCGTGGCTTTGGTTCTTTGCCTTTTTCGGATGACATGGCATTGACCTCTAAGGTAGGAATTTTTTCATTTTCTTTTTTAATAGAAACTGCAAGGGCTTTACCAGTTTGAGCCTTTGCGTTTGTGTACTTGAGGTACCAATCATACCATCGCCAACATGAGAGTCCCTGTTTGATTTAGGAGGGGGAGGAATAGAAAATTCCGATCTAGGAGCATCGGGAATTTTGTCATAGAGCATGCCAGACTGAGTATAGATCAAGTCTAAATATTGTGCACGAGCAATGACTTGCTCTTCAGTGACAACTCCTCCTTTTGCCACATCTTCTGTAATCGAAGGTAATAACAACTTGATAAACCACTCAGCTAGAAACTGATCGGGAACATACGTCTTTACCATTCAACGATGATGTTTCCATTCATGAATATGATCAGATATGTGAGTGGTTGTTGTCTGTTTAAAGTTGGTAAGGAGTTCTGTTTCCTTTTCGTACCTTATGGCTAATTGAAAGTGGGTTAAAAAGGTAGTGGCAAGGGAACTGAAGTTATCGAATGAAGCTATAGCCAATTTGATGTACCATTTCACTACCGAACCAGTTAACATTCGTTGAAAAGGGCGAAGCTTAATCGAATCATCATTGAGGGTGTTCAATGAACACCACAAATGAAAGGTCATTACGTGATTCGATGGATCTTCACCCAGATTTCCATTGAATTTAGGAATATCTAAGGGAATTTTATGAGGAATCACTGGCCACCAAGCGGCTTTAGCAATTGGATCATTCATTAACCAGTTCAAATTTGGTAATTCCAGAGTTGCTACAAAGGGCAACTGTTGATTCAGGTTTGGTGAAGCATACCTAGGATATGATGGGATCGCCTGAACTGTAGGTCTTTGCATAGCAGCATGATGTATCTGATGTTGATAACTTTGATAAGATTGATGGGCATAACCATTATAGTATGGTTGTTGATAACCGCTTTGAAAATGTGGTTGTCCATTACCTAAACCGTCTTGTTGCTCAGGTCCTCGGTAAACTTGCTGGAATTGGGGTTGTTGATATTGCACTAGCCATGGTTGTTGAACCATTTGTTGTTGCCCAATATTGGATGATTGACCAAGATGTGGAGTCATAACACCTATTTGAACCTGAGTCGTTCCGGTTAAGGAAGCACTAATCTGAGATTGTGGCGAAGTCGTAGAGACAGGAGGTTGCTGTACAGCAACTCGAGAAATTTGAGGTTGACATACAACAAGCCATGCTTGTACTTACGACACAGTCACAATAGTAGGCGTAGTGGTAATATTTGACACAGGGTGTGTTGGTTGCATTGGATATACAACCCTTGGTTGTTGAGGTAGTATTGGTATCCAACATCGGATGTAATTCCAGTTTGACCTGAATTTTGTTGTGAGCTCTCATATCGCTGTTCTCCCGGAGGGAACAATGAAAAAACATACTGCCCCCAGTATGGTGGCAATCTAGTGTTCAAAGGATAGATGGGTCTTTGAAGAATCGGTTGCCCAAATTGAAATTGGTAAGTAGGATCAATTTGTTGAGCTTCAACATAAGAAATGCTAGATAGGATCCTGGAGGAACCAATGGGAATAGACCATGTCATTCAAACAGTCCCTAGGTGGACTCCATCTAGTGATTGACAACTAGTTGGGACAGATGGCATACCAGCGAACATCATAGGAGTAGTAGCAGGAGGTTCTGCTGCGTCTATATCAGATGACACGGTCCTAGATGTTGATGGTTGTTCAAACATATTCAGCCTATCCAAAAGATTTCCTAGCTATTTGACAGGAACTTGCGATGAAGGAGGATTTAAAGAACTAACTTCAAGAACAGAAGGATATAAGTGGATCCCAACTCCAAAATGCGATGGAGTACTAGATGGAAGATCCTTTAAAACTTCTTATATAGCAATCAGTCCAAGTGGAAGAGGTAGACCGTCAGGTTCATAAAATATTTCTGGGGCCGAAGAAGGTATAGTCTCTGCAGCGAAAAATACTAGAGGGTTGACACCTTCTGAATTCTGGAACTGAACGTCCAGATTTTCAGGTGAGTGACCTTCAGTTTCTGGATCAGCTCTAGATGGAGTTGTTTTAGATATAGAGGTGCTTACCATTACACTAGGATCAGTTCTCATGTCCTCTTGTAACCGCGGAACTTCTTCTGTAAAGGCAGATGTACCAGATATGATCGGAGTAACTGTAGTCTCTGATGATGTTGAAACACAAGTTTCGAATGAACCAGGAGAGGTGAACTCAGTTAAACGAGACCCTTTCACTTGGAATGGTTTCGTTTCTAGAGTCAAAGACAGTTGACTCGCTAACCTCCACAAACGACAAGGTTTTGATTGACTTTCTTCCACGATTACGGATTACTTGATCAACTCAAAATTAAAAAGGGGAAAATTTTCTTCTGAATTAAATAAATTTTATGATGCTTTGACACAACTTTGATTTTTCAATTTTAAAGAGTCGAGAAAAAGCTAAAGGTGACTCTAGTCGCCTTAGATTTTTAATGAGGCTGAAGTGATAAGTGCTCAGATGGAACTTTTCTTTTAAGGAGTCAGAAAGGAACGAAAGTGACTACTCTGGAAATCTAGATAGAGGGATTACCAAACCAATCGTAAAATTGAAATATCACCTTGGTGGTAAATTAAAGAGAAATTACAAGGGATTTTACATAAGGCAGTTAATCTTCTTGAATGCTGTGTTCAATGCATTGCGATTGATAGGGTGGCAGACACGGCTTCCTAAGGATAAAATATATTAGCCTATTGTGGTCTCCCAATATATATCGACGGTAAAGGGAGCACAAGTCTGTACTGGCACTTTTCGTATCAAAGAGGAGGAATCACCCAACCATCTATGGAAATGATAGTTACCAGGTTTTATGACGCCGGAATACATCTCTAGCCTAGACTCCTAGATGTTGTGTGTTAGGTTCCAAAGTGTTTTTATGTTCATTGAGGTTAATTTTAGAGTTTATCTTTTTTAGAAGTTTGCCTTTCAAGGTTCACCGCATGATGTAGATGTAAAATTCCTAAATATGCAATCTAAAATGATAAACAGTCGTTTGTTTTCTTTTAGCAATGAAAATCCTAGCTACCAAGGAAAGAAGAGTATGATTCTTTCAACACAGAGCAGAGAGCACACACTAAATACACTTTTCCTAAATCATTTTCCGCATGCATTCTAATGCAAATACACATGCATGCATTTTTTTTCTGTTTCCTTAATGTGAGAATGCCAAAAGGAAAACTAAGTACAGATCTGAACCATTTTCTTCTAAGCGACACTTTAACAATTTCTTTTCAAAACAAAAGGAAGACTAAGATGAAACTTTCAAATTTGAAAGGAAAACTACTTTTGACAGTTCAAATATTGATAGTTCGAATAAAATACAATGGAAAAAGTACAATCGACTATCTAGAAGAGGAAGACTTTACGACACTCTTCTTTTCGACTCAAAATGACAGTTACGACACTTCTTTTCATCAAAAAATGACAGTTCGATTAGGCTACTTTTGATAAAGGAGGACTGCAAATGATGAAAAATACATAAAAACATTCACAAATCCTTATCAATGGAGGCTGAATAATGTGAAGGAAGGAGGCTTTAGCAATGATATACTGATCATAAGCAGCAAAACTACTAAATAGAGCTGAAAACAAGGAAAAAAAACCAAATTCCAGAGAAGGAAGTAGTATCATTCAGGCATCGCACCTATCCTTAAGGGAGACAGGGATGCATCTCACCTGCAACACACGAGAGGTGCGATGCATCCAAACTGCCAGTTAGAGGCAGTGTGATGGACCAGCGAACGAAACTAAGCTTGGTTTTCACTCATAATTTGTAGCTAAGTTCAGTGATTTAGGCCAAGCTATGACAGACAATAACAAAAAAGTATAGGGATATGATCTTATGAGGTTATTGAGCTACCACCAGGGCACTTAGGATGTTTGCAAGTTAGATGTTCAGTTCATAAACCAACCCAAAGATTGACTGAAGCAATGTTGATCTACTTTGCAGTTGCATAGCAAAAGCAGTTTGAAGGCTCGCTCGCTTAACTTCAGGCTCCATCAGTAGTTTATAAAGCAAACAACAATAACAAAAATATAAAATGTTTGCTCCCCAGCGGAGTCGCCATTTTGTTTCTAGGAAAACTAGTGTCTTTTTTATGTGCTAGTCCCACTAAGATGGGTAGCTGTCTTAGAAACAAACATTTCAAAGTGCTTTAAGATTTCCTTTATGTATGATAGATAAGAGAGAAGCAAAGAGGACCAACCTGTATCTTCCACTTGGCTCCTTGCTTGTTTCCTCTCTCCCTTGATAGAGCTTACCACTCTTCTCCTACTTATCCTGCTTTAGAGAATATCTATAGAGGCAAAGCAACAAAACACTATCAAAGCATCTCGATCTACGATATCATAAACAATGCAGAATCATAAATACATTAACCATACAATTACATCTACAAATAACAAGATTCACAAATACATGATTATATGGAGGAAAACATAAAGAAATTTATTGATAGTAGAAGTAGAAGAGAGGATTACAACCCAGCTGTCTGATCCAGCATCATCCTCCAAGCATGAAAGCCCTCTTCACCTCATGAAAAGCAAGATCACCCAAAAATACAATGTTTCTTCTCAAAGAGAAACCAACAACACTTCCTTACAAATTACAAAATTATAGCCTCTGGATCTCTTAGATGAGGGATCCATTTAGAGATGTTTGCAGAGGGGTGAGTCAGCTTCTGGGTTTTTGATTAGTGTCATTTCACTAATAGTTCTTGGTTCCACTTGGAGATTTCATTGATCTCTTACTCATCCCTGGGTGAATTCTGAGATACAAGTGTCATATGAGAAGTTTCTAGAAGATTCCTTAGGCATCCACTTAGCAAACTGTCTCTGCCATTTGTCTACTCTCGCTCATCGCACCCTATAGAAGGCCTTTTCAGTATGCATCACACCTCCTATGTGTAGTAGGTGAGATGCATTGCACCTTGACCAAGAAGCAGTCAGTATGGTCCAGTTTTGGCCACTTCTGAGTGGTTTTTCAGGTGGAACTTCTAGGAAATGATGTAATGAGTTGACCATTAGGGTGTGAAACAAAACTTTTAGGGTTTTTAGAGCCCTTGGTTTATCGACATATGTGATTAGGGTTGCAGTGCCCAAATATGTCTATAACAATTGGCGTAAAAGGGGCCCCACAAAGAATGTTATCTGAAAACATCCTGCTTAGATTAATTAGTGAGTGCGCAAGTAGAATGGGCCAGAGTAATGGACCTAGGAGATGTTGAAAGTCTTAATTATAGATATATATATATATATATATATGGCATAGTTCGGTGGGCAACCAAAACCATCAATGAGTTGGCAGCCTATGTGCTCATGCTAGGTAGCGGTAAGAGGCTGACTAGAATGCCATTGTCATGTGGCAAAAGGATAATGAGGTGGTGGGAAACTATGCATAACCTTAACTCTTGATCCAAAAGCCAAGTTAGGAAAAATTTTATATCACCAGAAATGTCTTATCATGATGATTACAATAGTGATATTCATTTTGAGTTCTAAAGATAGAAAAAAAATTGATTTTATCTCATTTCTCGAACTGTACAAGAGAGATCGGAATACCAAGTGAAAAATTTCACGTTCGAATTAAGGTGGGGGATGTTTACAGGTGGTATGAGAGAATTTAGGTTCAACGTTTGGATTTTATGGTCTCTATCATGGGCAAATGACCAGTAGGGTACCTATAAAGGGTTTAATATTGCTTTTTAGAAATTAACTAAATGAATGTGTAGGTGTTAAAAGTTGGCATATAATTGATTGATTTCATGCATGGATGATGTGGTTATATTTTGATTTAGATATGTAGCATGGCACTAACATTTTGTCTTGACTAGTATTTTGATTGATGAACATATAACACAGAGGAAGTGATGCTTGTGGCTTGATGTTGATTATCATAGATATACTAACATGTCCTATTGTGTTACAAAAAAATTCACCATGGAATCTCCATAAGTGAAAGTTCATTCTTATGATTGTGTTTATTAATTTGTCTCATGATGTATCTAATAGTTGTGTGCAGATGAAAACACAATGATAACAATAAAATACAGTGAAACACATAGAAATGAGGATCAGAATGGTGCAATATAGCTCTCACCAGTCACAACATGGAAATGAAAAGGCTAGATCAAATGAAGAAGAAATATCAAATGGCTAATGGGGAGGGGAAAACTCTCTGATTAGCTAGATACTTTGAGGATCCTAAGGGTTGAAGTTAGAAGTGTAACCACCCAATCCCACATTTACCCAAGTTCACAACCTACCAAGGTAAACATGAGAACAAAGAGTTACTATGGCATGACCTGACCTCCAAGCTCAATTTAAGGAAGTGGGTCCTACAACTGACCACAAACTGACAAATCACAACATCCCTTAGGGCTACATGTTAAAATTTGCAACTAGGGCCAAATTCCACCTTGGGACAACTCATTTTATGGATATGATGATCGAATTAAATTCCTCTTTTCGATAGGACCAAAATTAATATAAATATCATCCAATTTGGACAAGAAAATGTGTGTTTTTGAATTTATGCTCACACATGTGAAAATTATTTAGGTCAGCCACATTATCATGTAGGTTGATGAATCCCAATGGATGTGACTCTTCACCCTCAACGAATTGTATACATATAATTTTCCTCTCACCTCATTTGGAATCATCATCACTCACACATTCTTCTCCTTCCTTCTCTCATTGGTTAATACAACATTGGGTATTCTCTCTCTCTCACATGTGTGGCACAAGGAGGTTGAATTTGTAGACAGAATCGTAGGGCCGGAAATTTCAGGAGTTGACCCAGCTTGGCTAGCGTTGACCATAGACTCTTTGACCATCTTTGACTCCGATTTTTGGTGGATTATTTTTGTTTCTTTAGGATTCTTTTTGGACATAGAAATCGAGAGAATTTCAACAATTTGACCAGCGATGACTTCAGGGTTGACTGCAACTTTGACTACAGAAAATTACAACAAAATTTCTCTATCCTTTGACTAAATTTGACTAGACTGTTTTGGGCTGATTTTGACCAGAAAGGAAGGGTGAATTTGACTGTGGTTGACTGAGCTCAAGAAGGAAGTTTTAACAGTTGTGTTGACCATATTTGACTTTCTAGTTAGGGTTGAGTTTGATTTCAGTTGACTATGGATTTGACAGAGCAAGTTTGACTTGAATTTGGCAAGTCAATTTCGAATTTTGTACTCTTTCTGTTGAACATTTGATATAATAACAATAAGAATTAATCAAAGGCTTCTCCCCACATTGGGGTTTTTCCCTAGCATCTACCAAATCTGGTGTCCTCTTCTCTTGGCTTCCCTTTGGCATTCTATCTTATGTTTTATCTCCAATTACTGTCAATGTGATTTATGGTTATGTGATTGCTATTAGAAGACTAAATTGGAAATTGTCATTGGGTTGCTAAAGGAACATTGAAGTAATTGTGCTAAGCATAGAACATACCATTGTTAAATAAAATTAACGCTACATGACACTTAAGGGCGAAAGAACCACCCTAGGTGACCAAACCCTTAGTTGGGGATGCTTTTGAATTACTTAGACTCCCAAATGCATGCATAACAAGGCTTGGTTGTGGTCATAGGCGTCCAACACAGAGAAAATTTTAAGAATGGAAATTGATTTTAAATTTTAGAAACCGTAACGAATCTTATTGTTTCCTAATATGAAAACTATAAATATTTGGAAATATTTCAGTAAAACTTTTCAATGTTCTAATGATTTTCTATATAATATCTATAAATTTTTGGCAATCTTTAAGGTAAAATAATTTTATATCATAAAATTTGGGCAAATCATTTTAGAAAAAATGAAAATTGGCAAACATTTTTTTTTGAAAAATCACGGAAAATTAGCCCACTTATGAATATGAGCCCCTAAAATTTTCCATGCGCCAATTGCATGCACAACATTGCCTGAGTGCAGTTGTGACCCAACTTGCCCAGTTCAGAGGGTGTGATCGTGATATCTGAGCCACAGTTCTAGATCAGCCTCCATACCACTACTCATAACTGCCTCAATCTTTCCAAAATCATAAATGAAATAATGATGATGCTATTTATACAAAACTCGAATAAGAACATGACCTAACCAGGTAATTCATTTCATCAAACTTATGGTGAACATGTAACCTATAGGTCATGAATGAATATCTGATCACATTAGTTTGAAACTTATATGAGAATCACCAAGAATGTCTAATTCCCTCTCATAATAGTTGGAATAATATTTGTTAGTCCATGCATTCATCAAACATTCATATATTAATCAAAACATGTGAAGAGTCATAAGTAATATACATCACATAACTAGCATATAACCAACAAATAACCAACATAGAACCCGTGGAAACTCAACCATAATATTTCCAACATAATTGCTACAAATGTTCATACATAACAATAAGGAAATGTCTCATAATAAAATATGAAAATAAAAACCAAGTCAGGGACTTCGACGTACCACCCGACCATAGAGTGGGATGAACCAAATCTCACTTTCATCGAATCACCCCCATGCCATATTCCAAGCATGAATGTGGGATCTCATGGAATAAACCAAGCCAAAGCAAGCTAGGGCTTCGAGAGGCCGAACCACCTCAACCCTCAACCACAGTGATTCCACCTTAATGGTTAGACATTACTAACACCAACTAGATCGATATTTATCCAGGTTATCCAGGGATCCAAGAACTAGTAACTCAACCCAAAACCTTCTAGGGTTGTTGGCTTGTTGGGGCCTCACCCAGGTTTGAAGTTTATTAGAAAAACAAATCCATACACTACTGGCCCTTTCGGCATCAGCCTGCAATGCACAGATTGAAGTCTCACCCGAAGCAGTACGAAGGGATGTTGGAACCAAGTTTCTACACCCTTGAGATGTCTAAGGTGTTGATTTAGTCAAACAGTGCCTAGCTTAGCATAAGTCACTTCGCACACTATCCTGACTTGTGAGACCTTCACGATCTATTAGGATCGCCTTTCATGTTGCTAGGGTAGTGATCTGCACTATTTTTCCAAGTTACCCCATGTATCTTACTTATGTTCTTACAGTTGTTAGTTAACTTCGCCTAAATAGATAATTTATCTCACATTCACTTAATGAACACAATCAGATATGTTCGTGCACTGTATAAACAATATAAATGCAATTCATACCTAATATATTAAATGCAGAAAATAGGAAATAATTACACAAAATTGATACGAAAACTTCTCTTTATTAATTCATCCACGGTTAGAGACTCAACTCACCCTACGCACTCATCTGTAGACTACTAGGCCTCTGCACACTCAGTGGTAGAGCCTTGTCCTACTCTACGACCATTCCTCAAATTCACCCACTCCAATAATAATCTATTTATTAAATTATTTCTAAAATCTAAACTCCAAACCAATATTTCAATTTACCACATATATTATATAGCGAAGAAATTTTCTATACTAATTACTTATAAAAAATTATAATGGATTCTTTGAACCATTTAACATTAAACCAATGATTTAATCATTTTTATACCTATCACATTTGATGAGCTAAATTTATAACATTCTATCAAAATCTATTCCAATAATAACCTATCAAAATATATTCCAATAATAACCTATTAATTAAATTAAGTCTAAAATCCAAATCCAAACCAATATTACAACTCAATCACCATACCACATATATTATAATATGTAGGAGTCTTCCATACTAGATACCTATACAAAACCATACCACATATATTTGGAGGAATCTTCCATACTAAATACCTATACTATTGGATTATCAAACCATTTAACATCAAACTAATGGTTTTATCATTTTTATCACATTTGATGAGTTAAATTTTAAAGAACTTGTCAAATATGTTCTCAAACAAAAACAAATCATTATGTAAAATGTCAAAAATTTAGGCATGTTTGCATATTATGCTTTATGGGAATTGGAAAAATGATAATGTTTATTTTTAATTACTTTTTATTCATAATAATGATTTCATTTTAAAATTATAGTGTGTTTAGATATCAAATTAATACCTGAGACACTTTTTCATTGAATAATGGATCTCTTTTATATAATGATTTGACTACTTATTTTATACACTTATTGATATCGATTGGTTCATTATATTTTTTTCATCTATCTCAATGCTTTTAGAGTGGAAAAAGTGGAAGAATCAGCTCATAGGACCATCTTTCCAGTGGGACCCAATTTATCAAATTGGGGTCAGAAACCTTCCAAGAGCATTTTGAGGCATCAAATGACATTTTTGGGTAAAAATTTGCTTCTTTAGTTTTGCACCTTTTTTTCCTATTCTATACATAGATACCTTTCCAACGACACAAGAATCATATCAATCAGAGTCTGTATGCAAAAGTTATGTCACTTAGAAGTTGACCTTGATGTTTTCACCACCATAATTCGAGAGGATGCCACGTCATCCGTCATTATTCATGGAAAAAAGGTTAGGCACATGATTATCATGAAGAATACTCTAGAAAAGTTCATAATTTAACTTTGGTTAAGAGTCGAGGTAGTCAAACTTAACCACTAGTAAGCTATTGGGTTTTGTTATAATTGGGCTACTAGGAGAAAAGGGGGTTCCATTCTTCCAAGTGCATTTGTTTTGTAGATGAGAAAAAATAGTCGACAAGGATAGGAGATAGAGCACACAGAGAGGATTTGTGCACTGTAGTAGCCCATGAGCCACAAGCTATACTTTTTCGTAATCACATCCAACTTTTATTCAAAGAAAGAGTGTGTTGCAGACTCACCTTCAAGCTGATCTTTATCCAAAAAGGGTTTCCCAAGTTATATCTTGTGTCAAATCATGGTTTGTGATTTTTATTTCACTGTTGTTTTTTTTTTTCTGCATAATTTTAATTTGCATGTATATGCAATTAATAATAATCAGCAGATCCATAAATATAAAGAGAAATATAGCTTTAGTATATATGTTGTGATGAACTATCCAGTGGAATATCCTCAGTCTTGTTTACTCCTTCACAACAGATTCTAAGCTACGACAAGGATTGTGGGCAATGTTCCATGTCTCTTCATCGGGTACTCTTGCAACTAAATTTGTATTGCCTCTGTATCACCATCTTAATTTCCTGTAAATTATTTTAATTTCTAGTTCTGCTTACAGACCGTTCTGGAGACTCCAGCCCTTATTTACCTCAAAATACAGGTAATATTCTGGGTGCTCTTTTGTTGCAACAATTACTAATTATGCTTTTCTTCCTTCCATGAATTTTACTAACAGTAACCCTTGCATACTTTCAGGTTTGATTCACAACCAGATGTTGTTTTAAAGTAGAACCACACTATGTTACCAGGTTCCTTAATAAATCCCCTCTTTTGTTTCATTGTCGCAGGCCCCCTTTTTTGGTGACCATACCCTGACATGTTTCTCGACATTTTCTTGAATTGATTGATTGAGTTAGAGTTGGCGAATAGTTCTATACATGTCGTGTGGTTATTACAAATTATATAAAAAGGCCTTTTATTATATACTTCTTTTGCGATGTCTCCAAACACGGTCCATCTGCCTTAAACTTACTTAAGCTCAATTGGATACTCTCAATTAAGACTGGATTTTTATGTTAGGGTTTCCTCTGAAAACCCTTGTTCAAAACACTCCAATTTAGAATGTGATGATAGAAAATATGAGTGCTTACTCCAAATAAGAGGACTTTCAAATATCTGGAATCCACTTTATATGTAGGATTTGTCAAATTGTATCATCCCTTTGTCATTTCTTAAATGTCAGCATGGAAATTTTTTGTTTTGCAACATTTTTTTAGTTGGAAAATGTGCATTTGCAATTCATGCAATCTGGCTATTAGTTTGCATTGAAGAAGACATGGGATGTTTTTCTTCAAATGTTGAAGTGGGTTGAAGTCTCTGGACTATTAGCATTGGCATATCTAATCATTGTAACGATCAATATAGTTGTGTTGTTAATCTTCGTCTTTGTACAATCATGTGAGTCCTCAATCATGTGAATCAATCCTTATATGTGACTCAATCATTATATGTTTCATCTTCATTCATGGGAAGAATATGAATCAAGGTTAGAAAAGAGGAATCAATAAGACTCTTTTGCCCCTCTACTAGTTTTTTTATAACAAAAACGAAAAAGCTCCATTGACTTAGCTGACCAGCCTTAAGTGAAATCTTATGAGTAGTAACCACTGCAAGATGTTTTTGAATCAGTTCCTCAACCTTGTGCTACATTACTCTTATGTCTAGTATTATATTCATCACATCTAATGGAAATGCATCGAAGACCATTTTAACAAATTACATAACCATTTCCCTATATTCAATAACTTGTTGTTGAAACAAGGTTCTTGTAGTTGAGTTACCTATTGAACATTGTTTTGAATAAATAGATGTGGCTGATTTTCTAAAACCTTACTCCTAACATCAAGACCCTCTAAAAGTACTATTGAAGGATATTTATTTTTTCCCAAAGGCTATGAACTCCCAAATAGACTTTCCAAAGCCTATGTTAGTGGGTTGAAAGCCTCTTTGTATATTGCATAGTTTTCTTCATCTTTTGGTTTTGTAAACAAGGCAACCTTTATAAGAAAGCTAATGATCATTTCTTGCAATTCAACATTTGGTTTGCACTCTTCATCAGTGTTATCAGGAAATCTAGTGTCTATGCAGAGCTGCTAGTCCCACTAAGATTGATAGCTATCTTAGAAACAAACAAACTAAAACTACTTTCATTTTCCTTTATGACAAGTAGATAAGAGGGGAATAAAGGAGACCAACCTCTGTCTTGTGCTTGGTTCCTTGCTTGATCCCTCTCCCTTTTGATAGATCTTTGCCATTCATTTCCTCGTCTACCCAGCTTCAAAGAGCACCTGTGGAATCAGAGTAGCATAACACTATCCAAGAATAGAGATGTACTATCATAAACAATATAGGACCAGATATATATTGACCACAGAAATCCATATATCATCAAACATACAAGAATGTGGAGGAAAACTTGAATAGATTTATTAATATTAGGAAAAGCAAAGAGGATTGCAACCAATTGTTCTGACCCGATGGAATCCTCTCAGTAAGAAGCCCTTCTTCACCTCATGAAAAGCTTAGATCACCCAATACTATGATGTTACAACAGGAAACCAACAGCACTTCCTTACAAGATACAAAATTCCAGCCTCTGGATCTCTGGATGAGGGATCCATATATAGATGTTTGCAAGGGGATGAGTCAGCTTTTGGAATCTGACTAGTGTCCTTTCTCTGATAGTTCTTGACTCCACTTGGAGAATGATGATCTCTTACTCATCATTGGTCGAATTCAGAGAGGCAAGTGTCACAGGAGAAGTTTTTGGAAGATTCTATGATCCTCCACCTCGCATACTACCTTTGCCATTTGTCCACTCTTGCCCATCGCACACCATAGAAGGGCTTTCCAGTATGCATCGCACCTCCCGTGTGCATTTAGGTGGGATGCATCGCACTTTGTCCATGGAGCAAGAGAGATGGTCTAGTTTTGACCAGTTCTGAGTAGTTTTTCATGGAGAACTTCTGGGAGATGATGTAATCAGCTGACCTTGTTATTTTAGGGGATAGAACAACACTTTTAGGGACTTAGGAGCCCTTGGTTTATGGACATATATGATTGGGGTTGCAGTGCCCAAAAATGTCTATAACAGTTGCCCCCTAAAGCATGAGGTCGTTAATCTTTTGATGTCGGGTGAAATGCTTTATCATGAGGATCTAAAGTTTTTAGAGCTGGAAGGCGACCTGTAATAAGATACAATACAATACATTATCTTCATAATATTTTCATGATCTAGCTGAGGCAGGCATTTCCCATGCTCAGCTTTATAAATTCATTTTCATGTACACAAGACAGACAATCGTTTGTGTGTAGACTGATGATTCTGGTAGAGCCATCATCCCTTAGTGGGATGATTATCTGTGTAGTAATGATGTACATTTGATGTCTTTATTTTCCTAAATACATATCGCAGCCCAAATGGATGAAACTAGATCCAAGCTCTTCAATATCATTCAATCTTCACTCAAAGTACAAGTCGATCCATGTGAGAGATGTCCTGAAGTCGAACATGGAAAGACATCGCCTGATTACTAGCCAATGATGTAAGCTATTAACAGGCGCGAGAGGAATCACTGATAATGATGATGACCCCCAAGGTACTACAGTAGAATTCAGATGGTGTGAAAAGGGACTTGGCGTCAAACACCATGCAAAATCTTTCGGTCGAAGGCCAATGATGTAAACCTATCGCCGGAAGTGAGAAAATTGCCATTGAGGCATGCAAGCTTCAAAGTACTGAAAGGGTTGTTCCTAGATCGACTTCCTAGATAATGAGCTGATGTTGACAAGAAGCGATCCGTTGTAAGAGGGCCTTAATGAATCCCACATCTACGACACAGAACGGAGCAAATAATTTTAATGGAGGTGAAAACGATCTGATGATACAAGGTTCAGGGTGGCGGTCATGAAAGAATGGAGCGTGAATGTATTGCAGCGGATGAGACACAGGTGAATTCTCTGAGCGACATCTCTTGAACATACTAGCGACACTGACATGATGGATTGGTAGCGTTAACCCCAAATGTGGATGGTGTGACAGACCAATGGTGATATGACCAGTGAACGGAACAACCCAACCCGACTCGGATGCAGAGTGAAAGTGTCATGTTCAAGAGCGACTTGCTACCAATAAAGTTTCTTCAAGTTTTCTTCCCAATTTTTCCCCAGTCATTGCTGACCAATACCTCTTTATTTTTGTCAAGCTTGAGGAGGATAACATATGCTTGTTCTATAATTTTCCCTTCGGGCAAACCCATCATTATGTTTTAACAAGCCTAGCAATAATGAAACTCGCTCTTGTCTGAATGGACAAGTTTGTCGCTATTTGGTTTTAACGAGTTTAACGACAAAGATAACTCGGTCCTTTTCAATTTTAGAGAGTCTAAAAGGGACGTAAAGAAAACTCCAACAATTGTTTTCGTCATATAATCCATTAAGTCCGAAAAGGTATAAAATAATACAAAAGAGATGATTTTTTGGTAATTTTAACGAGCTGAACAAAACAAGTGCTCGATCGTTTGTGTAATAACCCCTCGGGTCCAAAAAGATTAAATTGTAAAGGAGGGATAGCACTTTCGGTCACTTTAACGAGCTGGAGAGGCCAATTTCTCGGCAATCTTTTCATATTTACGAGTCAGATGAAAAGAGCTTAAAGGAGACTCGTTTTTTGGGGAACGAGTGATAATTTCGGGTTGTAATTGATTCCAGGTAAGGTTTGGAATTTTCCAATCACGGCAGTGTCACAAGGATGGCTAACTGTATCACTTTTCGCAGTTGTTCCTCAAAAAGGGTAAACAATCAAATGGAGGTGAATAATCGGCCAATATAGAGTGGAGGTGATCATGAGAACACGACCAAGGCTTCAAAGGCTGATGATAATGCATTCATGATGGTTATTTACCAGAAATTGGTTCATTTTTTAATGAGCTTAAACTATGGGGGAACGTTTGCTCATTCCTTATGTTTATTGTTTAACGAGCTTGAATTCCGCATTAAAACTGCTTGATCTAGTCATATAATAAGGATTTCTCATCTAATATGCCATTTTTTATGGAGCTTGCACCATACAAAGCTTTGCCCTGCATCCTTTCTTTATGCAAGTTAGGAAATGACCAATCCTATGAGAGTAAAGGGTTAGAGGACTTACAAATTTAAAAAAGTAAATGGTCACTCTTTGCTTGCATGCCAAAAGGTTTGCATGCCCCCAGATATAGTGAAAAATTTCCAGGTTAGCAAAGATTTCTCAATCTGTACTGCAGACAAAACACTTCCTCAGCGATGTCTACCAAAATGGACAAAGGTAAGTGGCGCAGTCGCCTCAACTCACATAACTTTGACGAGGGAATCTTATTCCAGTCTAATCCCATTTTCCTAAATGGACGGGTGTGTCAAACTAGTCATATATCCTTCGCGGAAACCTACCCTATGCCCAAGGTTTTCCTGCCGAAACAGGCCAGGGTGCTTGCCCCCTGGGTTTCAGTCATGTCCTCTGAATCACTCGTGCTCATCCGGTGGACAAACTAGGGATTGATGAGACATTGCTTTCATGAAAAGACCATTCAGGGTTGGTATTTGACTATTTTCTATGTGTGAACGAGGGAATGAAAGCCGGTCTATGAGCTTGACCACTCTCCCTTCATGCGGAAAACACATTACTCTAAAGAGTGAGGAGAAAATGGCTCCCATGCAATAAATATAGTCGCGTCCAAGGAGTAGATTATAATCAAGGGGTCCTTGGACTACCATTACGTTCATGTGAATGGCTTTCCTTCTCAATGTTATTGGCACATTGGGAAGGATCCCTAACGGTCGACTGGTTTCTTTGTCAAAGCCTGTTAGATTTCTCATCTCAGGAAAAAGCGATGGCGAACCAAGCGCTTTCCAAGCAGTTGAGGAAAGGATACTCACAGAATCCCCTTCATCTATGATGGTACCGGCCAAGACCATTCTATATATTTGAGCAATGATTCGAAATGGTACACTGGCCGGTAAGCGGGGTCTCCCTAGTAGATTCCAATCGAAGGAAACAACTAGGTTGCTTGGAGGTGGGACCGAATAGACGGCTGGATATGACTCTGATGAACTTCCTTCCTGCATTAAAGGAATGGGTAGATAGCCCCCATGTTCATCGGACTCTGTGCTTACGAAGAGAATTTGAATGGTGTCGTTCTTGTCCTCTCCGGTGACTGTATCATCTGAAGATGGATCTTCTGAAGGCACGACCGGGTCAACTGCCGCCTCGACCTTTTGACTTTGATCGGGTATGGATTCAGAGGGTTCGTCTTCAATGATAGACGCTTCAGCCGACCACAATGGCGTGTCAGCTGGATTTTCACCTAGTGACGGACTCGGCAAGAGTTTCTTATATCCAGGAGGAATCCGTAATGGTTAAACCGGACGGTCGTCCAAAACTCTTTTAGCCTCATCTAAGAAGGGACAATGGTGGATGGCATGATCGCCTTCGCATAGTTTACAAGGAAATTTACATTTTCCTTTTTGTCTAGGGACTTCGTTTTCAGTAGTTGACGGTGTATTCTCAACATGATCATCAGAGGTTGATGACACCAGATTGTGCAAACGAGGAGACCAGTCACTTAAGATCCGAGGGATGCAAGGACAATATTGATGATAGTGGTCTCCTTTGCAAATGACACATGACGATTTAGGCCTGGATGGTCCAGTGTGTGGATTTGCGCTAGATGATGCCTGGTTGCCCCTTTTCGCCTTTGGCTCCTTCTTCTTCTTCTCTTTCTTCTTCTTCTTAGTTACTTGATTTTTGGCTTTACCAACTTCATCAAGCGAAGAGGAAAGAGGAGAGGGAGAATTGGAGGAAGTAGAAGGTTGGCGGGTAACTCTGGTATCATTTAGTTGTTGACTTGATTGCTCAGGAATTACGGTATTCTGAATGACAGAGGATGAGAAGAGCCATACGGGCAAGCCAATCGTCAATCGTGGAAGTGACAATGTGGCCATATGAGGTGCACCAACATCTCCCCAAGAGGAGAAAGGACTAGGATTTCCCCCAAGGGGAACTCCTTGGTTGGTGGACTCCATTTTTATCAACCTAAGACCAAATAGGAAAGGTGATGTTTATTCCGATTAAAATAAATTTTAGATGCTTTGACACAACTTGTTTTTTTGATTTTTAAGAGTCGAGAAAAAACAAAATATGACTCTAGTCGCCTTCGATTTTTAATGAGCTTGAAGTGACAAGTGCTCAAATGGACCTTTTCCTTTAAGGAGTCTGAAAAGGAAGGAAAGAGACTACTCTAGAAATATAGATAGAGGGATTACCAAACCAATCGCAAAACTGCAGAATAATTTTTATGGTACGGCAGTCAATCTTCCCGAATGTTGTGTTCAGTGCATTGCGATCGATAGGGAGGCAGACACGGATTCCTATGGATAAAGGATATAGTCTATTGTGGTCTCCCAATATATACTCGACGTTACGTGGGAGCACAATTCCATACTATCACTTATCGTCTCAAAGTGGAGGAATCACCCAACTAGCAATGAAAACAACAGTTACCAGGCTTTACGATGCCGGAATACGTCTCTAGCCTAGACTTCTAAATTTTGTGCATTAGGTTCCAAAGTGTTTTTAGATTCATTAAATTTATTTTACAATTGATCTTGCTTAAGAAATTTTCCTTTCAGGTTCACCGCGTGATGTAGATATACAATTCCTAAAATGCAATCTAAGATGATAAACAATCGTTTAATCTTCTTTTTGCAATGAAAATCCTAGCTACTAAAGAAAAAGGGATGACATTCTTTCAACATAGAGTAGACAGCACGCACTATATGCACTGTCCTAAATCAAACCAACAAGTAGTCTAAATGCAAATGCACATGCATGTATTTGTTTTCAGCCTTCTTAATGTGTGAATGATAAAAAGAAAGCTAAGTACAAATCTGAATTATTTTTCAAAGCAACATTACTAACAAGTTTCTTTTTCAAGACAAAATGAAGACAATGACGACACTTTGCGATTTGGAATTGAAAACTTGCTTTCGACACTTGAAAAACTACTAATTCAAATCAAATACAAGAGTAACAGTGTAATCAACTATCAAGAACAATCAGGTTCTCTTCTATGACTGAAAATGACACTTGCGACACTTCCAAATCACGAAATGATAGTTCAATTACGCTACTTCTTTGTAAAAGAGAACTGAAAATGGCTCACAATACATAAAAAAATTCATAGTTATTTGCACAATGAAGGTGGAATAATGGCAAGGAAGGGGGTTTCCAATAGAGGTATACTAACTGCAGACAGCAAAACTCCTGAATAGAGTTGAAAAGAGTGAAGAAAAACCAAAGTCTGGAGGCAAAATTAGCCCTTTCTGATCAGCGCACCTATTACATAGGGATTCCACTATGCATCCCACCTAAAACACATGGAAAGTGCAATGCATACTGATATCCTTCAAGAGAGGGTGCGATGGTATAGTGAGAGACTTTTAAACCAGTTCTTAATCATAGATTGCATCACAGTTTAGGGATTTAGGCGGAGCAAGTAATAACCAGTAAACAAATCACAGGGGTAGACCTAAGGAGGTTACTAGAGCCACCACAAGGGCAATTAGAATGTATACAAATCAATTTTTCAATTTATAAACAAAACCTGGAGATAGACTGAAGCAGTGTTTATCTACTTTGCATTTGCATAGCAAATGCAGTTTGAAGGCTACCTGGCTTAACCTCAGGCTCCATCTGTAAGTTTATAAAATCAAAAAATATAGAAAAGTAAACAAGCTATTTGATCCCCAATGGAGTCGCCATTTTGTTATCAGGAAATATAGTGTCTATGCAGAACTGCTAGTCCCACTAAGAGTGATAGCTATCTTAGAAACAAACAAACTAAAACTACTTTCGTTTTCCTTTATGAGAACTAGATAACAGGGGAATAAAGGAGACCAACCTCTGTCTTGCACTTGTTTCCTTGCTTGACTCCTCTCCCTTTTGATAGATTTTTGCCACTCACCTCCTCATCTACCCAACTTCAAAGAGCACCTGTGGAAACAAAGCAGCATAACACTATCCAAGAACAAATATCTACTATCATAAACAATATAGGACCAGATATATATTGACCACACAAATGCATATATCATCAAACATACAAGAATGTGGAGGAAAACTTGAATAGCTTTATTAATATCAAGAAAAGCAAAGAGGATTACAACCAATTGTTCTGACCTAGCAGCATCCTCTCAGCAAGAAGCCCTTATTCACCTCATGAAAAGCTTAGCTCACCCAACACTATGATGTTACAATAGGAAACCAATAGTACTTCCTTACAAGATACAAAATTCCAGCGTCTGGATCTCTGGGATGAGGGATCCATATATAAATGTTTGAAAGGGGGATGAGTCAGCTTTTGGAATCTGACTAGTGTCCTTTCTCTGATAGTTCTTGACTCCACTTGGAGAATGACGATCTCTTACTCACCCCTGGTCGAATTCAGAGAGGCAAGTGTCATAGGAGAAGTTTCTGGAAGATTCTATGATCCTCCACCTCGCATACTGCCTCTGCCATTTGTCCACTCTCGCCCATCGCACCACATAGAGGGGCTTTCCAATATGCATCGCACCTCCCATGTGCATTTAGGTGGGATGCATCACACTTTGTCCATGGAGCAGGAGAGATGGTCCAGTTTTGACCAGTTCTGAGTAGTTTTTCATGGAGAACTTCTGGGAGATGATGTAATCAACTGACCTTATTCTTTTAGGGGATAGAACAACACTTTTAGGGACTTAGGAGCCCTTGGTTTATGGACATATATGATTGGGGTTGCAGTGCCCAAAAATGTCTATAACAATCAGGTTCACCAGTGATACTGGTGTACTAATATTTTATCTAAGAGTACCACCAGGAACATCATACCAAAATGAGGAAGGCCCCTTTCTCATTTAACACTCTTGGTCAAGGAATCTAGAAATCCTGAAGCATCAGATGGAATTTTTTAGGTACTATTACTCTATTCATTTAACCTCCTATAGCTAGAGTAAAAATTAGCTTATCCATAGAGTAAAAATGCCCCTTTGTATCTGATGTTTCCTTTGTTTCTACTTGATGTTGTTTTTCCCATGAAACAACAAGCCTAAAGAGCTCTATAGATGTTTATTCATTGTGAGAGTGTTTTAACGTAGTCCAAGGTGACACAGATAATTTAGCATCTGTGGCACAATTTGGGCTTCATAGCTATAAAATGGGTTTGAATGTTGGAAAATAAGTTGGAAAATGTGAACCAAAATAGCAACTAAATGCCACTCTTCAACCAATATTTCCTTCATATAATGGATCCTTAGACGTATATTTCTCTCTCCCAAGGTAAACCTTTATGATAGTTCTAGTATGAGTATATCCAAAGCTCGGTTAACTATACCCTTTTTCTTTGGCTAGGACATTCTTAAAATCTCAAGAAATATGTGGGTTGGCTATGTGGGGCCTGACGCAGGTTCAGTGTTAATTAGCCAAACAAATCCCTAAAATACTGGCCCTTTCAGCATCATCCCGTGGAGCACGAACCAAAGTGTCACCCAAAGTAGTATGGGGGGATGCTAGAACCAAGTTTCCATACCCTCAGATGGTCATGATGTCAGTTTATAACTTTGGTTCCTACTTTCACGTAGGTTGTAAGTTCTAGGGATGTGCCATTTTAGCCCTTTATTCTACCCTATAGTACCTCCATGAAGGAGGGCGACTTGCGGTCAAAGTATTTTCATGTTGCTACAATAGTGTATTGTACAAGTTCCCACGTTATCTTAAGAGTTTTACTTACCTTACTAAACAATGACAGTTAGCACCTCATAATATCATATTCTTACTTGCGTTTGATTAACTAATACAGTCACATACATTCATGCATCACATAAACATTGTAAATTAAACCCAAAATGCAATATAACCAGATGCATTAATAGGAAATAAAGACAAAAAAATTGTAGAATACTTCTCTGTATTGATATTTTCATATCATTACAAACTCTACCTACACTGGGCACACAACTGTCGGGGTCTACGCACTTAGATGTGGACTTCTACATTAAGACCTGAAACTTAGACTTCTCTACCAAGACTCCAAGCCTTCTCTTCCATTCTCCAAAAACTTATCACTACTTAGAGCGAGCTTACTTAGCTCTTTTTATACAATCCCATGGTCTATGGACCATAGGTAGATCTTTCCAGCTGACTTTACACTTTACAAAATAAGGGTGGACAACCCTTTATGACAGATGACACGTTTGCACTCCGTGACCAAAAAATGGAGAGACTTTACAACTTTATTACAAAATTTGACCCAAAACATGGGCTTTTAGCCCCAAAATTGTCCTTAGGGGATCCCATTCCCAATAGGCCCCCAACACAAACATCATGACTTGCCCTCAAGTCACTCTAAGGGCACGAAGATCTTAGCACAAATACCTCCCAACTCAACTTGTATGACCGCGACCTCGGTAGTGCATTGTGGGGCTACCTGCTTCGTTTCTTCAACCACCTTCTCAGTCACTAATCCTAAACTGTCGACCTGAAGCTTTTACTAAGTTCTTGCAGATTCGAAAGCTTCCCTTTAGTAGAGGCTATGACTGCATAAGCCTCCTCCAACCAGGACTTCAGTCACGCCTTCAACACTTCCTCCTTATGATGCGCTGCATCTACCTGTTCTTTCAACTACTTCGCCTCCTACAACTTTTTCAATCTTTGTGTGAGTGCGACGGTTCGCGCTGTGCCTTTGACCTCGTCATAGAGTTGTTGTAGTTCTCATGCTTCTATCTCCAACCATTGTACATTAGGGTCCTCTTGCAAGCTCGTCAGGACCTCGAACGACTATTCAAAAAGTTGTGTGGAGTCTGCTACTGCACTGTCAACCGCTGCTATCGCCTCTATGACAACAATTGCACGCTGCTCCTTTACTTCTGGCAGAGTTGAAGGCTGGGCCTTCAACTATAATTCAGTAATCTGTAGCTTAAACTCCAGTTGAACCATAGCCATCTATGTGCGAGCGTTGCACACCCTTGTATCTAGCTTGTGGATGCGCACCTTCCTTCGTAATGGCCAACTTCAAGACCATTTGGTATGCCTCGTCCATGACCTAAATTATTCTCTTATTTTGCGTGGTTACCTCGGTCATGGTGGTGATGGCAGAGTCTCGATGTAGGGCCATCTTCGTTAATACGCTACTCGCTGATCACGTATAGAGAGAAGTTCACATGGGCCCTTCGCTCCACAATCACTCCAGCCTGCAATAGGTGGAGCACCTCACTAGGGAGCACTGCCAAATTCAACCCCACTCCCTTGAGGGCACTGATATTGGGCGTTTTGGCTTCATTCTCTATGGTTAGTGCTCCATCGAGCAGTGTGATATATCGCACTGGAGACCTTCGCGCACAACATCTCGCTATGATTTGAAGTGTTGAAAGCAAGGGTGGTGGACACCATGCCTATCTGTGATGTGTGGGTCTGCAACTTCTATAGAGCTATTTAGATGGTCCCCAATATTAGTTGATTCTACTGCTCAAACTATTGTAGGGCCTCCACAGTGACATCTCACACTATGTCTCCAATGTTGTGAAAATCACCCCCTATGAGGGTGATTAGGTCCAGTGACATCTTAGTGGCCTTGGACTTCTTCCTTGACCCTTATTTCTCTTGTTCCCTTGGATGCATAATGCGAGTGGACTTCATCTGTGGGTCCATGTCCTACTTCTCTGTTTGCTTGTCCATCTCATTGTCTGTCTTGGGTGAAGGCGACCTTGTGCCTTTGTCAAAGCCTCACTCTATTCCACCTGTTTGCTCCTCTGTTTGCTGAGCGGCGTCATGCTCCACCTGATCCTTGTCAATGGCCTCCTCCTTCCGCTTCTCGGCTAACTGTGCCATCTTGAGCTTGGCCTCCTCCTTCTTGCACTACGCAGTAGACGTACTTGACCCCACCACCAAGTTTGATGTATTACGCCACTCTACCAACTAGTGATCAAGTACCACATCAATGGCGTCATCCATTGGCAAGTAAGGAAAGTCATACCATGTCTACGTAGGGTTCTTCCATGCCCTAATTAACACATGGTGAATATATGCCTCGAACTTCACGTAGCCCTGCAGATTACCAAAAAAAGTTGGCAGTAACCACATTTTGCGATTAATGGCCATGTGGATGTTCATATCCATAAGGATCTAGAAGATCTTACTGTCCCTAATGCACTACACATCCTTGGTTGGCCACAGTGAAGCATACTTCACTTCTTCTGGTAGGTCTGGTGTGACCAAGGGGAATTGACTATCCTCTGGTAGCTCCTATGCTACTAGCACAATAGACAGTAAGAGCCACGCGTAGTGGAAAGTCTTGCCGAGCTCCTATTCCTAGTGGTAGTTTGCAAGGAACTCACCACAGAGATAGTGTGCCCAATTGAGCTGGACTCCTTCGGCGCACTAGGCTGCTAGAGCGACAAAAAGTGCGGGCACCTCATCTGCAATACATTTCCTCATCACCTTCCTGGCCAAAATCTGCGTGGCCACCTTTACGGCAGGGTCACTAATACTTGATATGGCATATCCATGTGACTTCTTCACAAGCTTAAATTTCTCCTTCATGGCCTCCACGACGGCCTGCTCACCACCCTTTTTGCCAAACATCATGGCCAGATTTTCTCCTGTGTAGGGTAGTCATCTGATCTTATGGATCAATCTATCAGTGATGGGTATTGGCTCCTCCAACCATAGACAACCATCATGCACCAAACATACCAGCTGCTTGATGACCAATACTATAATCAGGGTTTGGTTGTAGTGCGTAACCCATAGTAGGTTGAGAAGACCTACCTTGTCTACTGCCATGAGCCACTTTTGTGGCTCTAATGCGGTCATCTCAGTGGTTGTGCGATCTAGGAGGATTATGTTGACTCATTGCACATGTGTTCAAGTGTCGTCATTAGTGTTTAGGGTCATCATAAATTCAGTTCAGCTTCGGAAGTCGATTGTTGGGTCCCTATAATACTAGTGATTACCCCATTACTATTGTAGTTATACCATTATTTATATTGTTGTGCCCCTATTACCCCCATATTGTTATTTCTGTGCCCCATAGAATCCCTCTATTGTTAATTTTGTGGCTTTATATTATTATTGTTAGGTCGGTTGGATTATATTGTGACTCCTTAGACTCCTATATATAGAAAGGAGGTTTTATCATTTGTATCATCCAAGAATTGTTCATTCATGTCATGTAAAGGAGGTTTCCCCCTCGAAGAGGCTGAAATCTAAGGCGTTGATCTGTCTTTTCTATCTTTTCTTGAGCTGGTTTCATAACATTTGGTATTAGAGCTTTGGATTCCAGGGTTTCGCTGCTCCAAACAGGTCATCGTTGCATTTTTGCTATAACGTTTTTTCTTTGACGTTTCAGAAGTCACAAAAAAACCCATTTGAGAAGAATTGGCACTGAACCTTGGGTCCAAATTTCAGAGCTTTTCGCACGATATTTTCGGGGATATGATCTGAGGAAGTTGGCCTTTTTGCAGACTCTTGAATTACATTCAAAACAGGTGACCTGGGGAAAATCGTCATAACTCTCTCTCTAAGGATCGGATTGAAATTTCGTAAAATGGTATAGAAGGAGGACGGACTGTAGTTTCTTTTATGTGTGTTTTAGATTCAAAGGTTGAAACAGTGACTCGTGGCACGTCGTACAAGTTCGCTCTACTAAACCAGTCTAAAAGCAAGTCACTGTGGGAGATTTCACATAACTCTTCCTTGGAGAATCCAATTTGGCTCAGACTTGTGGCATTGGAAAGAGGACGTAGAAGGCTACTACAGGTAGCAATTTCAGAACTGGATGATCCGAAATTACAGAGATACATCAGATTCAATATCAGGCTTCTATAAATGAAAAAAGGTGTGTAGTTTTTTTTTTAAATTTTTCTGTAAGCTTGGTTTAACGGAATTCAAAGGGCATAGTAAAGCATTATTATCGGTAATGGATGCCCCGAGGAAAGAAAATGCAAACACCTAGTAAGGAACCTGAAAGCTCTAGCATGACTCATGAAGAAGAAGAAGAAATGCTACATGATATATCAAAATTACAAGAACAAGTGCAACAAATGTCACGCTCACAAAAGCTAACAGAAGCTAAGATAAGAGGCGTGGAATCTAAGATAAAGGGCATGGAAGCTAAGATGGATGATTCGAAGACAGATTTGAAGAGAGACATGGCAGATTTGAAGACAGATATGGAAGAATTAAAGAAGTTGCTACAAGAAAGGGTCACTAATGGTGAAAAGGTAGTAAAGGAAACTCATGATGAGAACAAAAGAAATGTTAATCATGATACCATAGACGCTAATGTTGGATCGAAGACTCACCATGTTCCAAAAATCGATATGAGGAAGTTTGATGGCAAGGATCCCGCCACATGGATATTACAGATGGAGCAATTCTTCGATCTCAATAATGTGCAAAACACACAAAAGGTACGTATGGCAACTTTATATTTGGAACCAAATCAGTTTGTATGGTATCAATGGCTTTGTTCTCGTAAACAATTTATCACTTGGGCAATTTTTACGGAAGAATTGATAGCACATTATGAGGATACAAAAAGCAACACTTTTTTTAGCCAATTGATAAGTCTCAAACAAAAGGGTTCAATAATGGAGCACATTGAGGAGTTCCAAAAATTGAACATAAGGGTAAAAGATATTCCAGAGGAGCATAGGATTGATGTGTTCATAGGGTCTTTAAAGGATAATATCCAACATGATGTGCGCCTTTGGGAACCTGATTCATTAGAGAAGGCATTCAGGTTAGCAAGAAAAATGGAAAGCAAAATTATGGCAACTAGGAAGCATACCATTCACAACTATAAAGATGGAAGTGTTGTTGCCCATAGTCTTCCACAACCTACAAGGTTGACACCACAACAATTGGAAGAAAAAAGAGCAAAAGGGCTTTGTTACAATTGTGATAGCAAATACACAAAAGGTCATAAGTGTGCTGAGAAGAAATTATTCTACATAGATTGTGAAGAGGAAGAAGAAAAGGAGCAAGAAAGGTCAAAAGAAGAGGATATATTCCAGGAACAAAGCCTAGATGAAGAACAAATAAATCCGACCATATCTTGTAATGCATTGGCGGGAATTACCACTCCTCAAACCATCAAGATAGAAGGACAAATCAAGAAGAAAAAGGTAATAGTGTTGATTGATTCAGGAAGCACCCACAATTTTATTCATTGTAGGGTAGCAAAAGAATTGAATTGCTTCCTATATCCAGCACCAGAGTGTCAAGTGATGATTGCAAATGGAGGAACAATAAATTGTTCTGGAAAGTGCCATAATATCAAGCTATCCATGGGAGAATATGTATTGACTAGCCCAATGCTTTCCATTCCAATGGGAGGTGCTGATGTTGTACTAGGAGTCCAATGGCTACAATCCTTGGGTACAATAGCTTTTAATTTTCAAGAACTTTTCATGAAATTTTCTGTGGAAGGAAAGGAAGTTGAATTAAGGGGTATTGCAGGGAAACCAGGAAAGATAATCAGCTCTAATGGCATGACAAAGCTTCTAAAAAAGGAGCAAAGAGGTGTAATTGCACAATTATGTTCGCTAGATGTTTCCACATTGGAATCATCTATTTCTCCAGATCTCCAAAAAGTCTTGGACAATCATTCCAAGGTATTTGAGACTCCCAAAGGTCTCCCACCTATGCGTGATCATGATCATGCTATTCATCTGATTCCAGGAAGTGTTCCTCCAAACATCAGGCCGTACAGATATCCATATGTCCAAAAAAGTGAAATTGAACGTATGGTTGCAGAAATGCTAGAGGCTGGTATAATTCAACCGAGTCAAAGTTCTTTCTCAGCTCCAGTAGTATTGGTGCACAAGAAGGATGGATCATGGCGCATGTGTCCAGATTATAGGGAGCTCAACAAGCTCACTATTAAAGATAAGTTCCCCATTCCTGTCATTGATGAATTACTGGATGAATTGCATGGATCAATTTACTTCACCAAGTTGGATCTTCGTTCGGGATATCATCAAATCAGAATGAAGATTGAAGACATTCCAAAAACGGCATTTAGAACTCATGAGGGTCATTATGAATTTTTGGTCATGCCTTTTGGCCTTACCAATGCACCTTCAACATTTCAAGGTTTGATGAATTCAATTTTCAAACCATTCCTTAGAAAATTTGTGTTAGTATTTTTTGATGATATACTAATCTACAGCAAGTCTTGGAAGGATCATGTTGAACATGTTGACAAGGTGCTACAACTATTGGAGGAGAAACAATTATATGCAAAAAGATCCAAATGTTTCTTTGGAGTCCAGGAGGTGGAATATTTGGGTCATATTGTATCTCATGAAGGAGTTAAGGTAGACCCTAGCAAAATTAAAGCCATTAAGGAATGGAAAATCCCCACATCCATAAAGCATCTGCGAGGATTTCTTGGGTTGACAGGGTATTATCGCAAGTTTGTTAAGAATTATGGGAGAATAGCAGCACCTCTAACAACATTATTGAAGAAAGATTCATTTTCATGGACTCCGGAAGCAACAAAGGCCTTTGAACATCTTAAAGAGGCAATGTGCCAAGCACCGGTCTTAGCTACACCGGACTTCACAAAAACCTTTATTGTGGAATGTGATGCTTCAGGAAATGGAATTGGTGCTGTTCTAATGCAAGATGAAAGACCCATTGCTTTTGAAAGTCGTCCAATCAAGGGAAAGTTTTTAAGCAAAGCTATTTATGAGAAGGAAATGTTGGCAATACTCCATGCACTTAAGAAATGGCGACCCTACCTAATGGGAAGACACTTCAAGGTAAAAACGGATCATGATAGCCTTAAATACTTTTTAGAACAAAGATTATCCTCTGAAGAGCAACAAAAGTGGGTCACAAAGATGTTGGGTTATGACTTTGAAATCATCTACAAAAAAGGGAAGCAAAATGTGGTGGCAGATGCACTCTCAAGAAAGGATGAGGATGTGGAAGCATTGTTGTGTGCCATTTCTATTATCCAACCAGATTGGATAAACGAAGCAAAGGAGGAATGGAAGAATGACGAAGAAGTGTGGGCACTTATTCGAAAGCTACAACAAGATTCCAGTACTTCTGATACATTTAGCTGGCAAAATGATTCGTTATGGTACAAAGATCGCTTATACCTCTGTAAGAATTCCCAGCTAAAACAAAAGATTCTTATGGAATTGCACACTTCTCCCTTAGGAGGGCACTCAGGATTTTTAAAAACTTACCACAGGGTTAAGAAGGAATTTTTTTGGGATGGCCTTAAATCAGATATTCAAAAGTTTGTGGCGGAATGTTTGGTTTGCCAACAAAATAAAGTTGAAACAATTAAGACACCGGGTCTATTACAACCTTTATCCATTCCAAGCCAACGTTGGGAGGAGGTTTCAATGGATTTTATCACAGGTTTACCCAAGTCTGAGGGAAAGAGTGTCATCATGGTGGTAGTTGACAGACTTACCAAGTATGCACACTTTTGTGCATTATCACATCCATTTAAAGCCAGTACAGTTTCTACTGCATTTATGGAAACATTTCAAAAGCTACATGGAAACCCAAAGATTATTGTAAGTGACAGAGATCCCATTTTCACTGGAAATTTTTGGACAGAATTATTTTCTTGTCTTGGTACTCAGTTAGCTCATAGCTCATCTTATCATCCTCAATCTGATGGGCAAACTGAGATAGTAAACAAATGTTTGGAAGGATATCTTCGTTGCTTTGTATCTGATAAACAGACACAATGGGTCAAATGGTTGCCTCTGGCTGAATGGTGGTATAACACTTCCTTCCATACAGCAACAAAAATGACCCCATTTATGGCACTTTATGGGTATCAACCACCATCCATCACATCATATTTAAGAGAAAATTCTAAGGTTCAGGCAGTGGAACATCACATCGAACATCAACAACAAGTCCTCCAACTCTTAAAGGATAACCTCGTGTTGGCACAAAATAGAATGAAACAACAGGCAGATCAACATCGCAGTGAAAGAAGTTTTGATGTAGGTGATTGGGTATTCCTACGGCTACAACCATATAAGCAAATGTCCCTAAAGCAAGCTAAGAAGGATAATAAATTATCACCAAAGTATTATGGTCCGTACAAGGTGTTGGAAAAGATTGGTACTATGGCATACAAATTGGAGCTTCCTGCAGCTTCTCGATTGCACCCAGTTTTCCATGTTTCATGTTTAAAGAAGGTTATAGGCGACAAGCTCCAAGTTCAAACAATATTGCCAGAACTTGACGAGGAAGGAAAAATTATATTGGAACCGGAAGCAGTCACAGAAACAAGAACTCGACAGCTACGAAATCGATCAATTTCAGAGTATCTTATCAAGTGGAAGAACTTATCCACTGAAGATTCCACATGGGAGGATGAGAATTTTATGCAGAAGTATCCAGAACTACTCAAGCGTTGAGGACAACACTTTTTTGAAGGAGAGGGGCATGTTGGGTCCCTATAATACTAGTGATTACCCCATTACTATTGTAGTTATACCCTTATTTATATTGTTGTGCCCCTATTACCCCCATATTGTTATTTATGTGCCCCATAGAATCCCTCTATTGTTATTTTTGTGGCTTTATATTATTATTGTTAGGTCGGCTGGATTATATTGTGACTCCTTAGACTCCTATATATAGAAAGGAGGTTTTATCATTTGTATCATCCAAGAATTGTTCATTCATGTAATGTAAAGGAGGTTTCCCCCTCGAAGAGGCTGAATTCTAAGGCGTTGATCTATCTTTTCTTGAGCTGGTTTCATAACATCGACAGTGTTGGTTATGGATTAGGTTTTTCAGGTAATTTTTATGGTTTTCAGGGCATTCAATTGAGATGGTCTAGTGTCTCGCTGTAGACATGTGTCGATCAAGAGTGTCATCAAGATTGGTCGATGACATGTGTCTTATCCTTCATCTTGGAAGGTTTTGATGTCGGCATGGGTGTCAGTGATGGTGAAGGATCAATATGGTTTGGTTGTCGTCACAACTGAGAACTGTGTTAAAGATATGCATTGGTATGTCATCATGCGACAAATGTCGCTAATGTCACTTACTGACAAAAGATTGTACAAGGGTTGATAAATTTGATTTACTAAACCCTAATCTACATATAAACCTAAACCCTAAACCCAAGTCATAAACCTATGCTAAATCTATGTATTAATGCTACACCTAAAACCATACACCAAAGACATATACATATGCTCTAAACCTATGCCTAAATCCTAAAACCCTAACCATCACATTACAAAACCCTCAACCCTATGTATAAACCCTCCTAGGCTATTATAAACATTGTAAAACATAAAAAACTCTTAACACAGTCACTAACCGCGTTCTCAAACCACAGTGGGACTATTAGTCATATGAACAAGCAGGAGGGTTAGCCAACCACCAGTTCCTAACCACAGCAGGGTTATAAGCTGCGACGATAAAATGTGATCAGGTATGGAACCATTGGGGGTTATGTAACCATTAGGTTTGACTATATAGGTATAAACTGTAAAATGTGACAAAGTTTAATGTAACCGCGGAGTTAACATTTGTGGCGGAGGTTATAAATAGGCTAACCGTGTCGAGGTTGTCACATGTGAACGTAGTTCCGGGGAACCATTAACCATCACCATCAAGATACTTGCAAGATGTCAGATCAAGGTTAGACTGTCTCATTCAGATGTGTGCATTAAACCTCCTCCACCTGGTTAGCAAGACACCAGTGGTCTTGTGTTTATTATATGGTTTAAAATGGGTTTTGTTGCAGTTTTGGTAAAACAAACTAATTCGACCACCTTTGGAACGTGCCTATGTGTCACTATGCTAGAAGACCGAGTTTGTAAACCTATCCAATAAAACAAAATACATCTTCAAGCCAGCCCAAGGAGGTTTTTATGTACATGCAGGCTTTTAAAAGGCGAATTTGCTTTCATTCATCAGGAGAGTGGTTTTTTACTTTTTGCTTGCAGATTCTTGAGGTCATAGACAGTTTTGTTTTCAGTGTTACGGAAGCATTGAGAGTCGGAATTGGAATCCGTAAGAGGTGTTGCAAATATGGTTCAGAGGTTTATCTGATGACAGTGATCAGAAGTGCCTGTGTGCACACTAAAATTGATAAACTCTTGTGTAATCAACACCTTCTTCTCATTCCTAATAAAATGATTGCCCATCTTGAAAGTGGACCTAGAGACGTATTCCATCAGGGATGAACTTTGTCATCAATCTTGTTGTCTGCTATCAATGTGTTTTTACTATTTTCACTTTTCTTATGCATTGATTTTATGCCTAATCAGTTTTCGTAAAGTCTGATTCTCAAGAAATTTTCCTGGATTTCCGCACTTTCATCTAACATTCAAATCATTAATGGTTATTTATTTCAGATAATATAATTTGGTATCAAAGCAGGTTGCATTTATAGAATTTTCCATTGAATGTTAACCAGGTCAATGTCGAAGCGAGGAGAAGGATTCCTTAAGCAAATCGATCTAGAGATTGGAAAGTGATGAGTCATTCATAAATCAACCATGTCAGGACCTCATGCAAGTGAAAACACTGAAACTGAGATGAGTGAAGAACAGTTTCAGCAAGCATTCTTGATTATTGAATAGATGTTGGGAGAATTGTACAAAGAGAAGAAGGCAAGAGATGCAGCTTCTTCTTCAAAGCCATCGAAGAAGGACAAAGGTAAAGGGAGACTGATAAACCTCCTTCAACTCCATCATCTCCATCATCATCTTCTTCTTCTTCTTATTCCAGCATAGAATTTGAAATGGAAAAGAAACCTAAGAAAATGTCTCTTTTGAAACTTGATGTTAAATTTGAGTTACATGTTTATGATGGTGAAATGAATCCTGAAAAGATAGATAACCGGATAAAGCAATTAGAACTGTATTGTCGCATTCAAGACATTTCTAGCGATAAAAATAAAATTCAGTTATCTACACTAAGAATGTGGGGAACAACTTTAATCTGGTGGGAAGGTAAAACTCAGATAGATTTAAAGCGTAAAGGAAAAGTCATCTCTTCATGGTCTAAGTTTTTAAAATCTCTTAGGAAATAGTTCTATCCTTTAGGATACATGTAGCAAGTTGTTATTGATTGGTAGCATCTGAGGCAAGGTAAAAGGAAGAGTGTTCAAGAGTTTACTCAGGAATTCATAAAGAAAACATTGGCACTTGGTATTTCATTGGATACACGTGAAACTTTGTTAAAATACATTGACAATTTACATTCATATTTGCAGCATACATTATTAATGTTTAATCTTGATGACTTTGATGAGGTTTGTGTTCAGACCATACATATTGAATCAAGTGGCAGACCATTCAATTTTTCATCACAGTCATCCAAACAGTTGCAAACCAAAGGTTCCAATGATAATAAGGGGAAGAACAACTCGAAGAGAAAGAAATCAACGATCATTCAGAAGGAAAGACCTACTTGTTCTCATTTCTAGAGAATCAGTCATGATGAATCAAAGTACTAGAAACTTCATCTAGAACATAAGCCCAAAAACTTCCTTAAGGAGAAGGATGAAAAAGAAGGCCATTGTTGCAGTCCAGCAGGATCTAGGTTCAGATTCAGGTGATGAAAGGAGCATAACCACCGTGGTTACAACATGTAAAAGTTCTGACACTGGTTCAAGTTTAAAAAATATTGCATCTTCTTCAAACATAAATCCGTCACATGAGGATAAAAGAGTTGAATTGTTTAACATAAGGATAACTTCTAAGCATAAAAATATAGATACAATGTTTGACAGTGGATCATAGGAGAATTTAATCTCTGAATATTTAGTTAAAATTTTGGGTTTGGAAACACGGAATCATCCAAGACCTTACCCGTTAGGATGGCTAAATAAATCAACTTAGATAGAAGTGACCAAACAATGTCGATTAAGATTTACCATAATAGCTAATTACTTTAATGAAGTGGAATTAGATGTGGTTCTAGTAGACATATGTGGAGTTGTCCTAGGAAGTCCTTATCTTTATGATCATGATGCCGTATTTTACATTAGAGAACATTAATATCACCTTAAGGAACATGGGGTTGAATTTATTGTCATTGCACAAAACAAAAATCACTTGAATTCAGTTAATGTTAATCAGATGAGGCAATTAATAAGTTAAAACAAGAGGTTTGTAATCATGTGTGTAAAGGATCAACATAACAATAAACATGATTCTTATTTAAGTTAAGCAACTCAACTTAAAGATGGTTTATTTAAAAAGATAGAAACTTCTTCAGTTCTATGTAAAACCAAACATATTATTCAAAAGTAGGGATTACAACATGAATTACAGTTTGTGCCTAAAGCTCCTCTTCCTAATGTCAGAATGAATCAATTTAGTTTAAGTTTGGAACTTAACAGTTATAGGGATGTAGATCAATATTTGGGAAAGTCAATGTTCAATTTTTGTTGTACTGTGTCACCATTTCATGTCTCGAATAGTTTCAAAGCCTCTTTTCAAGTGGAAAGGAGACCTATTTGTTTTCATATCAAAGCCTTTTCTAAAGTAGTGTTAAAGTGTCTAATGGGAACTTATGCACCAGAGGAAAGTGCTAACCAATGCAAACATCATTTAATGAGTGAAGAAAAAGTGAGTCAAACAAATCAATAGCTAAATCAATACTTTCAAAGACAAACTAAGTTGCATCAAATTTCACCTTACAGTTTGATAGGTTCATTGCAGCAAGTTCTCTTAGTAATCAGGAAGCACGAAAGTATGTGTAATCAAGTAGTTGGTTTGATGTTAAGAGTATCTTTGATTGTCTCTGTTATTTCGCAAAATGGATTGTTTATACATGTTGACGGTATTAAACAACATCCAGTAAAGACTGTTTTCAAAGATTATGAATCATTAACTCATGGTTCTTTGTGGAAACGAATCAATTGCCATGTTCATAATAGGTTGTTTTCCCATCGGTGCAAGTTGTTCATACTACGGATGGATGAAACAATTCACCGACTTGAAAAGTGCCATGGTAAGCATCATCAAGGGCATCACTTGTAGGTGATTTATCAAATGTATTAGTACATCGTCAAGTCAAGGTGGAAAGAGAGGGAGTTCTACCCTCATCGACTAATTTTTTAGTCAAATTTTTGTGGTCGAAAAACTTTCAAGTGTAGAGGAATGATCCAAGACGATTCCATTGATTCATTGCACAGGTGTTCAAGTGTCATCATCAGTGTTCAGTGTCATTGTCAATTCAGTTCATCTTTGACAATCGATAATGTTGGTTATGGATCAGGTTGTTCAGGTAATATTTATGGTTTTTAGGGCATTCAGTTGAGATAGTTTAACACATGGCTGTCGACTTGTGTCCATCGACAGTTCCGCCAATATTGGTCAATGAAATGTGTCTTGTCATTCATCTTCACAGGTTTTGATGTCTACATGGGTGTCTTTTATGGAAAAGGATCGATATGGTTTGGTTGTTATTACAACTAAGGACTATGTCGACGATATGCATTGGTACGTCATCATGCAACAAATGTTGCTAATGTCGCTTACTGACAAAACATTGTACAAGGGTTGATAAATTTGATTTACTAAACCCTAATATACATCTAACCCTAAATCCTAAACCTAAGTCATAAACCTATGCTAAATCTATGTATTAAAACATTAGAAATCCAAAAACCTATGCTACACCTAAAACCATACGCTAAAGACATATACCTAAGCTTTAAACCTATGCCTAAGTCCTAAAACCCTAATCATCGCATTACAAAACCCTCAACCCTATGTATAAACCCTCTCAGACTATTATAAACATTGTAAAACATATAAAACTCTTAACACAATCACTACCTGTGTTCTCAAACCGTAGTGGGACTGTTAGTCATATGAACAAGCAGGATGGTTAGCCAACCGCCAGTTCCTAACCGCAACGGGGTTCTAAACCGCAATGATAACATGTGATCAGGTGCAAAACCATAGAGTTTTAGGTAACCATCAGGTCTGATTGCACCAATATAAAATATGACATGTGATGGAGTTTAATGTAACCATAGAGTTAACATTTGTGGTGGAGGTTATAAAGAGGCTAATCGTTATCGGAAATCGCGTCGGAGTTGTCGCATGTGAACGCAGCTCCTCGAAACAGTTAATCGTCACCATTGGGATAGACTCCAGATGTCAAATCATGGTTAGACTATTCCATTCACATGTGGGTGGTCAACCTCCTCTACCTAGCTAGCAAGCCACCAACGGTCCTATGTTTATTATATGGTTTAAAATGGGTTTTGTTGCAGTTTTGGTAAAAAAAACTAATTCAACCACTTTAGGAACCTCCCTATTTGTCCCTATTCTACAAGATCGAGTTGGTAAACCTATCCAATACAACCAAATATGTATACAAGCCATCTGATGGAGGTTTTCATGTACATGTAGGCTTTTAAAATGCGGATTTTCCTTCATTGATCAGGAGAGTGGTTATTGAGTTTTTGCTTGCAGATTCTTCAAGTCATAGGCAGTTTTGTTTTTATTGTTACGGGAGAATTGGGAGTTGGAATTGGAATCCATATGAGGCATTGGAAAGATGGTTCAGAGGGATATCTGATGGAAGTGATAAGAAGTGCTAGTGTGAACATTTAGAATGATCAAATATCTGTGTAATAGACACCTTCTTCTCATTCCTAATCAAAACGGTCGCCCATCTTGAAAGAGGACCGGGAGACGTAGTCCATCAGGGACAAACTCAGTCATCAATCTTCTTGTCTGGTATCACTATGTTTTTACTATTTTCACTTTTTTTATGTATCGGTTGTATGTTTAATCAGTTATCGTAAAGTCATCTTCTCAAGCAATTTTCCTCAATTTCCACACTTTCAGCTAACATTCAAATCATTAATGGTTAATTAATTCTACGTCAGTTTTAGTTTATGATAATTTTAGATCATTGTGTCAATAATGCAATGCATTAGCTTCTCGATTTCTAGGTGCGAGAACTTCCCAGTGTCAGCTATGTCCCAATCTTCAAGCTTTAAGAGAGGAAGTTTCCCCAAGTGCGGTACTTCAAAAAAAATCTCATCCGGCAGTAGACGGGTTTGCGAGGGGACCTTTGTCTCATCAATATATTTTGGCACCTTGGTCATGCCCTTGCATGGAGGGACATACTTAGGCAACTGAGTGATAAAGTCAGCACCCTGGACTTTAACTTCATCCATGTCTATCCCCACGTCCTCGTCATCCGTCAGTATGTCTTCAATTTCTTCCTCATATGGCTCCAGATTGATGGCTTTTCCCTTTTCCTGTGCGGTGGGCTTGTCCTTCGGTGGGTTGCTTCTCAGCGATGCACGCACTAGTATTGCAGGCTACTTGCCTCTCTTATCCTTCATGCTCTCCTTGATTGGGCTCAGCTTCAGTCTAGGTTTCTCTGGTGATTTGGGAACTTTAGCTAAGACTTTGGCAACCTCTAGAGTAGCTTCCTCTGCCTCCATAACAACTTCTGGCACAGCCTCCTCGGTTGTCACTGCTTCGGTATCCATAGCTTTTGTGGGTGCCGACATGATGTTCTGCAATAACTCTTGTGTCACCTTCAGCAATGTCTTGTATATTGAACTGGCTATCAGAGCTTCGAAGTTCTTTCAGTTCATGTGCGCTTGAGAGCTCAACAACTCAATTCTCAAAATGCAGGTGTTTTTCGTTGGGTAGCCACCTATAATTTATAGGGCCTTTTGAATTCAAATCCGACTGTTCCCCCCACATTTGGTTCATTAATCCGAGATTGGCGGTAGAATTCAAGGATCTGACCCATAAATTTTATCTAAAATGTCAGCTGCCCTGTCAATTTGGCCACATTTATATCATCAAATCATGAACAGTGACTTTAATAGTCACTTTCTAGCTGACCTGCATGATTTCTGCCTGGGCAACAGAGTCCCATTCACGCTATCGTGAACCCTATGACACTTTCTTGCTTTGTACAATCCTCCAATCGTGCAACTCCCCAACCCGGGCAGTGTAGTTTATAGTCTCACACCTCCTTTCTGCTACCTAGAGTGCTAAGACTGTGCTACCTTCATATAGTCACATGGCTAGACCACTGGTCTATGGCTTCAATCTATTGCCATTCACTTATCCTGGGAAGGGATCTCCATTCAATTTAACCAACTGAACTGCTCCACTATTGGTAATCTCCTTAGTGACATAGGGCCTTAACCAGTGCATTTTGAATTTCCCTGCAAATTTATCAAACTTGTTGTCATATAAAAAACTAGGTCATTTACCTTAAAGGTGCACAACTTAATGTGTTGAACATGCCATGATTTTTCGCGCTACGTTTGGACCTGTTGGTGAAAGCTAGCTAGGAATCTCTCTTCCCCAAGCTCAGTCAGTTGCACAAGCCTCTCTTCTAGGACTCCACGATCCGTCATACCTATGAGTGGCGCTATGAATAGACTAGGAACAATGTATTCCATGGGGATCACTGCTTCAATGCCATATACAAGCCAAAAGGATGTCTGTCAAGTCAACTTCTTGCATGTCGTCTGATAGGCCCATAGTACTGTGGGTATGTGCAGGTCTGAATCCATTCACTGAGCATTACAAACCTTTTTTAGCGAGTTTTCCAGCACCTTATTGAATGCTTCGATCGTCCCGTTATCCTGCAGATGATAAGGTGTGCTCTCCTAGTGATATACCTAAAATTCCTCTGTCAACGTGTTGATTGTTTGATTCAAAAAGTGCGGACCGTGATCACTCACCAAAATCTTTGGACACCCAAATAGCATCAGTACATTCTCAAAGAGGAACTTTGCAGCAGTCACACCTGTGAAATCTTTCACAAGGTGTGCCTCCGCCCATCGAGTCAAATACTCAGTTGTAGTGATATTGTACCACGCTCCTATCTTCTTGCCTTGGGGCTGAACGGGTCCCACAAAATCTATTGCCCATTTTTTCAAAGGTTTGTAACATCATCTCTGGATTCAGAGGTAGCTCATCTCTCCGTGATGGCCTACCCATCCTTTGACACACATCACACACCTTGCATTAAACTTTTGAATCCTGATGTAGGGTTGGCCACCACAACCTTGTGTGTAGAATCTTTTGTGCAATTTCTCTCCCCGCATAATGACCTCCCGACGCACCCCCATGAGCATCCACAACGATACTACCCTGTTCAAACTCCAATACATATCGTTGCAATATTTCATCAGACCCCATTTTGTACAGATGCCCAACAATAATAGAAAAGTTTGTCGTGTGCACCACTAACTCCTTCTTCTTCTGGATGGTGTAACCTTCCGGGGCAGTTCATGTCATTAGGAAGTGTATGATATCTTCAAAATGACCATCCACAATGTGCACAACAAATAGCTATGCGTCAAGTAATTCGTCCTCCAAATTAGTGGCTCTTCCCTTGTTTCGATGCATGACAGATGGTCTGAGCCCATGTTCAGTCATCTAGGCTTCACAATAACTTCAAAATCATACTCTCGGAACAATAACAACCACCTACAGATTCTCCCCCCCAACATAGGCTTATTGACCAGGTATTTCAATGCAGAATGATCCATATACATATTAAAATGTCCACCCAACAAATAGTGTGTAAACTTCTGGAGCGTGTATACCATGGCTAACCCCTCGCGCTCTGTGCTAGAATAGTTCTTTTGAGCTTTGGATAACCTTATAATCACGAATGCTATAGGATGGTCCAATTCTCCTTCGCTGGCTTGTGTCAATACTTCTCCCAATGCGATACATGATGCATTGACATGTACATGAAACTCCTTCTTCTAATCTGGGAAGACTAAAATTGGCGGGGTGACCATGTTCTATTTCAATACATCCAAGATTTTCTTACAGTCCTCATTCCAGTAGAATGTGACATCCTTTTTAAACAACTTCTCCACAGGCACAGTGATCTGGGCATATCCCTTGATAAACTTCCTATAATACTCATTATGTCCTAAGTTGTTTCACACTCCTCAGTGCTTCTGAGTTAAGTATCGCTGCGATCTTCATAGGATCTACCATCAGTCCCTGTCTACAAACCACATGACCCAACAGAGTCCCAGAAGGAACACAAAATAGGCACCTCTTCAGATTGAGTGTGATTTCGTACCTTCAAAAGGTATCTAGCATCAGGCGCAAACTTACCACATGGTGTTTCAACAGCCCAAACATAGTCTAGTTATCAAAGTACACTTCCAAGAATTTATGAATAAATTCCTTGAACACAACAATGATGACGCGCGAAAAATCGCAGGTGCATTCTTCAATCTGAAAGGCATTATAGTGTACTAAAAACATCCCCACTCTGTCATGAAGGTTGTCTTACTTCTATCCTCCAGTGCGATTTTTATCTGATGGTACCCCAAGAACCCATCAGCGAAGGAGTACACTTCTTGGCCACCTACATTATCTAATACCTCATCAGTAAATCGAGTGAGGAAAGAATCATGTGTGCAAGTGTCATTCAACTTTCGGAGATCTACGCATATCCTTATTTTATCTTTCTGCTTCTTTTCTTGTACCACCATTGGGCTCACCCAATCATATTCTTCTAGCAATCATGCTTGCCACAAGCATCTTGTCTAGCTCTATGTGGACCTTCTCCTTATACTTTGGATTGAGACAATAAGGTCTTTTCTTAACCAGTTTCACGCTAGCTTTTAATGTGATCATCATAACACCTAGGTCTCCTATTATCCCTTTTAGATCCGCAAACTTGGTAGCAAACAAATCCTAGTATTCGTGAAGCAATTTAGCAACCTTATCCATTGTCACATCATCCTAGTAATCTCCAATCTTCGCGAATTTGGGCTTCACCACCGTACCAATATTTACCTATTTCATTTTCAATGGCGCAATTATATCAGGATTCTCAGTCTGCAGTCTGTCAACCTTGTGGTGACCCTCTGTTTCAGGGATCCTCATATTCTTCTTCACCAACCACGTTATAACATTCCAGCATGTGGCTCAGCTAAGTAGTCCAATCAGGTTGAATCAGGTCCAAAGGATCTTGTGGTATCCTAAACATTGTTGATTTCACTTCTTGTAGTGCTGCGTCAATACAGTAAAACTTGTCTTCAAAGCTGAATGTCAGTATGAATCCTTCGCACAAAATATCCCATTCACTTATATCAAGGTGGAGCTCTGCTTCCAAGTACCAGTTCATTGGGATGACATCCAAGGTATGACAGAACAAGTGCACCCATTCCGGTTGGGGCTTCGCTCAATAAGCTTGAGCCCATTTGGCCAAGTGTGCATGCGGATCATCCTTCGCATCATATGTGTCTGTCATTTGTACCTTTAGCATCCCAAAGCATGTGTGCATCATTCTCCTACACTTGCACCAATCATCAAATCCACCCTTGTGTGTACCCCACCTTCTCGCAGGCGTAGCATGCAATGCCCAGTCCAAAGCCTGGAAGATCTGCCTCTCAGGTACCTCCCTCTCAAATGCATCCAAAAATATATCTACATCATTTAGGCCATCGTAAGTGGGAAGATTTCTTACTTCTGATGACACACAATGCAATGACCGGGTCATCATGTTACAACTTAGTGTGGTTAATTCATGCAGCCGATTCTACCAGTGCTCTCATTCTTTGTCAGAGTCTGAGGTGCAGGAACTCTCACAATCCCATGTAATTCATCTGTCCACTATCTGGTTCACCCGATCTTGGTCTCGCATTATTATCTTATATATACATTCCAATTCGTTGTCGCTCTCATAATCATGCACTAGTTTAGTATAGCATAATCCTTGAGCAGGATCTAGGGGTACTATTACCTAGAGTGATTTATTCTCAAAAATCATCTTTCGCTTCTTTAGGTTGATTACTCCATTCATATGAGTAGCCCAATCAATGCCAAGGAGCGTAGGGTAGGGTTTGCTTTCATCCACAATTTCTATCACTTCAAAGTCAGCCAATGCGCTCATGTTCTCAATATCTATAGTCACTCCTTGCAGCTGCCCCATGGGGATGATCTTCTGCTGATTTTCCATCCTTAACTAAATTAGAGACTACTATAGCGTGGGTCTTTCCATCCACTCCCAAGTCTGCTTTGGTAGAAAGTTTGCATCTGACCCCAGATCCAAAATAACCTGATCCATTTTATATTCTCCTATCTGTGTGGTTTGTCTCATCTCTCATCCTGTCCTTGTTTTATGCTTACCAATCTTTCGCACCACGTGCGGTTCACCCAGAGTGTTTTCGATGCATCTATTTATAAGCTCCTATAATCCCTCTATATCCTTTCTGTCATGCAGTAGCTTCATGCACATTTCTAGAAAGGTCAAAAGCATAGAAGGGTTCATCTCTTGATCATGCTTATCCTTGCTCCCTAAGGTGGAGGCCTCAGCGAAGCTCTTCTTTGTTTCATGTGTGGGCTCCAAATCAAATTCAACCTCCTTTAGCGGTGCTTTGTGAACCCATGTGTTGTCTTCGGGTTGTTTCCCCTTATCATTGCCCATTGTAATTCCACTTCAAAGTACTATATTCACATTCAGATCCTCTTCGTGAGGCTTAGACCTCACCATCTACAAGTTCTGAGTCAGCTAAGGTGGTAAGGCCCCTTTGTCGCGTATCCTTACTATTAGCATCAGACAGTACTCTATTTCATGATCAAACAGAGTGTAATATTTGCACGAAGGATGCGTTGCGTCAGTGCAATCATAAGCATAGTGTCCTAGTCCTCCATAACCGTAGCAGATTAGCTGTCCTTGACCTCTGCTAGGTCCTCCTCCACCTCAGCCTCGTCCGCACCGTTGAAAGCCTGTTCACTCCATCCCTACATTCTGGTCACAGGGTCGTGTTTCTACCTGAACCCTATAGGCAAGTGTTATGTCCATCATCAATTCATAACTTCTGCAACTGTTCTCATCATGCCCTACCGATCTGCAGAACTTGCAGAACAGTTGTTGTGGTGTATGTACAAACTTCTGCAGAAAATGAAAGTTATATGTTGTATGTTTCCTTGTTACCTGACATATAGTGCACCACAACGTATGCCCCTCGCTTGGTCCTACTCGAGCTTTCAGCCTCAAAGGCATCATTCCTCCTACAATATAGTTAGCCAAGACCAGGAAATGGTCTTTGTTATGCCCCTAAACTTTAGATTTCAAGAACCATACCTGTTCGCGCCCCTCCAGTCGAACCCCTCTATCCTGCTTCAAACTTCACATTTCAAGGCAAAGCTTTTGCAACTGCACATGGATCTACTGAACCCCCAGATTCAGATGTTGCATTGGTGTTTCATGCAGTCTCATTGAAATCTCCAAGGCCTCTGACTCAGTTGTAATCTTCGGTTGTGACAACGCAACCCTTAGGTGTTGCAGGGGCGAAGCCACAAACTACTCATGGTGTTGTCCATTTGTTAAGTTCATATTAGCTTTATGGATTTTACACTTCAATCTCTGATCCAATTCCCAAGGTGTCTCTCCTAGTTTCATCACATTTTTCTTGAACCCCAGAATCAATTGTGCCTCAGATTTGGGCCTACTGAACTCTGCCACACCAGAATTTGGGTTATCATTAGAGTACTTGATGTACCAGCTTAGCACATGATCCTGCAAAGCACTAACCAATGTTTCCTTCTTCATGTGATCATCTATAATGCCCTGATCTTCCCATACAGTTTTCATAATGAACCAAAATTGGTCTGGGTCCTCATTTCCCAAGACTTTAAACAAAGGGAGCTTCACAGAATTTCCCATGATGAGCTATGGTGGAGGGGCTAGTGGTGCGGGTGAGGTCGCAGGTGATGGTGGTAAAGTTGGAGGTGGTTTAGGCGGAGGTGGTAGTTGCGAGAATCCTTGTCTGATTAACTGAATTTCACTTCATGGAGAAGCCTGTGCTACTCCCTCTTCGTCACCCATTGGAGGTGAAATCAATGGGACCCTTTCTTCCTTCATTCTTGTAACTCTTTCCACTTGGCATAGCTCCGAGCATCAAGTTAGCTACATAACCCATTTTTTTCACAATAACATATTAATCCAGGTATTCAAAGACTTCAAGTACTTACCTCGCAGGCCTTTGAAAAAGCACCATTAAGCTTCATTGTAGCTAACTAAGGTATCGAACACGAATTGAGTCACAAATCCTCCTATGATGCGATCGAGCCAATGACCAATAGCATGGGCGATATTATCCTCAAAGGCTTCCAGTCTGTGTAGTAACTCCAGGATCTAGAAAATAGGACCGTCAAGTCTCCACCTTCCTTGGCTATCATCTAGCTTCGTGATCCACTCATATATCTCAACCAGAAAGGAATAGAAAAATATCTTGTGAATTTTTGTATACAGATACCTGTCCAACCAATGTTCCTTTTTTAGTCGCAGATTTTTGTTCTCCTACACCACGAATTCGTTGATCTTCCTATCCAACCAATCTCCGATCTCTTTCTTAGTTGGATTCCAGTGATACGACATCACACATCTCTTATGCAAATTCCGGTCTTGGCAATGGAACCATTTGTTGGCTACATGGGGCCTAACCGAGGATCAACATTAATTAGCCAAACAAATCCCTACACTACTGGCCCTTTCACCAACAGCCTGTGGAGCGCCAACCTTATCTCCCAAAGCAGTATGGGGGGATGCTGGAACCACGTTTCCACATCTTGAGATGGTCCTGATGTCTGTTTATACCTTCTGTTCCTACTTTGACGTAGGTTGTTAAGTTCTAGGGCTCTGTCTATCTAGCCCTTTATTTTGCGCTTCAGTACTTCTGTGAAGGAGGGCAATTAACCATCGCGCAACCCTAATTTTTGGTCCAGGTACTTTCATGTTACTACGATAACATATTGTACAATTTCCCACGTTATCTTAAGTGTTTTACTTATCTTACTAAACAATCATAGTTAGCACCACATAATCTGATATTCTTACTTGTGTTTGATTAACTAATACAGTCACATACATTCACGCATCACATAAACATTGTAAATTAAACCCAAAATGCAGTATAACCAGATGCATTAACAGAAAATAAAGACATAGAAATTGTAGAATACTTCTCTTTATTGATATCTTTAGACCATTACAGACTCTACCCACCCTGCACACACAGCTACAGGGGTCGATGCACTAAGATACAAACTTCTAGCCTAGGCTTCTATGCACTCAATTGCAGAGCCTCTACCTATGCTAAGACCCAAAACTTAGACTTCTCTATAAAGACTCCAAACTTTGTCTTCCGGTCCCCAAAAACTTATCACTAATTAGAGCTTACTTAATTAGCTCTTTTTATGCAATCCCATGGTCTACAAACCATAGTAGTTCTTTATAGCCGACTTTACACTTTGAAAAACAAGGGTAGACAACCCTTTATTACGCATGACACCTTCGCGCTCTGCGACCACAAAATGTGGAGACTTTACAACTTTATTACAAACTTTGATGCAAAACATAGGCTTTTAGCCACAAAATTGTCCTTGGGGCATTTCGTTTCCAACAATGTGAAGTATGGTTTTCACAGGAACTTCATAAGCCTAAAGATATTAGAAAATAATAACAAATACATACGAATTTCTTCGACATTCCTCTTGAGTGAGACAATTTACCACTAAATTTTTAAGTTCTTTTTTTTGGTCCACAAGATCATTAGGGAGATACTTCAGCAAAAGTGTTGCTAGGTGGAAAAGCACTATCCTTAATTTCTCATTGTACTTTACACATACCTCTTTATGTGGATAAAACATCTTTTCAATGATATGTTTTATAATAGAATGACCAACAACATGCCCATTTTGACCCTTTACTGTTGGGCTGTTATGAATGGCCAACCACCTAAGTACTATCTCCAAAGAAGAGGACTTCCAAATACCTTGAAACCTCCTTATATGTAGGATTTGTCAAAGCATATGATCCCTTTTTCATTTCTTAAATGTCAGCATGGAGAATTTTTGTTCAGCAACATTTTTTGAGTTGCAAAATGTGCATTTGCAATTCATGCAATCTGGTTACTAGTTTGCATTCAAGAAGACATGGGATGTTTTTCTTGAAATCTTGAAGTGGGTTGAAGTCTCTAAACTATTTTCATTGGAATCTCTAATCATTACAACAATCAATACAAATGTGTTGTTAATCATCATCTTTGTACAATCATGTGACTCAATCCTTATGGTAGGAAAAAGGTATCAATTGATGTTGCAAGTGGAGAGGTTCCTAAATCGAGCTTAAGAGAAACATATGGACCTTTATCAAATGAAGTCCTAGTTTGAAAGGCCCTAAAAAGTTTCCCTCCCAAAAAGGACCAAATCGACACTAAGTCTCGCAATGTCATGACAGGAGGTGTTGTCCATGTCAAAGGTTCAGCAAAATATAAACACAAAACTTGTGAAAACGGGCTAAAGCATCTTGATGGTATCATTCTTATTTGCAGGGGACGAGACTGCACTAAATAAGTGTTCAATATAAGTAAATTTTGACATAAAATTATGGTTCAGTTTGTTGAATTTTTCATAAGGCCTCCATAAATTTTCAATGATGATGAGATACACTCATTATCCTCCTATGAAGTACCTGCCAATTCTATTGAGTATTCCTTCTCATATCCATTTCTGAAAGGAGTGAGGCCAGTTCTACACTGAAGCTCATTGGAAATATCACTTGCAAAATTCTATCACAAAATCACCAAGGAAAAGAGAAATTGTGTCAGATATTCTTATTGACTCAATGCATACTTACCTGGGAATATCCTCACTTGAGAAAATCAGCCTAAGGTACGAGAATTGCACATTTGATGAAGGGAAAACCAAGGTGGATTAGGTAGTACTTGGAAGTGGAATTGGAGGACCTTATGTTGTGAGCCTTATCGATGGATTGTTGGGTTTTTCTATATTATTTCCATGACTATTAGGTGGTCAGATCTACCTACAATTTTTTGCATGGATTTTGCACACGGTTTTGGGTGTGATGGTTTTCAATCCATGGTATTTTCTAGATCTGGTCAAGGGAACTACGATTATGTTCTAATCCAAGGTTAATGGATTGGGATTTATGGATGCTTCGTCATGTATATATATGTATTGTAACATTGAAAGGAACATAATTAAAAATCAATCTGGTGGTCCCGATTTTGGGATCCATGGGAAAATATATATTTATATTTGTTTTATGTGTTATGCTCTCGTTATTGTTTATTTTTAGTTTTAGAATTCATATGTAGGTAATTTCTGTATGGGGTTAAAACCTACATTTGGTATTAGATTTTTTTTGGCTTCATGGGGGCATCTTTATTGCTGAGGGTTTTTTCTCAAGCTTGTGGTAGAGCCTGTTCAGTGGGAGATCTGCGAAATTGATTCTGGTGGTGAAAGAAGATGTTGAGTAGTGGAAATATAGAAATCGATAAATTTAATGCTCAAAGTTTTGAGTTGTGGAAAATCAAGATGGAGGATATTTTGGTGGATGAATATTAGTGGATGTAGTAGAACCAAGTACTAAACCAATGGGAGTGTCCGATGAAGAATGAAAGAAGTTGGATTAGAAGGCAAAGAGGACAATATGATTATGTCTTAGATTCAGTATTTTTAAACATATCAGGAAAAGTTACGATGAAGGATTTGTGGGACAAGTTAGGGAAATTTTCCAATCTAAGCCTCTGGTGAATAAACTATTTCTACGGGAAAAAATCTATAACCTAAGGATGAAACATGGAGACTCAGTCACAGCATCTAAACGCATTTAATATTGTGGTAAGACAATTATTTTTTGTTGATATTAAAATTTCATATGAAGGTAAGTGCATTAGTTTTTTGTTTTCCCTATCAAATTCGTTGGATAGTATGGATATTTCAATAGGTAGCAATGCATGATGATGATGATCCTAGAACAGAAAAAAAAATAAGTCCTCGAGTGGGAGATCTAAATGTAGAGGGAGATATAAATCTCAAAGAAAATTTGTAAAGGTGTGCTAGAAATGTGGAAAGGAAGGGCACTACAAAAGAGACTGTAAATCTAAACCTCCTGAGAAAGGAAAGAGATCTAATGATGCTCCTACAGAGGCAAAAACCACCTCAGATGAAGGTGGGGATGTGTACTTGGATACTTCTTCAAGTACACATGTAGATCATGAGGCATGGTTGATTGACTCAGGTGCATCCTTTCACTTCACTCCCCATAGAGTGTGGTTCTACGAATATGAGAAATATGATGGTGGTGATGTCTTCTTGGGGGGTGATAGGAAGTTTAGAATCATTGGTTGTGGAAACATAATGTTGAAATTGCAAGGTGGAAGGATTAGAACACTTCCAGGTGTTCTACATATTCCTGCATTAGCTAGAAATTTGAGTTCTGTAAGCAATTTGGATGATGCAGGTGAAAAACAGTGTTCACAAAAGATACATGCAAGATGGTTTAGAGAGCAATGGTGTTTATGTGGGGAGTTTGGATTGGAAATCTCTACAAGATACAAGGTAGCACTGTTATTAATGGGTGCAACACTTTTGTGGTTCCTGAAATTGGAGTAGAAAATCTAGTGGTGCCCGGAGAAAAGACCATGCTATAGCATCAAAGGCTTGGACATAATGGAGAGAAGGTCCTTCAAATACTTCATGGTAAAGGTGTGGTAGAAGGTATGACTAATAGCTCTATGGATTTTGATTTTTGTGAAAATTGTGTATATGGGAAGCAAAATCGGGTGATTTTCCCCTCTAGTGGTAAGAGGGTGAAGTAGATATTAGAGCTTCTGCACAGCAATGTGTTTGGACCTATGAAGGTTCTATCAGTGAGTAAGTCTATGTAATATGTATCATTTATAGATGGCTTCTCAATCAATACATGGATATATTTCCTCAAGAAAAAATCTGAAGTCTTTGATAGGTTTAAAGAATTTAAGGCTCTGGTAGAAAACTTGACAAAGAAGAAGATAAAGGTGTTGAGGACAGATAATGATGCAGAGTTCTGCAAGAAGGAATTTGAAGAATTCTATAAGAAGTATGGTATAACACCGTACAATACTACTCCAAACACACCTGAGAAGAAAGGAGTTGTAGAAAGAATGAACAAGACATTGATGGAAAGGACAAGAAGCATGCTTAGTGGTGCCAGGTTAGGACATGAATTCTAGGCAGAAGCAGTGGAGACTGTATGTTACCTGGTCAAAAGATTAACTTCATCAGCCTTGGAGGATAAGACTCCGTAAGAAACCCTCTCTTTCACATCTGATGGTATTTGGATGTGATTCATATGCACATGTTTCAAAGGAGAAAATAACAAAGTTAGATAGTAAATCTAAAAAGTGCATCTTTATTGGGTATAAGGATGGTTCAAAAGGATATAAGCTTTGGAACCCAGTAATAAGCAAGGTTATGTAGAACTGAGATGTGGAGTTTAGAGAGGTGAAATATGTTATTAAACATGAAGTCCCATGAAAGGAACCTAATAAGATAGAGTTTGAGCTAAAGGAGGAAGAGTGAGACTCTACAGCAGAAGAGGAATCAGAAGATGAAGAGCCACGAACTTCAATTGTGAGAAGATCAGTTCAAGAAAGAAGGTGGCCAAAAAGGTATAGTCCAACTACTTTCTATTCACATTTTTCTTTATCTATTACTGATGATGATCCAAAAACTATGAAGGAAGAAGTAGATTCAGAGGATGGAAACCTCTAGAAAGAGGCCATGGTTGATGAAATGGCATCTTTGCAAAAAAATGAGGCTTGGGATCCAGTGGAGTTTTCGATTGGAAGGAAGCCCATTGGAAACAAATGGGTGTTCAAGAAGAAGACAAATTCAGAAGGAAAGGTGGAGAAATACAAAGCTTGATTGGTAGAAAGAGGTTATTCTGAGGTGTCGGGAATTCATTTTGGTGATATTTTTTCTCCTATTTCCAAGGTAGCTTCTATTAGATTACGTTTATCTGTTGTTGATGCTTTTGTTTTGAGGTACAACAAATGGATGTGAAGACAACATTTCTTCATGAGGATCTACAAGAAGAGATCTACATGAAGCAGCCTGAAGGCTTTGCATTGAAGGGTATGAAAAAATTGGTATGCAAGTTAAAAAAGTCTCTGTATGGGTTAAAATAGTCACCAAGGATGTGGTATTAGAAATTTGATACATTTATACGGGGACTTGGCTTCACCAGAAGCAAAGCAGATCACTTTGTCTATTTTAAATTAATTGGTGATCATGTTATTTATCTGGTCTTGTATGTGGATGATATATTGTTGGTTAGGAATAAATTATCCAGGATTTGAACACCCAATTGTCCTCCAAATTCGACATGAAATATCTTGGTGCTGCAAACTATATTTTGGGCATGGAAATTAAAAGATATTGGGAAAAGAGGAAGCTTCGGTTAAACTAGAGGAAGTATGTCAAGACAATACCGCATAGGTTCAATATGCAGGATAGTAAACCAGTGAAGGTTCCTATTTCTGTAGGTGTAAAGTTATCTGTTGAACAGTGTCCCAAGACACAAGAAGAGGAAGAGGACATTTCCTGTGTTCCATATGCAAGTGCAATCAACAACCTAATGTATGTGATGGTCTGTACTATACCAGACATTGCACATGCAGTGGGAGTATTGAGTAGATTTATGTCAAAACCAGGGAAGGAGCATTGGACATCAACGAAGCGGGTTTTTAGTTATTTTCATCGCACTAGTGATTGTGGTTTGTGCTACCAAGGAAGACCATAATTGGATAGATTTTTGGATATCCGTGGCTTTTTTGATGCAGACTGGGCTGGAGATTTGAATCAGAGAAGATCTACAAGTGGGTATGTGTTTAACCAACTTGGAGGTGTAGTCAGTTGGATGAATAAGAGACAATATATAGTGGCACTATCAACTACAGAGGCAGAATACATGGTAGCCACTCATGCAAGCAAGGAAGCAGTTTGGTTGCAAAGATTGTGTTCAAGTATGGGGTTAGTACAATGAGATATAGGGATAGACTGTGATAGCCAAAGTGCAATTTTCATAGGAAATAACCCTTCTTATCATTCAAAGAAAAAGAAAATTGATGTTCAATATCACTTTGTGAGGGATATGATAGAAGGAAAAAAAGGTGTTGCTGGTAAAGGTGGACACATTGAAGAATAATGTGGATGCCTTAACAAAATATGTGAGCTCTGAGAAGTTCTCTTGGTATATAGAAATAATGGGCATTGCAGGGTTGGATCAATGACTAAGCTCTTTTGTTGCCCCCCATGGAAAGAAAAAAACAAGTGGGAGAATGTTGGGTTGTGTTATATTATTTCCATGACTATTAGGTGGGTCGACCTACCTATGGTTTTGTGCATGGATTTTGCACATGGTTTTGGGAACGATGGTTTTTGGTCCATTGGTATTTTGTAGATCTGGTCAAGGGAACTACGATTATGTTCTAATCTAGGGTTAATGGATTTGGGTTTATGGATGCTTCGCCATGTATATATATGTATTGTAACATTGAAAGGAACATAATGAAAAATCGATCTAGTAGTCCTGGTTTGGGGATCTAGGGGAAAATATATGTGTATATTTGTTTTATGTGTTATGCTTTGGCTATTGTTTATTTTCTATTTTTAGAATTCATATCCAAGTAATTTATGTACGGGGCTTAAAATCTACATAGATATGGGAAAGATATTTGTGTTGCGTAAAGTCATGACTTACATGGAGGAGAAACACATTCATGTGCAATCAAATTCTATAAATTTGACATAGGGTCATCTTTGTTTCTAGCTTTTCATCCAAAGGACCCAAAGCTAATCCTCTTTCTCAAGTTTTGGATACTTTGGGTGAGTCTCTTCCATGTGTTTCGTATGAATCCTAGCATTTAGAAGATCCATTTATACGTAGCTGGTTGCATCTACTTTGTTTTTTTCCTTTAGGATGAAAAGTTGATGGTACACTAAATACAAAAATTATATATATATACATATATATATATATATATATATATATATATATATATATATATATATATATATATATATATCTAGATATCTATATATATATATATATATATTTGTAGAATGGTGTAATCTAGGTGGTTGAGATGTTGGTGTGAAGTTGACAAGTGGGATTTCCATAAATGAAAATAAGGTTGACATTACTGAGGCATCATTATCTACAACTGCATTACCAGATACCCATCTGGAAAAAGTACAAAAAATGCCCCAGTGTGACTCTTTCAAGCATCTACATCTTGGTTTTGATGCAAGGGATAATTTGTAACACCCTCTTCCCACATCTTACCATGTAACTAGCCAACCAGGGTAAACATGCAACAAGAGGCTACTAAGATTGGATTCGACCTCCTATGTGACATTAAGAAGGTGGAATCAACAAAACACATAAACCAACCTATGCACATCAGCAACAAAAACCTCTAAGAGACATGTTAGCCATTTAGACATCTTGTCCTTGGGTCCAATTGATGTTCTGGATATCTTAAGGCTCAGTCTCTCTCATTCTATAGGAATGAAAATGTCCATAAACCTAGAGTCACTCTCACAGGCTTGCTTACCAGTGTCTAGAGAACAATTTTTCCAATTATGTGCCTATGCCCCTGGGATTTGAGCCACTTTTTCAGCCCCAGAGCCCAGGTCACTGGCCAAAATGGAATGATAGTGTCAACACCAAAAAGTTGTACACATGCTAGTACAATCCAAAAGACATTAAAGGTGTCCAACAAAATGCACAAGTGGACATTTTTCTAGCCAAATACATTATGAAGATTTAAAAATCAAATTTTCTCCTAGTGTCCATAATTTATGAGGGAAATTAATTAAGGTCACACATATATTTTTTCAATAAACGCACATGCACGACATAACTTCCAAAAGTCACAATGTTGTAGAAAAATATTACTCAGTCATCCATGACCACTATACACACTTAGAGTTGATTTTTCGACATGAGATCGACATAGTACAACCAAATTCGAGTCACCTTGGAGAAGTGCAGCCCTCAATGGAATCCTCTTGTCCTACTCATGTGTCTTTATCATACATGTACCAAGAGATGCAAGAGGGATTCAAAAAACTCTATATAACTAGGCCATGGGAGAGCCAAAACAAGAGAAATTTTAATGATGGCCAAATTGTTGTTTAAGAAAACCACTATTCCACTCTTGAAAAGAAGGAAGTGAAGAGCACTGGCATGTTGGCCAAATTTCTTCTAAGCAAGCCAACATCTTAGTGAGTTAAGAGGAATCCATCCAGTGGAGAGTCTTCACACTTCTTTGAGAGAGATAAGAAACTTGCAAAGAGATTGCGGAAAAGGAATCCCCTTGCTGAGGATTTTTGAGCTCCCTAGCTCAAAAATTTCTCTTCAATTGTCTGAGATTCGAATTCTATTCAACCTCTACCACCAGCAATGAATAAAGGGAGATTTTTACATATATTATTAATGTGTTTGCTCCATTTGAGTATTTTTTTGTTTATATACCTATTTTTTAAGTTTATGTTTATGTATCCATTCTTTCCACTATTTACAATGTTGTGTTTATTTAATTCTATCCGCTAACAACACACATTTTAATTGTGATCCTTTGCAGGTAGCAATCCACTACTAAGGGGGTGTTTTTAGGTACACTTGTTCTCTAAAAACATGATAATAGGAATGGCGACCATACTAATCCCTTTTCATTATTCTAGAGATTGTTTGTGGGAAATCTTCTCTCCATAATCATCCTTCAAGGTGCTCTTCACCTCCCTAGATTTTTTATAGTCCTACAGGATCTGTTCTGAGCCCGTGGAAGTGAAAACATTTCAAATATTTATCACCCACATGCTTTTTTATTCAATATATGTAGAGCACACATCAATTTCTATAAAAATAGTCGAGTGCACATCTATTTCTGCAAAACCCGTGTGGCAAACATAAAACAAAGAAAATCCTTGTCTTTTTCAATTTTCGTAGGTGATTGGAAGCCTTTGGTGAATTGCCTTGACCTCTCCATTCTGGTTTTTTGTTCAATACCCCTGATTGCTTGAATGAACCCTAATTCATCAATCATTTATATTTTGTTGTATTTGCAACAAACACCCACATATGTTAACTACGGAGGAAAGTAAGTGGCCTAAATCCACATATGTTTTCAAACTATTTTTTTTTTAATTTTCTAGAAATGACATAGCTTAATTAGTGAAGCAAGTAAGTGGCCCATTATGCATGAATAATTTTACTAACCAAAGCATTTTTTGGGACTAGGAGCAAATTTTACTAGTGAAAGTAAGTAATCTTTGACTCCCTTGTGTCTCTTAGATGAACCTGAGATTGCATATGAAAGCCTTCTCGAAAACAATTGAATTTTCATCTCCCTCATTAAACTCCACATAGTTTAATAGGAAAAAAGTGAGTGGCCCATAATCCACAAATATATTTCTTTTTTCCATGCAAGGAAAAACCAACACTTAGTGTAATTAGAAGGATACTAAAAAGGATCATCACATATCCACATCTTATCACATATTGTATGCTCATTTCAAGCACACACTGAGCCTTCATACACTTTGCACTCAAGGATCATCCAACTTTTATGTCCTTGGCTACTTAGACTATTTTGGCTTACACATTCACTCCATAAGTGAATTAACCCTCTTTAAAAAAACCATTACTTGAACAAATTAAATTTCCCGACAGGGGCCACCAAAGAATTTATAGTTCAGGTTAAGACCATTGGGGGTAGGCATCCCATAAGCCTTCATGGTCATATTACACCATTGAAACTTATTTGTTGACTTTTTAGGGAGATTAAAACCCTTCAATCATCCCATGGAAGAGAAAACCAGAGCATGGCAGGGACCTAATTTAGAGGGGGCTCAGCTTAGGTCTAGTGCATTCATACTCTTTGGGGCTGCCTGGCCCATCCAGTTCTTAGTAATAATTACTGATTACCAAGAATCTAAATATGCAATGCTCACGTGGAACGAAGGTACCTAGTGTCCAAATATAAGTATTTCTTTCTCTATAGGTGATGGTGCAGGAAACACTTGAGCCTCATTTCCATTACCTTGGTTGATTCCTTGGCTACTGGAAGGTGTCATCAGTTCTTTCAAGATGTTGCCCCAAGACCCATCATATGATATCTCCGCAAGGCCCAATTACTTTGAGAGAGGATAGGATGATTAGGTCTTCATAGGAATCTTTATCATACACAACAAACAAAAACCATTTTCTTTTTTGATTGATCACGTAGTTTAAATTAAAGGAAAATAAACCATTTATATTTTCTCTTTTCCTTATGTATGTGATCCAATTAAATTTATGTTTACATCCTTTCCTCACCAAATAAAAAGTAGCACACATCTAAATCGACAGGATAGGGGACCCACAACTCGTCATTGCTCTAGATGTTTTTTAAACCTCCCCCCATTTCTAGGAGGTGTGCTAGGACTGTCACCATTTAAGTGGAGAGGACGTCACTCGACCACCATTATTGGATCTTCCTTTAGTGGTGTATTATTTCTTGGAACTCCTTCCTGGAAAAGTACGCCTTTCACCACACTAGAAAGTTCTCCCAGTGCTACCCACTTTGGGTGCTCACACACCTCTCCTCCAGACAATCCTCGAGATACCCATTGGGGTAATTCTCCTGTGTCATCCCCACCAAGGACTCCATTCCATATAGCTATCCAGAATCAATTTTTGATGGGAGGTAATGCATAGATCCCATTCTTAACTTCGTTAAATCTCCCATATTTAAGCAAAATAGCCGACCTGATCTTACATGGCCAAAATTGGCCAGCTATGCTCGCAAATCTCCCTTCAGATATTCCAAAGTTCGAGGGAATGCAGGGCGAAGACCGAGGGAACCATGTCATGAATTTTCACCTGTGGTTTTCCTCTAGTAGTATCCAAAAGATACTATTAAATTATGACTATTTCAATGCACCTTAACGGGGCCCGCCGTGAAATGGTATATAGACCAGCTGTCTGTGTCTCATAGAATATTTAGCTCATTAGCGACAAATTTCCTTACTTTCTTCTAACACCTGGTCCACCATGATTCAAGTTTGGAACTCCTAACCAACTTTTAACAAACACAAGCTACACACATGTCAGATCATATCCACGAATGGCATAAACATTGTAGCCTATACGAAACTGACTTTGAAGATAAAGTCCTATAAATTTTCTTAAGTTCGCTCACCTCTGAAATCTCTAAAGATGTGGCTAAAACATTCTCGCAAACCAGGGATGAAGCCCTTAATAAATCCCAACAAATGCAACTTATCTATAACCAGCCTCAGTACATTTATCATGTGCTCCCAAATGCCCTGCACTTGCATTCTTATCGATAAATCACAGGCACATCCAATACTATTAACGGACTAATTCGGGCCCCAAAGACATCACAACAATAGTGATATATACCCTATTGTTGATAAGGTTAATCCTCTCTATGGGAAAAGATGATCCCTCTAGCCCAATGAGTGGGTCTAGCAACTGAAGAGACAATCAACTAGACATCTTCATGGACTATAATTGTAAAGTAGAATAAGAGAGGTAGACTATCTCGCTCTGATGCTAATCTGATTTTGTTTATTGAGATCCTCGAACTGCTTGTTTCACGGACTTGTTCCTACTTCCTTTAGTGCTTATGTACTTGCACAAGTGACCAAGAGACAACAAATAATGCCAATAGCAATAGAAAATCCAATAATAACAAAGTTAGTTTATCAAGGAATGCCAAACTAATACATACATGAATATATATATTTTGGGAAGATGAAACAGCAATTGTATTATTATTTGAAGAATAAAGGGAAGCTTACAACCATAGCCTTGATGTTGAAAGGATCTTCTTGACTGGTAATCCAAGTCCAAGCCAAGAAACTCTCCTACACTACTTCTCCAAGCCTAATGAATAACCTCTAAGCACAAGCTCAGCATAAGGGTGCAAATGGGAATAGATCAACCATTTTGGAATGGTAGAGGGGGAATTTATAGGCTAGGATAGGGAGTTATGCTTCTTCCAAATATAGGATTGGGCCCACATCTTAAGGAGGTAGCTCATACAGATGATACCAAGAGGTCAAATTAGGAGGATTTGACCACATCTATGCAAAAACACCTCCAACTCACCGCTCTGGAAGCTTCTAGATCACAAAGCTTCTCATCCTCTTTGGGAAAACTTCCTTTTTGAGACCATTGGGAGTATGAGAGAGAACAAAGTGATTCCATCACTGGATTAACAAGGGGAAATAGGAAATCATTGTGGTTTTGAGCTTCCTAAGGGCGATGGAACTCATTTTAGGGTTTTAAGAGTTATTTCTTCAAGGAAAGCTCCAGAGATTTTCCAAGAAAAGTTAAAGGAGGGATATGAATTGTATACAAAGATGACTATACTGTATAATGATCATTTTTTGGGCACTTCAGGGTATGTCATAGGGAAGTGCAGGAGGTGTGACAAAATATTGTGTAACACTTACTTATCAAGTTAATGTCCCATGATATGATTCGACACCACCATTGCGAAATATAGGGTATTATAATGGTCAACCTACACCTATGCAGAATATAGTCAATAGGATTAACTGATACCACCCCTCACAAGGAGACTCGTATCATCCCCCTCAAGGAAATCAATACTACTCCTCAAGTATAGATAAGACATCCTCTCCCCCAAATCAGTACGTCAACTGATCCAAAATGGATTTTGGATAGACTCCTAAGTCTAAGTGTTCCTCACAGAGGAAAAATTAAAGTCCAAGGAAGTTTCTAGAATTAGCTCCATTACAGAGATTGTCTCATTTTGAATCTACTGCAACTTGAATGGGCAAAAATGGACTTAGGAGGTAAAAGTTATGGCAAAAAGAAGATGCCCTTGCTTATTTGGAAAAAGATGGAAATCTTCAAAAAACTGGCCTAAAAGGCTTTAAGAAGAAAATCACATCAGAGGAGGCCCACGGTGGACTTAAGTGGAAAGGGGAGGCACCCCCTATCATTGACCCCCGACATATTGGGTCGGAGGCAGGCATAGGCAGACAATATGAGCAAAAGACCAGGGCCAATGCAACACTGTGATCACCGATCAGTGGATCGACATCGGCGAGGGCATGGAACATGAGGAAAGGACCGGACCGATGCGATATCGCGATTGCCGATATCACCGGATTGCAATCGGCAATGGAATGAGGCTTAAGGTGGGACCCCTCATCTTTGTGATATTCATTTATGATTACTCGCATCTCATTATCGCATCGGAGCTATTCAAAGGAGCAGGGCAAATACGATATGCGATACGATATAGCCAGACCTGATAAAAGTATGAATGATATTTGATATATTTTGAGATCTGGAAAATAGGGTTTTCCTTTATATTTATGTTTTTCATTAACTAAACGAAATATGAAGGAAAATTTCCAATGCGATGAAACCGGACTTGAAAGGGTTTATGAATGCATATGTATAACATTTCAAGTCCACCATAAAGCCCTTTTTCGATATTTTCAGTGTTTAATGTATTTTCTTAATACAAAGGAAGCAAGCGGGATTTTGTGTGGCCCGTAGGCGGTAAGTGGTTTTGGCCAGGCTCCACTTGAGCCCATACACTGGCTACCATGTGGACATGTCGTGGAGAGAGAAAACCACACCTTTCAGGTGGTTAACCCCCATACGAATGAGCCATCCAAAATGGATCTCAACCGTTGGATATAGATCTCTTAGAACAACGATGGAGATGCAATAATCAATTAAAAGGCAGATCCGATAGAAGTATAAGACAAAATTATGGATATTTGAAGTTCAATGAATAGTGCTTTGGTGGATTTTTCCCGCGTTTGAATGTATTCCTTTCTATAAATAGAAAACATTGTTTCTGGGGATTTCAAAGGCTCGATGACCCATTCCATTACAGAACAAGAGGCCACCATACCTTAGGACATTAGCAATGATTTTTCAACACTCTAAAAGGAAGATGAAGGGATAGTGACTAAAAGCCAAAAAGCCCGAGAGTTGAAATGAATAGACAAGCGCTAATAGGCTTAGAAGCCATTCAATGATAGAGACAGAGTGTTTTCTGAGTCTAAGAGCATGATTGACAGGCATAAGCAGGCAGTGCAGAGAGCTAAAGGGGCGAGAAAGCCTGAGAGTGCGATTGACAGACAACAAAGCTGCTGAAAGGTCGCTGGAAGGTTGCCGAGGATCGCTTGGAGGTCAAGTAGATCACAAAGGCATGTAGAGGCCAAGAGAGGGTGCTCAAGATAGCCAGAGCTAAAGAGCTAGAGCCAGAGGGAGAGCCTAGATCCAGAAAGCTGAGAGCTTCAAAGCCAGGAGCTAAAATGGTGTGTAAACCCATTATTTCTCTATAAAACAATAGATTTAAGCCATGAGCTTGTAAAAAAAGTCTTTTCCATAATCCCAAAGAGCCTAGTTGTGTTGACTAGAGCTCAAGGAGATGTATCCCAAGGGTTTTGGGTGAACTCCAAATTAATATTGTTGTTCTGTGTGTGTTTTATTGATGCATTGTATCTGTTGTTTTTAATTGTTGCTATTTTCTTTATATCAGTTTAAGAAAATTAATTTACAACACCTGAACAGTTTAAAACAAACATAAGAATACACTTATATTGTAAAGAACACATTTATTTCCGCATTGGTTAATCAATAAGGCTTGAGAATATTTAAAGTTTTGGAAGTTGGAGAGGTTCTTGTAAGTTAGACAAGAAGCCTAAGTGCCCCATTTTCAGATCACGTGGTATCAGAGCCTGAGATTGATTAACCTCACCTTCAAAGAAGGTTATATCAGAATGCTTGATTGAAAAAGCAAAGATTGCTTGTCTGAAAGGTGTTTGGGCAGTCAAGGATTGATTGTCTGATTGATGGTATGCTTGTTTGCAGACTGATTATTTCTTCAATTTGCAGAGGTGAATGGAAAGTTATTTGATAGCTCAGTCCAAGAAGGAAAAGAAGGAAAGAGGGCTTAAGGCATTCTTCTATTCCAAAGGACCTCAAATAAATCCTTGAAGCACAAGAGGTTTGTTGCAAAAGGTTGCTTAATAAAGCACTTTATTAATCTTGTTTGAAGTTCTTTTGTTCATTGCTATAATGACAACTTTTACAAGTGAATCCTAAAATTCCTCCTTCATCACAAGAGTCTATGATGGAGACTTGAAGCAAGACTTTTTCATCATGATGGACAAGGTGAGAGAAATGTATGAGGATGGAAGGAAGAGCAGCATACTTAGAGAGTAGCTGAATTCCATGAAGGAAGAGAAGTAATCGATTTCTGACAAACTGCAGGAAATGGAGAGGCAACTTCATCTGGAAAATATGAACCTGAAAAGGATGCATGAGTTGGAGTCATAGCTCTTTGTTGCCAAAGAAGCCTTGGTCAAGTATCAACTTGAAGAAGAGGTAAACCATTCCATTTTTTCATCAAATTCTTCTAAGAATGCTTATATTGGTTCCTTTAAAAAACATACTAGAGGCATAGGTTACAAGATAATGTCCAAGATGGGATATGAAGGAAAGGGCTTGGGAAAGCATGCACAAGGTATTTTTGAACCGATAATAATTGAGGAAAGGCCTAAGTATTTTGGTCTTGGCTATGGACAACCATATGGAGAAAGTTCCAAAGCTGCCATGAAGACCATTAAAATAGATCCAATAAGGAGTTGCATTGTAGGTCTTCAAGAGTGTGAAGGTTGTATTTAGGAGGAATACAATAGATTGAAACATCATTTGCGAGATGGAGGTGTTCAGAAACACATGCTTGAACCAGAGAATTGTGGAAACTCTAAAAACCTTGAAGAGATTGAAGGTGTTCCAAAGGGAACCACTTCTTCATTTGCTTCACCTCCTCATGAAGGAAATAAAGGTGAAGGAGGCAGGCATAAATATGGTTATAATCATATTCCTTTTGATTTTGCAAAGCATGGTAAATTTCCACATAAGCATGGGAAAAGGATTACATGTTCCTTTCATGGTTTGGATAACCATCATGTTTCTAGATGTTGGAAGAGAATGGCCACACATAGGAAACTTTTGAAGGAAAAGAAGCAAGCAGCCCAAGGTCCATTGGACAAGGCAAATCATGCTGTCAAGAGGATGCATATGTGTTTCACTTACTTCCATAAGCAAGGGCATCTTGATAAAAAAATGTTGGACTTTGAATCTAGCAATGCTTCCACAAAAGCTGAAGAAGTTGGAAAGAGAAGATGGTAGAAATGGAAAGGAAGTTTCCATGATTGATGTGTCTCAGGATGATTCACATGTTGATGTTGATGTGTAGACAAAGGGAGGACCTTTGAAATGTATTGGTAAGAGATGGTTAGAGTTCTTATCCAATTAAAGATCGCATGTCTATTGATGCATCTATTTGCATCTCTTTGTTGATGACATGCAAGTTGCAGGTTTCTACCAAGAAGGTGAATGGAAAAAGGGTTGAGTAGGAGACTCGCTTTGTTTCTGCAACATTATATTTCATTTTAGCTTCGAAAGTACAATGTGCTTAAGTTAAATTTGAAGGATGAAATTCATGCATAAGCATAATGTGTATGAACACAGGGATGTTGACGTTTTCCTTGTATTTGAACATGTATGAGTAATTAACTTAAAGGGTTGATTGCTTTGTTGTAAAAATGCATGTAATATTGACTTGGGAAAAGATGACTTGGCCTCCAAGATGGAGATAGTGATGAAGTGTTTCATCTTTTGAAAATATTCCTAATGGTCTTTTTCTACATGCTTGAATTGAAGGGTCATTTGTTTTAAAGGCATGTTTTGTGGGCTTGTTGTTTAGTCCATCATTTGTATGCAGATGTAAGGCATGGAGGTGTTCAAAAGATGTGAAATCTGTTTCTTTGTCGAAGCAGGAGTTTAGGCCATCCAGTTGTTGTTTACATTTTTGTTGTTGTTAACAGTTGTTGTTGACAACTTTTCAAACATGTACAAATGAGAATTTTCTGGAGCAAGTGTACATCACATTTGTTTGAACCACCATGGATCGATGATCAGGGAAAAGAAGTTCAAACCACCTTCTTTGACCATTTCAGTAGAAGTTCTGCATGAAGGAAAGGAGGAAGACAATTCTTCCCAGGAAGACAAGCCCATCCAAGAAGGGAAGTGGTCAGAAAGCTTTGATTCAGAGGTTCTATGCAAGGCAAGTGTAGGGAGGCTAAAAGAAGACGGTGAATCACTCTCATTTACTATTTAGACTAGTATATCAGTCTTTTGGAGACCAAAAGTTCTTTTAGTGGGAAGGCATGTTACAAAATGGATTTTAGATAGACTCGTAAGTCTAAGTGTTCCTCACAGAGGAAAAATGAAAGTCCAAGGAAGTTCCTAGAATTAGCCCCATTGCATATATCGTCTCATTCTGAATCTAGTGCAACTTGAATGGGAAAAAATGGACTTAGGATGCAAAAGTTATGGCAGAAAGAAGATGCCCTTGCTTATTTGGAAAAAGAGGAAAATCTTCAAAAAAATGGCCTAAAAGGCTTTATGAAGAAAATCGCATCGGAGGAGGTCCAAGGAAGACTTAAGCAGAAAGGGGAAGCACCCCCGATTGCCGATCCATGATATATCGGGTCGGAGGTAGGCATAGGCATATAATATGAGCAAAAGACCCGGGCTGATGTGACACTGCGATCGCCAATCAGTAGATCGGCATCGGCGAGGGCATGGAACATAAGGAAAGGATTGGGCCGATGTGGTATCATGATCATCGATATCAGCGAATCACAATCGAAAATGGCATTAGGTTTAAGGAGGGACCTCGTGTCTCTGCGATATGCGACTACGATTAATCGCATCACATTATCACATCAGAGAAATTAAAAGGAGTGGGGCCGATACCATATGCAATGCGATATAGCCGGACCTGATAAAAGTATGAATGATATTTGATATATTTTGAGATTAGGAAAACAGGGTTTTCCTTTGTATTTGCATTTTTCGTTAAATAAACAAAATACGAAGGAAAAGTGCTGATGCGATGAAACCGAACCCGAAAGGGTTTACGAATGCATATGTATAACATTTTAAGTCTGCCATAAAGCCCTTTTTGATATTTTCAATGTTTAATGTGTTTTTTTAATACAAAGGAAAAAAGAGGGATTTCGAGCGGCCTGTAGGTGGTAAGTGGCTACCACATGGCTAGGCCCTAGAGAGAGAAAACCACCCTTTTCGAGTAGTTAACCCCCGTACGAATGAGCCGTCTGAAATGGATCACAGTCGTTGGATCTAGATCTCTCAGATCAATAATGGAGATGTGATAAGCAATTAAAAGGTGGACCCGATAGAAGTATAGGGCGGAATTATGGATATTTCAAGTTCGATGAAAAATGTTTTGGTGGATCTTTCCCATGTTTGAATGTATTCCTCTGTGTAAATAGAAAATTAAGTTTATGGGGATTCCAAAGGCCTGATGACCGATTCAGTTATAGAACAGGTGGCCACAATACCTTCGGACGTTAGCAATGATTGTTAAATGCTCCAGAAGGAAGACGAAGGGACAATGACCAAGAGCTAGAAAGCCCGAGAGTTGAAATGAACAGACAAGCACTGATAGGCTTAAAGGTCGTTCAATGATAGAGACAAAGGGGTTGCTAAGTCTGAGATCATGATTGAGAGGCATAAGCAGGTAGTGTAGAGAGATGAAGGGGTAAGAGACCCTGAGAGTCTGATTGACAGGCAGCAAAGCTGCAGAAAGGTCACTGGAAAGTTGCCAAGGATCACTCGGAGGTCAAGCAGATCATAGGGGCATGCAGAGGCTGAGAGAGAGAGAGCTCAAGATAGCGAAAGGCAAAGAGCCAGACCCAAAGCGAGAGCCTAGAGCCAAGAGATAGAGAGCATCAGAAGTAAGGGCTAAAATGGTGTCTAAACCCATCATTTCTGTGTAAAACAGTGGAGTTGAGCCATGAGCTTGTAAAAAAAGACTTTGCCATAATCCCAAAGAGCCTAGTCGAGTTGACTAGAGCTCAAGGAGATGTATCCATGAAGGAAGAGAAGCAGTTTCTTTCTGACAGACTACAGAAAATGGAGAGGCAACTTCATATGGGAAATATGAACCTGAAAAGGATGCATGAGTTGGAGTCATAGCTCTTTGTTGCCAAAGAATCCTTGGTCAAGTATTAGCTTGAGGAATAGGTAAACCATTCTAGTTTTTCTTCAAATTCTTCTAAGAATGCTTATATTGGTTCCTTTGAAAAACATACTAGAGGCATAGGTTCCAAGCTAACGTCCAAGATGGGGTATGAAGGAAAGGGCTTGGGAAAGCATGCACAAGGTATTGTTGAACCAATAATAATTGAGGAAAGGCCTAAGTATTTGGGTCTTGGCTATGGGCAAGATTATGGAGAAAGTTCCAAAGCTTCCATGAAGACCATTAAAATAACTCCAAGAAGGAGTTGCATTGCAGGTCATCAAGATTTTGAAGGTTGTATTCAGGAGAAATGGAATTGCTTGAAACAACATTTGTAGGATGCAAGTGTTCAAAAACACACGCTTGAAGCAGAGAATTGTGGAAACTCTAATAGCATTGAAGAGATTGATGGTGTTCCAAAGGGAGCCACTTCTTCATTTGCTTCACCTCCTCATGAAGGCAATAAAGGTGAAAGAGGCAGGTATAAATCTGGTTCTAATCATATTCCTTTTGATTTTGAAAAGCATGGTAAATTTCCACATAAGCTTGGGAAAAAAATTGCATGTTCCTTTTGTGGTTTGGATAACCATCATTTTTCTAGATGTTGGAAGAGAATGGCAACACATAGGAAACTTTTGAAGGAAAAGAAGCAAGCAGCCCAAGGTCCATTGGACAAGGAAAATCATGCTGTCAAGAGGATGCACATGTGTTGCACTTACTGCCATAAGAAAGCACATCTTGCTAAAAAATGTTGGACTCTGAATCCTGCAATGCTTCCACAAAAGCTGAAGAAGGTGAAAAGGGAAGATGGCAGAAATGGAAAGGAAGTTTCCATGATTGATGTGTCTTAGGATGATTCACATGTTGATGTTGAAGTGCAGACAAAGGGAGGACCTTTGAAATGGATTGGTAAGAAATGGTTAGAGTTCTTATCCAATTAAAGATTGCATGTCTATTGATGCATCTATTTGCATCTCTTTGTTGATGAGATGCAAGTTGCAGGTTTCTACCAAGAAGGTGAATGGAAAAAGGGTTGAGTATGAAACTCAATTTTGTTTTTGCAACATTATATTTCATTTCAGCTTCGAAAGTATAGTGTTCTTAAGTGAAATTTGAAGGATGAAATACATGCATAAGCATGATGTGCATGAACATAGCGATGTTGACGTTTTCCTTGTATTTGGACATGTATAAGTAATTAACTTAAATGGTTGATTTCTTTGTTGGAAACATGCATGTAATATTGACTTGGGAAAGATGACTTGGCCTCCAATATGGAGATAGTGATGAAGTATTTCATCTTTTGAAAAGAGTCCTAATGGTATTTTTCTACATGCTTGAATTGAACGGTCATTTGTTTTAAAGGCATGTTTTGTGGGCTTGTTGTCTAGTCCATCATTTGTGTGAAGATGTAAGGCATGGAGGTGTTCCAAAGATGTAAAATCTATTTGTTTGTTGAAGCAGGAGTTTACGCCATCCAATTGTTATCTAGATTTCTGTTGTTGTTACTAGTTGTTGTTGACAACTTTTCAAACAGGTACAAATGAGAATTTTCTGGAGGAGGTGTACTTCACATTTGTTTGAGCCACCTTGGATCAATGATCAAGGCAAAGAAGTTCAAACCATCTTCTATGACCATTTCACTAGAAGTTCTGTAGGAAGGCAAGAAGGAAGATAGTTCTTCCCAGGCAGACAAGCCCATCCGTCAGAAAACCTTGGTTCACAGGCACTATGCAGGGCAAGTGTAGGGAGGCTCAAAGAAGAGTGTGAATCACTCTCATTTACTATTTAGACAACTATATTAGCATTTTGGAGACCAAAAGTTCTTTTAGTGGGAAGGCGTGATCCAAAATGGATTTTGGATAGACTACTAAGTCTAAGTATTCCTCACAGAGGAAAATCGAAAGTCCAAGGAAGTTCTTAGAATTAGCCCCATTGTAGATATCGTCTCATTCTGAATCCACTCCAACTTGATGGGAAAAAATGGAGGATGTGAAAGTGATGGCAGAAGGAAGATGCCCTTGCTTATTTGGAAAAAGAGGCAAATCTTCAAAAAAATTTCCTAAAAGGCTTTATGAAGAAAGTCGCATCGAAGGAGGTCCAAGGCAAACTTAAGTGGAAAGGCGAGCCACCCCCAATCACCAATCCCTGACATATTGAGTTGGAGGCTGGCATATGCATATAATATGAGCAAAAGACCCGGGCCGATGCGACACTGCGATCACCAATCAGCGGATTGGCATTGGCGAGGGCATGGAACATAAGGAAACGGTTGGGCTGATGTGATATCGTGATCGCCAATATCGGTGGATTGCAATCGCAATGGCATGAGGCTTAAGGCGGGACCCCAAGTCGATGCAATATGAAATTGCGATTAATTGCATCGCATTATCTCATCGGAGCTATTCAAAGGACCGGGGTTCATACCATATGTGATGCGATATAGCCAGACACGATAAAAGTATGAACGATATTTGATATATTTTGAGATCCAGAAAACAAGGTTTTCCTTTCTATTTGCGTTTTTCATTAAATAAAAAAGATACAAAGGAAAATCACTGATGCGATGAAACCAGACACAAAAGGCTTTATGAACGAATATGTATAACATCTCAAGTTTGCCATAAAGCCCTTTTTTGATATTTTCAGTGTTTAATAATACAAAGGAAACAAGCAGGATTTTGGGTGGCCTGTGGGTGGTAAGTGGTTTTGGCCGGGCTCCACCTGAGCCCATACACTAATTTCCACGTGGCCAATACCTGGAGAGAGAGAACCACCCTTTTCAGGTGGTTAACCCCCATACAAATGAGCCGTCCAAAATGGATCTCAGCCGTTGGATCTAGATCTCTCAGATCAATGGTCGAGATGCGATAAGCAATTAAAAGGAAGACCCACTAGAAGTATAGGGTGGAATTATGGATATTTGAAGTCCAATGAACAATGTTTTCATGAAATTTTCCCGTGTTTGAATGTATTCCTCTGTGTAAATAGAAAATGTTGTTTCTGCAGATTTCAAAAGCCTGATGACCCATTTCGTTACAGAACAGGTGGCCACCATACCTTGGGATGTTAGCGATGATTGTTAAACGCTCCAAAAGGAAGATGAAGGTACAACGATTGGGAGCCAAAAATCCGAAGAGCTGAAATGAATAGACAAGCGCCGATAGGCTTAAAAGCCATTTAATGACAAAGACAGATGGCTTACTCAGTCTGAGAGTAGGATTGAGAGGCATAAGCAGGCACCGCAGAGAGCTGAAGGGGTGAGAAAGCCTGAGAGTGCAATTGACAAGAAGAAAAGTTGTAGAAAGGTCATTCAAAGGTTGTTGATGATCTCTTGGAGGTCAAGCAGATCACAGAGGCATTCAGAGGCCAAGAGAAAGAGCTCAAGATAGCCATAGCTGAAGAGCCAGAGCTAGAGCCAGAGCCTAGAGGTAGAAAACCGAGAGCTTCATAGCCAGCGGCTAAAATGGTGTCTAAACCCATTGTTTCTGTGTAAAGCAGTGGACTTGAGCCATGAGCTTGTAGAAAAATACTTTTCCATAATCCCAAAGAGCCTAATTGAGTTGACTAGAGCTCAAGGAGATGTCGCCCAAGGGTTTTGGGTGAACTCCAAATTAATATTGTTGTTCTATGTGTGTTTTATTGCTACATTGGATCTGTTGTTTTTAATTGCTGCTATTTGCTTTATATCAGTTTAAGCAAATTAATTTACAACACCTGAACAGTTTAAAACAAATATAAGCATACACTTATATTGTCAAGCACACATTTAATTCCACATCGGTTAATCAATAAGACTTTGGAATATTTAAAGCTTTGGAAGTGGGAGAGGTTCTTGTAAGTTAGACAAGAAGGATAAGTGCCCCAGTTTCGGATGATCAACCAGGGAAAAGAGAACATATATTCTCCTTTCCCAACACTGCAAAAAAATATCCCGCCAAAGAAAAATATGGTCAGGTGAATCTAGTGAAACCATCTCTCCCTTCATCGTAACAATGAGAGGAACAACCAAATTTGGTTAATCCTACTAACGGTACTAGGAAGAAACCTAAAAATAATAGAAAGGGAGAACTCGAGTAGGGTGGTAGCAATCAACAGCAACCACCAAGGGCATCCGGAAGGGAGAACCCCAACCAGACCCAAAACCAAGCTACAAGCAACAATAAATCATAGAAACAATGCAAGAACACTAGTCTTCAGACTAATCATGCATGCACTATCTACAGCGAATATGACCATTATACCCATAACTCTCCTCAACTTCCGGATATGAAAAGGATACAAGACAATAAGGGGCAAGGTGGTCGAGAAACTATAGTCATACAGGATCCCTTCCCCCATTAGAGAATTGTTAACACGTAACAACAAACTCCCCAAACTCATCCATCTAGAGGGAACCTCAATAATGCTCCTAACCATGATGTCTTACTAACAAGAGAGGACATCCTCTTACAAAATAGGAATCGAAATTATGAGACTCCCTTAGAGCCTAATTCATCCACCTCGGCTACAGCCATACCTATTGGATCGTTCATGATCACACAACCTTCCATAGATACCATGCCTAAAATGGTTGAATGACCCTTACAATGCATGTGCAACGCATAGCGACCAATTCAAAAGTTGCCCATAGTTACAGCATAGTTGATGACTTAGCTCAATCACCATAATATATATCAGCACTTGAAATCTTGTAGACATGCCCAACCTGGCGGAAATCCATACTTTCTACTTTAGGAGCAATCAACCCGTATGATTCCCACCTCATGGTATTTGGCCTAGACAAATCTACTCCACGACTTCCCTTAATCGCTGCTTTCTAAATCCCTGTCTCGGTCCAGAATATCAACATCCATCATTGCATCGTTGACAAAGGGGCTTCCACATGCATCATGTCCAAATCCATTTGCAAAAATATAGGATCCCCTGAATTTAAGCCTTCTGAAATAGCGCTTAGAGCATATGATGAACACCCTTCAGCCCCCATTGGCTTATACCATAGCGTGCCAGTTAAGTTGGCTAGAAAAACTATGTAAATAGGCAATGAAGTACTCAACACCTAATTGGATTACAACGTCCTACAATGCCAAAGCTATATGTATGAAATTCTCACAGTCGCCTCATTGATGTTCGGAACAATGATGTTCCCCCATGATGGGAAGGTCCTTACCATTGATCAACTCACATACTATTTGAAGGCAGCTACACCCACACCAGATGGTGTACTTCCTTTAGAATCATCCTCCCAAGAGCTGGTCACTACTTACACTGAGCTTAGCTGAGGCTAGTTTAAGCCATCAAACCTCCTAGGAACATTCCTAGGACACCCTCTAGTAAGACAAGAGATTGTCCTAAATATCGGAGCACCAGTGTGCATGATGACTTCATCAAACACTGCCCAAACCTTCGAATCAGTTCCAGATACCCAACTTCCTACAATTGAAGCATTCAGTATTTTACCACCAACAACCACCTAGAATATGGAACCAATTTTGGATAACCACGTTGTTACCAACCCAAATTCCTTACCTAACTCTATCACCAATATAGCTTTGTTATATCCATTATTAGGTTTTGTCTCGCACCAAGTCATGGCAACCCTCACATTACCAAATATGGCTCTCGAAATACCAGTTTGGTACCTAGTCCCCACGACCATCTCGACTGAGTTAGGACACATGTAGGAAGGAAGCTTCCTTGTACCTCTACTTCACAGGACCATCCCTATTCAAAACCATCATGTGCCTACCACAACTAGAGCTGCCACAAGGGTGAAACAAAACAGTAAAAAAGGATAAACTTCCAACTCCTCTAGGACCATGCAACCCTACATGTTATGTGAGGAATTTGGGTGCCCAACACATATATGCCCCGAAATAAATGAGTTAAAAACAATCATGAATTCCTCTAAAACATTGGTAACCCCAGCTCCACCAAAAAGAGTGAAATTCATACCCTTGCATAAAAAGGAAGTATGCACCAACCATGTGTGCGCTATATGCGATAAACATGAGCATTATACTCCTCATTATCCTAATATCCCTTAACTCCAAGAGACACTGAAAGGTGTCATCCAAGCCAACATGAATGAGCCCATAGTGCCAACCTAACCTTAAAAGGACAATAAATTTCAAAAACATCTTCTACATATATGAAGAGGCATCATCCAGCTCTAGACCTGCCTACAACACATGAAGGCAGCATATGTAGTATTTCCACCCCTATGCTTTACCATGTGCTATATGTGATGAACCTACTCATCTGGTAAACTCCTGCCCAAAATTATGGACACATTGCCAAGTCCAACCTACCACCGAAGAGGACCAAGTAATAATAGCCTAAGCATCAACACCATATGTGCACTATATCTGAGGATAACCATCACAAAAGGCGGTGCCCTCACCTTCCCCAATTCTATAAAACATTGAATTTCCTACATAAATTCGTAAAGGAAAATCCTCTTCTACTGGACTCAGATAGGGAATCCATAAAACCCATCCCCCCACTTGGTGAAGAAGGACCCCTAGACATCCTATGTGTGTTCAAGGATAAAATATGGTTAGACCCCGGCATTTGACCTCCCACCACCATCACCATTCTAGACCAGAAAAAAAAGCAATCAAAAACCATCTGGAAAAGAAATTTGCCCACCACATGTGCACTATGTGAGAAACCCAACCATTTGATCAGTAAATGCCACACTCTAAGTAATTTCAATGACATCTTCCACTTAGTGGACCACCTCTCATACAATCTATTCAGTTAGCTTCAAGCCAATTTGGAGAAACCTTTACCATGGCACAATGGAAACCTTTATACCGCACGAGTTTTAGGAACAATGAAGACCACAAGAAGAGGGTCAAGGCCTCGTTCGATGACAACATCACCCCTCAGAAAGTCACTGAGGGACTTTTATTCCTCCACTATGACGTTGCCCAAGAAGCAATAGGACTAGGAAAGTTTGAAACCCTTTGGAAGGGCCCATACATCATCAAGCATTGCCTCCGCAAGGAGGCATACATACTATCAGAGCCTGACGAGACTTGCCTCAAAAATATCATGAATGGTCTCTACCCCAAAAAAGTTCATCCATAAAATGTTAGAGTAAGCATGTATGTACAGTGAATTATTGTTTATGATGATCACCTCATCATGGATGTATTTTAAAAATTTCTCTCTCACCTCATCTCAACAGATGGATCTTCTGAAAGCTTGTCACAACAGGTTCGCTGACATCACATATCGATGGTCGCAAGATCTCTCTACTACAACATCGGCCATATACTCTCCTTACCAAACACCTCATCTCCTTAATTGACCTTGTATTGTGTCAGCCACCAAAAATGAATAAGAATATGATGTCATCATAGGCCTCTTCGCTGATGCCCACCACCTAGGTATCTATCACCTGCATGTATTCCATAATTCCCGACTTGTAGTATCATAGTTAAATAGGACGTTCTAGGTCCATGATCCATGTCTTTTTTGGAAGTATCTTCATGCACAAAGGTTAGCTATACATTTTTATCAAATCAAATTTACACATAGCTAGAGATCAAAATCATATAGTTGATCGCATCGCTAATCAGATCCTAGACTGGCATGCATTACATATATATAACCATCAAGATATATAAAAACATCAATACAAGATATATCTAGATGCATAAACTGCAGAAATACACCAAGAATTATGGACGCATGTATCACATCATGAGAGTCACCAAAAATAGCCTCATATATACATCAAAAAATATATACAAGTACAAAAAATCACTGACCCACAAATAGGAAGAATAATTCAGCCAAAAATACAGGGGAGCATCCTCATAAATGGTTGCTTGCCCTTGTACATATATCATCTCGACTATAAAACAAAAAAAATCATAGTCAGCCTCCCTAGGGTCCTGGTGACCCAATCTCCACATCAGGAGCCAAGATGGGACCTATTGTAGCCATCGCCATAGTAATACGGCATAAAGTCTGTTGATGCTCCTTCTCCTCAGACATCGTCGTCTCAACCAAAACTTATGGAAGGCGAGCCCATCCCTCAAATGGCACACCTCTAATCAGGGATTCCACTCATCCCCAAGAGCCATGGTACCGTTGTAACTCCACCACATCAGCATATCATCGCACCTTAGCCTCCTTAGCTCACACGACTAGTCTCTTTGTATCCATATCCCCCTCTCTAGAGGGTCCAACAATCTCAAGTCAAGGTCATTGCATCGATCGCTCTGAGCCACCCCGAGGAGTAAGCAGTGGCCTTGGTACCTAAGGTATCTGAGATCCAGATTTAAATAGGAATGTAGCAAATTACAGAGATAACCATAAACATAGAGATGCGATGGAAATAATACTTCATTCCATTAATGTAAAATATTGAAATATGCTTACAAACAGAAATGGAAATAAACTAGCTAGGGCAATGGTAGCTTATCTTTGAGAAGAGATGTGGCGGCTACATGCCTCTAAACTATGTTACAATGAAGCTCAAAGGCCTATTTATTATTGAGAAACAATGGAAAACCCTTAACATCCCAAAACCTAACCCTGGAAGATGAAACGCCAAATTGTGGGCCCCGTTTTGGGTAAGTTGGTACATCAACTTCCTAGGGTCGTAACATTGGCACCCAATGTTGGCATTATGGCTACAGTGTTGTCCTTGATGGCAACCCATTCAGGTGACAGGTCACTGTACTTCAAGTCAGCTGCAGAGGTTGATGATCAGCTATCAAATATTGAAGGAAATAAGGAGGATGCAGGTATACCTTACAGAAAGTGCGTACCTACAGGTAAACCATGCAGGGACCGCGTCCAGAGATGCAGGCCAGCCATTCAGGAGGTGCGTCCACCCAGTGCACACATTTTAAGGCAGATAAAAGCACACGTGGGGGTTTCTTGTGTTTTACTCTTGGTATCTAGCCGACGGTATTGTGTTACTATGGTGTCGGCTCGTGGTATTGTTCCATGATTTGAGGAGGAGCTTGCCTATATAAAGCAAAGGAGATCATTTGGTTTATGTATGTCTTTGGTTGAATATCTTATGAGGCTAATTCTGGTCTAGATCTAAAAAGGCGAATCTTCTGAAAGACTGAGATCTCTTTGGCGCATGATCAGATCTGTAGATCTGACTGTTTGGGTTACTCTTGAAGTCTTGAAATCATCTATGCCCGAAGGGACGCAGGCGCAGAAGGGTTCAGGTGCGCCGGGACGCAGGCGCAGAAGGGTTCAGGTGCGTCGGGACGCAGGCGCAGAAGGGTTCAGGTGTGCTGGGACGCAGGCGTAGAAGGGTTCAGGTGCGTCGGGACGCAGGCGCAGAAGGGTTCAGGTGCGTCCGGGACGCAGCGCAGTAATAGGAGATCTGCGTGGGGACGCAGAGCGACGAAGGTTCAGGTGCGTCCCTGGAGCAAAAGGACGCGACTCGATAGCATTCCTGAGTGCGTCTCTGCAGCAAAGTACGCGGCGTGATAATATTTCTGGGTGCGTCCCTGCAGCAACAGGACGCAGGGCAGTTCAAGTAACAGTGCGTGGGCACGCAGTACAGCAGAAGGATCTCTGCGCGTGGACGCAGGGGAGCAGAAGGTTAACTGCGTCTGGTCGCAGGACACAGAAGGGAAAACTGCGTCTCTGTCTTAAGATGTTCTGTTGATTGAATTTCTCTGTTGATAAGGTGTTCTGGGTTAGTTCTGTTATTACTGATCTGATAACTGTAGTGGACCATAACTATTATGTACTTGATGATCATTTGATGCTTTATGAAAAGAAGTAGGGGGTTGTAGCTCCCTTCCAGGATAAGACTGGAAAACGAGAGAGAGTTGTAGCTCTCTGCAGGTTGCAGCCTACGTACTGGTAAAGGACTGCACCAGTACAAAATCATTGTAAAAGGAGTTTCTAATTTGAAAGAAGATAGAGACATATTGCAGCAGGTGGTTTTCACCCACATTGGGTTTCCACCTTACATCTTGTGTTCTTTGGTGTGACTATCTGTTTTCTTTGCTCATGCTCATTATTTTATGGTACTGACATGCAAAAATAATTCAAAGATAAAATAAGGAAGATTTATTAAATTGCTAGATAATACTGATTCACCCCCCCTCTCAGTATTATTTCCAACACCCAATCTTCGTTTGACGTGTACAATAGCTCATTAGAAATATATACCTGAGTAATATGACTTTTGGAAGAGAAACATCCATCCATGGACCCATGTTGCTCCCAGATTTCCCAAAAAATGTTGCTTATGGCCTCAAAACAACTCTAGAAGTTCAAGGTCTGAAAAAATACTAAAAATAGTAATTTGTGCTACAATTACGGAAACTGAAAATCTGAAGGAGACAGTTGTGGGGGACCAAGTGGGATAGGTGGGTAGACACAAAGATCCACTTGGATCATTCCTCCCCCCTTAGGAAGCAATGGTCCCCATTGCGTTGAGTTCCTCCATCCACTGAGCTTGGTCCCTGGTGAGCTGTTCTACAGTCTCTGATGTGTCCAATAATGGTGGGAAGCATGGTCGAGGGCATTCCACATTGAACACTCGATGCAAGTGAAGGAATGAATGAATGCTGTGCTCCAAAGCATTATTTCCCATAGCCTTGGTAATGGTGAAAGGACCATGTCGGTGTGGTCAGAGCTTCTGACGGGCTCTTGTAAGGTGTTCTTTCTACAGATGCAACTAGACTTTGTTGCCCACCTGAAGCTTGCGTGCTACCCCTGTGGGTGAGGAGAAGTTATTCATGTGTTCCTTCATGACTATATCCCTCTGTTGATGCTACTGCTATGTGGAGGAACCCTTCGCGAGGGTCATGGATGTGGTTACGATCTTCCCCTTACTTTGGAAGTGAACCAGACAGAAAATGAATTTCCTATTCTAGGAGATGAGCTTGTTTCCTTTCTTAGCAGATCAAAGACGTGGTGGTAGGTGGGGCTACCTCCCGTGTCCTGTGTAATGAATTACCCAAAGAAATAATAATAGCGTGAGGCCTTGACTCATACACAACATGTCACCTCCACAAGTATGGTTGGCCTAATAATACATCACAAACATCCAGAGGTGTAAAATCACACAATACCTCATCTATGAAGGGTTTGATGTTGTAGGGAAGCCGACATTGCTGGCGAACTTGAAGATCTCATCCTTGGTGAAGCCACCTGATACTGTACAGCTGTGGGTGTGGTGTAGTCGGTAGGCCCAACCGCTTCATGACCTCTACTGAAATGAGGTTCTTTTGACTGCCACTGTCGAAAATGAATTGCAGCGATGAACCCTTCACCCACATCTTTGAGTAGAATAGATGCTCCCCCTCTTTTGGATCCTCAGGCTCATTCCTCTAGATCTTGGCGATGGAAATAGTTGTGTTGGGATCTACATCAACGATCTGGTTCCCTTTTCCATTCCCCTTGTTGGGTTCTGACTCAGGGTTAGAAGATGTATCTGATTTTGAATCCTGCAACTCGGCCACTAGCGACTGCTCGGTTTGACACTCACTTGTGTTGTGAGTGGGGCTCTTATCGAACTCACACTACCTTCATGTTTCCTTCTTCAACTTCGTGGTGTTATTATTTTCTTGTGGCTTTGATGGGTTGTCTTGGGTTGCCCCCCCTTGGCTTTGTCCTTTGGTCTTTAGATTTGCAGGTCCAAAGTCTTGCTTCTTCTGTTTGAACTTCTGCTCAATTTTGACAGTGTATCAGTATGCCATACCAAGCGAGGAGATGTTTAGGAACTCCATCTCTTCCTGGATGTACCTGTGTAGGCAACCGTGGTATTTGACTACCAAATGTAACTCAGAATCCTTTATACCCAACTATGTGCAAAAGGTATGAAAAATGTTTGTGAACTCCGGCACATCTTGGTACCTTCCCTGCCACAGCATGGTCCACTTTATGTATTTGTCCTCATAGCTTTCGACAGGGTAGTACTACTCCTTGATTGCATTTCAAAATGAATTTCAAGTGGGTGCAACTGGAAACAGTGCGCCAATAGTTTCATCCTTCTCCTCGTAGTAGGTTTCACACTAGTCCTTGACGTGGGGGGCTGCTTTAAGAAGAGCAAAAATAATCTTTTCCCGACTCGAAAATTCATGAACAAAAAAACACCCTTCTAGCAGATTTAAGCATTTATCTACAGTATCTACGTCTATTTAACCCTTTGAGATAAGGATTTCAAGTTAACTTGTACCTTAAAGTGCGTGGTGTTTCTAGAGTAGCTGTTGGAAGCTGATACGCCGCCTATGGGTAGCCACTGAAGGATCTGAGCAAAGTTGTCCATCATTGCGTTCCTTTGCCGCTTGAGGGCTTCTTTGAGCAATATTTTGATAGGATCTCCTACCCCCTCATATTTTTTTTCATCCACCATGGGACGACGTCAGGATTTGCAAGGCTAATCTTGCAAAGGCTCAACTAGATCGAGCCCTAGCTCCTTATATCCTGACCGCATTGGGGACATCCAAAGAAAAACAAAGAAAAAGTAGACCGCTCTAGTACCATTGATCTAGATTTAAATGAGAATGCAACAAACTACAGAGATAACCATAAACACAGAGATGCAGTGAAATAATACTTCATTTCACTAATGTAAAATATTGAATTATGCTTACAAACAGAAATGGAAATAAACTAGCTAGGGCGATGGTAGCTTATCTCTAAGAAGCGATGTGGTGGCTACATGCCTCTGAAATGTGTTACAATGAGGCTGGAAGGCCTATTTATTGTTGAGAAACAATAGAAAACCCTTAACATCCCAAAACCTAACCCTAGAAGATGAAGTACCAAATTGTGGGCCCCGTTTTGGGTAAGTTGGTACAACAACTTCCCCGGGTTGTAACTTTGGCACCCGATCTTCGTTTGACACATACAATAGCTCATTAGAAAGATCTATCTCAGCACTACAACTTTGGAAAGAGAAATATCAGTCCATGGACCCATGTTGCTCCCATATTTCACAAAAAAAGTCGTCTAGGGCCTGAAAATGGCTCTAGAAGTTCAGGGCCCAAAAAACTACTAAAAATAGTAAATTGTGCTACAATTACGGAAACTGAAAATATGAAAGAGACAGTTGTGGGGATCCATGTGGGATAGGTGGGTGGCCAGCAACATCCACTTAGATTAGAATCCCCTGCATTGCCCATGTGTCCTAGACCTTGGCTAGCCAGATATGTTAGTGGATGTCCCCGCGACCCCGCATCTGCAAGCAAACAAGGCATAGTGTCAATATCCTCATAAACCATAAATACATGAAAAAACCTTATGTATAGAAATGTAGAAATAACAAACATATACCTGCTGGTCCCCAGGCAGCACATGGAGGAAGCCCCATCTCTGAATCTCCCCTGAATTCAACTTTGTGGTATGGGAAGTCTAGAATAAATTGGGAGTTGGACTCAAACGAATGTTGTACCACATCATCCCGGTAAGGACCCACCTCTTCTTTGCCCTCCCGTGGGATTGCTAGTTCCTAACTGTGTGAGTGAGGCTCTCGACGAGGTCCCATGGGTACTGTAGAAAGAGGGTGGAGCATAGCCACCCACTCATAGAGTATGTTGCAAAGCACATTCCCATAAAAAAAACTCTTTAGTGTCAAATGTTGAACCTAGGTAAATTGAGACATCAACCCCTGATGCAACAATTGTGCACACACAAAGAATCCCCCTACCTGTAACCACTGTAGAACTGATATATGTGACCAGAGCACCAGTTGGGGGATGTCAACCCCACATTCTAACGATCATAGCCAACACTGCTTCCTTGGCCAGATCCTCCACTATTGTGATCCTCACACATCCATTCGAAATATTGTCAGGGTTGCAGTTCCCATCAGCCCAAACCGTCACGCCAACATCCCCTCCTGGAAGTGGATAGGGAAGCACCTACCTTCGTGGCATAAAATCGGTGTCGAAATAGATATTGGTGTGCACCGATATCGGGAGGTATGTATGAAGGATAATCATCAGCTAACAATCCACATCGCAATAGCTAACCAAATATCATAAGAAATTATCACGTGACCTCATTAATGGGTTCTAAAGAAACTTAAGTAACCCCCATTGTGCTATTCGATGCCTCACTAAAGCATCCGATGACACAGAAGTACAGAGAAGCACCCATTCTCACTCTCTCCAAATCATCCTGCCACCCAGGATGCCACGAGTCAGAAAAGAGAACCCCTTAGATCCTAAAAAAATAAAAAGGGTGCAAAAAACAAATTTTCCCCCACCATGCATCTATCTCCTAAACAAGCAAATGATGAGCGTGCATGTCCTCTATTACAACGCAAAGTGCACCTGTTTATACCTCATATAGGCACCCATAGGAAATATAAAATCTTGGGAAATGTCAAACGAGCATCAAAAGGGTTCATCGTGCAAAAGCCAAAACTCAGAACCATGCAATGTGCATTTAAGTATTCCTTTCATGTGGTTTCTACACACAAAACTTAGGTTTTGCATGAAGACCATGCGACTCAAGGACAATCATCGGTGCGGTCACCTAGGTTGTCCTTAAAAAGGTCATACCGGGGACCCATGTATGGGCTACCTAACCTAAAAGGCTCAAAATCACAAATTCTAGGGCTCAAGATCTTACCTATCTCTCTCTGCACAAATCCTAGGTCCAGAGGCTGGCCGCATTGGCAAGAAACACTCTAGGAAAGCTCTCTAACCTTTAGAGCTCAGCAATGCAAATGATTGATATTTGGGCCCCTTGGCCCTATCTATCACCGTTTTTCCATCTCTTGGGGTACATTACAGAAGCATGGGATCTCTGTTGACAAAACCAAAATAGACGTGAAGATCAGTTCCACAGCATCTTCATCATGGAACCTTCCATTTTGGTAAAATGCAAAAATGATTTTTTCAACTTATTGCACATGCCGGATACTTCTCCAACTCTATAATTCCATAACATTCATTGTATATGTATGTCTTGAATGATTCTTTCACTACGGGTTTTGGTTGTATCCATTTCAATAAAACCTCACATGGTCTGCCTCAACCAACAATTTGACAAGAGAAAAGAGAGCATGTATCATTCTCCACTCAACATGATAGGCTTCTCCCTAAAATTCTTTGCATATCCTGACATAATTTGTCTGAAATGTGCCTTACGGTCCATCATCTCGACCATTATTATCACCATCCCACACTTATACATGATAATCATTCACACTGATCGATAGAACACCCCCCCAATGGATCCCTTCATCGTTCTAGATCCTTCTTCACACAAAGGAGCCATGAGCACTCACTTCAATTCGAGAACCATCTCACATGCATATCTGAATGTTTATCCTCATTATGTTGCATTCGTTACGCATTCACCTTGTTTCCCGATGCACCTCCACATCCTACATTTGGCCTATCATTCATCATCACATATCCCATTTGTACCATTTCACCTATCTCATCCACTTGATACGGAGACCAATCAATGGGACCCCCACCCTCAATAGATAAATTACACCTTCACATATGTTGCTATCACCATGGGGCACCCGTATTCGTGGATGTACATCATAACAAACCACTATTCTTTTTGCATGTTTAAAAATATTTTTTCAAAAAATAAAATTAAAAAATCTCCCAACCACATTTGATTTTTACAATTCATGGCCCTTTCTTGCCTTAGTCACTAATCGTATTTGGTCACAGCCTATCAGCAAATCACCCCCATTTTTCACGTCCATCAAAAATCGCTTGCACTCATCCTGGAAATCCTACCAACTCCAAGATCATTCAAAGGCATGTTCTTGATTGTCACCATTTGCATATCAAACTCTGAAATCAGTATAGATATCTATATCCTTCAATATTTACATCCCTCACTATCATGACTATCTAACCAAATTTATTACAATCTATTCATATATCACATTGATTTCTGACTCACCATGTCGGGCTAATGACAACCCTTTCTTCTCGACTTCAACAAATATATTCCAAGAAAGAGATAGTACCTTGGATACTCCCTCCCTTAATAGGGATATCCTTGGGTGGCACATTGGGAACCATTATCACCCAGTGATTTCATCAGAACCCTTGACATTTGACATAAAATCACTCATTCATGTCAAGGTTGTGTCGTACTTAATTACTATTGTAGTTCATTCACATAGTCGAAGATGCCTGTATCACTAAGCACCTCATTCAACAATGTTTATATTATGATATGGGGGAGGTACCTACTGCCAAATACCTATACATCCAAAAAATCCCATCAATAGAGTGATGCACCAGGATATGCATAGGAGAACAATATTTCACCTATTTGACCAAAAGGCATCCCTGAGGGTGTCATCAATTATAATCATCATCTATCAACGCATCAATGACTAGCACGTTGACTAGATGCAAATTAGTTGTTGTTCAATTTTAATTAGTTCCAGTTAGCCATAATAACGAGCATGGTACATGCCCGCCTTGTATAGACACACCATTATTGTAGTTTTTTCACTACAACCTAGGTATCATTCATACTCAATTAACAGGTTTTTCTCTACTCATCTTTGCAACAACCTATCCTCTCTCTTGAAACGTTAGTCAGACTCTCCAAAGGAAATGAAAACATGATGTATTTCAGCTATATGTTTCCTCCTAGCTTCATACATCAGGGGGAAATTATTAACACCAAAGAGGCATACGCCTACTAGTAGAATCCAGAAGACATTAAAAGTGTCTAGAAGAATGCATAGATGGACATTTTTTTAGTCGAATACATTATGAAGATTTATAAATAAAAAGTTCTCTTGAGGTCAAAATTTTATATTGTAAATTAATTAAGGTTGCAAGCCACACGGTTGTAGAAATCTATGACCCAATAGTCCAAGACCACTCTACACACTTGGAGTTGGTTTTCTGACATGAGATTGGCCTAGTAGAGTCGAATTCAAGTTGCCTTGGATAAGTACAACCCTCAATGGAATCCTCTTGTCCTACTCATGTGTCTTTATCATACATGTACCAAGAGAGGGAAGAGCAATTGAAAAAACTCTATATAAACAGGCCATGGGTGAGCTGAAATAAGAGACAATGTTATGCAGGCCAATTTTTTGTTTAAGCAAACCACCATTCCATTATTCAAACCATGGAAGTGAAGAGAACTAGGATGTTGGCCAATTTACTTCTAAGAAACCCAACATCTTACTGAGTGAAGAGGAATCCACCCTTTGGAGAGTCTTCACACTTCTTTGAGAGAGAGGAGAAACTGGCAAAGAGATTGAGGAAAGGAAGCCTGCTTGTTGAGGATTTTTGAGCTACCTACCTCAAAGAATTCCCTTCAACTGTCTAATATTTGAGCATTGTTTTGTTTATGTACCTATTTGTTTAATTTTATGTTTATGTATGCATTGTTTCAACTATTTAAAATGTTTTTCTTATTTAAGTTTTTCAACTAACAACACCAATTTTTACTGTGATCCTTTGCATGTAACAGTCCACTACTAACAAATTTTTTTCATATATTTGTGCTCCAAAAGCACTACAATATAGAGCCTACGATCACTCAAAGAACAAGGAAACAATGATGCAAAATCAATAAGTTAAACACATTGATTTTGTATCATTGTGTTGGGAAAGCATGCACAAGGTATTGTTGAACCAATAATAATTGAGGAAAGGCCTAAGTATTTGGGTCTTGGCTATGGACAAGATTATGGAGAAAGTTCCAAAGCTTCCATGAAGACCATTAAAATAACTCCAAGAAGGAGTTGCATTACAGGTCATCAAGAGTTTGAAGGTTGTATTCAGGAGAAATGGAATTGCTTGAAACAACATTTGCAGGATGCAAGTGCTCAAAAACACACGCTTGAAGTAGAGAATTGTGGAAACTCTAACAACATTGAAGAGATTGATGGTGTTCCAAAGGCATCCACTTCTTCATTTTCTTCACCTCCTCATGAAGGCAATAAAGGTGAAAGAGGTAGGTATAAATCTGGTTCTAATCATATTCCTTTTGATTTTGAAAAGCATGGTAAATTTCCACATAAGCTTGGGAAAAAAATTGCATGTTCTTTTTGTGGTTTGGATAACCATCATTTTTCTAGATGTTGGAAGAGAATGGCAACACATAGGAAACTTTTGAAGGAAAAGAAGCAAGCAGCCCAAGGTCCATTGGACAAGGAAATCATGCTGTCAAGAGGATGCACATGTGTTGCACTTACTGCCATAAGCAAGCACATCTTGCTAAAAAATGTTGGACTCTGAATCCAGCAATGCTTCCACAAAAGCTGAAGAAGGTGGAAAGAGAAGATGGCAGAAATGGAAAGGAAGCTTCCATGATTGATCTGTCTTAGGATGATTCACATGTTGATGTTGATGTGTAGACAAAGGGAGGACCTTTGAAATGGATTGGTAAGAAATGGTTAGAGTTCTTATCCAATTAAAGATTGCATGTCTATTGATGCATCTATTTGCATCTCTTTGTTGATGAGATGCAAGTTGCAGGTTTCTACCAAGAAGGTGAATGGAAAAAGGGTTGAGTATGAAACTCAATTTTGTTTTTGCAACATTATATTTCATTTCAGCTTCGAAAGTATAGTGTTCTTAAGTGAAATTTGAAGGATGAAATACATGCATAAGCATGATGTGCATGAACATAGCGATGTTGACATTTTCCTTGTATTTGAACATGTATAAGTAATTAACTAAAATGGTTGATTGCTTTGTTGTAAACATGCATGTAATATTGACTTGGGAAAGATGACTTGGCCTCCAATATGGAGATAGTGATGAAGTATTTCATCTTTTGAAAAGAGTCCTAATGGTATTTTTCTACATGCTTGAATTGAAGGGTCATTTGTTTTAAAGGCATGTTTTGTGCGCTTGTTGTCTAGTCCATCGTTTGTGTGAAGATGTAAGGCATGGAGGTGTTCCAAAGATGTGAAATCTGTTTGTTTGTTGAAGCAGGAGTTTACGCCATCCAATTGTTATCTATATTTCTGTTGTTGTTACTAGTTGTTGTTGACAACTTTTCAAATAGGTACAAATGAGAATTTTCTGGAGGAGGTGTACTTCACATTTGTTTGAGCCACCTTGGATCAATGATGAAGGCAAAGAAGTTCAAACCATCTTCTATGACCATTTCAATAGAAGTTCTGTAGGAAGGCAAGGAGGAAGATAGTTCTTCCCAGTAAGACAAGCCCATCCTTCAGAAAACTTTGGTTCACAGGCACTATGCAGGGCAAGTGTAGGGAGGCTCAAACAAGAGTGTGAATCACTCTCATTTACTATTTAGACAAGTATAGTAGCATTTTGGAGACCAAAAGTTCTTTTAGTGGGAAGGCGTGATACAAAATGGATTTTGGATAGACTAATAAGTCTAAGTATTCCTCACAGAGGAAAATTGAAAGTCCAAGGAAGTTCTTGGAATCAGCCCCATTGTAGAGATTGTCTCATTCTGAATCTACTCCAACTTGATGGGAAAAAATGGAGGATGTGAAAGTGATGGCAGAAGGAAGATGCCCTTGCTTATTTGGAAAAAGAGGCAAATCTTCAAAAAAATTGCCTAAGAGGCTTTCTGAAGAAAGTCGCATCGGAGGAGGTCCAAGGCAAACTTAAGTGGAAAGGCGAGCCTCCCCCAATCACCAATCCCTGACATATTGAGTTGGAGGCTGGCATAGGCATATAATATGAGCAAAAGACCTGGGCCGATGCGACAGTGCAATCACCAATCAGCGGATTGGCATTGGCGAGGGCATGGGACATAAGGAAAGGGTTGGGCTGATGTGATATCGTGATCGTCAATATCGGCGGATTGCAATTGCAATGGCATGAGGCTTAAGGCGGGACCCCAAGTCGATGCAATATGAAATTGTGATTAATTGCATCACATTATCTCATCGGAGCTATTCAAAGGACCGGGGTTGATACCATATGTGATGCGATATAGCCAGACCCGATAAAAGTATGAACGATATTTGATATATTTTGAGATCCAGAAAACAAGGTTTTCCTTTGTATTTTCATTTTTCATTAAATACACAAGATACAAAGGAAAAGCATCGATGTGATGAAACCAGACCCAAAAGGGTTTATGAATGAATATGTATAACATCTCAAGTCTGCCATAAAGCCCTTTTTTGATATTTTCAGTGTTTAATAATACAAAGGAAACAAGCGGGATTTTGGGTGGCCTGTGGGTGGTAAGTGGTTTTGGTCGGGCTCCACCCGAGCCCATACACTAATTTCCACGTGGCCAATACCTGGAGAGAGAGAAACACCATTTTCAGGTGGTTAACCCCCATACAAATGAGCCGTCCAAAATGGATCTCAACCGTTGGATCTAGATCTCTCAGATCAATGGTCGAGATGCGATAAGCAATTAAAAGGCAGACCCAATAGAAGTATAGGGTGGAATTATGGATATTTGAAGTCCAATGAACAATGTTTTCATGAAATTTTCCCGTGTTTGAATGTATTCCTTTGTGTAAATAGAAAATGTTGTTTCTGCAGATTTCAAAAGCTTGATGACCCATTTCGTTACAGAACAGGTGGCCACCATACCTTGGGATGTTAGCAACGATTGTTAAACGCTCCAAAAGGAAGATGAAGGTACAACGATTCGGAGCCAAAAAGCCCAAGAGCTGAAATGAATAGACAAGCGTTGATAGGCTTAAAAGCCATTTAATGACAAAGACATATGGCTTACTGAGTCTGAGAGTATGATTGAGAGGCATAAGAAGGCACCGCAGAGAGCTGAAGGGGTGAGAAAGCCTGAGAGTGCAATTGACAAGAAGAAAAGCTGTAGAAAGGTCATTCAAAGGTTGTTGAGGATCTCTTGGAGGTCAAGCAGATCACAAAGGCATTCAGAGGCCAAGAGAAAGAGCTCAAGATAGCCATAGCCAAAGACCCAGAGCTAGAGCCAGAGCCTAGAGGTAGAAAACCGAGAGCTTCATAGCCAGCGGCTAAAATGGTGTCTAAACCCATTGTTTCTGTGTAAAGCAGTGGACTTGAGCCATGAGATTGTAGAAAAATACTTTTCCATAATCCCAAAGAGCCTAGTTGAGTTTACTAGAGCTCAAGGAGATGTCGCCCAAGGGTTTTGGGTGAACTCCAAATTAATATTGTTGTTCTATGTGTGTTTTATTGCTACATTGTATCTGTTGTTTTTAATTGCTGCTATTTGCTTTATATCAGTTTAAGCAAATTAATTTACAACACCTGAACAGTTTAAAACAAATATAAGCATACACTTATATTGTCAAGCACACATTTAATTCCACATCGGTTAATCAATAAGACTTTGGAATATTTAAAGCTTTGGAAGTGGGAGAGGTTCTTGTAAGTTAGACAAGAAGGCTAAGTGCCCTAGTTTCAGATGATCAACCAGGGAAAAGAGAACATATATTCTCCTTTCCCAACACTGAAACAAAATATCCCGCCAAAGAAAAATATGGTCAGGTGAATCTAGTGAAACCATCTCTCCCTTCATCGTAACAATGAGAGGAACAACCAAATTTGGTTAATCCTTCTAACGGTACTAGGAAGAAACCTAAAAATAATAGAAAGGGAGAACTCGAGCAGGGTGGTAGTAATCAATAGCAACCCCCAAGGGCATCCGGAAGGGAGAACCCCAACCAGAACCAAAACCAAGCTACAAGCAACAATAAATCATAGAAACAATTGAAGAACACTAGTCTTCAGACTAATCATGCATGCACTATCTGCAGGGAATATGACCATTATACCCATAACTCTCCTCAACTTCCAGATATGAAATTTAGGATACAAGACAATAAGGGGCAAGGCGGTCGAGAAACTATAGTCATGCAGGACCCCTTCCCCCATTAGAGAATTGTTAACACGTAACAACAAACTCCCCAAACTCATCCATCTAGAGGGAACCTCAATAATGCTCCTGACCATGATGTCTTACTGACAAGAGAGGACATCCTCTTACAAAATAGGAATTGAAATTATGAGACTCCCCTAGAGCCTAATTCATCCACCTCGGCTACAACCATACCTATTGGATTGTTCATGATCACACAACCTTCCATAGATACCATGCCTAAAATGGTTGAATGACCCTTACAATGCATGTGCAATGCATAGCGACCAATTCAAAAGCTGCCCATAGTTACAACATAGTTGATGACTTAGCTCAATCACCATAATCTATATCAGCACTTGAAATCTTGTAGACATGCCCAACCTAGTAGAAATCCATACTTTCTACTTTAGGAGCAATCAACCCGTATGATTCCCACCTCATGGTATTTGGCCTAGACAAATCTACTCCATGACTTCCCTTAATCGCTGCTTTCTAAATCCCTGTCTCGGTCCAGAATATCAACATCCATCATTGCATCGTTGACAAAGGGGCTTCCACATGCATCATGTCCAAATCCATCTGCAAAAAAATAGGATCCCCTAAATTTAAGCCTTCTGAAATAGCGCTTAGAGCATATGATGAACACCCTTCAGCCCCCATTGGCTTATACCATAGCGTGCCAGTTAAGTTGGCTAGAAAAACTATGTAAATAGGAAATGAAGTACTCAACACCTAATTGGATTACAACGTCCTACAATGCCAAAGCTATATCTATGAAATTCTCACAGTCGCCTCATTGATGTTCGGAACAATGATGTTCCCCCATGATGGGAAGGTCCTTACCATTGATCAACTCACATACTATTTGAAGGCAGCTACACCCACACCAGATGGTGTACTTCCTTTAGAATCATCCTCCCAAGAGCTGGTCACTACTTACACTGAGCTTAGCCTAGGCTAGTTTAAGCCATCAAACCTCCTAGGAACATTCCTATGACACCCTCTAGTAAGGCAAGAGATTGTCCTAAATATTGGAGCACCAGTGTGCATGATGACTTCATCAAACACTGCCCAAACCTTCGAATCAGTTCCAGATACCCAACTTCCTACAATTGAAGCATTCAGTATTTTACCACCAACAACCACCTAGAATCAAGAACCAATTTTGGATAACCACGTTGTTACCAACCCAAATTCCTTACCTAACTCTATCACCAATATAGCTTTGTTATATCCATTATTAGGTTTTGTCTCGCACCAAGTCATGGCAACCCTCACATTACCAAATATGGCTCTCGAAATACCAGTTTGGTACCTAGTCCCCACGACCATCTCGACTGAGTTAGGACACATGTAGGAAGGAAGCTTCCCTGTACCTCTACTTCACGGGACCATCCCTATTCAAAACCATCATGTGCCTACCACAACTAGAGCTGCCACAAGGGTGAAACAAAACAGTAAAAAAGGATAAACTTCCAACTCCTCTAGGACCATGCAACCCTATGCGTTATGTGAGGAATTTGGGTGCCCAACACATATATGCCCCGAAATAAATGAGTTAAAAACAATCATGAATTCCTCTAAAACATTAGTAACCCCAGCTCCACCAAAAAGAGTGAAATTCATACCCTTGCATAAAAAGAAAGTATGAACCAACCATGTGTGCGCTATATGCGATAAACATGAGCATTATACTCATCATTATCCTAATATCCCTTAACTCCAAGAGACACTGAAAGGTGTCATCCAAGCCAACATGAATGAGCCCATAGTGCCAACCTAACCTTAAAAGGACAATAAATTTCAAAAACATCTTCTACATATATGAAGAGGCATCATCCAGCTCCAGACCTGCCTACAACACACGAAGGAAGCATATGTAGTATTTCCACCCCTATGCTTTACCATGTGCTATATGTGATGAACCTACTCATCCGGTAAACTCCTGCCCAAAATTATGGACACATTACCAAGTCCAACCTACCACCGAAGAGGACCAAGTAATAAAACCTAAGCATCAACACCATATATGCACTATATCTGAGGATAACCATCACAAAAGGCGGTGCCCTCACCTTCCCCAATTCTGTAAAACATTGAATTTCCTACATAAATTCGTAAAGGAAAATCCTCTTCTACTGGACTCAGATAGGGAATCCATAAAACCCATCCCCCCACCTGGTGAAGAAAGACCCCTAGACATACTATGTGTGTTCAAGGATAAAATATGGTTAGACCCCGTCATTTGACCTCCCACCACCATCACCATTCTAGACCAGAAAAAAAAGCAATCAAAAACCATCTGGAAAAGAAATTTGCCCACCACATGTGCACTATGTGAGAAACCCAACCATTTGATCAGTAAATGCCACACTCTAAGTAAGTTCAATGACATCTTCCACTTAGTGGACCACATGCCCTATAAGAACCTCTCAAACCAAGAAAACATTATATGGTATTATTGTCTCATATGCTCTTAATTCCACCACGCAAGGAATTTTCAGTACGTTACACAGTTCCTTACAATAAGAGAAGCACTAAAACCAATCCACACAAATACGTCATGCAACAACCACAAGGTATCAAGATCCCACTCCATGAGTAGCACCACCTCTCATACAATCTATTCAGTTAGCTTCAAGCCAATTTGGAGAAACCTTTACCATGGCACAATGGAAACCTTTATACCGCACGAGTTTTCGGAACAATGAAGACCACAAGAAGAGGGTCAAGGCCTCGTTCGATGACAACATCACCCCTCAGAAAGTCACTGAGGGACTTTTAGTTCTCCACTATGACGTTGCCCAAGAAGCAATAGGACTAGGAAAGTTTGAAACCCTTTGGAAGGGCCCATACATCATCAAGCATTGCCTCCGCAAGGAGGCATACATACTATCAGAGCCTGACGAGACTTGCCTCAAAAATATCATGAATGGTCTCTACCCCAAAAAAGTTCATCCATAAAATGTTAGAGTAAGCATGTATGTACAATGAATTATTGTTTATGATGATCACCTCATCATGGATGTATTTTAAAAATTTCTCTCTCACCTCATCTCAACAGATGGATCTTCCGCAAGCTTGTCACAACAGGTTCGCTGACAGCACATATCGATGGTCGCAAGATCTCTCTACTAGAACATTGGCCATATACTCTCCTTACCAAACACCTCATCTCCTTAATTGACCTTGTATTGTGTCAGCCACCAAAAATGAAGAAGAATATGATGTCATCATAGGCCTCTTCGCTGATGCCCACCACCTAGGTATCTATCACCTGCATGTGTTCCATAATTCCCGAATTGTAGTATCATAGTTAAATAGGAAATTCTAGGTCCATGATCCATGTCTTTTTTGGAAGTATCTACATGCAAAAAGGTTAGCCATACATTTTGATCAAATCAAATTTACACATAGCCAGAGATCAAAATCATATATTTGATTGCATCGCTAATTAGATGCTAGACTGGCAGGCATTACATATATAGAACCATCAAGATATATAAAAACATCAATACAAGATATATCTAGATGCATAAACTGCAGAAATACACCAAGAATTATTGATGCATGTATCACATCATGAGAGTCACCAAAAATAGCCTCATATATACATCAAAAAATATATACAAGTACAAAAAATCACTGACCCACAAATAGGAAGAATAATTCAGCCAAAAATACAGGGGAGCGTCCTCATAAATGGTTACTTGCCCTTGTACATATATCATCTCGACTATAAAACAAACAAAATCATAGTCAGCCTCCGTAGGCTCCTGGTGACCCAATCTCCACATCAGGAGCCAAGATGGGACCTATTGTAGCCACCGCCATAGCAATACGGCATAAAGTCGGTTGATGCTCCTTCTCATCAGACATCGTCGTCTCAACCAAAACTTATGGAAGCAAGCCCATCCCTCAAATGGCACACCTCTAATCAGGGATTCCACTCATCCCCAAGAGCCATGGTACCGTTGTAACTCCACCACATCAACATATCATCGCACCTTAGCCTCCTTAGCTCACACGACTAGTCTCTCTGTATCCATATCCCCCTGTCTAGAGGGACCAACAATCTCAAGTCAAGGTCATTGCATCGATCGCTCTGAGCCACCCCGAGGAGTAAGCAGTGGCCTTGGTACCTGAGGTATCTGAGGGACACGTGCGTTTGATCCAGATTTAAATAGGAATATAGCAAATTACAGAGATAACCATAAACATAGAGATGCGATGGAAATAATACTTCATTCCATTAATGTAAAATATTGAAATATGCTTACAAACAGAAATGGAAATAAACCATCTAGGGCAATGGTAGCTTATCTTTGAGAAGAGATGTGGCGGCTACATGCCTCTAAACTATGTTACAATGAAGCTCGAAGGCCTATTTATTATTGAGAAACAATGGAAAACCCTTAACATCCCAAAACCTAACCCTGGAAGATGAAACGCCAAATTGTGGGCCCCGTTTTGGGTAAGTTGGTACATCAACTTCCTAGGGTCGTAACATTGGCACCCAATCTTCGTTTGACGTGTACAATAGCTCATTAGAAATATCTACCTGAGTAATATGACTTTGGGAAGAGAAACATCCATCCATGGACCCATGTTGCTCCCAGATTTCCCAAAAAATGTTGCTTATGGCCTCAAAACAACTCCAGAAGTTCAAGGCCCGAAAAAATACTAAAAATAGTAATTTGTGCTACAATTACGGAAACTGAAAATCTGAAGGAGATAGTTGTGGGGGACCAAGTGGGATAGGTGGGTGGACACAAAGATCCACTTGGATCATTTCTCCCCCCCTAGGAAGCAATGGTCCCCATTGCGTTGAGTTCCTCCATCCACTAAGCTTGGTCCCTGGTGAGCTGTTCTACAATCTCTGATGTGTCCAATAATGGTGGGAAGCATGGTCGAGGGCATTCCACATTGAACACTTGATGCAAGTGAAGGAATGCATGAATGCTGTGCTCCAAAGAATTATTTCCCATAGCCTTGGTAATGGTGAAAGGACCATGTCGGTGTGGTCAGAGCTTCTGATGGGCTCTTGTAAGGTGTTCTTTCTACATATGCAACTAGACTTTGTTGCCCACCTGAAGCTTGCGTGCTACCCCTGTGGGTGAGGAGAAATTATTCATGTGTTCCTTCATGACTATATCCCTCTGTTGATGCTACTGCTATGTGGAGGAACCCTTCGCGAGGGTCATGGATGTGGTTACCATCTTCCCCTTACTTTGGAAGTGAACCAGACAGAAAATGAATTTCCTATTCTAGGAGATGAGCTTGTTTCCTTTCTTAGCAGATCAAAGACATGGTGGTAGGTGGGGCTACCTCCCGTGTCCTGTGTAATGAATTACCCAAAGAAATAATAATAGCGTGAGGCCTTGACTCATATACACCATGTCACCTCCACAAGTATGGTTGGCCTAATAATACATCACAAACATCCAGAGGTGTAAAATCACACAATACCTCATCTATGAAGGGTTTGATGTTGTAGGGAAGCCGACACTGCTGGGGAACTCAAAGATCTCATCCTTGGTGAAGCCACCTGATACTGTACAGCTGTGCGTGTGGTGTAGTCGGTAGGCCCAACCGCTTCATGACCTTTGCTGAAATGAGGTTCTTTTGACTGCCACTGTCGAAAATGAATTGCAGCGATGAACCCTTCACCCACATCTATGAGTAGAATAGATGCTCCCCCTCTTTTGGATCCTCAGGCTCATTCCTCTGGATCTTGGCGATGGAAATAGTGGTGTTGGGATCTGCATCAATGATCTGGTTCCCGTTTCCATTCCGCTTGTTGGGTTTTGACTCAGGGTTAGAGGATGTATTTGATTTTGAATCCTTCAACTCGGCCACTAGCGACTGCTCGGTTTGACACTCACTTGTGTTGTGAGTGGGGCTCTTATCGAACTCACACTACCTTCATGTTTCCTTCTTCAACTTCGTGGTGTTATTATTTTCTTGTGGCTTTGATGGGTTGTCTTGGGTTGCCCCCCCTTGGCTTTGTCCTTTGGTCTTTAGATTTGCAGGTCCAAAGTCTCGCTTCTTCTATTTGAACTTCTGCTCAATTTTGACAGTGTATCAGTACGCCATGCCAAGCGAGGAGATGTTTAGGAACGCCATCTCTTCCTTGATGTACCTATGTAGGCAACCATGGTATTTGACTACCAAATGTAACTCAGAATCCTTTATACCCAACTGTGTGCAAAAGGTATGAAAAATGTTTGTGAACTCCGGCACATCTTGGTACCTTCCCTGCCACAGCGTTGTCCACTTTATGTATTTGTCCTCATAGCTTTCGACACGGTAGTACTAGTCCTTGATGGCATCTCGAAATGAATTCCAAGTGGGTGCAACTGAAAACAGTGCGCCAATAGTTTCATCCTTCTCCTCGCAGTAGGTTTCACACTAGTCCTTGACGTGGGGGGCTGCTTTAAGAAGAGCGAAAACAATCTTTTCCCGACTCGAAAATTCATGAACAAAAAAACACCCTTCTAGCAGATTTAAGAATTTATCTACAGCATCTACGTCTATTTAACCCTTTGAGATAAGGATTTCAAGTTAACTTGTACCTTAAAGGGCGTGGTGTTTCTAGAGTAGCTGTTGGAAGTTGATACGCTGCCTATGGGTAGCCACTGAAGGATCTGAGCAAAGTTGTCCATCATTGCGTTCCTTTGCCACTTGAGGGATTCTTTGAGCAATATTTTGATAGGATCTCCTACCCCCTCATATTTTTTTTCATCCACCATGGGACGACGTCAGGATTTGCAAGGCTAATCTTGCAAAGGCTCAACTAGATCGAGCCCTAGCTCCTTATATCCTGACCGCATTGGGGACATCCAAAGAAAAACAAAGAAAAAGTAGACCGCTCTAGTACCATTGATCTGGATTTAAATGAGAATGCAACAAACTACAGAGATAACCATAAACACAGAGATGCAGTGAAATAATACTTCATTTCACTAATGTAAAATATTGAAATATGCTTACAAACAGAAATGGAAATAAACTAGCTAAGGCGATGGTAGCTTATCTCTAAGAAGCGATGTGGCGGCTACATGCCTCTGAAATGTGTTACAATGAGGCTGGAAGGCCTATTTATTGTTGAGAAACAATAAAAAACCCTTAACATCCCAAAACCTAACCCTAGAAGATGAAGTACCAAATTGTGGGCCCCGTTTTGGGTAAGTTGGTACATCAACTTCCCCGGGTTGTAACTTTGGCACCCGATCTTCGTTTGACACATACAATAGCTCATTAGAAAGATCTATCTCAGCACTACAACTTTGGAAAGAGCAATATCAGTCCATGGACCCATGTTGCTCCCATATTTCACAAAAAAAGTCGTCTAGGGCCTGAAAATGGCTCTAGAAGTTCAGGGCCCAAAAAACTACTAAAAATAGTAAAGTGTCCTACAATTACGAGAAACTGAAAATATGAAAGAGACATTTGTGGGGATCCATGTGGGATAGGTGGGTGGCCGCCAACATCCACTTAGATCAGCATCCCCTGCATTGCCCATGTGTCCTAGACCGTGGCTAGCCAGATATGTTAGTGGATGTCCCCGCGACCCCGCATCTGCAAGCAAACAAGGCATAGTGTCAATATCCTCATAAACCATAAATACATGAAAAATCCTTATGTATACAAATGTAGAAATAACAAACATATACCTGCTGGTCCCTAGGCAGCACATGGGGGAAGCCCCATCTCTGAATCTCCCCTGAAGTCAACTTTGTGGCATGGGAAGTCTAGAATAATTGGGAGTTGGACTCAAACGAATGTTGTACCACATCATCCCGGTAAGGACCCACCTCTTCTTTGCCCTCCCATGGGATTGCTAGTTCCTAACTGTGTGAGTGAGGCTCTCAACGAGGTCCCATGGGTACTGTAGAAAGAGGGTGGAGCATAGCCACCCACTCATAGAGTATGTTGCAAAGCACATTCCCATAAAAAAACTCTTTAGTGTCAAATGTTGAACCTAGGTAAATTGAGACATCAACCCCTGATGCAACAATTGTGCACACACAAAGAATCCCCCTGCCTGTAACCACTGTAGAACTGATATATGTGACTAGAGCACCAGTTGGGGGACGTCAACCCCACATTCTAACGATCATAGGCAACACTGCTTCCTTGGCCAGATCCTCCACTATTGTGATCCTCACACATCCATTCGAAATATTGTCAGGGTTGCAGTTCCCATCAGCCCAAACCATCACGCCAACATCCCCTCCTGGAAGTGGATAGGGAAGCACCTACCTTCGTGGCATAAAATCGGTGTCGAAATAGATATTGGTGTGCACCGATATCGGGAGGTCTGTATGAAGGATAATCATCAGCTAATAATCCACATCGCAATAGCTAACCAAATATCATAAGAAATTATCACGCGATCTCATTAATGGGTTCTAAAGAAACTTAAGTAACCCCCACTGTGCTATTATATGCCTCACTAAAGCATCCGATGACACAGAAGTATAGGGAAGCACCCATTCTCACTCTCTCCAAATCATCCTGCCACCCAGGATGCCACGAGTCAGAAAAGAGAACCCCTTAGATCCTCAAAAAATAAAAAGGGTGCAAAAAACAAATTTTCCCCCACCATGCATCTATCTCCTAAACAAGCAAATGATGAGCATGCATGTCCTCTATTACAACGCAAAGTTGTTATAGACATTTTTGTGCCTTGCATCACTGAGCATGAAATGTCAATAATTAAGGGATCCAAAGTCCCTAAACATGTTGTTCCTACCCCTAGAGGAACAAGGCCAGCAAACCACAGAAGTTTACAAAAGTTCTCCACCTTAAAACACTCAAAAACAAGCAATTTCTGGATCATGTCAAGTGCTCCACTGTGTACCTGCGCTGAATGTCAACTGCAAAGAAGGCCACCTGCACTGAGCGTACTTGGACAAGTGGCAGACTCATTCCTCAAGGTGTCAATGCCCAGGAAGCTTCCAAAATGACACTTGGATCAAGAAATTCGACTGGTGATGAGTAAGAGGTTCCAAATCTCCAAGTGGAAGTAAGGATCTCCAAGTGGACTCAAGAACTGAAGTGGGAGAGGACACTAGTCAGCTTCATGCCAGCCTCAAGCTGACTCATCCTTTCTCCAAAACTCCTATATATAGAGCTCTCTCATGAGGTCTAAGGAGGCTGGATTGTATTGCAAAGAATTGCTATTGGATTGTGGTTGGATCATTGGGTGTTTATGCTTTTGAAAGGGGCTGAAGAAGGAATTCCTTGCTGCTGGGAAGGAGATGCTGGGTTGGAACCCTATGGGTTGTATCTCTTCCTGAACCCAGTTTATCAATCAATAAAGCTTCTCGGTTCTTTCCTATATGCTGGTGTTTATTGTATGATTTGCATTAGTGTATTTGATTTAATTCTAATCCTGAATCATTTATGAATATGTATATTTGCCTTTGTATTGTGTCCTTCTCTTGTTGCATGTAGTTGTTCTCTTGTCACAGGTAGCTATTCTCTTGTGATCTCGTGGGAGCAAAAGTGAGGAGGCAAGTAGCTTTGGACACACAAAGCAGAGAGGATCTAGATCGAGGGACAACCGAAAGATAACGGTAAGTCTACCAATCTCCTCTCTTTCATTTTCATAAAGGAAAGAAACTGAAGTAGCTGCATTCGTTTGTTGCTAAGGCACTATCACGCCTTAGGAGGATAGGATCGTCCTGCATAGGCATTTTTCCCCACAACAAAAGTGCACCCGTTTATACCTCATACAGGCACCCATAGAAAATATAAAATCTTAGGAAATGTGAAACGAGCATCAAAAGGGTTCATCGTGCAAAAGCCAAAACTCAAAACCATGCAATGTGCATTTAAGTATTCCTTTCATGTGGGTTCTACACACAAAACTTAGGTTTTGCGTGAAGACCATGCGACTCAAGGAAAATCATCGGTGCGGTCACCTAGGTTGTCCTTAAAAAGGTCATACCAGGGACCCATGTATGGGCTACCTAACCTAAAAGGCTCAAAATCACAAATTCTAGGGCTCAAGATCTTACCTATCTCTCTCTGCACAAATCCTAGGTCCAGAGGTTGATCGCATTGGCAAGAAACACTCTAGGAAAGCTCTCTAACCTTTAGAGCTCAGCAATGCAAATGATTGATATTTGGGCCCCTTGGCCCTATCTATCACCCTTTTTCCATCTCTTGGGGTACATTACAGAAGCATGGGATCTCTGTTGACAAAACCAAAATAGACGTGAAGATCAGTTCCACAGCATCTTCATCATGGAACCTTCCATTTTGGTAAAATGCAAAAATGATTTTTTCAACTTATTGCACATGTCGAATACTTCTCCAACTCTATAATTCCATAACATTCATTGTATATGTATTTCTTGAATGATTCTTTCACTACGGGTTTTGGTTGTATCGATTTCAATAAAACCTCACATGGTCTGCCTCAACCAATAATTTGACAAGAGAAAAGAGAGCATGTATCATTCTCCACTCAACATGATAGGCTTCTCCCTAAAATTCTTTGCATATCCTGACATAATTTGTCTGAAATGTGCCTTACGGTCCATCATCTCGACCATTATTATCACCATCCCACACTTATACATGATAATCATTCACACTGATCGATAGAACACCCCCCCCAATGGATCCCTTCATCGTTCTAGATCCTTCTTCACACAAAGGAGCCATGAGCACTCACTTCAATTCGAGAACCATCTCACATGCATATCTGAATGTTTATCCTCATTATGTTGCATTCGTTACGCATTCACCTTGTTTCCCGATGCACCTCCACATCCTACATTTGGCCTATCATTCATCATCACATATCCCATTTGTACCACTTCACCTACCTCATCCACTTGACACGGAGACCAACCAATGGGACCCCCACCCTCACTAGATAAATTACACCTTCACACATGTTGCTATCACCATGGGGCACCGGTCTTCGTGGATGTACATCATAACAAACCACTATTCTTTTTGCATGTTTAAAAATATTTTTTCAAAAAATAAAATTAAAAAATCTCCCAACGACATTTGAATTTTACAATTCATGGCCCTTTCTTGCCTTAGTCACTAATCGTATTTCGTCACAGCCTATCAACAAATCACCCCCATTTTTCACGTCCATCAAAAATCGCTTGCACTCATCCTAGAAATCCTACCAACTCCAAGATCATTCAAAGGCATGTTCTTGACTGTCATCATTTGCATATCAAACTCTAAAATCAGTATAGATATCTATATCCTTCAATATTTACATCCCTCACTATCATGACTATCTAACCAAATTTATTACAATCTGTTCATATATCACATTGATTTCTGACTCACCATGTCGGGCTAATGACAACCCTTTCTTCTCGACTTCAACAAATATATTCCAAGAAAGAGATAGTACCTTGGATACTCCCTCCCTTAATAGGGATATCCATGGGTGGCACATTGGGAACCATTATCGCCCAGTGATTTCATCAGAACCCTTGACATTTAACATAAAATCACTCATTCATGCCAAGCTTGTGTCGTACTTAATTACTACTGTAGTTCATTCACATAGTCGAAGATGCCTGTATCACTAAGCACCTCATTCAACAATGTTTATATTATGATATGGGGGAGGTACCTACTACCAAATACCTATACATCCAAAAAATCCCATCAACAGAGTGATGCACCAGGATATGCATAGGAGAACAATATTTCACCTATTTGACCAAAAGGCATCCCTGAGGGTGTCATCAATTATCATCATCATCTATCAACGCATCAATGACTAGCACGTTGACTAGACGCAAATTAGTTGTTGTTCGATTTTAATTAGTTCCAGTTAGCCATAATAACGAGCATGGTGTTGGCATTATGATGCATGTGTTGTACTTGATGGAAACCCCCCTCATAGAAGACCATCTCACTTATATACATTCAGAAGAGATATCAGATTTAACATAATACATAGATGCAGGACAGCTCAAAGGAATCAAATGGCAAGTTCTTAGTAAGCTTTGCCATCAAGTCCAAAGGGGGAGATTGTTGGCATTATGGCTAAAGTGTTGTCCTTGATGGCAACCCATTCAGATGGTAGTTCACTATTCTTCAAGTCAGCAGCAGAAGTTGATGATCAGCTCTCATTTTATTGAAAATTTATGAAGGACGCAGGAAGCCAGTTCAGAAGGTGCGTACCCGCAGGTACACCTTGCAGAACCCGCGTCCAGAGACGCAAGTCAACCGTTCAGGGGGTGCGTCCACCCAGTGCACACATTTCAAGGCAGAGAAAAGCACGTGGGGGTTTCGTGTGTGGTATCTAGCTGACGGTTTTGTGTTTCTATGGTGTCAGCTCGTGGTATTGTTCCATGTTTTGAGGAGAAGCTTGCCTATATAAAGCAAAGGAGATCATTTGGATTTGGCAAGTCTTGGGTTGAATATCTTATGAGGGCTAGATCTGGTCTAGATCTAAACAAGGCGAATCTACTGATGGACCGAGATCTCTTCGGCGCATGTTCAGATCTGTGGATCTGATTGTCTGGGTTACTTCTAAAGTCTTGAAATCATCTATGCCCGGAGGGACGCAGGTGCAGTAAGGGTTCAGGTGCGTCCGGGACGCAGGAGCGAAGAGTTTCAGGTGCGCCGGACGCAGGCGCAGAAGGGTTCAGGTGCGCCGGGACGCAGGCAGTTCAGAAGACTCAGTGCGAGGGACGCAGGCTAGCAGTTTAGCAGGGTGCATCCAGGGACTCAGGCCAGCAGTTGAGCAGGGTGAGTCCGGGACTCAGGCTAGCAGTTGAGCAGGGTGAGTCCGGACTCAGGCTAGCAGTTGAGCAGGGTGCTTCCTTCTCTTAAAATCTTTGTTTATCATTGTTGTATTCTGGGTTTGGTCCTATTATTGTTGATCTGGTTATTTCAGTTGATTGGGTGTTCCAGAAGGTTGTTTGAGCTTCAATGTTATTGTTGGGTCCAGTATGAAAATTGGATGAAATGTGGCCTTTCAATTTATGGGTTGTGCTTCAGTGTATCCAGTATGAAAATTGATGAAACGTGGTACTTGAAGGAGAGAAGATTGTAGGCCGGTGCCTACGTACTAGTATCTAAGCTAGTACAAGAGCTAAAGGAAATCTTTGGAGCATTGTAGCAGGTAGTAGCCTGCGTACTAGTAAATGGATCGGCTAGTGCAAGAGCAAAGGGGGTTGTAACTCCCGTACTGGTATAAGGCTGCACCAGTACAAATATTGTAAAAGAACTTTTCTTATTAAGAAGAAGATTGAGATGACTTGCAGCAGGTGGTTTTCTCCCGCATTGGGTTTCCACCTTATATCATTGTGTTCATGTGTGTGCCTTATGTGTGATGATCTACTTTATGTTACTGCATCTGTTAACTGATAATATGGTTGATAATGCTCTAATGCACTCATTGAAGATCGATTAACTTAATCATAAGAAGTTGTGGTAGTAGGATATATGAATCTGATTATGGGAATGAAAAAGTCTTATTAATGTGATAATACTGATTCACCCCCCCCTCTCAGTATTATTTCCAACAATTGGTATCAGAGCAGGTCCTTTGATAGAAGCTTGATCGCTTGAAGGAGATCCGTGGAACAATGGGAAAGAAGCTTAAGAAGAAAGCTAATAAGAAAAAGAAGTCATCTCAGAAGAACTATGACAGTGGAAGAATCGATTGGGGATTAGGCATAAGAAGCTCTTCAGATTCAGAATCAGATTCAGAATCATTATCAGGTATGAATGTGTTATCCTCTAATGTTCCAGCTATATTTCCTTGTGAAAGAGATGAAAGTGATAGCGAAACTATTGAATTTGCTCTTATGGGTGAACAAGAAAGATATCAAATAGAGGCAGAATTTAAAAGGCTGACAGACAAAATTAGAGATCAACAAGATCTATTAAACAAAAAGGAATGTGATTTCAAAGAAGAAGCTACAAAACTAAGGGCACAACTAGAAGAAGGAAACAAGGTAAGAAAGCTACTCAAGGACAAGGAAGACCAATGTCAAAAATTGCAGCATGAAGTGACATCATTAAGAAAAGAAGTCAACGAAAGAAGCACAACCATCAAGAAACTCAAAGATAGATCCAGCTACTATGAAAATCTTGAAGCTACAATCCTCTCACTAAAAGGAGATCTTGAAGAATCAAAGAAGCAGAATACAGATCTACTCCAAGCTGTTGCAAAACAAGAAAACGAAGTCACCATCTTAAAATCTCAACTGGAATGTGCCTTCCGAGTTCGTCAAATGCAGCAGGATCTGTATGAAGAACAAGAAAAAGAAATTCTCAATCTAAGGGAACAAATGGAAGAAGGAAGGAAAGCTGAAGAAGTTTTGAAAAAGAAATCTCTTGAAAAGGAAGAGCAGCTTCAGGTTGAGGTAAATATCTTGAAAGGTAAACTAGAAGAAAAGGATAAGCTTTTACGATTTCAAGATAGCTCTAAAGTATTGGATGATATTCTTAGTAGTCAAAGGTCCCCTGCTATAAAGACTGGTCTTGGTTTCCATGAATCTGTTGAAGGTGAATCTAGTTCACAAGGTGAGGCAAGAAACTCTAAAAGGAAATCTAAAGTGATCAACGAAGAAGTGAAAGATCATTCTGATCATCAACCAAGGAAAGAGATTCCTCAAAGAAAATCCTTTACTCCTTCTATGAATAATGTTGAATGTTATGTATGTCATAATCTTGGACATGTTGCAGCTAGATGTAGAAGAAGAAGAGTTCAAGACCATTATGCAGAAAGGTCATCTCAATCAAGGTACTTTTATGGATACTGCTTTGCTTGCAATATGTTTGGTCACAAAGCTACTGATTGTTACAGGAGGAATATGAAACATGTAAGATGTTATGCATGTAACAAGCTTGGACATATAGCCAAGGAATGCAGGAACAAAGTTTGGGCACCATATCAAAAGGAGAAAATGTCATCATCACGCTTGAAGATATGGAGGAAAAAGGAAGTACAGTCAGAAAAGGATGGCACAGTACAATGTACAGACATACCAGAATCAGAGGAAGCTGAAAGTATAGGACGCAGTGCAGTAACAGGAGACCTGCGTGCGGACGCAGGCCAGACCAAGTCCAGGTGCGTCTGGGACGCAGTTCAGTAACTGAAGATCTGCGTGGGGACGCAGAGCGACTGAGGATAAGGTGCGTCCCTGAAGCAAAAGGACGCGGCGCGATAGTAATTTTGGGTGCGTCCCTGAGTAAAAGTACGCGGCGCGATAGTGTTTTTGGGTGCGTCCCTGTAGCAACAGGACGCAGCGCAGTAGAAGATGAAGTGCATACCTGTCTCAAAGCATTTATTGGCTGATTCTTCTTGATATGCATGATCAGATTTAACAGATGGCACTGGTTCAGGGGGAGCATATGTCCTAAATTCATTGTTGGCATTATGGTCCTTGGTGACAATGCTTATGATTCATCTTGCTATTATGAGTTGGTCACATGATCAGATGTATGGTTGATTCTCTAATGATGCTTGCATGAAGTCTTTATTATCCTTGGCACATATATGGATGAGGTTGGCTGATTTCGTGGATGATTATTCAAAGTCGCATTGTTGGAGATATGATGATGATGAGTTACTCATATGCATTTCATGATGATGTTGACATGAGCAAGATGCATGATTTCTTTCTTGGCACAAATGGATGAGGATTGTTGGCTGGATACAGGGATGATTATTCATACATATGTTGATTGATGCTGATGCTTTCATTTGATGGCTCTTGATTCATGTAGATCTGGATGGTTATGAGTTGATGTTGATAGATACTATGGAGCAGATTATACAGTGTTGTTGTTTGTCATGATCTTTAGATGTTTGGAAGGTCGTAGCAAGACTCATGTTGTAATAGTCTATCTATTATCTTCATCTCTTCAGGTCATGTAACGGCCTATGTCTCCCCACTATGCATAGGATGAAGATGTAATGTATTTGGTTTTCATATTTCTGATGTATTCCCACTTGGTTGGATGGATGATCCTTATTGTGATGGGTGATGGATGTATGTATTTTATAGAGTCATGTTCTTCTTGTAGAACATCTTTTTGCAGACCTTGCTTACAGTCAGGGGGAGCTTGAGCATGAACAACACTATATAGCAGAGCAGACATCTCAGCTTGTTCTCAGAAAGATCATTATCAGATTGGAGCACCATGTCATATTCAAAGGGGGAGCTCATTCAGAGACTTCAGCAGATCTGGTTTATAGTCAAAGGGAGCATGTTCTTAGGGGGAGCATACCCCTTTGCCCTTGATGTCAAAGGGGGAGAGTGATCTGGTGTTGTTGCCATCAAGTCCAAAGGGGGAGATTGTTGGCATTATGATGCATGTGTTGTACTTGATGGCAACCCCCCTCATAGAAGACCATCTCACTTATATACATTCATAAGAGATATCAGATGTAACATAATACATAGATGCAGGACAGCTCAAAGGAATCAAATGGCAAGTTCTTAGTAAGCTTTGCCATCAAGTCCAAAGGGGGAGATTGTTGGCATTATGGCTAAAGTGTTGTCCTTGATGGCAACCCATTCAGATGGTAGTTCACTATTCTTCAAGTCAGCAGCAGAAGTTGATGATCAGCTCTCATTTTATTGAAAAATTATGAAGGACGCAGGAAGCCAGTTCAGAAGGTGCGTACCCGCAGGTACACCTTGCAGAACCCGCGTCCAGAGACGCAAGTCAGCCGTTCAGGGGGTGCGTCCACCCAGTGCACACATTTCAAGGCAGAGAAAAGCACGTGGGGGTTTCGTGTGTGGTATCTAGCCGACGGTTTTGTGTTTCTATGGTGTCGGCTCGTGGTATTGTTCCATGTTTTGAGGAGAAGCTTGCCTATATAAAGCAAAGGAGATCATTTGGATTTGGCAAGTCTTGGGTTGAATATCTTATGAGGGCTAGATCTGGTCTAGATCTAAACAAGGTGAATCTACTGATGGACCGAGATCTCCTCGGCGCATGTTCAGATCTGTGGATCTGATTGTCTGGGTTACTTCTAAAGTCTTGAAATCATCTATGCCCGGAGGGACGCAGGTGCAGTAAGGGTTCAGGTGCGTCCGGGACGCAGGAGCGAAGAGTTTCAGGTGCGCCGGACGCAGGCGCAGAAGGGTTCAAGTGCGCCGAGACACAGGCAGTTCAGAAGACTCAGTGCGAGGGACGCAGGCTAGCAGTTTAGCAGGGTGCGTCCAGGGACTCAGGCCAGCAGTTGAGCAGGGTGAGTCCGGGACTCAGGCTAGCAGTTGAGCAGGGTGAGTCCGGACTCAGGCTAGCAGTTGAGCAGGGTGCTTCCTTCTCTTAAAACCTTTGTTTATCATTGTTGTATTCTGGGTTTGGTCCTATTATTGTTGATCTGGTTATTTCAGTTGATTGGGTGTTTCAAAAGGTTGTTTGAGCTTCAATGTTATTGTTGGGTCCAGTATGAAAATTGGATGAAATGTGGCCTTTCAGTTTATGGGTTGTGCTTCAGTGTATCCAGTATGAAAATTGATGAAACGTGGTACTTGAAGGAGAGAAGATTGTAGGCCGGCGCCTACGTACTAGTATCTAAGCTAGTACAAGAGCTAAAGGAAATCTTTGGAGCATTGTAGCAGGTAGTAGCCTGCGTACTAGTAAATGGATCGGCTAGTGCAAGAGCAAAGGGGGTTGTAACTCCCGTACTGGTATAAGGCTGCACCAGTACAAATATTGTAAAAGAATTTTTCTTATTAAGAAGAAGATTGAGATGACTTGCAGCAGGTGGTTTTCTCCCGCATTGGGTTTCCACCTTATATCATTGTGTTCATGTGTGTGCCTTATGTGTGATGATCTACTTTATGTTACTGCATCTGTTAACTGATAATATGGTTGATAATGCTCTAATGCACTCATTGAAGATCGATTAACTTAATCATAAGAAGTTGTGGTAGTAGGATATATGAATCTGATTATGGGAATGAAAAAGTCTTATTAATGTGATAATACTGATTCACCCCCCCCTCTCAGTATTATTTCCAACACATGGTACATGCCCGCCTTGTATAGACACACCATTATTGTAGTTTTTTCACTACAACCTGGGTATCATTCATACTCAATTAACAGGTTTTTCTCTACTCATCTTTGCAACAACCTATCCTCTCTCTCGAAACGTTAGTCAGACTCTCCAAAGGAAATGAAAACATGATGTATTTCAGCTATATTTTTCCTCCTAGCTTCATACATCAGGGGGAAATTGTTAACACCAAAGAGGCATACGCCTGCTAGTAGAATCCAGAAGACATTAAAAGTGTCTAGAAGAATGCATAGATGGAAAATTTTTTAGTCGAATACATTATGAAGATTTAGAAATAAAAAGTTCTCTTGAGGTTAAAATTTTATATTGTAAATTAATTAAGGTTGCAAGCCACACGGTTGTAGAAATCTATGACCCAATAGTCCAGGACCACTCTACACACTTGGAGTTGGTTTTTTGACATGAGATTGGCCTAGTAGAGTCGAATTCAAGTTGCCTTGGATAAGTACAACCCTCAATGGAATCCTCTTGTCCTACTCATGTGTCTTTATCATACATGTACCAAGAGAGGGAAGAGCAATTGAAAAAACTCTATATAAACAGGCCATGGGTGAGCTGAAATAAGAGACAATGTTATGCAGGCCAAATTTTTGTTTAAGTAAACCACCATTCCATTATTCAAACCATGGAAGTGAAGAGAACTAGGATGTTGGCCAATTTACTTCTAAGAAACCCAACATCTTGCTGAGTGAAGAGGAATCCACCCTTTGGAGAGTCTTCACACTTCTTTGAGAGAGAGGAGAAACTCACAAAGAGATTGAGGAAAGGAAGCCCGCTTGTTGAGGATTTTTGAGCTATCTACCTCAAAGAATTCCCTTCAAGTGTCTAATATTTGAGCATTGTTTTGTTTATGTACCTATTTGTTTAATTTTATGTTAATGTATGCATTGTTTCAACTATTTAAAATGTTTTTCTTATTTAAGTTTTTCGACTAACAACACCAATTTTTACTGTGATCCTTTGCATGTAACAGTCCACTACTAACAATTTTTTTTCATATATTTGTGCTCCAAAAACACTACAATATAGAGCCTACGATCACTCAAAGAACAAGGAAACAATGATGCAAAATCAATAAGTTAAACAAGACCTTAATCAAACCCCTACTAGCCATGACAGACATTTCGTTAAACATATCATCCACATGTAGCATATAGGTGTAAATAATAGAATTAGGTGTAGGGATCTCATACTTATCTGAGAATATATATTAAATGATTATTCCCTCATGTCATTTTCTGCATTATCATCTATTATGACATAGATACATTATCCATTCATTTACAAGTAAAAACATCCTGAGAGACATACATAGTTGCTGCCATAAAACACACATGTAACTAGCATAATAACAACATCAATACTCAAGAAGGTATAACCATATAGACCACATATAATCCATCAAATCACTCATACAAATACAAGAACCAATAACCTTTCATTATTTATGTAATAAACCAACCAGATATTGGACTACCATGGTCCACCCGATCATAGATTAGTTGAGCCAAGTCTCTCTTCATTCAATCACTCTTGTGCGATATTCCAAGCATGAATGTGGGACTCATAGAACACACAAAAACACCAAATAATCATGGATTCCATCGTATTTCTCCACCTACACCATGAGAAATTTGAGTGCCTCCTAGTCTCTCAAGCTTTATCATAATCCACAGCCTGATCCAGGGATCACTAGGTCGTACATCAAGACACACTCTCTAGGACTTACCATACATTCCATCCTAGGATTATTATGCCCAATAGAGAGAAATACACCTTTCGGCTTTACTATATATCCCGTCATTCATCGTCAAGGATTCCTAGGTCCATCGAGGCATAAAATCCTGGCTTTACTACAACCCACAATACATTTCATGGGTTACGAAGCCAGTGGCTTTATCATGATCCATAGTCTCGTTCAGGGACCACTAGGCCATGTGTTTGTCATTTGGGAGATCCACCCCACTCAGTATTGAATCCATCTAGCCATTCCACATTAATTGAAATTGAGAACCCAACTCATCAAGGCTATCCGAAAATGGGAAGGCTAGGCTGAAGAACACTGTCACATCTGGAAAAACCCATGCCATGATATAAAAGAACCATATGCAATACCATGCATACCAAATATGAAAAGGAAAATACACATGCAATTCGATTCTTGTAATGAAGCCTGTTGTAGCTTCTTGATCCTGCCTTTCCCTGCTTGATCTTTGTTTCCTCTTACCTCTTTTCCTTTATTGCTCCAATGCCAAAGTGCTCCAAGAAAACTCTAAGTGCCCAAGAGAGAGAGAGAGCATAATACGAGAGATCCAAAGCTAAACTAAAAAAAAATTACCAAGTAATCCTCATAATCCCTTTTATGAATTAGGCCTCCATTTTATTCATTTTCCATTACCTTCCTTCAATTTCGTCCTCACATGCAACCTGTGACCCTTCACCTCCTTTTTCTCCCAATTTCCATTATTTTTATAAAAGAAATGTGCCAAAAAAGGAATTTCGCCATTCTAAAGCCTTATGAATTTCCTTTGCCAATTTCCTTAGCTATAAACAACGAAATGAACACCCCCGAGATGTCTTGCCCAACATTCACCCTAGAATAAGTGTCCCATCAACCATGGTTATTATTTTTAACTTTTATTACATGGAATTTTCACCGGGGCTGTTGCACCCCCCCCTAAAGGACACCATCCTCAACATTTAATCACATATATACCTCACTAAACTACTGGAAATAAGACATACTAGTTATGGAGATTTATATCATAACTTGATGCAGTATTTACAATGATCATCCTGCTGAGTGCCAACCCACATGACATCACTCACTAAAAATCAAAACATCTAGCCACATACTCTGCTACATCCCTCTTCTAATTGGGACAATAGTAAAATTCCTTCATTGCATTCAATGTCTTTTGATTACTTGGGTGGCTTGAATATAGCTTCACATGAAACTCTTTCAAGATCACCTTCTTGAGCCTGCTACTATCTCACACATATATCCTATCTCCAAATCTGACCAATCCATTTGCTCTAATATAATAATCCATACCTTGTGCACCTACACCTCTACCTGTACCTATACCTATGGATGTACTTGTATTGCTATCTGTACCTGTACCTATACCTATGCATGTACCTGTACTGCTAGTTGTACCTATACCACTACATGTACCTGTACCTGTAATGTAACCTATACCTATACCAGCACCCTACTGCAACCTGTGCACAATCTCCATATGCTTGAAATTTTGCTGACCTGCCTGTGAGATCCTATCTTGTAAGTCTATCCCATAGGAGCTCATAGCTGCCAAGTGATTTACCTGTACCTGCTTACTGATAGCATCTAGATCCTTGTTCTCTTTACCTTTGATGTATCTGATCTTGAAATCAAGCTCATTTATCATGGCCAACCATCTATCCTACCTAGCTTTAAGATTTGGTTGGTTAAACAAATACCTCAACCTAATATAATCACTCATCAATACAAGCCTCCTACCAAGAAGATGGTGTCTCCACATATTCAATGCATTTATAATTGCTGCTAACTCAAGATCATGTGTCAGATAGTTCTGCTCATGCTTGTTTAGTTTCCATGACTCATAGCATATCTCCTATCCATCATGCATAAGGACTCCACCAAGTCCTCTCATGCAAGCATCTATGCATACTACAAACTCTTTGTCAGCATCTGCGATCTATAGCAGTGGTGCATGTGTCAACAACTACTTAATTTTCTCAAAGATAGCCTCACACTCCTATTTCTATTCAAACTTCTTACCCTTCCTTTGCAATGATGCGATAGGATAAGGAATCTATGAAAAGTACCTGATGAACCTCCTATAATAGCCTACCAAACCCATGAAATATCTAACCTCATCGAAACTCTTAGGAGCTACCCACTCCATGATGGCCCTTATCTTCTCTTGATCTACTGCAATTCCCTCCATGGAGACTGTATGCCCGATGTAATGTACCTCACTCTGAAAGAAACTACACTTCCTAATCTTAGCATACAACTGGTGCTCTCTCAACAACCTCAATGTTGTTGCTAAATTCTAGACATGTTCTTGCTCATTTTTAGAATATACCAATATATCATCAATGAACACAATAACAAACTTATACAAATACGGACACAACACACTATTCACCATGAACATAAATGTAGTAGGAGAATAAGTCAAACCAAATGGAACTACAACAAACTCATAACGAGCAAACCTGGTTTGGAGAGTTGTCTTGTAAATTTCCTCCTCTCTGATGTGTACCTGATGGTATCCATATCTCCGATCGATATTTGGGAGAACTGTTTCTCCCTTCAGCTGATCGAACAAGTCATCAATTCTCAGTAAAAGGTACCTATTCTTGATGGTCACTTTGTTCAACTTCTTGTAGTCAATGCATAATCTGAGAGTTCCATATTTCTTCTTGACAAACAATTTTTTTTTGCCCCAAGGTGATACACTCGGCCTAATTATCCATTTTCCAATATTTTCTTGAACTCCAAATTTAACTCTATCAACTTAGATGTGATCATCGTGTAAGGTGCTTTTGATGCTGGAGCTTCTCATCGCACTAATGAAATAGAAATATCTACCTCCTTATGAGGTGGAAACTATGGAATATCCTTAGGAAATGCATCTTGAAACTATTTCAAAAATAGGTACCTACTCAACACATATGCATCCTCAACCTCCTTACCCTTATCACTAGAAATGTGCACTGCAAATAACATAAACCCCTTCCTACAGCTACGCTTTTCTTGCATGGCTATCACCATCCTAACTAACGTGGATTTCTTATTACCATGCAACACTCTTGGTTCTCCATTTTCATCAACACACTCAATGGCTTTGTCATAATAGTCTACCTTGGTTCTATGAAGATACAACCAAGCCAGTCCCAACAACATATTGTATGATGCCAATGGTAATACATTCAAATGTGTTTTGGATGGCATACGATTCAAATGAAATGCACAAGAACTTACCCAAAGATGAACTCACTTCTTTGTACCTGTGGCCAACTTCATTAACCAAGATTGTGCATGAAATTCCTTACTAAAACCACACTTATTCACCAATTAAGCAATAATATAGCTATAATTAGACCTAGGGTCAACCAAAATAGATAAAACTTGATCACAAAGCTTACCATCTATCTCAATGACAGATGCATGGTGTTCTTCTTTCCTGTTGTCCACGACCACATATATATGAGTAATGCTCTACCTTACATCCCCAACAATATGTGCCTCTTGTGCACTATATATCTTAGGCCTACCACCCCGATGCTATGGACAATCTCTCCTAAGATGTTCCTCACCACATGTCCAACGCTCCAACCGACCAATGCTCTCACCTCTATGTTGTTGCTACAATGACCCATGTCCCTCTCTAGCTTCATTACACTTCTTTTATGGTGCCATATTTTCTTTCCCATCTACATTCTCAGGCGTCGTTCTCTTAGGCTACCACTTACCCTTACCTTTGTCCTTCCCTTTCAATCCTTATTGAGAATCATTCTTACACTTTGACTATTCATAGCAATGCTTCAATTTGCCAATGGCTTCATCAAGCAATCAAGGCTCATCATACTCAATCCTATCTCTAAATTCTAATGGAAAACCACTAAAAAATCACTAAACTTTATCCTTCTCAATAGTAAGATATGGTACATACCATAATAGCTCTAGAAACTTGGTCGTGTACTCTTCATTTTTCACTGGCCCCATCTTAGCTGATAGAATTATTTGGCCTTATTGTCTTAGTACCTCTATGACAAGTATTTCTTCCTGAAAATCCTCTTGAACTCCCACCAACTAAATTCATCTGTCTTGATGTCTCTGACCTACTTAACATCTTCCCACCAAATGTATCCTTTACCTTTCAAGCTAAAAATAGCTATTCTATCCTTCATGTTAGCTATGTACTCATGCAGCTCAATTAATTTTTTCATCCCAAGTATCCAAGCCTCTTCCTCTTTTGACTTATTCACATATCCATCAAAAGTAACTAGCTTCACGTTATTAAACGCATATGGAAAATACCCCCTATCATTCCTCCTATAAGGATGATAACGATGACGATCATGATGTGTATCAAAATCATAACTAGAATAGTACTTGTACTGATTGACCCTTCTATCTGGAGTGTCCAACAACTTACCATCTCTCACCGTGTCAGATCTATCTGATATGTGTCTACCAAGATACCTAATTCCATATGCCCCATTAGTTCCATCCTCCTATCCATGGCTGATTTGAAGTGGCCCTTGTCATTACAATTCTGATAAATTCTAAAGAAGTATAGCATTAATCTTTTCTTTCTTCTCTTTTGAATGTATGATGCTGCCATTATCTGCCTCACAACTCCTTATTTCCTCCTCTAAGATGCTCAATGTAACTACCAAATCAGAATAATTCCCAATACCATATTTCTCTTCAGATTCATAGGGAGAGTCTTCGTAGTCAATAGTCAACCATCTTTCTAGCCATTTGATATTTCTTTCCTATAATTCATAATATGTTAGATAAATTGAATCACAGTAAATCAATGTACCTTAGTATAATTTGGAGAGGATACCTTGTTTGCAATATCAACAAATTAGAGTGATACATGTATAACATAAACATAACAGCATATAGACATACACAAATAAACGCATCAACACATAGAAATCATTCTAGTTAGGGTCAAGTCATCAATGCAAGGCCATATCAACGATGCATATTATGACCTCATGCATGAAAACGACCATTACTCCATTGTACACAGCTCCACATGCAACCATCAACATGCATAAGAAAATCTAAATCAAGTACACATACGCATAAATGCATGTAGTTGAGCATAAGTGATCAATCCTTGTAACCAAACCTACAAGAATGATACCTGTAATCCAACATACAAAAATGAAAACTAACATACAAGGATGTAATCAAGTGACATATAACAACATGTAACCAGCATATGACAATATGTAATGAGTCATATACTCATGATGATGCATTTCCACAAAATCGAGATCAAATTTTCCATGACAACCTTACTACAGCCATAATTAATCATCAAGAAAATGCAACAAGAAGATGTAAATAAAGTGTAAGAGACACACATGCAAGTGAAATGCATACATGACAGACACACACGGCCCATCTAGTCTAGGGGGTGAACCATTCTCTGATTCCACTCTGTAGCACCCTCCTCCCACATGTACACAAGTAACCAACCAACCCGAGTAAACATGTGACAAGAGGCTACTATGATTGGATTCAACCTCCTATGTGACCTTAAGGAAGTGGAATTGACAGAACACATCAACCAACCTATCCAAATCAACAACATAACCCTCAAGAGAGATCTCAGCCACTCAGACAACATGTCCTTAGCTCTAACTAATGTTTTAGACATCTTAATCCTCAGTCACTCTCATTCTATAGGCAAGACGACATCAAGAAACCGATAGTCGCTCTCATAGGCTTGCCTGCTAGCATCCAAAGACTCGATTTTCTAGTTCTATGCTAGCGTCCTTGGAATTTCAGCTACCTTTTTAGGCCCAGAGCCCATGTCATTTCCCGTAATGGAATGATAACTTATGATCAGTCAAAGAACAAGGAAACAATGATCCAAAAGAAATAAATTAAACAAGACCTTAACCAGAACCCTACTAGCCATGACAAGAATTTCATTAATCATATCTTCAACGTGTAACCTACATGTGTAAAAAATAGACTTAAGTGTAGGGATCTCATACTTACCCGAGAATTGCTATGAACCATTTTTCCCTGATTCCATTTGTTGTATTATCATCTATTAGGTCATACATACATTATTCATTCATTTACAAGTAAAAACATGATGAGATCCATACATAGTTGCTATCATCAAACACACATGTAACCAACATAATATTAACAAAAATACTCATGAAAGTACAACCATATAGACCATATCTAAGCCATCAAAATACTCATAGAAATATGTTGGCTTAGCGGGTCCTGACTGAGGTTCAAAGTTAACTTTTCCAAACAAACTCCTACACTACTAAACTTTTCAGCATCAACCCATGAAGCACGGACTGAAGTCTCACCTGTAGCAGTATGGGAGGATGCTGGAACCAAGTTTCCGCACCTAGACATGAGCATGATGTTGTTTTATGCCCTAAACTTGCCTTCAAGCAAATTGATAAGCCCTTAAGGCTTATCAATACAACTTCCTTTTACCAGCCTCTAGATCTTCCTGAAGGTCTATCACTGTCTTTCATGGACCCTAAACAGGTGAATCAACTACTTATGCACCTTTGTAATTACCCTTAGTTCTGTATTTACCCAAATTGGCCTAATTATATGATATCTTTAACATGCATTAATATATTCTTCATGTAAATAGATATTAGTACTTGCATTCATATAATAATGTAAACCATGCCAAATTGTGCATCAATACAATGTTATATCATAAACCCATCATTCATCGTAACATAAATGAATTCATTCATAACAGAAATAAATGGATAAAACACAGATATTTGTAGAATAATCTCTTTTTTTATACTTCATTTCTGCTTACACACTCAAGACTACCCTGTGCACTCAGCTACAACGGTCTGCGTACTCAGCTACAGACTCTACTCTAGGCCTCTGCACACACAGTTTTACAGCCTTTCTTCTACTCTAAGACTATTTTCGCTTCACTTCTGAATGATCCATTACATTCATTGATCTCTCTCCTCTATTCTGAACTGCCTTAGACTCTTTAAGACTCTCCTTTTTATACAATCCCATGGTCCGCAGACCATGGGTAGGTCTATACAAGCCGACACAACTTACATAACAAAAGGGAAAAAAAATTTATGATAGTTAACTATCTACACACTCCGTGACCACAACCTTTGGAGACTTTACCCTTCACATAACAAAAAATTGGTATTTTTTCCCAAAACTTGGGCTTTTGCCCCAAAATTGACCGCAGGAGATCGTGTCCTAATAGGCCCCAAACAGAAATATAGTGACTCGCCCTTGAGTCACTCTTCTGACATGGAGATATTACAACAGGGACCTCCCAGGTTGACTTCTGCCACTGCTACCTCGGTCGCGTTCTCTGTGGCTTCCTGCTTGATTTGCTCCACCAGCTACTTGGTTGCTGGTCCCGCACTATCTTCTCTTACCTTATGCTTTGTCCTTTGTAGGTATGCCAACTTCTCTTCATTGGTGGCATAGTTAACATAGGCCTCATCTAGCTAAGGCCCTAGTCTAGCCTTGACGACCGCCTCTTTCCATTGTGCTGCCTCCACCTATTCGAGCAATTGCTTTGCCTCATGTAGCTTACACAATCTTTGTGATATAGTGACGGAGCATGTTAGGTCCCTATAATACTAGTGATTACCCCATTACTATTGTAGTTGTATCCCTTATTAATATCATTGTGCCCCTATTGTCCCCATATTTTTATTACTCTACCCCATGGAATACCTCTTTTGTTATTTTTGTGGCTTTATATCATTATTGTTAGGTTGGCTGGGTTATATTGTGGCTCCTTAGACTCCTATATATAGAAAGGAGGTTTTGTCATCTGAATCATCTAAGAATTGTTCATTTGTGTAATGTAAAGGAAGTTTCCCCCTCAAAGAGGCTGAATTCTAAGGCGTTGATCTCTCTTTTCTATCTTTTTGTGAGCAGGTTTCATAACATTTGGTATCAGAGCTTTGGATTGTAGGGTTTCGCTGCTCCAAAAAGGTCATCGTGGAATTTTCTCTATAACATTTTTTCTGCGATGTTTCAGAAGTGAAAAAAAAAACCATTTGAGATGAAATTGTATTGAACCTCAGGTCCAAATTTCAGATCTTTTCACACTATATTTGCGGAGATATGATCTGAGGAAGTTGGTCTTTTTGCAGACTCCTAAATTACATTCCAAACAGGTGACCTGGGGAAAATCATCATAACTTTCTCTCTGAGCATCAGATTCAAATCTTGTCATAAGGTACAAAAAGAGGACAGCCTGTGGTTTCTTGTATATATTTTTCATAGCCAAAGGTTGAAACACTGACACGTGGCATTTCATACAAGTTCGCTCTTCTGGAAAGGTCTATAATCAGGTCATCTTGGGAGATTGTGCATAACTCTTCCTTGGAGAATCCAATTTGGATCAGACTGGTGGCATTGGAAAGAGGACACAGAGGGCTACTACAATTCACAATTTCAGAACTGGATGATTGGAAATTGCAGAGATACATCAGATTCAATATCAAGCTTCTACAAAGTGAAAAAAGGTGTGTAGTTTTTTTTAAATTTTTGCATAAGCTTGGTTTGAAAAATTAGTTTGAAGTAATTCAAAGGGCATAGTAAAGAATTACTATCGATAATTGATGCCCCGAGGAAAGAAAATAAAAATACCTAGTAAGCAACCTAAAAGCTCTAGCATGACTCATGAAGAAGAGGAAGAAATGCAACATGATATATCAAAATTATGAGACCAAGTGCAACAAGTGTCACTTGCACAAAAAGCAACAGAATCTAAGATGGATGGTTTAAGGAAAGATGTAGAACCTAAGATGGATGGTTTAAAGAAAGGTATAGAAGCTAAGATGGATTGTTTAAAGAAAAGCATAGAAGCTAAGATGGATGGCAGGGAAGCTAAGATGAATGGCATGGACGCTAAAATTGATGGCATGGATGATAAGATGGAAGAATTGAAGATAAATATGAATAAGTTGCTACAAGAAATGGTCACTAACAGTGAAAGGGTAGTAAAGGAAACTCATGATGAGAAGAAAAGAAATGTTAATCATGATTCGATAGACACTAATGTTGGATCAAAGAACCACCATATTCCCAAAATTGATATGGGGAAGTTTGATGGCAAGGATCCTGCAACATGGATATTACAGATGGAGCAATTTTTTGATCTCAATAATGTGCAAAACACAGAAAAGGTACGTATTGAAACTTTATATTTGGAACCAAATCAGTTTGTACGGTATCAATGACTTTGCTCTCATAAAAAAATTATCACTTGGGCAATTTTTACAGAAGAATTGACAGCACATTATGAGGATACAAAAAGCAACACCTTTTCTAGCTAATTGATAAGTATCAAACAAAAGGGTTCAATAATGGAGCACATTGAGGAGTTCCAAAAATTGAACATAAGGGTAAAAAAATATTCTAGAGGAGCATAGGATTGATGTGTTCATAGGGAATTTAAAGGATAATATCAAACATGATGTTCGCCTTTGGGAACTTGATTCATTAGAGAAGGCATTCAGGCTAGCAAGAAAAATGGAAAGCAAAATTATGGAAACCAGGAAGCATACCAGTCACAACTATAAAGATGGAAGTGTTGTTACCCCTAGCCTTTAGAAACCTATAAGGTTGACACCACAACAATTGGAAGAAAAAAGAGCAAAAGGGATTTGTTACAGTTGTGATAGAAAATACACTAAAGATAATAAGTGTTCTGAGAAGAAATTAATCTACATATATTGTGAAGAGAAAGAAGAAAAGGAGCAATAAAGTTCAAAAGAAGAGGATATACTCTAGGAAAAAAGCCTAGATAAAGAAGAAATGAATCTGACCATATCTTGTAATGCATTGGCTAGAATTACCACTCCTCATACTATCAAGATAGAAGGACAAATCAAGAAGAAAAAGGTAATAGTGTTGATTGATTCAGGAAGCACCCACAATTTTATTCATTGTAAGGTAGCAAAAGAATTGAATTTCTTCCTATATCCAGCACTAGAGTGTCAAGTGATGGTTGCAAATGGAGGAACAATAAATTTCTCTGGAAAGTGCCATAATATAAAGCTATCTATGGGAGAATATGTATTGACTAGCCCAATACTTTCCATTCCAATGGGAGGTGCTGATGTTGTACTAGGAGTCCAATGGCTACAATTCTTGGGTACAATAGCTTTTAATTATCAAGAACGTTTCATGAAATTTTCTGCGGAAGAAAAGGAAGTTGAATTAAGGAGTATTGCAGGGAAACCAGGAAAGATAATCAGCTCTAATGGTATGACAAAGCTTCTAAAAAAAGGAACAAAGAGGTGTAATTGCACAATTATGTTCGCTAGATGTTTCCACATCGGAATCATCTATTTCTCCAGATCTCCAATAAGTCTTGGACAATCATTCTAAGGTATTTGAGACTCCCAAATATCTCCCACCTATTCGTGATCATGATCATGCTATTCATTTGATTCCAGGAAGTGTTCCTCCAAACATCAGGCCGTACAGATATCCCTATGCCCAAAAGAGTGAAATTGAACATATGATTGCAGAAATGCTAGAGGCTGGTATAATTCAACCTAGTCAAAGTTCTTTCTCTACTCCAGTAGTATTGGTGCACAAGAAGGATGGATCATGGCGCATGTGTCCAGATGATAGGGAGCTCAACAAGCTCACTATTAAAGATAAGTTTCCCATTTCTGTCATTGATGAATTACTTGATGAATTGATGGATCAATTTACCTCACCAAGTTGGATCTTCATTTAGGATATCATCAAATCAGAATGAAGGCTGAAGGCATTCCAAAAATAGCATTTAGAACTCATGAGGGTCATTATGAATTTTTGGTCATGCCTTTTGGCCTTACCAATGCACCTTCTACATTTCAAGGTTTGATGAATTCCATTTTCAAACCCTTCCTTAGAAAATTTGTGTTAGTATTTTTTGATGATATACTAATTTACAGCAAGTCTTGGAAAGAGCATGTTGAGCATGTTGACAGTGTGCTACAACTATTGGAGGAGAAACAATTATATGCAAAAAGATCCAAATCTTTCTTTGGAGTACAAGAGGTGGAATATCTGGGTCATATTGTATCTCATGAAGGCGTTAAGGTAGACCCTAAAAAAATTAAAGCCATTAAGGAATGGAAAATCCCCACATCCATAAAGCATCTGCGAGGATTTCTCGGGTTGACAGGGTATTATCGCAAGTTTGTTAAGAATTATGGGAGAATAACAGCGCCTCTAACAACATTATTGAAGAAAGACGCATTTTCATGGACTCCAGAAGCAACAAAGGCCTTCGAACATCTTAAAGAGGCAATGTGTCAAGCACCGGTCTTAGCTACACCAGACTTCACAAAAACCTTTATTGTGTAATGTGATGCTTCAGGAAATGGAATTGGTGCCGTTTTAATGCAAGATGAAAAACCCATTTCTTTTGAAAGTCATCCAATCAAGGGAAAGTTTTTACACAAAGCTATTTATGAGAAGGAAAGGTTGGCAATACTACATGCACTTAAGAAATGGCGACCCTATGTAATGGGAAGACACTTCAAGGTAAAAACGGATCATGATAGCCTTAAATACTTTTTATAACAAATATTATCCTCTGAAGAGCAACAAAAGTGGGTCAAAAATATGTTGGGTTATGACTTTGAAATCATCTACAAAAAATTGAAGCAAAATGTGGTGGCAGATGCACTCTCAAGAAAGGATGAGGATGTGGAAGCATTGTTGTGTGCCATTTCTATTATCCAACCAAATTGGAAAAACGAAGCAAGGGGGGAATGGAAGAATGATGAAGACGTGTGGGCACTTATTCGAAAGTTACAACAAGATTCTAGTACATCTGATACATTTAGCTGGAAAAATGATTCGTTATGGTACAAAGATCGCTTATACCTTTGTAAGAATTCACTACTCAAATAAAATATTCTTATGGAATTACACACTTCTCCCTTAGGAGGGCACTCAGGATTTTTAAAAACTTACCATAGGTTTAAGAAGGAATTTTTTTGGGATGCCCTTAAATCGGATATTCAAAAGTTTGTGGTGGAATGTTTGGTTTTCCAACAAAATAAAGTTGAAACAATTAAGACACGGGTCTATTACAACCTTTATCCATTCCAAGCCAATGTTGGGAGGAGGTTTCAATGGATTTTATCACAGGTTTACCCAAGTCTGAGGGAAATAGTGTCATCATGGTGGTAGTTGACAGACTTACCAAGTATGCACACTTTTGTGCATTATCACATCCATTTAAAGCCAGTACAGTTTCTACTACATTTATGGAAACAATTCGAAAGCTACATGGAAACCTAAAGATTATTGTAAGTGACAGAGATCCCATTTTCACTAGAAATTTTTGGATATAATTATTTTCTTGTCTTGGTACACAATTAGCTCATATCTCATCTTATCATCCTCAATTTGATGCGAAAACTAAGATAGTAAACAAATGTTTGGAAGGATATCTTCATTTCTTTGTATCTGATAAACAGACACAATGTGTCAAATGGTTGCCTCTGGCTGAATGGTGGTATAACACTTCCTTCCATACAGTAACAAAAATGACCCCATTTATGGCACTTTATGGATATCAACCACCATCCATCACATCATATTTAAGAGAAAATTCTAAGGTTCAAGCAGTGGAACATCACATCGAACATCAACAAGAAGTCCTCCAACTCTTAGAGGATAACCTCATGTTGGAATAGAATAGAATGAAACAACATGCAGATCAACATCGTAGCGAAAGAAGTTTTGATGTATGTGATTGGGTATTCCTATGGCTACAACCATATAAACAAATGTCCCTCAAGCAAGCTAAGAAGGATAATAAATTATCACCAAAATATTATGGTCCATACAAGGTGTTGCAAAAGATTGGTACTATGGAATACAAATTGGAGCTTCCTGCAGCGTCTTGAGTGCACCTAGTTTTCCATGTTTAATGTTTAAATAAGGTTATAGGTGACAAGCTCCCAGTTCAAACAATATTTCCAAAACTTGACGAGGAAAGAAAAATTATATTGGAACTGGAAGCAGTCACAAAAACAAGAACTCGACAGCTATGAAATCAATCAATTTCGGAGTATCTCATCAAGTGGAAGAACTTATCCACTGAAGATTCCACATGGGAGGATGAAAATTTTATATAGAAGCATCCAAAACTACTCAAGCATTGAGGACAAGACTTTTTTGAAGGAGAGGGGCATGTTAGGTCCCTATAATACTACTGATTACCCCATTACTATTGTAGATGTATGCCTTATTAATATCGTTGTGCCCCTATTGTCCCCATATTTTTATTACTTTGCCCCATGGAATCCCTCTACTATTACTTTTGTGGCTTTATATTATTATTGTTAGGTCGACTGGGATATACTGTGACTCCTTAGACTCCTATATATAGAAAGGAGGTTTTTTCATTTGAATGATCCAAGAATTGTTCATTTGTGTAATGTAAAGGAGGTTGCCCCCTTGAAGACGCTGAATTCTAAGGCGTTAATCTCTCTTTTATATCTTTTTGTGAGCCGGTTTCATAACAGTGCACACGAGTGGTCATGCTTCTTCATACTGCTGCTGCAATTCACGGGCTTCTATGTTCAACCTCTAGAGGTGAGGATGCTCCTGTAAAGTTGTAACGACCTCCATAGACTACTCAAAGAGTGTGGTGCAATCCACCATTGCGACATCTGTTGTTGTGACTGCATCCTTTACAATTGTCGTGTGTTCTTCTCTGATATTTGGTGGAGTTGAAGGTTGTGGATTCAACTCAGGCTCTGCAATTTTAAGGTTCAGTTCAAACTAAACCTTGGCCACTTCTGTTTTTTCATCGTGCATTCCTGCAGCCAACTTCCTAATCTTGGACTCCACTGGTGCCTCTTCTAGTATATGCAGTTCTAGAATGGTTCTGCATGCTTCGGCTACTACTGTTGTAGTGCACTCGTTCTTCTCCTGAAACTTCTTACATGCTTCCAGTGCAACTATCTTCTCAATGAACACTTTTTCATTGTTGAATTTCTTCTCGTTGATCAAGTTCAATGCAGGCTGCTTCTGGGCCCTAATTTTTGTAACAAACCTACTTGGAGTGTGTGAAGGAATTCTCTAAGGAGCGTGGCCAAGTTGAGGCCAACATTCCTCAAAGAACTGAGATTAGCCTTGTCAGTATCTACCTCCACGGTCCGAGGTCCATCTACCAGAACGAATGCCGAGAGATCTAAGGAGCGAACCAACTCTACTGCTTGAGTGGTCCCTGGTGCCAAACTAGTCGATGTCATGTTGCTCTGCGCTGCACCTACGCGCAGTCTAGTTATTTGGATCTACAGCTCACATAGACCCATATATATGGCGACCAGTGCTTGGTTCTGTTGTTGCTCAAACTACTGCAACAATTCTGTTGTCGTGTCCCTTACCTTGTCACCAATGTCATCCAAGTCACCCTCTGTCAAGGTGATTGGATCTAGCGAAGACATGGAGGCTTTGGTCTTCTTTCGCTGTCCCTCCTTTTCCTGTTCCCTATGTCGCTTTATGCAGAAAGGAGTGCTCTTCTGATCTCCGTTACTCTGTTCTAATTGTTCTTCATCCTCCATTTGGGGCGAAGGATATTTTTAACTTTTGTCAGATTCGCGCTCTTCCTGCTCCTTTTTGGCATGCTCCACTTCTGCATGGGCACCCTCCTCAGTCTCCTTCTTCCTCTTTTTTGCCAACTATTTAACCTTCAATCAGGTCGCTTCCTTTTTTTGCTTCTCCAAGGACTTGCTATCCCCAGTGGCCAAATCCAATGGTGTGTGCCAATCTGCTGGCCAGTGCTTCAGGACTTATGCAATGGTATCATCTGTAGCAAAGTAGGGAAGATCATACCACTTCTAATATGGATCCTTCAACACCTGAATGTAAACATGGTAGAGGTCTACTTTGAACTCCACGTACCCAGAAAACTACTTTAACACGGTTGGTCACAACTATGACTTTTGGTTGATGGCTGTGCGAATTCCTACCTCCAATAGTACCGAAAAGAGTTTTATTTCGCGAACTGGCATGACATCCTTTGTGGCCCAGAGAGAAGCAAAATTGGCTTCTTCTAGTAAATTTATCTCGACTGGAGGAAATTCATTGTCCTCTCGTAACTCCCATGCAACCAGCACAACTGATAGTAGTAGCCATGATTTATGGAAATTATTGCTTTGGTCTTGTTCCTCTCTACATTTGATGAGGAACTCATTGCATAGGTAGTGCACCCAATTAAATTGTATGCCCTCCGCACACTGGGCCGCTAGCAAAGCAACTGTTACTAGCACCTTGTCTACGTGGCACTTTCTCATCACTTTGGTAGCCAAAATTTGAGTGGCCACCTTGATCATAGGGTCTGTAATACTGGAAATGGAATACATGCGTGCTTTCTCGACAAGTTTGAACCTATCCTTCATCTTCTCAGTGAGGTCATGCTCGCCCGTCTTTTGGCCAAATTCCTTGGTCGGATTCAGTCCTAAATGAGGGAGTCATGTGATCTTATGGATCAGCATATTGGTGATTAGTATCAGCTCACTCAACTACAAGCACCCTTCCTGCACAAGGCACAATAGCTACTTAGTGACTATCAAATTTATGGGGGCGTGGTGGTAGTGAGGCACCCATTGGCAGTTCAACAACCCTAACTTGTTTACCCCACAAATCGATTCCACCAGCTCTAGTGCGGTGACACCAGACTCCTTGTAGAATAATTTCTTCATGAAAGTATCAGTAGCTAGGTGGGGGAATCGTTCTATGTCCCCCAAATCCCAATCTTCAAGCTTCAAATGTGGGATGCGTACAAAGTCCAAACCTTCAAAAGTTATGTTTTCTAGAAACAAGGGTGTGTTAAGGAGGAACTGCTCCCTCATTTGGGTCCTTCAGGACCTTCACCTTACCTTGGCATAGAGGGATATATTGTGATAGATTCAAAATAGGGTCTATGCCCTCAGTATTTATGTCTTCTACACCCTCCTTAGCCTCCAAGTCTACCACTTTGACTTTCTCTTGCGCGGTTGGATTTTCATTCTGTTGTGCCTATGTAACTATTTGTTTCCTCAGTGATTCATGCACCGGCAATGTCTTCTTTTATTCATCCTTTTTAGGCTTGGGAGCCTCTCTCGTTGGCATAGGTTTCAGCCTAGGTGACCTTGGCACCTTAGGCACTACTGCGGGAACCTCCATACTGATGACCTCATGTTAAGTTATGGTCTGTTCTATGCTTATAATAGTTTACTTCTTTTTCTTATTATATTCCACAGATTAGCAATCACATATACATAAAGTAAAGTGCAGATAGATCATTAAACAATCAATAGAAAATAAGCCAAGATAAGAGACAGAAGGTGTGGTGGCTAGCCAGGGACAAACCCCACAATGTGTGGGGAATCCCCTTGATCAAATCTTCTTTTATCTTCAATAATTCAACAGAGAGAAATAGTAAAATAAATCTAATTATATCAGTAGTAGAAAAACTTAGATCAACAGCATCAGCAAAACCCAGATTAGCCCTAAATAGGGGTAGCAAACCATAGATCAAACTTGTCAAGTCTCCACTAGTGAGTTGTACACCATGCACCAATCCAAGATTTCGTTGCACACCAGTGCAAGATATTACCGCGCATCAGAGATAGATTTCATCATGCACCAGTGCAATATATTGCCGCACACCATTGCAAGATATCACCGCACACTAGTGGAAGATATCGCCGCATATCAGTGATAGATTTCACTGTGCATCAGTGCAATATATCCCCGCGCACCAGAGATATATTTTGCCATGCACCAGTGCAAGATATCACCATGCACCAGTGCAAGATATTGTCGCATACCAGAGATAGATTTCTCCGCGCACCAGTTTAAGATATCGTCGCGCACCAATGCAAGATATCGCCGTGTATAAGAGATAGACTTTGTTGTGCAGTAGTGCAAGATGTCGCCACATACTAGAGATGGATTTTTCCGTGCACCAGTGCAAGAGAGATGTAATGAGATGATTCCAAATGAGGAAAATTCCTCCTATATTTATACACGATGTTGGTGTTTGAATAGATGCGACTGTTGGGCTTCTGAGCCTACATGAGTTGTAGGTTAGCTTGATAATAATTCCATAATCAAAATAAATTCATATCTCCATAAATACTTATCAGAATCGGATGATCTTTCGATCAATCCTACACCTCTTGATGAGAGGAATCTAATAAAAATATTATCAGCCATGAATAAGATGACCCACATGAATTTTGGCCCTAGTTACCAATTTAACACTCCCTCTTAACTAGGGAGAACTTCATCTGCAATTTGTCTGCCGGTCGCTACTATTCATCCATCAAATGCACTACCCTATACAACCTAACCCTTTTCGTACTCTACTCTATTCTACTTGTTCTGCTTTGTCTTGTTCTACCCTGTACTAATCTGTGTTGTTCTGCTATGTTCTGCTCTACTCTTGCATTGTTCTGTTCTGCACTTCTTTTGTCTGAATTATGAAGAAGAAGAAATGATCAAGGTTGTAATATACTGACTCAAAGTCAGTCTCAGAGTATGTACCACTAGTCCTAGACCAACCCGAAGTCAGCATCATAGTGAGTACAACTCCACTAGTCCTAGACCAATATCATCCTCCACTGACTCAAAGTCAGTCTCAGAGTGCGTACTGCTGGCCCTAGACCAGTCTCAACCGAATCGAAGTCAGCTTCATAGTAGGTACCACTCCTACCACTAGTCCTAGACTAGTATCGCAGTCTTAGAGAGTGTACCACTAGTCCCAGACCAGTCTCAACCAACCCAAAGTCAGCGTCATAGTATGTACCACTTTGACTAGTCTCAGACCAGTACTACACTGGCAGAAAGTCAGTCTTAGAGTATGTACCACTCTCACTAGTCCCAGACCAATCTCAACTGACCCGAGGTCAGTGTCATAGTATGGTACAACTCCTACCACTGGTCCCAGACCAGTATCATTGATCCCAAATCAATGGAGGTCATCCTAACATAGGGAGTACAGTAGATACAACGATGCGTCCATTGGTACTACTATGGTCCCTAACTTCATTTCCCTACTCATTGATCAGATGAGAGGTACTTCCCATGAGTCCCAGACTGCATTGGTAGGATGTCTCGATAAGAGAAATTAATGAATCCCATCCTCGCAGGAGAACACATCAATCCTACTACAATCTCCATGGAGAACACATCAATCCAGGCCGCCATGGAGAACACATCAATCCATGTCTCACAGGAGAACACATCAATCCTACTACAATGGCCATGGAGAACATATCAATCCAGTCCTCATAGGAGAACACATCAATCCTTCTACAATAGTCATGGAGAACACATCAATCTAGGCCTCACAGGAGAACACATCAATCCTACTACAATCACCATGGATAACATGTCAATCCAGACCTCACAGGAGAACACATCAATCCTGCTACAATCACCATGGAGGACACATCAATCCAGGCCTCACAAGAGAACACATCAATCCTGTTCCACAAGACAGTGAATCATCTTGTCCCACAAGAGAGCAAATCATCTTGTTCCAGTGCGCACCACCAGGGGAGGGTGAGTCACCCTGTGGTTGTATGTTTCTCTAGTAAGAACTGAAAGCCCTCAAATCTCTTAGGGCTCAATGTATGCAACATGTAGGACCCTTGTACAAGGGTTTCTTGATGACTCCAAGTTGTTTGGGAAAACCATAGATTAGATCTTTCCTTGGGGCTTTGACAAGGTGTATTGACCTGTACATCATCTTAATGCGATGGAGCTTCCTTGCTCATCGACTTACCATATCCCAGATGATGTCTGTTTGCTAGAGCAATCGATGAATACGAGATTCCTCAATAATCAAATCCCATCTCTGGTTGTTACAGAGAATCACAATGGTATGTGTTCAAACAGCTCAATAAAGGGCTTACCCAACCACGTAGCTCCATACGAGATCATACTCGTAGATATGTATCTGGTCTCGACAGTGCTTATGGAAACTGACTTCTTATTCCTGCTCATCCATTATATTTAAGGAGAATCCAAAGAGAAATAGCACTAAGAAGTGCTCCAGTGATCCTCCACACTACATACCTAATCAGCATTCGAATAATCATGCAGTTTCATATTTCTGGCAGTGTATCTCAATCCATGAGAGATTGTGGCCTGAAGACATCTTAGAAGATTCTTGGCACCAATCTAGTGAGGCTCAAGAAAATATGAGCTCACAATGCTAACTGCAAAACATATGTTTGGACGAAGCTTCACCAAGAACATCAATGCGAATGAGTTTTTGAAACTCAAAGGCATTTCCCAAATCTGGTCAGACATCACTACCATATAAATTCTGAAAGTTAAGATCCTCGAGATAATCACAGGCTTGCAGTCCACCATACCAAATCTTTACAGAATCTTCACCACATATTTTACTTGAGATAGGAAATTTTCCCTTGGCTTCTACCACACTTCAAGTCCTTGGTTTTTCATTTCAAATTCAGAAGCCAACTCCTTCTTACGTTTGTGAATGAGAGGGTATGCACCTGTTAGAAAGAGGTCATCCACATACAACACCATTATGAGAGGATTGTCATCTTCAACCTTAAGGTAAAGGTAAGGATCGGCTTCACTCCTAGTGAATCCCAGCTTCATCAAGTAGCTATCAATCCTCTCATACCATGCTTAGGGTGCTTGCTTCAGCCCATAGAGAGCCTTCTTCAACCTACATACATGAGATTTTCAATCATAAATCTCAAATCCTTCAGGTTGCTCCATGTAGACCTATTCTTTGATCGAACCGTGCAAGAACACGGTCTTGACATCTACCTGATGTAGGTTCGATCCTTGTGAAGACACAAGGGCTATGATCAAGCAGATGGTCGTACATCTGGCAACAAGTGCAAATATCACATCATAGTCTATACCTTCCTTCTGAGAGAAACAACGAGCAACAAAACGAGCCTTATACTATTTTTTACTTCCGTCTACTGCAACTTTATCTTGTAAAGACATTTTAAAGTAACAATTGTCTTGTCTCCATAATGGTCATAGCATCCTTCCATACTTGATGCTTGATGGCATCTGAGAATGATGAAGGCTCATTTCGTATGATTGTGCTCATACTGGTCAGGTATCCCTGGTACCTGTTGGGTTTCTTACTTTCACGGAAGGTTCCTCAGGGTGCAATATGTCTTTTAGCATCATCAAGTATACCCCTAAGCCATGAAGGCCTCTTCCTAGAAGAAGAAGGCTCAGGTGGATAAATAGGATCCATCGGTTCTTCCGCATCAGGCATTGTTACATTATCTACCCATAGAGATAGCTTCCACAATCGTACAAGTGACACCATTATGCTTTGGAGTATGTGGTGTAGTAGTCTCCCTCTTAATGCCAACCTTAGGTATGCCTGAGTGAACCAACTTTAATATATCAGAGGTCTTGTTTAGGCTTGAGGGGAATGGTCCCATTTTGAGCTTTCCTTTGGCACATCTCGAGCATACACCTTCTTTCTCTACACGGAATTCGGGCATCCCTATTACCATATGTCTTACATCGGGTAGATCTTTGTAATGAAGGTGGGAAAACCTCCAATACCAAAGTTCAGACTAAAGAGATGTGTCATAAGAGATGACACCTACCTAACTTTCATCGACCTGATATAATGAATCAACCCAAGAGTAAAGGCATCTTTAACATAATTTTTCGATTCACATACCTTGCCATCACTGAAGGTTACCTTGTAGCCTTTGTCTTCCATTGCCAAGATGGAAACCAGGTTCTTTCAGAGGTCAGATGGATTTAATACATCTTGGAATTTATAGCCTTCTTGAATGGTTGTCCTCTTCCTTAATTTCCAGCATTCCTTTTACCTTTGCTATTGAATTTTCCATCCCTTCGATTACGATGAGAGGGATTTTTATCATCGTCACAGTAAGAGTCCTTTCTACCAGGGCATTCCCTTGCATAGTGACCTACTTTATTGCAAATGTAACATCGTACTTTTCTTCCACCCTTAGGTCCAGCCTTGGTTTTTTATTTAGACTCGAAATTATTTCTTTCCTTAGCATGAGAAGAAAAGGCAATAGGAGGACCTTTAGGCAAGGGCATTTCTTGCTCTTCTACCCTTGTTTCTTCTTGAATGCATCTAGCCATTAATTCCTTGAAATTAGGAATTACATGATTGTTCAAAAGAGTAGTCCTGAACACGTACCATTCACATGGTAATCCTCCAAGAGTCATGAGTGCCATTTCCCTATCACTAATAGTCTCTCCAATAGATAGGGGATCGTCCTTGATCTCAGAGATTCCTAATAAGTATGCTTGCATACTCTCATCTTTACCCTTCTTGATTTCCCTAAACTTGTTTCTAAGAAACAAAACTTGATTTGCATCACTAACTTTAAATAAACTCACCAGTCTATCGTAGATTCCGTGGAGGTGTTTAGGTCAGAGACATAGGCCACTAAGTGATTGTCAGTAGAGTCTTGAATGATCTTCTTTGATTTGAATTCTTCGTTTTTCCATTTGTTCCAGGCCGCAACGAATGCATTTGATGGAGGCTCAACAATATTTCCTCTCACATGGTCCAACGCTCCTTGTTCTTCTAGGATAGCCTTGCCTATCTTCTTTTTGGTGATTGCTCTTGCTCTTGCTCGGGCTTTGTCTTCACCTCACCTCTGATACCATGTTAAGTTATGTTTTGTTCTATGCTTATAAAAGTTTACTTCTTTTTCTTATTATATTTCACAGATTAGCAATCACATGCACATAAAGTAAAATACGGATAGAACATTAAACGATTGACAAAAAACAAGCCAAGACAAGAGACACAAGGTGTGGCGACTAGCTAGGGACAAACCCCACAATGTGTGGGGAAACCCTTTGATCAAATCTTATTTTATCTTCAATAATTCATTAAAGAGAAATAGTAAAATAAATCTGATTTATATCAGCAGTAGCAAACGCTAAATCAGCAACATTAGCAAAACCCAGATGAGCCCTAATTAAGAGCAGCAAACCATAGATCGAACTTGTTAAGTCTCTACCGGTGAGTTGTACACCATGCACCAGTCCAAGACTTTGCCACGCACCAGTGTATGATATCACCATGCACCAGAGATAGATTTCGCCATGCACTAGTGCAAGATATTACCATGCACCAGTGCAAGATATCGCCGCACACCAGTGCAAGATATCACTACATATCAGAGATAGGTTTCGTCGTGCAACAATGAAAGATATCGCCATGCACCAGAGATAAATTTCGCCATGCACCAGTGCAAGATATCACCACGTACCAGAGATATATTTCGTTGTGCACCAGTGCAAGATATCGCCGCGCACCAGTGCAAGATATCACCATGTATCAGAGATAGATTTCATTGTACCGGGGATAGATTTCACCATGCACTAGTGTAAGATATCGTCGCGCACCCGTGCAAGAGAGATGTGATGAGATGATTCCAAATGAGGAAAGTTCCTCCTGTATTTATACACAATGTTGGTGTTTGAATAGATGTGATTGTTGGGCTTCTGAGCCTACATGAGTTGTAGGTCAACTTGATAATAATTCCATAATCAAAATAAATTCATATCTCCATAAATACTTATCAGAATTGGATGATATTTAGATCAAGCCTACACCTCTCAACGAGAGGAATCTAATAAAAATATTATCAACCATGAATAAGATGACCCACATGAAGTTTGGCCCTAGTTTCCAATTTAACACTTCAGGGGTAGCTCCTTGAGAGGTGAGAGGGCCCCCAGTAATAGCGGTCTTAGCTGGTTCAGACATGAAGCTGTTAATGAGGTTCTGATCAGACTCAAGATACTGCTTAGACATGGTTCTCCCAAGAAAATTCTCAAAGATCTCATGTAATAGATAGCAAAACTAAGAAATTATCAGAATGCAAAGTGTTTATCACTAGACATCCACCTGTAATTTATAGGCAAATTAGAATTCAAATTCTATCATTCCCACAAAAATCCGTCCATAAATGCAAGATTCGCAGCAAATTTCCAAATACTTCACACTTGATTTCAGCCCTAAATGCTTTAAATGCTAGCTAACGCTCCTCCTAATCGTATTTTGACAGTCAAATCATGAAGAGTGACAGTAACAGTCACTTTCTGGCTACGTTGTGCGGTCTCCACCGTTATAGTGGAGCTCCCTTTGTGCTTCTGTTGGTACTGTGACATCCTCCTATTTCATGCAGACCCCTAATCGCATAGCTCTACAACACGGGCGATGTATTTTATAGTATCACACCTCCTTACAGCTTCATAGAGTGCTAAGATTGTGCTACCATCATATAGTCATATGGTTGGATCCCCAGTGTATGGCTTCAATTGATTTCCATTTACCTTGCCCAGAAATGGATCTCCATTAAATTTCACAAGTTGAACTCCACCACCATCAGTAATCTCCTTGATAACATATGGCACCAACCAATACATGTGAAAATTTCCTAGAAACTTATCAAACTTTTTGTCATATAATAAAACTAAATCATTATCTTGATGGTGCACAGTTTGATGTGTCAATCGTGCCATGCCTTTTCACACTCCTTCTGAACTTGTTAATGGAATCTAACCAAGAATCCATCTTCCTTCAGATCTGTCAGCTGTGCAAGCCACTCTTCTAGGGCTCCACAATCTTCCATACATGTGAACGCCACTATGCTTAGACTAGGAATAATATATTCCATCGACATCACAACAGTGACACCATAGACCATCCTGAAAGGTGTCTTTCCAATCAACTTCTTACTAGTAGTTCTATAAGCCCATAACACCATTGGTACACACACGTCCCGATCATTCCTCTACACATTACAAACCTTTGTCAGCACATTCTCCAATATCTTATTAAATGCTTCCACTGTTCCATTAGTCTAAGGATGATATGGTGTTCTCTTTCGATGATAAACTTGGAACTCTTCTGTTAGCGCGCTAATCATTTCATTAAGGAAGTGCATGCCACGATCACATTAAAATATTGGGAAACCGAACCTAGTCAACACATATTCAAATAGGAACTTCGCTTCTATTGCCCCGATATAGTCTTTCACGTGCTATGCCTCCACCCACCTTGTCAAATACTGAGTCATGGCGATGATATACCATGCACCTAACTTCTTTCCTGGAGGCTTAATCGGTCCTACAAAATCAATGCCCCAATTCTCAAATGTCTACAATGACATCTGCATATTTAAAGGCATCTCATCCCTACGTGATTGCCTGCCAGTTCTCTAACATGCATTGTACGCCCTACAATATGCTTTCGAGTCCTTATGCAATGTTCGCTACCATAACCTAGCATGTAAAATCTTCTGTGTTGTTGCTTTTCTTGCATAATGGCCTCCCGCGGCTCCTCCATGAGCTTCAACAAGGATATTATTCCATTCAAATTCAAGCACATATCTTCACAATATCTCATCTGATCCCATTTTATACAAGTGACATGCAATAATAGAAAAATCTGATGTGTGCAACACTAATTCCTTCTTTTGTTGACTAGTGTACCCCTTTGGAGCTATTCCCATAGTCAGGAAGTGTATGATATCTGCAAAATTATTGTCTGCCACACTCACCACGAAACGTTGCATGTCAGGCAGTCCTTCCTCCAAATTAGTAGGTTCCTCTCAGGTTTCAATGTGCGACAGATGATCTGGCCCTGCATTCAATCACCTTGGCTTCACAATTACTTCGAAATCATACTCTTGAAATAAAAATAGCCACCTACATATTCCCCCCCAAAATAGGCTTCTTGAATATGTATTTTAATGCAGAACGGTCTGTGTACATCTTGAAGTGTCTGCCTAGCAAGTAATGCCTAAACATCTGCAGCGCATACACCATATCCAACCCTTCACGCTTTGTGATCGAATAGTTCTTTTCATTGTTAAGTAGCTTCATGCTCATGAATACTATCGGGTGATCCAATTCTCCTTCACCGACCTGCATCAGCACTATTCCTAGTGCAATACATGACACATCCCCATGAACATGAAATTCCTTCTTCCAATCCGAGAAGACCAAGATCGGTGCGGTGACCATATTCTCATTGAGCACATCCAAGCTCCACTAACATTATTCATTACAACAGAATGTAGCATCCTTCTTCAATAGCTTTTCCATCATCCCAGTAATCTGATCATAACTCTTGATGAACTTTCAATAATAATTAGTATGACCCAGTGTTGCTCACAACTATTTAACACTTCTTGGAGCCTCCAATGGATTATAACCGCAATCTTAGCTAGGTCCACCATTGATCCGTGTCCACACACTACATGTACCAACAAGATTCTAAAAGGGACACAAAATAGATACTTCTTCAAGTTTAGTGTGATCTGATACCTCCAGCATGTATCCAACATCAAGCGCAAACTAGCTACATGGCATTTTACCAACCCAAACACTGTCCAATTGTTAAAGTATACCTCCAAAAACTTGTGAATGAACTCTTTGAACGGTGAAATGAATACGAGTGAAAAGATTGTTGGCACTTTCTTAAGTCCAAACGGCATGACCATATACTGAAAACATCCCCACTCGGTCACGAAGGTAGTCTTACTCCTGTCTTTTAGCACAATATTTATCAGATGGTATCCAGAGAACCCATCAGTGAATGAATAGGCCTCCTTCTCGCCCACATTATCCAGCACCTCATCTATGAATGGAGTTGGAAAGGGATCATGAACGCAAGCATCATTAAGTTTCCTGAGATCTACGCATATCCTTATCTCATCCTTCTACTTCTTTTCCTAAACTACCATAGGACTTACCCAATCAGACTCCTCTACTAGTTCAATAATACCTGCTGCCAACATCTTGTCCAACTCCAAGAATACCTTTTCCTTGTACTTAGGATTAAGGCGATATGGCCTCTACTTCACAGGCTTCACATCGGGTCTCAACGTTATTTTCATTACTCCTAAATCGCCTATTATCCCCTTCAAGTTTGAAAACTTTGTAGGGAACAAATCTTGGTATTCCTAGAGCAACGCAACAACCTTATGCACCGTAGAATCATCCTAGTAGTCCCCTATCTTTGCAAACTTTGGCTCCGCCTCTGTTGCAGTGTTCGCTAGTATAGTTTTCAGCAGCGTGGTGATATCTGGGTTCTCTATCTACAGCCCCTAAACTTCATGGTGACATTCTACTTCTAGGATATTAATGTTCCTTGGATACTCCTCTTCTTCTTCAACAGTCACATTGTAGCACTCCAACGCGTGGCACAACTGGGTGGTCCAATTTGGTTGAATCATATCAAAGAGATCCTGCAGTATATTGAAGATCGCAGCCTCGACCTCCTGCAACGCTTCATCGATGCACTCTAGTCCATCCTCAAAGCTGAATGTCATCAAGAATCCTTGTCTCAAAATATCCCATTCATTCATGCTGTCACGGAGCTCTATTTCCAAGTACCAATTCATCGGTATTACATACAAAGTGTGACAGGAGAAATGTACCCACTCTGGTTGTGGTTCTACTCCATAAGCATTAGTCCATTTTTCTAAGTGATCATGCAGATCACTCCTCCCATGATATTTCTCTGTCAATTGCACATTTGGGCAACCAAAATGCACCCTCAGCATTTTTCTACATTGGTGCCATCCATCAAACTTGTCATTATCTGTACCCCACCATATTGCAAGCATAGCACGTCACGCCAAGTCCAAGGCTTGGAAGTGATGCTTCTTTGGCACTTCCCTTTCAAATGCATCCAAAAATTTATCAACATCTGTTAGACCATCATAATAAGGAAAATTCCTTACCTCTAACAATACAAAACACAAAAATTTAGTCATCATATTACAGTGCAACGTAGATAGTTCATGTAATCAGTTCTACGAATGTTCCAATTCCTCATCTAAATATGATGTGTAGGGGCTTTCATGGCCCCACGCAATACATCCATTAGCTGCTAGATTCACCCAATCTTGGTCTCGTGCCGTTATCTTCTAAATCTTGTCCAAATAATCATCACTTTCATAATGGCGGAATGGTTGAGTATAACGCTTGTTCTGCGGGGTCCAAAGGCAATACTACGCGGATCGATTTTCTTTCAAATGACATTGTCCGCTTCTTCAAATTGATCACCTCATTCATTTCAATAGCCTAGTTGATCCCAAGGAGCAAGGGGTAGGGATTGTTAACATCAACAATCTCTATTACTTCGAAATTGGCCAACACACTCATGCCTTCAATATCCATTGTCACTCCCTGCAATCATCCCATGGGGATAATTTTTTGCTAATTCACCATCCTCAATTGAATCAAAGACCACTGCAGTGCAAGTCTCCCTATTCTCTCCCATGTTTGTTTAGGAAAAACATTTGCATCCTACCCAAGATCCAAAATAACTTGGTCCATTTCATATTCACCTTTTTGTGTAGTGAGCATCATCTCACACCTTGTTCTTGCCTTATGCTTACCAATTTTCCTGACCACGCAGGTTACCTCAGGAGCATTTTCTTTACCAACACATTTATTGATCAAATCCTATAATCCTTTCATGTCCTTGCTCTTGCGTAGAAACTTCATATAAGTCTCCCAAAAGGTAGTAAGCATGGATGGGTTGATTTCTTTAGACTGCTTATGCTGGCTTTCAGAGATATAAGCCTCAACGAAGATTTTCTTCGCTTTTGTGAAGGTTTCTTTCACGCACTCTAAATAAAACCCTACTTCTTTTTCCGGAGCTTTGTGGACCCATTCACTTTCTTGACGTTGCTTTCCCTTATCTTCGCCTGGAATCATTCCACTTCACAGTGAGATATTCACATTAGGATCCTCTTCGCTGGGTTCATCTCTCATCATCTGCAAGTTTTAGGTAGGCTGCTGAGGTTGCATCCCCTTTTCCCATATCTTAGCTATTAATGCAGGGAAGTATTATGTCACATGGTCAAACTAAGTACAATATCCAAACAATAGGCAAATTAGGTTCATACATTCACGTCTGTAGTGTCCTATCCCTCCATAATTGTATAAAATAACTTGTCCCTGACCTCTCGCAGGTCCTCCTCTGCCTCAGCCTGGTTTGTATCCCTGATATCCTCCTCGGGACCCCCAATGCATTGATCCATAGGTCGAGTTTCTATCTACATTAGATATGCGGGCATTCTCTCCATCATTAACTCATAACTACAACAACTGCACTCATAATGACCTACTGATTTGTAAAAGTTGTAGAAGAGCTATTGGTGTCTGTACAAATTTCTGTAGCAAGTGACAATTATCTGTCACATGTTTTCCAACTACCTGACATATAGCATACCACAGCGTGGGCCCTATACTTATCCCTTTCCAAGCTTCCTACTTTAGCGACATCGACCCTCATCCTACAACATAATTCGCAAAGAAAGGGACACGATATTTATCATGCCCTTGACTCTTGCATTTCAAACACCAAACTTCTTCATGCACCTTAGGCCGAGCTGCTCTATCTTTCTTCCGACTTTGGAATTATAGGCATAGATTCTACAACTCCACGTGAATTTGTTGAACTCCCAAAGAAACATCTTGAATCGGTGTCCCATGCAATCTCATCGCAATATCCAGGGCTTCAAGCTGGGTCCCAACATTTTGTTGTGATAAAGCATCCCTTAAATGAGGCAAGCGCGAAGCCATGAACCATTCATGGTGCTTCCCATCTATAAGATTCATGTTAGCTTTGCGATCTTACATTTTAGTATCTGATCCAACTTCCAGGGTGTCTTGCTAGGCTTCATCATGATTTCCTTGAATCCAATGATTGACTATCCTTTAGACTTGGGCCTACTGAATTCCTTATTCAGTGTAGTCTAAATGTCTGCCAGCATAGCTGTCAGGTTATCGATGCAATAATTAATGTACCACATTAGCACGCGATCTTGTAAAGCAGTAACCAATGTTGCTTTCTTCATCTGATGATCTATAATGTTCTGAGATTTCCACACAGCCTTCACAATGAACCAAAACTTGTCCAGCTCCTGATTTCGCAAGCCCTTGAAAATGGGGAACTCCACTATATTTTCCATATTGAACGATGGTGGAGGTGGTGGCAAAGTGGGAGAAGGTGTGTGAATTGGAGGTGAAGATGGGGGTGGTGTGGAGAATGGGGTATTTGCGGCAACCCTTGTCTTATTAACTGGACAACTCTCTTCGGTGAAGCCTATGCTACTTCTTCAATGTCACTCAGAGGAGGCTCAATGAACAAGCTATATTCAGGACCTATTCTCCTTCTATCCCTGAATAACTTTCCATTTCACATATTTCCAAACATCAAGGAAATTTCATAACCAGATTTTCACACAAGAGCATTTTAATTAAAGTATTCAAAGATCTTAAATACTTACCTCATGGTCCCTTGAAGAAGCATCACTTTCCTTCACAATAGCTCACCAAGTTATCGACTGTGAACTTTGTGACAAATCCTCTGATGACATAATCAAGCCAATGATCGATAGCATGCATGATCTTATCTTTAGAGGCTTCCAATCTTTGCACTAACTCTAGGGTCTACACTATTAGATTGTCAAGCCTCCACCTTCCCTGGCCATCTACCAATTTAGCAATCCAATCGTATAGCTCAATAGAGAAGGAACAAAAGAAAAATTTTTGTATCTCTATGTACAGATACCTATCCAACAATTGTTCTTTTGTCAATTGCAGATTTTTTTTCTTCCATAGAGAATTCGTGGATCTTTCTATCCAACCAGCCTTCAATTTCTTTCTTTGTTTGATTCCAGTGATGTGACATCACACATCTCTTTATGTAGGCATGGTCTCGGCAATACAACCATTTGTTGGATTAGCAGGTCTTGACCCAGGTTCAGAGTTATGTTTGCCAAACAAATCCCTAGACTACTGGCCCTTTCAGCAACAACCTGTGGAGCATAGACTGAAGTCTCACCCGAAGAAGTATGGGAGGATGCTAGAACCAAGTTTCCACACCCAGAGATTAGTGTGATGTCATTTTATGCCCTAAATCTACCTTCACACAGATCGATAAGCCCTTAAGGCTTATCGATATAACTTCCTTTTACCAGCCTCTAGACCTTCGCGAAGGTCTACAACTGCCTTTCGTGGACCCTAATTAGGTAAATCAACTACTTACGAACCTCTGTATATTTACCCAGATCGACCTAATTATCTAATATCTTCAACATGAATTAAGATATTCTTCACCTAAACAAATATTAATACTTGCATTCATATAACAATGTAAAAGATGCAGAATCATGCATAAACATAATGTTATATCATAAAGCGATCATTCATCATAACATAAATGCATTCATTCATAATAGAAGCAAATGGACAAAACAAAAATATTTCTAGAATAATCGCGTTATTGATGCTCCAGTTCTACTTATAGGCTCAAGACTACCCTGTGCACTTAGTTGTAGGGGTCTACACACTCAGCTGTGGAGTCTACTCTAGGACTCTGCATACATAGCTATAGACCCTTTCTTCTACTATAATACTCTTCGCTCTTCACTTCTTAATGACCCATTTCATTCATTTATCTTTGTCCTCTATTATGAACTGCCCTAGACTCTCTCAGACTCTCCTTTTTATACAATCCCATGGTTTGCATACCATAGGTAGGTCTATACAAGGCAACACAACTTACAAAACATAAGGGAAAATCCATTTATGGAACTTAACTATCTACACGCTCCACGACCACAACTTGTGGAGACTTTACACTTTACATAATTTTTGCTCCAAAATTGACCGGAAGGGACCATGTCCCAACAAAATACAAGGATAAATAACCTTTCATTAATGATGCAATAAACCAACTGAAGATCGGACTACCATTTTCCACCCGACCATAGATTGGCTAAATGAATTCTCTCTTCATCTAGTCACCCCCATGCCATATTCCAAGTATTAATTTGGAACTCATAGAACACACCAAAAACACAAAACAAGTATGGATGCAACTGGAGTTCTCCACCTACACCATGAGGAATTCGAGTGGCCCCTAGTCTCTCAGGCTTTACCGCAATCCATAGTCTTATCCAGGGATAACTAGGCCCTACACTAAGACACACTCTCTAGGATTTACCATACATCCCATCCTAGTACTACTAGGCCCAATGGAGACAAATCCATCTCTTGGCTTTACAGTATATCCCATCATTCACTCACAAAAATTCCTAGACCCAATGAGGCACATAATCCTAGATTTACTGCAACCCAGAGTTTTGTTCGAGTCTTACTAAGAAGTGGCTTTACCGTGATCTATAATCTGGTCCAGGAGCCACTAGGCCATGTGTTTGTCATTTTGGAGATCCACCCCACTCATCTTCCAATCGATCCAGCCATCCCACATTAACTGAATATGAGAACCCATCTCATCAAGGCTATCTGAAAATGGCAAGGCTAGGCTAAAGAACACTATCACATCTATCAAAACCCATGCCATGATATAAAAGAACCACATGAAATATCATGCATACCAAATATAGCAAGGAAAATACACATGCAAGTTGATACCTACAATAAATTCTGGTCTATCTGCTTGATCCAACCTTTGCCTACTTGATCCTTGCTTCCTCTTGCCTCTTTTCCTTTTTTGCTCCAATACTAAAGTGATCCAAGGAAACTCTATGTGTTCAAGAGAGAGAGAGAGAGACAGAATAATGAGAGATCTCCAAGAATAAACTAACAAAAGGTTACCAACTGATCCTCATAATCCTCTTTATTTATGAGGCCTCTATTTCCTACATTTTCCATTATTTTCCTTCAATTTATTCCTCACATGTAACCTATGACCTTTCACCTCCTTTTTCTCCTAATTTCCATTATTTTTATAAATAGATGTGCCAAAAATGCCATTTTGCCTTTTCAAATCCTTAGTCATTGCCTTTACCAATTTCCTTATCCATAAACAACCAAATTAACATGCCCTAGGATGCCTTGCCCAACATTTAACTTGGAATAAGTGTTCTAGCAATCATGGTTATTATTTTTAACTTTTATTACATGGAATTTTCAGTAGAGATGTTACATATTCAAAACGACCTAGAACTACATCAAATTATTATAAATGACTAGAAGGTAGGGGTAGATGCTTAGCCAAACATTGTTTTCATTTCAATAGTGATTCTGGTAAGTCCAAATTTAGCACCTTTTTGTAAGAATGTACTTCATACATACACCCTTGGAACAAAGCCATATGATTTGTTAGATGAATTGGATGGTAGAAGTGAAGAATACAAGAAGGTCAACGTTGAGCGCTTTGAGGTCATAAGGAGAGATGTTGAAAGTGTACTTGGAACCGGTTTTTCCCAATAAAAAAAGTGAGGTGAAGTGGTGGGTAAACCATTAACACACAAACATTTCGTTAAGCGAAATGGAGGTACATATAGGCCTGCAATTGACACAGGTGAAATTCTTGGCATGGCAGTTTATGACTTGGGGAATAATGAGACTGCAAGAGAGGATGAAGGCAGTAATGGTATAGAAGAACATCCAAACTCCAACATTCAACCATGTGATGATGAGAGTAATGAAACTGTAAAACCTCATAGTAATCTTGTGCTCCATCCATTTGATGGCAAACCTCAGTCAGAAGGTTGGACATGTGCAACTGACCTTCTTCCTCTACAATGGCTAAAGATAATGTTTTGAAAATTAAATAGTCTTATGGGGTTGCTTCAAAATGAAATGTGGTAGATACTTCTTATAAAAAAATTGGAAATTAAACAAGTGACAATGAAAACACTATAGTCCACTATGACCCTATTTGAAGGGCTATCATTGGTGGTGCCTAGAGGAGATCATTTTTTGATGATAGGTATAAGTGGAAATGGAGAAACATCCCTATTGAAAGCTATTGTTAATATATGGTGCTTGGATGAAGGTTTCATTAGACTCCTTGCAAGACATAGCAATGAAGAGCCCAATAAATCTATTGAGAACACTATAGATAGGCCGCTATTAATAAGTTTCTGGATGATTACTTGAAAGAAGAAATCATTACCAAGTCTAGTTTCTTGGAAGAAGTTTTCAAGGATACTTAGTTAATTAGGCCATGTTATGACCTTAAGCCTATGGTATTAGGAAGTTATAATGCATATTTTGTAACATGTCAAATCCAAATTGCAAATGAAGAAACCTTGCCATTGAATCAGTCTCCAATTCCTTAGTAAAACCATACCTTTGAGGCACGAATTTATGCTAAGAATGTTCCTAAAAGTTTCCTACTAGTAGCTAGATCTCTTAATAACTAGTGCCCTTCACCCATACCAACAAAGTTTGAATTAAGACAAGAATTAAAGGAAGGCATAGAATCAATCTACCTTATGATCCAATGATAACTAAACTATCAACTTGGGAAGGAAAATGAGCATGAGCATGGGTTAAATTAGAGGAACGCATGTCAATGTTTCATATTGCTAATGTACCAACTAATGGTAATTTCCTTGAAGGCCTTGCTAGTCAATGTACCTTTTTAAATGGCCAAGTTGAAACAAATTTCATTGGGAAAATCGCAAGCAGCTTGTTTCCTAGCTACAATGAAAAGTTAGTAAATTCAGAGCTGAAGGATGTTAGAATTATTGCTTCTTTCACTATTGTGTGTATTCATGAGTGTGAATATATAGAAGACAAAGGTCTCTCCAAAGGGAGATTGGCTTCACTATGTTATGTTGCTCCAACTTTCTGAATTAGCAATAAATGGGAAAATGGAAGAATTAACAAGGACTTTGTACCAGTGGGAATTATTTTAACAAATGGAAAGGAGAAGTACTATCTTGAGATTGAAGATAGCAGTTTTTTTTCTGCCTTTAGGATTAAAAGTTGATGGTAAATTAGCTACAAAAATTGTATATATGTTTTCATAATGGTATAAGTCAGGGGGCTAGGCTATTTGTGTCAAGACGATAAGTGGGAGTTCCATAAATGCAAAGAAGGTTGACATTAGTAAGGCATCGCTATCTACAACTGCATTTCTAGATACCCATTGGCAAAAAGTGCAAAAAATCCCCAATGTGACTTTTTCAAGCATATCCATCTTGGTTTTGAGGCAAGGGATACTCCAAAGGACCTAGAATTACATCACATTATTATAAATGACTGGAAGCTAGGGCTTGATGCTCAGCCAAACGTTCTACTCGTTTGAATAAAAACTATGGTAAGTCAAAATTTAGAACCTAGGTGGAAGCATGTAATTCATACATACACACTTGGAACAAAGGCATATGATTTGTGGGATGGATTGGATCTTATAACTACAAAATACAAGAAGCTCAAGGCTAAGCGCTTTGAGTTCATGAAGAGGGATGTTGAAAGTGTACTTGGAACTAGTTTTTCTCAATAAAAATGTGAGGTTAAATGGTGGTTACACCATCAACAAACCAGCAATTCATTTAGAAAAATGGGGGTACATATATAGGCCATCAATTCATGTAGGCGAAATTCATGAAATGGGAGTTTATGACTTGGGGAATAATGAGACTGCAAGAGAAGATAAAGGCAGTGATGGTATGGAAGAACATCCAAACTCCAACATTCAACCATGTGACGATGAGAGTAATGAAACTTTGAGACCTGTTAGTAATTTTGCGCTCTATCCAGACGATTAAAAGGCTCAGTGAGAAGGTTGTAAATGTGCAACCAACTTTCAACCTCTAAAATGGGAGAATATATTTTTTTTTGAAGGTTAAACAGTCTTATGGGGCTGATTCAGAATGCAATGGGTCAAATAACTCTTATAATTTTTTTTTTTTGGAAATTGAACAAGTGATAATGAAAACTCTATAATCCACTATGACTCTATTTGAAGGCCTGTAATTTATTGTCCCTAAAGGAGATTGTTTTTTGCTGATAGGTCCAAGTGGAAATGTAGAAACATCCCTATTGGAAATTATTTCTGATATATGGTGCTTCGATGAAGGTGTCATTATAATCCATACAAGACATAACAATGAAGAGCCTGATAAATCTATTGATAATGTTATAGCTCGACCACTATTAAATAAGTTCGTGGATGATTAATTCAAAGAAGAAAGAATTACAAAGTCTAGTTTATTGGAAGAAGCTTTCAAGCATACTCAATTACTTAGGCCATGTTCTAACCTTGAGCCTATGGTGACAGGTTGTTATAATGCATATTTTGTAAGGTGGAAAATCCAAATTGCAAATGAAGAAAATTTTTCCTTTAATTAGTCTCCAATTCCTTAGTGAGGCCATGCCTTTGAGGCACACATTCATGCTGAGAATGTTCATAAAATATTCCTACTAGAAGCTAGATATCAACAAAGGTTTCAATTGAGACAAGAATTAAGGAGAGGGATATAGTTGGTGTACCTTATGATTCAATGATAACTAAACTATCACCCTCAGAAGGAAACCAAGCAGTAACAAGGGTTAAATTAGAGGATCGTCTGTCAAATTTTCTGATTGTTGGTGTACAAGTTAATGTTAATTTCCTCCAAGACCTTGCTGGTCAATGTACCTTTATAAATGGCCAAATTGAAACAAATTTCATTGGGCACCTCACGCACAATTTGTTTCCTAACTACAACAAAACGTTAGTAAATTGTGAGCTGAAGGATGCTAGAATTGGTGTTTCTTTGACTATTGTGTTTATTTGTGAGTGTGAAAAGGTAGAAGACAAAGATCTCTCTAAAGGGAAAAGGGATTCACTATGTTATGTTGCTCCAACTTTCTGAGTTAACCATATATGGAAAAATGGAAGAATTAACAAGCAATGCATACTAGTGGGAATTCTTGTCACACATGGGAAGGACACATATTGTCTTCAGATGGAAGATAACGGTCAATCTAGAATGATAACTAGAGGAATTACAGTCATTGGGGAAAACAACTCTAATTTACATGTTGATGGGGTTACCATGAGTGAATCCTTGACAGTCTATTCTCACGTTTTTGTTGAACATACGCATACTTGATATGGTGAATACCACCATCAATTCAAGCATAATACAATGAAATGTCACAATGAAGAGGATGATGGTTATGTAATATATTTGGTGTATGATGAGAACACTAGGAAATCAAGGATCGGTGAGTTAGATGAAAAAACCAAGCCCCCTGAGAAAGTTACTATTATCTATACTCTAACATGGGTACATTATAGCAGTGGGGTCACTGATATTCCACCAATCCAAGAGAAGGAAATTGGAATCCTAGGTAAGATTGTAAGATTTTAGGGTATATATATAAAATTCCAAATTTCATTGCTATATAGGGTGGTTGTCTTAAATATATAATGAGAAATACACATGTGATGGCCATTTTCCATATATGGCGTTGAAATCTAGGAACATTTGTGGAAGAAGGTCTACAATATGGTGAATTATTTTATAGCATAGTAGGGAGCTATAGCTGTGAAAAATTTAATAGGACTAGGGAAACACATTACTTATGTTTGAAAGCATTCTGCAGGCACATTTGGGACCTTGGCGTTTAGCCAAACCAACCTGAGTAGTAGAAACATATGGTGATATTGCTTGAGGTTAGACAATTTATGGGGGGGAGGATTGTGATATTCCCAAATTTTGTGCATGCAAAATCACTTTGGAATTTTGCAAAAAATTGGAAATATTTAAAAGGGGAAATATTATTTTTCAGAGAAGGAGAAACTATTATTTTAATGAGACGGCAACAAAATAGTATTTTATTTAGGTGGAAGACAAATCCTTAGTTTAATAGTATGGTGGAAAATTAATATTTTATTGGAGAAGTAAGGATAATTATTATTTTATTAGAATGGTGGAGAATTATTATTTTATTCAAATGGCAAAAAAGTGGAGAATGGGCCCCACAAATAAAATAATAGAGAAAAAGGAGAATATAAAAGCTTGAAGGAGGCCCAATGGAGAATTATAATTCCTATATATTTAATTGGCAATTGAAGAGCTCAAACGAGACTCAAGATTTTCAAGTGAAACTCAAACTAATTTTGGTACACTTCGAGTGCCACTCATATCATTGGGAATATTATTGCAGATCCTCTAGTTGTGCTTATTGTAGAGAAACTTCAACATCTAATCATAATTATTTGTAGGAAGAGAAATTATTGTTAATCTCATTCTATTATCTCCAGTAAGAAGGGAGGTCAAATTGTGTTGCTCACATAAACCTTATTGTGGGCCAAATTGAACAAAATTCCACCATATTTGCATGGGTCAAAACTCAGAGTTATGTGTTAAAATTCCTTTAGTGAAGAGGACTCCTATATTTGAACCTTTCTGGCTCAAATTCCATTGTGAAAGGTGGCACGCATTCTTCTTCTAAATAGGAAAGTCAAGCTGCTTGAGAAAGGGTTGAAATAAGTGTTACAATTGTTGCAAGTGGTAGGCGATTTTGATGTGTTGAGGAGTTGTTTATCTTGTCACCACAAGGATGTGGTATTTTCCCTTACATTTGGATGAATTTTTGGCATTGTGAAAAAGAGTATATCTTCATCCATTGAGCCATTAAGGGAGCATGTATGGAGGTATTTTTGCTACTCTGTGAGAAGCATATAGACGGCCATCTATGCCTTCAACAAAGGTTATATTTTACCCACAGGTCTAAACATTTCTCAAGCAATTAACTGTTGATATGTGTGGTTGCTCCTTCCTGTAGATGAGCACGAATTAGCTTAAATTTGGCACTCTATAGAAACATATATCTCCATATATATATATATATATATATATATATATATATATATATATATATATATATATATATATATATATATACCACGTTCCATCTATCTGTGATTGTATTTTTCAATCATATTTCAAAGGTTGTAATGGAGAACTGATATATATATATATATATATATATATATGGGTTTGCAATATGATGCCTATGAATTAGTATCTTACCTTTTATTCATGCATGCCCATTATTATATGATATTTCAAAGTTCAATACATGATACACTAATGAGCATGATGTTTTGTTTCCAGAACCACTATGCAATGAAATTGAATAGTGAAAACAAACTTGCACAAACAAAAACATACGATTAATATATTTGATAAAATTATTCACTTCAAAACTTATTAAAACTAAGGAACGTAGTGATTACTTGGGTGAATTTTCCAAGTGGGAACATTACACTATTTTTTATAATTGCAAAACCCCATTATGAATGAATGTTCAAAGTTAGTGATCAACAAGGTGAAGTACTTGTGCACAAAATATGGATATGTTTGTTATAAAAGCCAGTTTTTGAACTTCAGGGAATCCATAGGAAATAAAAAATATATATAACTAATAAAGTGTTGAATAAGATCTAACTTAAATTCCACAACTTAAGAAATCATCTGTGCCATTTAGTAATATGTGACATAGTATGGCATAATACTACACATTTTTTTCTTAACTTCATTAAGATTATTAGTAATGGGTAGTTAGTATGCATCGATTTCAATTTTCAAGCATCATGAGGATCTTGACAGCATGTCCTACCATAGATTTTTTCCCACTTATTTCTATGGTTCTAATGCGATGGATGTCTTGTGGTAGAATTCTTGAAAATGGTGAGTCATAGTTTTCATGTTGAATTTTTGTTTTATTTCAAACTATTTTTCTGTATAAAATGCCTCCTTTAGTTATCAATAAAATATATTACATATTAGTAGTGTCACACAAAATGGTGTACAATTGAGAAACCTCAACAATTAAGAAAAGCGGTGTGAAAATCCCTAGTATCTATCAAAAACATCCAAAAAACATAAAGCCTATAAAAATTGACACATGGGAATACATTTTAGAGGAAACATTTCTTAAAAGCTACTTGACATAAACAAAAACAAAAAAACCAAAAGTCTTGCCATAAATCCACAAGATCAATGTTCACACATTTCCAAACAATTCACTAACTATCATGATGAAACCTACAATGATGAAGATTGGCTACCTTGAGCATTTTTTCTACTTAGGGAAATAGACACATTCCCATGTCTGAACGCCAAAAATGTCTTTGATATTGTTAATGCGTCTTTTGAAAAATGAAAGGACCAAGAACCATGCCATTTTAACTTTTATTTTATAAAGTAGGATGAGGCCACCATAAAGAGTGACTATTTAAAATAAACCAACTTCAAAGCCTTGGGATTTCCAGTTCCATCATCTAGACAAATTTCTAGGCTCTCAAAATGCTCCAAGAAATAAAAATCCATTTCAAAGTCACAATGGTTGGGTTAACAATCAAAGTGTGTAAATTTAAGCTCTGTGCATGTGACATCCGTTTTTTTGCATCAGTAGAAACTTGCAGGACTCGAAGCAGTCAGGCACCAGCTTCATGTAAGGGTTATGATTGTAGATGTACACTTATTATAGTCTCACCAGATGAAGGGACTTAGAAATTCAAATAAAGAAGAACGTAACTGGATCTGCAACAAATATGCCAAACATTCACACAACTAGGACTCCAAATCCATACTTGTTTCCTGCTTCACAATTTTTTCGCAAATATTTATGTGTAAGATCCACCGTATTTATGGATACATTTGCGGAAAGAATTTATGTACCATGTTGTTAGCCTGCTTGACAAATATCCAATTTTAAAAAATATATACATAAAATATTTGAATATTATTTTCTGTAAATAATTATGAGTATTGGTACCATGAAGTTAGAATGCTTGACAAATATTCAAGTTTTTCTACAAAAATATGAAATCTTTCGTTTTAATTTTACCAGACTCTAGTGTGGGAAAATTACAATAAATTGGATTGGAAAAAGGATGGGGAGACAATGTAGAAAATTTCTTGTATATGATTCATTTGTTGTTGGAGATCCTTTAAACACCTAATCGATCGACTTTGGAAATGTTTCTAGGAAGGATTCGTCACAGATTCCTATTTTTTTTAATCTTATGATTCTTTCACCTCATCATTATTTTGGGCAAGAAATTTTAGGAATGCCAAACACTCGTGTATAGGTAAACAAAATTTTATAATTGCAATTCCCATTCCATGTTATCCTCTCTTTATTGTTTGATTGCATTTTGAACTTTTACTTTTATTTTGTTTTTTCTTTGAACTATAAAATTGAAAATACTTGTACCATATCCATTTAAAAAACATCCAAAACTTGAAGATAGTATTAGTATTATCATTGTTTTGTGTTAAAAGATTTTCAAATTCAATGTTTATAGATATAAAAGATAAAAACAGATATCAACGCCTTTGTTTGATTTTTACTTGACTTTGGTGTGGGAAACTTACATGAAATGTGATCGGAAAAAGGATGGGGAGATAATGCAGAGCATTACTTCAATATGATTCATTTGTTGCTGGAGATCCTTTAGGCACATGAGCGATGGAGTTTGGAAATGTTTCTAGTAGGGATTCATTTGGTTTTTAATGTTGTGATTATTTCACCTCATTGGTTATTTTGGATAAGAAAATGTTTTAGAAATGTGAGAAAAGACATCGGTGGACAGGTAAACAATTTTTTTATAACTGCAATGTCCATTCCATGATATCCTCTCTTTACTGTTTGATTGTATTTTGAACATTTATTTTGATTGTTTTTGTCTTTTCACCATGAAAATGAAAATACTTGGTGTCATGTCCATTTAAACAAAAACCAAAGCTTGAAGATGAAATTAGTATTACACGATATTGATTGAAATTATTTTAGCTATTTTGTGTTAAAATATTTTCATGACTATTAGAAAATTTACTTTCATGTTGTTATTTGAGCGAATGTTGTTTATATACTTGACCAAGTTCATGTGTTAGAGAATGAAACGTTGTTGTGAATAAAACAACAAGGATTAGGAATCACACCTTATATTATTTTTTTTCACAAGTTATCTACAACTTGAGCTTTTTAGCATGCAACTTAGTTGACATGATTATACCTTAATATTTCTTTGAAGTTTGAATACTAAGTTACTATTTTTCCTTTTATATTATGATGTTTTATTTTCTTTGTTTATATAGGTCATTTGACCACTATCACCCAAATGAAAAAAAATACTTCAAGTTCTTCATTTTATGGGGAAATATGGCTTTGACATTACTGAAGTTGATGTATATGTCATATAAATCCTTCATACTCTACTTTAGTTTATATTTTAATAGTGTTCATCGTCTTTCATGTCTTACACTACACTATACCTTCTTTTGTTTTCAGAAAAGGAATTCAATATTGATGGTAAGAAGCAATAATTGAAGAATGATGCAAACAATAACACTGGGGTGATAAATGAAAAAAGAGAGAGAAAAGACAATTGGTCTAGTGATACCATTAGAGCCAATATCCCACATAAGCCACACACATAGAGATTGATGGTCAAGTCTTCATAATTGGTGAATTCACCTGCAATGCCTTGGCAACATAATGATAACGTTTTGAAGTGATGAAACAACATTTCATATGTAAATTTTGCTCCAACCAATATTGAGTTGGAAACTCATATTCTAATACTTGACATTTTATATAATATAATTTATGTGTTTGAAATTATTTATCGTTGCACTTGATATTGTTGAGTATTGTAATTAACATATGTGACTATGCATTTTTATATTAGATGAACATGCACATTATATGATTTTTTTTTAATTTAGTGGCAAAATCATACTAATTAATTTATGTTGACTAATAATGAATACATAAAATAAATTTAAACCTACTAAATTAGTAGTTTATATTGATTAATGATGAACACAAATAAAATGAATATATGACTAAATTATTTGTTTATAATGATTATCTATGAAAGTAAATGAAATGAATATGAAATACTAAATTAGTCATTTATATAATGAATATGAAACTATCGAAAAAAGTTAAATGACTGCTGCAAATGATAAATTTGTGATTACAAATGATGACTAAATTTTGCATATCTATGACTATCAGTGGCTAATTTATAATATCTTATAACATGACCAAAATTTAGTCATATTTATTTGGTCAGTAACTAGTTTCAAACAATGACTAAAATTTTCGTATTATGGCTATTAGTAGCTAATTCGCAATATATTATAACACGACCGAAATTTTGGTCATATATCTTTCATCATTAGTTGGTTTTTTATGTTTAATTTCCAATATATTATAACAAGACTAACATTTTGGTCATATTTCTTTGGTCATTAGTTGGTTTTATCGGGTGATCATATTGTAATATATTTTTTTGTATATTTGGTCATTAATTATGGCAATTACTGACTAAATCAATGGCTAAATTAATGATCAAATTTATGACTAAATATACTACTATATGACGAAATTGAGACAACCAATTAATGACTAAGCTAAAAATGAAAAAAAGTTGGTCGCGTTATAGGATACTGTAAATTAGCTACTACTGGTCACCGAATGAAAAATGGTCTTTTAGATGAAAATTGCAGTAATTTTTTTTAGTAACTAATTAGCTATTTTGTACTAGTGAATTTCAAGGGACACTAGATCTTAAAATTGGATTGGCATGACTGTGCAACTAGAGGTGGTTAGTGAAATGCAAGAGGAGGTTGCAAGGTGCATAGACAAGGGGCACATTTTGAGTTGGCATCATTTAATGTGATCTGACAACTATATGACCTGGGGTGATGGTTGATAGGTCACATGATCGCATTATGAACTACGTTGAAAAAACTCGAATACATTAAACTATAATTGTGAGACTAGAAGGCATGAGTGCAAATCACAAGTCGCAAGGAGGAGGCATATACCTATGAGAAAATTGGCCGCATAGTAATGCTTATGACTTGTGACTTACGCAAAAGTTATGAGATAGGGTGACAAGGGATAAAAATAAATCCACGACTTGGTTGTTTTGTCTCGCACTTGGCACTTAGAATGAACCAGGGAAGCGGGGAGAAAGGAAGTATTTTTTGGGGCTTGTCATTTAGAGATAAGGCGAGTGAGAGAATGGGAACTGTGAAGTTGAGAGAACACTAGTAGAAAATGAGAAAATAGTGACTGTGTGACTAAAAAAGTTAGTGACCACAGATTTTACGAGTGGAATACTACCAAACATGAGAAATCTTAAATGACCCATCTAAAAATGACTAATTTAGTCCCACGTTGAAATATACAACTAGCTAATAAGTAATACAACTAAAAATGACTAACGTGAATGACTAATCTAGTCTAGGAAAAAAAATATGACTACCTGACAAGTACTACAATACTATGAATCAGTTATTTATGTTAGTAATCTTAATTCAAGTCAATAGCCTTATTTTCCTTCCCCTAAAATTGTTACATAAATAATAAGGTATGAAAAGTATATCTATTTTAACCATTATCCCAAATTGGGCTTCCCTTCTTTCTCTCTAACCTTACATCTATAATGAGGAGCCTACCCTCCCTCTAACCTTTCACAATTATGTCGGGAAAACTCTTGCTATTGACTAAAACATTTCAAGATTATATATATATATATATATATATGTAGGTATGTATTAGGAATTTGTGGGGTATTCAAACAATGACCTAAGTACCTTTGGGGCATTTCTTGCAGTTGAATTTAAAAAAATTCACCAGTACATATGGGTGGAAAATCTAATGTTGTATTTTGATAGTCCGGTCGTGTTGCTAGATTTTAGTTGCAAATAATTTTAAAAGCCTCGACTTTCATCAAATATTTGTTGGACACAATTATACTCGTATATTCTATAATTGTTAGTCATATATCTGACACTAATTACATTCTGAGGAAAATCGAATGTTTACATAATATCGCACAAACATTCATTTTTTGTATGAAATACGACATTTGACCATATAAATCATCAAATAAACTTAACATAATACATATAACACTTTATAAATCACTATTTTAAAAATTAATTTAATTCACTTATATTTAGACCACTACCCATTTTTTATTTATCCTCATGCAATTTGTGAGATTAATGATCCAAATATTTGAAGTTCATGACAAAACTCCAACAATAAAAGAGCAAGAACTAGATGGAAAAAGTTTTGTGAACCAACTGTCATGGGAACCATCTACTCAATGCTGGAAAAGGTGCTGCAAAATCAGTTTCCATAAATAAAACATTAATTTGCCCTTGAAATTTTCAATAAAAATTTCTACTCCAAAAGCATACTTAAGGTATGTGTGAAGTTAAAGGTTTTCACATTGAAACCTCTATATTCTTGAACATCCGGAAGCCTAGTTGCAAATTTCAGTGGGGTTTCAATTTTTTTGTGTTCAATCTCAAGAAAATCAAACTAGTTAAATATCATACACCCAATGATGAAATGATCTTCTCATCGATTTCAGTAAACTCAAAGACACGAGCTCAAGAAATTCCATATTATTTTTAGGGTTTAAATTATATAGGTTTCGTATTACTTATATTGAGTTGCAATTGACACTCCATAATTGGTAGGTCAAACCCAATTCGTTGATTGGATTTTCTTAGAAAATTTTGTCTTATATGAGAGGTATTCCTTGGTCCCTCTAGTATCCTTAGTTGCGACTGAAACCAATTGTGTGTACATTGAATGATATTCCAATCATATTGAAACATTATGAAATTTAATTATGTAAATTATTTATTAGCATGTTTACATCTATTGTCTATTTCTGCATGACTATAAACTTGTGCTGACTATAGGCATACAAATGTATGGCTATGGGATGTTGGTTTCATTCTTAAGTTTGCATTTTCTTTTCATGATGGTGTATTTTTATATGGTCATAATTGAATGAAATTGATTCTCACTGGTCAATAACTTTCATGACACTTCATGCATGCTGATTTGGTTGGTTTCATTTCAAGGCCTTAATTCATTCATTAATAGAATTTTTAATTTAATATTTCCTATACTTTGCCATTGAGAACAATACTCTTACTTTCCACATTTTGTGTTTGGCATCACACCTTGTCACAGTAGCTTTGACAATATTCAACCGCAAAACACTTTTTTCATATTTTCTCTCCAATTGGGAGAAGCTAGCTATCCTATTTCTTCCTAGCTATTGAGGGTGGGGCACTTTTCTGCTCGAAGTGCAAGTATCTAATGCCCAATTCTTTGGACATTGTTTGCATGGGACAGATATGAAGAATAAACAAGTGAATTACTACTTTTTGAAATTAATGGTTGAAATCAAATAGTGAGGCCACATAAACATCAAATTATGTCTATGATTCTAGATGCCATAGAGGATATCCACTCTCAATAGTTATGTAGTGTGAAATGGTGAGAGACCACTGTGTGGTAATTCTTAGATGTTTGACAACCAATCTAAGTGGGAGTCTAGGAGGGATTTGGCTGAAGCATTGATTCAATTCCATGCAAACAACTAAGTTGAAGAATGAAAATAGATGTAGATCCAACTGTTCCTTTTGACAAATTATATAATGTGGGACAACCTGTATATGTTAGAGAGATCTTGATATAAAAGGGAACATGCTAAGAAGGCCTTTTTGAACTCTAGGGAAATTTTCCAAGAATAGTTGAATTATGATAACCATGTCCAATAGGAACTACACATCCCCATTATAATCATGGAAAAGTCCCAGGTTATGGTGATCTCAAGATAGAGTTCACAAAGTGGTTGGCATGAACCTCATAAGAGATGATGAGAACATGGGTGCATAATAAGAACATAATAATGTTCAAGCTCTAAGTCTCACCAACTCCAAATCAAAATCAATTTTCACTTTTGAAACTTCTTCTTGTCAAATATAAATGAGATAATTTGTTTAGTAAATGGTTTAGTGAAAATTTTGAGCAACATTAAGATTAATTGGTAAAATTTTATAGTAGAAAATTGTGATGCTATGAAAGAACAAATTTATTCCTTGGGCTTTTGATTGATGCATATATTCTTTGTAAATAAGGTTGTTAATATTCAAAGAATGTTTCTAGAACCTAGAAATATCAACATTATTTTTTTGATTGTTTTAAATTTGTTAGTTTGAAATCATGTGCGTTTCTCCCTTTATCATCCTCTTCAGTGTACACATTAAAACAAAAATATTTTTGAAGATGTCTAGGAGCACTGGTATTAACGAAACAGTAATAAGGGTGGGATTTTTCTTGTGTAAATCTTGAGATTTGTTTCTGACTTCTACCTGACTTTTTCTTTATGCAAATATATCAGGTTTCCCAGTTTTCATTCCTTTTTCTCATTATGTCATCACTGTCATTTATATATATCTATATATATATATATATATATATATATATATATATATATATATATATATATATATATATATATATATATAGATAGATATATATAGATATATAGATATATATATGTATATTCTGCACAATTTCCTCTTACAATGTTGTTTTGTATATGTATATATACATTATTCCTGAGAGTAGCCAGAAAGGTGATCTTCACCTTTACCAGGCATTGAATTTTCCTGTTGAGTGGACAATGGAGAGGTGTTTCTTAAGAATTTTCTTGTAGGAACTTTCTTGATCCATTATAATGAAAACTATTGGCTTTTTGGATTAGATGTTAGTCAATTTGGTGCAATAAAAAATGGAGAGTTGGAAATCTGGTGTGCTAATTCACCAGTTGGCTCTTAAAACATGTAACTTAGTTTGCATGATTAGGCCTAATATTTTTCCTCAAGGTTGAATACTAAGTTCCTAAGGTGTTCTTTTCTATAGTGATGATTTATTTACTTTGTTTATACATGTCATTTAGCCGCATGGTGGCCACTGTCTCCCAACTAAAGAAAACTTGTTCGAGTTTCTAGTAGCGATTCCTATGGTTTTTGATGTTCTGATTCTTTCACCTCATGGTTATTTTGGGCAATAAAATGTTTTAGGAATGCAAGAAAAGACACTGGTGGACAAGTAAACAATTTTTTTATAATTTCATTGTTCATTGCATGATATCATCTCTTTATTGTTTGATTGGATTTTAAATGTTTCTTTTGATTTTTTTTTCTCTTTAACTAGGAAATTGAAAATACTTTGTATCATTTCCATTTAAAAAACAACCAAAGCTTGAAGATGAAATTAGTATTACACTTCATTAACTAAAATCCTTTTAGCTGTTTTGTGTTAAAATATTTTCATGACTATCAAAAATGTTTAATTGCATGTTGTTATTTGAGCACACATTGTTTACATACTTAACCAAGTTCATGTACTAGATAATGAAATGTTGTTGCGAATAAAATAGCAAGGATTAGACATCATACCTCATATTATTTGTTTTTACAATTTATCTACAACTTGAGCCTTTTAGCATGTAACTTAGTTGACATGAATATTGTGCTTAAGATTTCCCCGAAGGTTGAATACTAAGTTACTTAGGTGTTTTTTTCTATGGTGATGCTTTATTTTCTTTGTTTATACACATCATCTAGCCACATAGCGGCCATTATCTCCCAACTAAAGAAAAATTATTCGAGTTTCTTTCTTTTATGGGGAGAAATGGATTTGACATTGCTGATGTTGAGGCATATGTTGTATATATCTTTTATAGTCTACTTTATTTTATATTCTAGTGTTCATGGTCTTTCATGTCTTATACTCTACATTGTATCTTCTTTTATTTTTAGAAAAGGAACTCAATATTGATGGTAAGATGTAACTATTGAAGAAAGAGGAGAACAATAACACTAGAGTGTGAAATGAAAAAAGAGAGAGAGAAGAGAATCGGTCTAGTGGTACCCTTAGAGACGATATCCCACATAAAACAAGAACATAGAGACTAATTTTCAAGTATTCAGAGTTGATGAATTCATGTGCAATGCCTTGGTAACACAATGAGAATGTTTTGAAGCGATGACACAATATTTCATGTGTAAATTGTAGTCCAACCAATTTTATGTTTGAAACCCATATTGTAATACTTGACATTTCATAAAATATAATTTTTGTGGTTGAAATTATTTATAGCTACACTTGATATTGGTTAGTATTGTAATTAATATATGTAACTTTGCATTTTAATATTAGATGAACATGCACATTGTATGATTTTTTTTAATTTAGTCGCAAAATCATAGTAATTAATTTATGTTCATTAATAATGAACACATAAAATAAATCTAAAACTAGTAAATTAGTAGTTTATATTGATTAATGATGAACATAGGTAAAGTTCATATATGACTAAATTAGTCATTTATAATGATTATTAATGAAACTAAATGAAATGAATCTAAACTACTAAATTAGTTGTTTATATAATGAATATGAAATTACTAAGAAAAGTTAAATTAATATTGCAATTGATAAATTTGTGACTACAAATGATGACTACTGTTGGCATGTATGGGCCTGACCCAGGTTCAGAGGTGAATTAGCCAAGCAAATCCCAATACTACTAGCCCTTTCAGCAACAGTCCACGGAGAATGGAATGAGATCTCACCCGAAGTAGTATGGGAGGGTGCTAGAACTAGGTTTCCACACCCTGGGGATGTCTCATGGGCTTCTGGAGGTTCATTGTCCGACCCATCGCTACATGCACTTGTTAGTCCTTCGCAACTCGTGGTGTTGTTCCTACGCAACCCTACTTGAGGCGCGACCCATATAAAACCCAAGTCCCTTTCTAATTAACTGATTACTTAGCTTGTGTGCGTAAGATTTATGGTTGTTACAACATATTCTGCAATCATATCAGTGCACGTGATACATAAATTAATACAAACATAAAGAAGATAATGCACAACAAATACACAGAAATAAGAATCAACTTCTCTTTTTTAATCTTCAATCTCGCTTACAGACTCGACACCACCCTGCGCACTTAGCTGTGGACTCTACTAGGACTCTTCACACTCAGTTGCAGAGCCTCTTCCTACAACTATGAACCAATACACTTAGAATCCTACTTTAAGTTCGAACCATTCCTTCGATACTCACTCTATCCTCTCCTCCCCTTTCAACTTACAACCTCACTCTATTTATACAATCCCATGGTCCACGGATGATGGGTAGGCTGACATGACTTTACATTACATTAAATTACATTAGGGCGGGCAACCTTATGACTTAACCTCTACTTCACACTCTGTGCCCACAATTCACGGATTTTTACAAAACTTTTTACCAAAACTTCGGATTTGAGCCCCGAAACCTGGTGTGGGGGCTTTCCATGCCCAACATGCCCTCAACACAATCATATGGACTGGTCCTGAGTTACTCTACTAGTGTGGCGATCTTGGCACGGAGCCCCTCCAACTATTCCTGTACCACTCGGAGGTCCGTGGTGCACTGCTCTACTATTTGTTGGACCTGATACATGTGCTCTTCTATTACTTCTTTATGAGGCTCCTCTATCTATCCTAGCACATATAGTCCCTGCATCTGCATGAGCTTGCCCTCAATCTCAACTGTAATGGTGAAGGACTCATCAATCCAAGGTTGGACGTGTGCTTTGCGAAGGGCCTCTTTCTATCTTGCAATATCCACCTGTTGCTTCAGTTCCCTTGCATTTTGCATCTTTGCCAGCCATTGGGTGAGGACGACTGTCTGCATCATTCTCTTGAAACTGTCATACTGTTGTTACAGTTCATGCGCCTCTGTTTCCAGGCACTGTATGTAGGGGTCCTCCTATAAAGATGTGAGGACATCGAACTGTTGTTCCAACATACCAGCTGCATCGCCTGTCCAATTTCTTCCAATCCTGTCTGAATTGTGCTAATGCATTGTTCTTTAACTTCTAGAGGAGTGGAAGGTTGTGCCTTCATTTGCAGCTTAGCAATCTGGAGGTTCAACTCTAGTTGCACTCGTGTTGTTTCCTCGTGCGTGCTTCGTACTCCAATTTCCAGATAGTGGATCCACGTCTTAATTGGTAGGTATGCGTCGATGGATAATTCTAGAATGCACCGACATGCTTCATCCAATATTTGCATGATCTGCTGATTCTGTGACACTAGCTTGTCACATTGTAGGTTGAGCTGTTTGATGTTGATCTTCTGCTCACTCAATACTTGGATTGCGTGGCCTTCCCAGGTGTGTAGCTCTGTTGTTATGTCATCCTGCAAGTGATACAATGTGTCTCATGGAAGGGCAAACAAATTTAGGCCATGTCCCTTGATTCGGCCCACCACGTCTCTGTCCTCCTCGCTCTCTGCTGTTAGTGCTCCTTCCGGTAGCAGTGTGGTGTTGGCCATTTTCTCGCGCAGCAACTACTCTGCTACTGATGTACCTGCAGCGCCGTAGGCGGCTACTATTCCTTCCTATGAGGGCCGGACCTGAAGTTCCTATAGATGTGCCATTAGGGCCCCCAACACATTATTTTTCTCTGTCATAGCTTCCTGGAGTGCTTCCCTACTGACCTCGCAAACAATTTCACTGATGTCATAAAGGTTAGCCTCTGTTAATGTAATTGGTTCGATGTCTAGTTTGGAAGCCTTGGCCTCCTTTTGTGGGCCTGATCATTCTGTAACACACGACCATTTCAGCTATGTATATGTTTTGCTCAGATCTGCGCCTTCTGCTGTGTCGTCTGCTCTTTATTATGTGGACAAGTTCGCGCCCCCTTCCCCCTGCATCACGGTGGCCCCCGTTTCCTATGTTGCTACTACTTTTTTGGTAGCCTCAGCCTGCTCTGTGGCTACCTTCGCTACCTTGTGGGTAGCCCTTACCTACGCGGCCAATTGTTCGTTGCGCTTCTATTGGGTCAGCAGCTTGGTGGCATCCTTCTACTTTTGTACCACTATTCTATCCTACTCTTCCAGATTCAAGGTACACCACTCGAGAGGCCATGATTCGAGCACAGAAAAGATGGCATCATTAATTGCTATGAAAGGAATCTTGGTCCAGTTCGACGTCGAATCTTTACAGGCCTTGATATGCACATTGTGCATATCCACCTTGAAGTCTGCAAAGATTCACAGACTATTGTACACTGTGGGGGATAGGTGCAGCCTCTTGTTAATCCACATCTGGATGCTTGCTTCCATGAGCACCCAGAAGATCTTAGTATCGCAGATCCGCATGGCATAATTCGTGGCCTAGAGCGATGCATATTTTGCAGCCTCTGGCAAGTCCTGTTCAATATGAGGGAACTGACTGTCTTGAGGCAATTCCCCTGTCACCAATAAAATAGACAAGAGAAACCACACATAGTGGAAGGTCTTGCCCTACTCTTGAGCTTCCTTGTAGCTAATTAGGAATTCTTAGTAGAGGAACTCGACCCAGTTCAATTGGACCCCCTCCGCGCATTGTTTTGCCAGCGCAACTATGGGGACTAGTACCTCGTCTCTAAGGCATTTTATAATCACCTTCCGTGCCAGGAGTTGGGTGTCTACGCGCACCCCTTTATCTTTAATCCTACTAATTGTACAACCCCTCTTCTTCTTTTCCAATTTGTACTTCTTCTTCATGGCCTCTGTGAGGGCCAAATCTCTGCTTTTGTCGGCTATCTCCGCGGGGTTCTTTCCCTTACAGGGAAGCTGGGAAATCCTATGGATAAGATCCGTTGTGATGGGAATAGGCTCCTCCAACCATAAGTACCCATCATGCACTAGGAAAAGCAGTTGCCTCATGATGAAAATTGTGATAGGTGCATGGTGAAAGTGTAGAATCCATAGTAGGTGGAGTAGTCTGTCCTTCTCCACACTGTGCAGCCATTTCTGCGGCTCTAATGTAGTAACTAACCCCTCTTTGATCTGTTTCATGAGGTTCTCAGTCTCTAAATGTGGGAAATTATCGCTATCCACGAGGTCCCAGCCTTAAAATTTCATTGTGGGCACGCGACCTAGGGCTGAGTACTTAAACAAAATTCCATATGGGAGGAGTGGTGTTTGGAGTGCGCTCTTAGCGGCTTCCAAATCCTTGGGTACCTTAGCTTTCCCTTTTTGTGGAGAAATGTAATCAGGAAATTTTGTTGTAGTGCATGATGGCCCTGGTGGCCTCCCTATCATCCCAAGCTTCTGAAGTGATCTCCTCTTCTCAGTCATGAAACCATGCTTTTCTCTCTGCTTCTTCCCACTGCCTGCTCCTTTTCCTAGAGAATTCTCAGCCTTGGTATGATTGTGAAAGTATATTCAATCATATGAAACGAGATGAAACTAGTGTAGGATGGAAGTAGAGAGTGGTTGCATGCCTCCTCAATAGACTTCAAGCTTCAAATCCCTCTTCATAATCGATTCTGGGCTGCCCAACGGCTCTACAGGATGTTTCTGGTAAAAATACAGACCTCCCTGTAGAAAGTCCTGTAGCTTCCTGTAGAAGGTTGAACCATGACTAAATTGTGTCTGAACCCTGACAAAATGAGTGTTCATGGAGGGGATGGATGTGAGGATGCCTAGGAACTTGGTAGGGACCCTTCTGCTTGTGTTGGGAGGCCCCCTTCTGCATTGTGTTCCTGCAACCTACAACAGTTTCCAGGGATTAAACTATTGTTTCTTTCAACACTTCTTTTTCTGATGGACAGTTCAATATCATAGTTTCCCAGATGATGAGCAGTTTAGTGGAAACATTCTTCAAGTGCATGATTGGGTCTTTTTACCCCTCAAAATGCAGATGCATTTTGATCTTTGCAGAGGCATTCTTTCCAACACACAATAACTTCATATACAGGGTGATATTGGAAAATGAAGTAGCAGTATTCCCGAGTAGTAGATGGAAACAATAAGATAAATCCAACGTTTTTATAAGTCCATATGTCTGAGATGTTTTGTTCAGCATAGGAATGCACCTTGAAGATTCTGGGAGATATTTCAGATTTGGAAAAGTTCAAATCAGATTTTGAACGGGGTGCAGAATTATACCAGCTTACAGAGGAGCACTTCCATGAGACTTTTGACTTTTTTTCCTTCTTTTTTTTTGTTGTTGTTTTTGAATCAATGTCAGAGTCTAAACCAACACATATATTTCAATATGTATGGTGCAATCTCTGCAAAAAAATCAGCAGTTATGGAGGATTATAATACATGTAGAAAACACAAATATGAGCATTTTCTTTTATTGGAGCTGCTCTTGTATGATTGGGCAGATTTGAAGTTGAAGAGACACTATTTTGAGAGAAGTGGATGTTTTTTTCCCATCAGTTCCAGATCAAAAAATGAAAGGCATTTTTTTGTTGGTCTATGTAGCCCCTGATTTCACATGTCTAGGTGCAGTTCTTTAGCCAATTTATATGGTATTTGAGTGTTGTTTGAAGAGGAGCATATGAGGCGCTTTCTGGAAGACCAAGCACAATATCTACACCAGGAGATGGGGCACGTCTGTGATAGGAGTTATATCCAGCAGCATGGGCACATTTTCCAGGGTTGTTATGTGCCTTAGTTACAGCATAAAGGGGAGCATTCTTAACCATAGTTTCTGATGCCTGCTGACTAGGTAGAGGGAGCGCACTACTTCAGATCTACTTTACCCATTTGCTGTGATGCCCCTTATTTCAGGCATTAAAACAGATTCTATTAGCAAGTGTTTTTCAAGTAGATTCATGCATGGTCACCCTCCAATTCAAAACAACTCAATTCACCACCTTTTTGGAGTATATCATACATGGAAGAGTGTTTTCAATCCTACCTTTCTCAGGACTCCAAATTTGTCGAAGAGAAATCCATTTTCTCTGCTTTTAAAAGTTGTGTCGTACTTCCTGGAGAACTTCTTCCTGTAGAACGTTGATAAGCAGGAGGGTCTTTAAAAGAAAATGGCCAAGAAAGCTTGGTTTGTTGCTATGGAGCTTGTTGCAGCTGCAAGGATGATGATAAACTAGAAACAATAGCTCTGAGAGTTCGATTGGCTGTTTATGAAGATTTTCGTTGATGAAGGGTGAGCTAGCTAACTACACGTTGGCCCCATGTAGATTGTTGGTCCCCACTACATTTTTTAACTATTTGTTCTTTGCCTGTAATCACATCCATCATTCACGCTGAAGTTTAAACGGTCACCACTACCTGTTTTCCGATTTCCTCTTGAGATGGTTGAGAGCACGTGTCTCATTCACCCACCGAGTGCTATTGAACTGGATGACGGTGGTCAATTAGCTGGCCACCGATTTTTTTAATCCCGACCATCTCATTGCTCATGTTGTTTCCGATTTACATTCATGCAATCGGAGGAATGAGTTTTAGTCACGTACCTGAAGTCAAATGGTTGTTGTGAGGTGCTTTTTGCTGCTCCATGCATCTGCTTCGGTGGTTGCATGATGGATCCTTTGTGCTATAAGCTCTTTGCTATCTGATGTGTGGTTATTTTACTTGTGCTGGTATCCTCTAGCCGGATCTGAGCTACAGGAGTTCATTTCCACGTTCAGATCTGCACCCTCAAGCTGCTGCTGCTGAATTTTCACAGGACCAAAACTTGTTTTCACCATTGCTCAAGAACGATAGATCAGATCAATCTGAAACTTGCTGAGCATGTTCCTATCATCATTATGCACCTCCCATAGCAAAATTACGATCAGTGGATGCAAATATTTTGAGAAAAATGAAAAATTTCTTAAGTTTTCAGAGATCAATTTCGCGGAAACCATGCATTGGAATTGGCTGAAATTGCTTGGGTAGGCTACTATCACCCATGTGCATCTCCCCATGAAACAGATTTTGAAACGGATGCACGGATATGGAGAAAATTAAAAAATGGATGATGGTGATGGAGGCTTATTTCTTGGAAACCGTGCACCGGAATTGGCTGAAACTACTCAGGCATGTTGCCATCATCGCTGTATAATTCCCCATAAAATGGTTTTTCAAATGGATGCATGGTTTCCAAGTTAGGGCAAAAACAAATTATGTTCTATGTATTTTTTCTTCAAGGCATTCTGCAAGTTTTTGCATGGTGAAAAATAATGAGCTTGGGCTATGATGCAGGCATGGAGATGATGGAGGAGGAGTTTGAAAATTGGAGGAGGAATTCTAAACCCTTGAGGAAGCTACCATGTTCACCAAACTACTTTTTCCAATCCATTTTTAACTTCTTGTAATTTCTACAGGAACTTCCTGTAGAAAACACAGTTTTGACGAAAGAAGCACAATGACATGGAAAAAAAGATGGAAAAGGGTGAGGGATGGAAAAATAGATGTGTGCAGGCCTCATGGACATTTTCCCAGCCTTTGGGTCCTCTTCGGAGATCAATCTGGCATTTTTGTAAGCTTCCGATAGAAGACACAGAACTTCCTGTAGAAAACACAGTTTTCATAAAAGAAGCACAATGAGGTGGAAAAATGTTGGAAAAGGGTGAGGAATGGAAAAATGGATGCTTGCAAGCATAACCAATAGATTCCAAGATTTAGATTCCCTTCTAAAATTGAATCTGGCTCGCTTGAAGGTTCTACAGGATGTTTCCTGTAGAAATACAGAACTTCCTGTAGAAGGCACAAAAATTTCTTTTTCTTTGTTTTGAGTGATCCTCCTAACCTGCAATGTCCTTCTTGCAACCTGCAATTATCCAATGGAAAATAGTTTTATTTTTTTTTTCTCTTTTTCTCCTTTTTTTTTTTGAAAAACAACTAGGGCACCTCATGGAGGTTTTCACCTTAATTGCCTGCCTTGGGCGCTTCCAAGGGAGGTTTTCACCCAGAGATCTTATTCTCTTTTTATTTTCTCTTCTTTCCAACCCATTGACCGCCTCATGGAGGTTTTCAATCAATGAGCCAATCTAAGGCACCTCGGAGGAGGTCTTCACCTTAGATTTTTATTTTTCTCTTATTTTAATTTTTTCTTTTTTCATTTTTTTTTTCTACCCTACCCTACTTGAAAAACAAAATCGTTCTCAAGTATAAGAATACTTCCAATGGAGCCATGTGCACATCGATATTAGAGACAAAATGATGTGAAGGCTCGAAATGCATGCTTTGACAGGTATCCGGATCTTAGAGACCAAATGATCTGACTTTGAAGGGATCAAACATAGCTGAGGAAGAGAGTACTGCTGCAACTTAGTGACCGTCTGAAACCATATCTCAATATAGCTCTGATATCCTTGGTCCTTTTGTTGATCTGGATCATTCTTCATGTCACCTTCCATCATGACCTTCTCATCTTCCTCCTTTTTCTGATCTTTCTCTTGACTACATGGAGGGTTTGATGGTAACCATGAAGGAACTCTCTCGATCTCTGATTCTGATCTCTTCTCTTCATCAAGTGCAGCCCATGGTTCTTTGATCTCCTCTCTTGAATCTTCTTTTTCTAGATGTGATCCTTCAATGCTTTCAATATGATCTCCTTTTTTCAATGCTCTTCTTGAGCTATGGTGAAGATCATTGAGCTCAAGAGGAGTTTTTTGCACATGTTGTGCCTCAGCTTTGCAATTAGGTTGAGCTGCTCCAATGGGCAGGTTTGGAAATGGTGGTACGGGTAGTTGAGTGGGGCTGTATATTTGAGATGGATGTGGATGGGGTTGTGGTTGGGCAGGCATTTGGGGTTGCCTTGGTGGAGCAGGAGGTGATGGTTGTATATGAGTAGGTGGTGGAGGAAAAGAAGTGGGAGGAGTGTTGTATTGGGGCCTCCAGCCCTACTGAGGTGCATTCCACTGAGGCTGTGGCTGAGCATAAGAGTGAAACGAATGAGCAGCTGGTTGGGCATAATATGGATTTGTGAAGGAACAAGGGGGAGGTGTGAACCAAGAAGGATGAGCAGGGGGAACCCAAGAAGGCATGAAAGTGGCTTGATAGGGGTCATAATAGGTCTCGGATGTCCCTTGCAGTTCTTGCTGGTAAGATCTAGGTCCCTTTGGCCTCCTTTGGTTCATATAATAGAGTGATTCAGTGGCTCCTTTGGCTCTCTGATATGCAGCTTTGATTCTGGGTAAGGAAGGGCACTGATCTGTAGGATGGTATTCTTCACAGACAAAACACACTTATATGGAGTACAATGGACATTCGTTCCTAGGATGCTTTCTAGTGCACCTGGGACAAAAGATGGCCAACACCCTCTTGGCTTCCTCTTGCTTCCTTTGGATCTGCAAGGTATCTAGTTGCATGGCAAGAAACTGCCTCATATCACTCTTGAAATCTTCCATCTGATTTACAAGTTCATGTTTGGATAAGGTACTGCTCCCAACATTTCTGCTTGTAGCCATTTGCTCCAGAGGAATGTTTCCTCCTTCTTCTACCCTAGAGGTTCTTTAAATATGCCTTGATGTCGACCCAGGGGTTCTTCTTAGTCACAACCATCGAAGAAGAGAGAAGGTTGGCTGTGTGAAGCAATGGGGGGTGCTGTGAAATCATTTTTCTAACGTATCTCTACTCCTACAAGGCATGAAATGAAATCTTTTTGGTTGATTTTTGCTTTTTTCTACTTCTACCTGCAAAACTGAAATAGAATGAACTACAACTGACTATCTTGCGAAAATGAAAATGCGGAATTGAAATGAAAGTAGGAAATGACTAATCTATCTTTCTCAAATGAAATTGCAAGAATGAAATGCTAGTCTACGCTTGCAGGATTGAAATGCTAATCTACACTTGCAGAAATGAAATTGCGGAATTGAAATGCTAATCTATGAAAGCGGGAAATGCTAATCTACTTTTGCATAAACGAAATTGCATAATGGAAATGAAATAAACTACTTAACAGAAGATTGTAGCGGAAAATAGAAGAAAAGTAGCAACCACCAATACTCTGACGCTTCCCTGGCAATGGCACCAAAAAGATGGTGGGCCCCAGTATTGCAGCAATAATGCTGCAAGTCCTGGAACTCCCTTCTTTAATTTTATCAACGGGGTAGTTCATAACAAACTTGGAAGCGATGGTGCTGGATGCACAAGTACTAGCTCTTGCTACAACTATCACTTGGTCAGCTGGCACAAGTCTGCTAGGAGCTTAAGCCAACTTCTATGAGCTCTGAGAAGAAGCTTTTTAACTGATGGATGAAAGCTAACTCAAACGAGGCTAATCTACTTGCAGAAAGAAACTGAAAAGCTGAAAGGAAACGTAAACCCTAGCAAACCCTAATTTTACCATCTAGTCCTACTGATGCGAAAAAGAGGATGCAAGCTACTGAAAGAGATTCCATTGACTTCTAGGAAGGTAAAATGCATGTGTCTAAGCTACTTCTACAGTAACATCTGAAAAGAAACATCTTTTTGTATTTTTGAATAAGTTGTCAGTTTCATCATGCATATGCTTTCACTGTTCTTTGACTATGCAGGGGTGGATCAAGGAGGAGAAATGCTTGGAAGAGGTCAGGAAGGTTCAGAGAGGGTCTAAGGAGTCCCTGACACCCTTCCAGAGAGTTTCACAAAGTTGGGCTATCAAGAAACCTCATTTTTGAGCTTCTACAAGAAGTCTGCAAGGGTTCTACATGATGTTCAGGAATTTCTACAGGATGTTCAGGAATTTCTACAAGATGTTTAAAAGTTGGATTTTGGAGAATGGGTGAGTGAGGAAAGATTCATGAATGGATATGGAGGTATGATAGGGGTTTGAAGTGGCCCAGGGACTGGTGGATGAAGTGGTGAGAATGTGTAGATAGCTATGTTGGCTCAAAGAAGGCTTAAACATTGATGTACAAAAACTAGAGTTATGTGAGCAAATGTGGCAAACGTGAGGTAAGGATTCTAAGTAGAGGGTGGAGTGGATGGTGCTAATGGAGAATAAGCATATGAAGGAGTGGTATAGGTTCTCTGCAAGTCGTTTTTCCAATCTGAACCAACAAAGACTTGTAAATTCAAAGACCTAGTTTCGTTGACCTAATTTGCTAGCTCTCAGTAAAGAGAATGAACAGAAGTGTGACCTGCAATGAAACCATGTATTTTAACTCATGCAACTAAGCAAATGAAATTTTGAACTTGTAACCAACTTCTACACATGAAGATCAAACACTAGTGATTGCATGGCAAAGCAAAATCAATGTTTTTGTGGGCAGCAAAGTCATCCTAGTCACAGCTCTTGATCCCACTGAGGGAGAGGTGAAACCACAGATGTTTGTTGGCCCTTTTCTTGAAGATTTTTCCTTTAAAAACCTATCAACTAAATCTGAGCATGAAAAGCTGTTTTACTCATCAAAAACAACCTAAATAATAAAACAAGGTTTAAATCTAAATAACAGATTTTATTCTAAGAATGTAGCAAAGACACATGAAAGTAAACAAAGGAGGTACTGGGCACTTGAGATGGGCCCAACCCCAAGAGCTATAACCTCCTAAGAGAGATTTAGAGCTGGTGAGAAGCTGGATCCATCTTTATTGATCAAAAGAAATGTTACATTCCAAAAACTGTCCACAAGGAGAACTTGAAAATGTGCTGAAAGCAAAGCTAATATACTGCCTAAAAATCGAACTACAAAATGACTACAAAATGAATACAAAATGACTATAAAGTGACTAAATACTGGCTCCCGAAAATGACTAACTAAAATGAGGCCCTAAGCCCTCTTATTTATACAAATTGAGGACCCCAACAGTCCTCCTAAACTTTAGGGACTCGGTTGCCCAAAACTTATAGTTAACAGCAGTCCTACTTGACTTGCTTGGCTTCCCTTGTGCTAATTGATTTGGTGGCCCTTGGACTCCGAGCTGATGGTGAATAATTCGTGGTAAGGGCCCATAAATGAAAGGAACACCTTCCTAAAAATACTCTCCACGAATTTGGCTGCCAAGTGCTCATTTCAACCATTGACTTTGTCTCCAAATTGACCAAAAATGCTACACAAAGCACACATTAGACTTGTTGGCATAATGACTAACCCAATTCACTCTATTAGCATAAATATAATAAAAAACATGCAATAAACTAATGAGAATGGTGGATTAAGTCGAACTAGGAGGTTGAACGAGCCCAAATAATCATCCATTTTTGGGGCTCATCAGTGCGCACCAACTAGATGTCTTCTTCCATTTCTTCATCTACCTCTATCTCATCTGCGAGAGCCTGTAGGTCCTCCTCCTAATCATCTATCTCAATGGTGATAGCCTTGCCCTTTTCTTTCATGGAAAGTTTACCAAACTGCAAATATCGCAGGGAGATGTCGACTAGTCATGTTGCCTGTTTATCCTTCCTGTGCCTCAGCGTCTGAGGTGATTTGAGAATTTCCGTCACATCCCCAACCTGCACCATAGGGTTCTATGTCGCTTCCTCCACAGTAGTCTCTGCGAAACCCACACCTCTTCTCGTAGTTGTCATCTTGTTCTAACTATCTGTGGTTGTTCGTGAACTTGGGGGCTCAAATAACGCTTGGCGCTCAACACTCTGTGCTCTTCGAGGTAGCTCAAATCTCAAATGAGAAAATGTTGTCTCGTGGCTATCCCTTGGGGTTTTATAGCATCTTTTGAATTTGAACTCGATCATTCCCCCCACTTCTATGTCATTAATGTATTCTTGGCAGCAGATCGTCCCAAATCTATCTCTTAATTCATTTCTTAATTGTCTACCGCATGCTCCCTTTTGCCTTAAATTGGACATCTCATCATGAACAGTTACACCAACAGTTACTTCCCAGTCTACCTGTGCAGTAGTGTAGCCCCCCATGGGAGGGTACGACCCTTGTGTCATTCTATTTATGTGGGCACCTCCCACACCGTGCAGCCCCAAAACAAACTCTTTTAGAGTCCTGCGCTCTCTTTCAACTGTCTAGAGCGATGATACAGTGCTCCCTACGGCTAGTCAGGTGGTCGCACCACCTATGCGAGACTTCAAGTCACCTTCCCGCATAGCCTAGAAGACTCCTCAATTGTCTGTGCGACCACCGACATTGTGCGTTCTGCCATATGTAGCGCACTCCCCTGGTTACTATGTTTTGTGAGGTGCATTTATAGCCATGGCAATAGAGTCATAAGTTCACAACAACACTCTTCTAATGCAGTGGTATGATCACCTGTATCTTACCTTTTCATCCTTGGTTTATCAGTGAGACATGCCTACGTGATCTTGTTTTCTAGCCACTTGATCTCGGTGTCCATCAAAATGCTTTTCTTCTTCAATTGTACCCAGTCTTCTTCGAGTTAGAAAAGTCTAAGATTCCCTGGTCGAATGGCTTCCTGAATCCTTATATGGTCATCCTTGTGTAGCTGTGTGATTCCTTCGTCTTGGTCTTTGCATAGTGCCATAAATGTGGGAGCTATTATGCGTGGATTCCTTTTGGAATTTCCTTCAGAAATTTCGGTTCCTACTCTTCTTTGCACCTTTGGAATCATCTCCGCGCTCAGGTTTTTGTACATGGTCCTATAGGCCCATCTAACCATTGGCACGTGCAGGTCCCAATCAATTCGTCTCGCCTGGTGAACCTTGTTCCATACTCCACACACCCTATCGAATGCCTCATCATGGAGAATTGGTAGTGCGCCTCACCTGTCCTGTTGCTGTGGTTTGTTCTGATTCTCTAGGATGGGGTTGGTTAGCGCTTGTGTGGACTGTACAGTGTATGTTTGTACCCATTGGGAAATGTGGGCGCGCAAGTTGTTCCGCCCCTACTGATTGGCTTTAATTCGGAGCTGTGTTTTTCCAAAATGTAGGTACATCATCCTTCTACATCCGCATCAGTCCTCAAAAGTTCCTTGATGCGTACCACACCATCGTGCAGGTGTTGTATGCAATGCCCACTTCAAAGCATCAAACCGCTGCTATTTTGGAGCTGTGCTTTCAAATTTGCTAAGGAATTCATCTTTTGCTGATAGTCCATCATATGTTGATAGCTCCCTTGCCTTTGTTTTTATGCAATGCAATGGCCTGATCATCATTTTACAGATCAATGTTGTTACTTTTTGCAGTTGATTCTGCCATCACTCTATCTCTTCATTTGAATCCTAAGTGCATGAGCTTTCATGCTCCCACGAAATCCTTCCATTTGCAGTAAGATTCACCCAATCCTCTCCTTGTGTAGTTATCTTGTAGATATAGTAGAGATCATCATCATTATCATTGTTGTGGACCGATTTAGTGTATCGCGCTCCTTCGGCAGGGTCCAGCGGTACTACTACGCATAGTGACTTTTTCTCAAAGATCATTTTGTGCTTCTTCAGATTTATGACTCTATTCATATCAGTAACCAAGTCTATTCCTAGTAACGTGGGTTAGGGATTGTTGCCATTGACAATCTTTATCACTTCAAAATCCGCCTGTGCATTCGCACCTTCAATATTGACTGTCACCCATTGCAATCTTCCCATGGGAAAAATCTTCTGTTGGTTCACCATTCATAACTGAATAGGGCACCATTTTCACACAAGTATGTCCATGAATTCCCATGTTTTCTTTGGTAGTACATTCACATCCGAACCTAGATCCAGTATTACCTGATCCATTCCATACTCTCCTATTTGCGTAGTCAACCTCATCTCCCTTCTTGTGCACAATGCATGCTTTCCAAGTTTCCGGACCACACATGGTTCTCCTCACCTTGCACACCTAGTGATAAGTTATTGCAGTCCTTTGACTGCCCTGCTGTCACACAACAGTTTCATGAATGTCTCCAAAAAGATAGTGAGCATTGAAGGATCTATCCCTAGTTCTAGTTGATCCTTACTACCTGAAATGGAGGCCTCCGTGAAGCTCTTCGTAGCTTCCATGAATGTCTCCTTCGCGCGCTCTAAGTCAAACTCGGATTCCTATATAGGACCCTTGTGAACCCACACGTTGTCTTCTAGTTGCTTTCCTTTATCATCTCCCTTCCACACACTGCTCCTGAGCATCATGTTTACATTTGGGTCTTCTTCGCATAGTTCAGATCTCATCATTTGTAAATTCTAGGTGGAAGGGGGCTGGAGTATCCCCTTTTCGCACATCTTTGCTATTAGTGAAGGGCATTCTTCTCCCTCATGATCAAACTAATTACAGTACCAACATGATATCCTAGTTGGGTTAGTACAATCGCGGGCATAATGACGTGGCCCTCTGCAATTGTTACAAATTATTTGGCCACAACCCCTTCCTGGTCCAATTACACCTCGACCTTGACCGCACCCCTAAAACCCAGCACGCGCCATCCCTGCATTTTGGTCAAGGGCTCACGTTTCAGCCTAGACCCTGTAGGCAGGAGTCTGATCCATCATCATTCATAGCTTTGGCAGATGCCTTCGTCATGGTCTACCAACCTGTAGAAAGTACAAAACAATTGTTGGGACGTTAGCATATACTTCTGGAGCAGATGACAATTATCTGTGGCATGTTTTCATCCTATTTGGCAGATCACACACCATAATGAAGAAGTCATGCTCATCCCTGCCTATGCCTCCAATCTCAATGGAATTGGTCCCCCCTACCAAGGAGTTCACAAACACTGGATAGTGGTCCTTGTCGTCCCCTTGGCCTTTGCATTTTATGCACCATACTTGTTCGTGCACCTCTGGCCGAGTTGTCCTGTCCTGTTATAAACTTTGCATCTCTAGACATAAATTCTGTAGTTGCATGTGGATTTGTTTGACTCCTAATCCAGGGTATTTATAGGGGCCTCATGCAATCTCATTGCCATCTCCAATGCTTCAACCTCAGTGGAAATTGTTTGTTATGACATCGTCCTCCTTAAGTGTAGTGTAAGTGAGGCCACAAACCATGTGCGATGTTGTGCATCTGTTAATGTCATATTGGCTTTGCGGATTGTACTCTTTAGCCTTTGGTCCATATGCCAGGGGGTCTTGCTTGGGAGCATCACAATCCCCTTAAACCCGATGATTGATTGTGTCTCTAATTTTGGCCTGCTAAATTCCCTCTTCAGCGTGGTCTAGATCTCCACAATTATTGCATTCCGGTGGTCATTAGAATGCTTGATATAGCACATTAATGCGTGATCCTGCGACGCACTCACTAGTGTAGCCTTTTTAATATTATCATCTATGACGCCCTGTGCTTCCCATACTACTCTTAACATGAACCAGAATTGGTCCGGATCTTCATTTCCTACTCCTCTGAACACCGACAGTTTGATCGCACTCGCCATACTGAACTGCGGTGGGGACGGAGGTGGAGTGGGTGGAGATGGAGGTGACGGGGGTGAAATGGGTGGCATTGTTGGTGTGGGTGGTAAACATGGAATTCTTTGTCTTATCAAACTAACTACACTTCTCGGAGAAACTTTCGCGAGCTCCTCCTTGCTTTCCCACGAGGGTGAAATTAAGGGACTGTTTTCCAACTCCCCACTACTTCTGCTTCTGTAGATTTTCCCACTCACGGTCCCTTGAGAAAACATTGCTCTACATCACTATAGCTGATGGTCATTCTATCATGAACTCAGTGATGAATCCTCCTATTATTTGGTCAAGCTAGTGGTCCACAACTCATGCTATCTTATCTTCTGATGCTTCTGGCCTACGGATTAGTTCGTGAGTCCACACTATTGGTTTGTCGAGCCTACACCTTCCCTGACTGTCTGCTAACTTCACAATCCACTAATATAGCTGAGATGGAAAAGATGCAAAGAAAATTTCATGGATTTCCATATAGAAGTAGTGCTCCAGCCACTGTTCCTTAGATACTCGTGGATTTCTGTTCTCCTATGCCGCGAACTCATGAATCTTCTTGTCCAACCACTCTTCAAATTCTTTCTTTGTTGAATTCCAATGGCACGACATTAGACATCCTTTATGCAGATCTCTGTCCCGACAAAGAAACAATTTGTTGGCTTGTATGGGCCTGACCTAGGTTCAGATGTGAATTAGTTAAGCAAATCCCGGTATTACTAGCCCTTTTGGCAATAGTTCGTGGAGCACGGACTGAGGTCTCACTCAAAGTAGTATGGGAGGGTGCTAGAACGAAGTTTCCACACCCTGGGGATATCTGATGAGCTTCTGGAGGTTTACAGTCCAACACGTCGCTACACGCACCTGTTAGTCCTTTGCAACCTGTGTTGTTGTTTCTGCGTAGCACTACTCAAGGCGCGACCCATATAACACCCAAGTTCCTTGCTAATGAACTGATTACTTAGCTTGTGTGTGTAAGATTTATGGTTATTATAGGATATTCAGCAATCATATCAGTGCACATGATACATAAAATAATACAAACATAAAGAAGGTAATGCGCAACAAATACAGAGAAATAAGAATCAACTTCTCTTTATTAATCTTCAATCTCACTTACAAACTCGACAATGCCCTGTGCACTCAGTTGCAAGCTCTAATAAGCCTCTGCGCACTCAAATTTAGAGCCTCTTCCTACTCCTACGACCCAATACACTTAGAATCCTACTCTAAGCTTGAACCATTCCTTTGCTACTCACTCTATCCTCTCCTCTCCTTTCAACTTAGAGCCTCACTCTATTTATACAATCCCATGGTTTGTGGTCCATAGGTAGGCCGACATGACTTTACATTACATTACTTTAGGATGGACATCCCTATGACGTAAGCTCTACTCTGGGAGGAGTGGGGTTTGGAGTGCACTCTTAGCCACATCCAAATCCTTGGGTACCTTAGCTTTCCCCTTTCGTGGAGGAACGTACTTGGGCAATTTTGCTGTAGTGCGCACTGGCTAGATGTCTTCTTCCAATTCTTCATCTACCTCTATCTCATCTATAAGAGCATGTAGGTCCTCCTGCTCATGATCTGTCTCAATGGTGATAGCCTTACCCTTTTCTTCCATGGAAAGTTTACCAAACCACAGTTTTCGTGGGGACATGCCGACTCGTCATGCTGCCTATTTATCCTTCTTGGGCCTCAGAGTCTCAGGTGATTTCAGAATTTCTGGTGTATCCCCAACCTACACCATAGGGTTCTACGTGGCTTCCTCAGTGGTAGTCTCTGCAAAACCCACACCTCTCATAGTAGTTGTCATCTTGGTCTAACTATCTGTGGTTGTTGGCGAATTTGGGGGCTCAAATATCGCTTGGCACTCAACACTCTATGCTCTTCAAAGTAGCTCAAATCTCAAATGAACAAGTGTTGTCTCATGGCTATCCCTTGGAGTTTTATAGCGTCTTTTCAATTTTAACTTGACTGTTCCCCTGACTTCTAAGTCATTAATGCATTCTTGGCAGTAGATCATTCCAAATCTAGCTCTTAATTCACTTCCTAGTTGTTCGTCGCCTGCTCCCTTTTGCCTTAAATTGGACATCTCGTCATGAACAATGACACCAACAATTACTTCCTAGTCTACCTGTTGTTGGGAAAAGTATCCAATTCGGAATGCCCCTATCCCACTCTAAGAGGTGATAGTGCCTTAGCAACAAACAAGGAAAACTATCTGAGTATTCTTCTTTATGAGATGCAAATAGAGCAAGAAGGATGTAACTAACCGGTGTCTTCCGCTAGTTTGTTGATCCAATCACTCTCTCTTTCGTTCGCTTCCCGCTGCCTGCTTTTTCACTGGTCCAGCTTCACCCAATTCCTGCAAGATCACAAGAGAGGGAAACTACGCAAAAGAAATAGATTCACATTGATAACTAGTTTAGGATCAGATATAAACTAAATATGCAAGTATAACAAAACATCATTGAAATACAAGTATATAGGAGAAACTCAAGTAGCTTTATTGATATGATAACAAGGTTCAACAAGAGATACAACCAAATGAGTCTCGATCCAGCATCTACCTCCCAGCAAAAGAATCCCTTCCTCTCCTCCAACAAAGCATAAATCACCCAATGTACTAATCTCAATCTCAAACCAACAACAATTCTTTGCAAAGTACAAAATTCCATCCTCTTGAACCTCTGGGTGAGAGATCCATATATAGATGTAAGCAAAGAGGATGAGTCAGCTTATGTTTTGACTTGTGGCTTCTCTCTGTCAGTTCTTGCTTCCACTTGGAGGTTGAGAACCTCTTACTCATCACTTGGTCGAATTCATTGAGGCAAGTGTCATTGAGGAAGATTTTGGAAGCTTCCAGGGTCTTTCCACCTCGTTGAATGAACTTGCCATTTGTCATTTCCCGCTCAGTGCACCCTGGTAGTGCTTCTACCTGCGTTGCAGTGCAACTAGCCAGTGTAACCTCTGCATTTCAACGCAGGCAGCTAGTGGAGCCATTGAATTGATCCTGATTTGACCATTTCTGAGTGGATTTTGGTGGAGAACTTCTGGGAGAAGCTGTCTTTTGTTGACCTTGTTCCTTTAGGGGTAGGAACAACTCTTTTAGGCACTTTGGATCCCTTGGATTATGGACATTTCATGCTCAATGCTGTAAGGCACAAAAATGTATATAACAGTTGCCCCCTAAAGTATGAGGCTGTTTATCGGGTGAAATGCTTTATTAGGAGGATCTGAAGTTCTTCCAATGCTGGGAGGAGACCTGTAATAAGATACAATACAATACATTATTTTTCATACTGCTTTCATGATCTAGCTGAGGCGGGCATTCCCATGCTCAGCTTTATAAATTCATTTTTCTGTACATAGAACAGACAATCGTCTGATGGTAGACTGATGATTTTGATGAAATCATCATCCTTTTGGTAGGATGATTATCTGCTGCAATGCTGTACATGTCAATGTCTTTATTTTTTCTAAATATATATCGCAGCCCGGATGGATGAAACTAGATCCGGGGTCTTCAATCTCGTTCTATCTTCACTCTAAGTACAAGTCGATCCATGTGAGAAATGTTCTGAAGTCGAACATGGAAAGACATCGCTTGATTACCAGTCAATGGTGTAAACTATTAACAAGCGCGAGAGGAATCACTGATAATGATAATGACCCTCAAGGTACTGCAGTACAATTCATGTGGTGTGAATAAAGGACTTGGCGTCAAACACCACGCAAAATCTTTCGGTCGAAGGTCATTGATGTATACCTGTCGCAGGAAGTGAGAAACTTGCCATTGAGGCATGCAAGCTTCAAAGTACTGAAGGGGTTGTTCCTAGATCAACCTCTTGGATAATGAGCTGATGTCAACAAGAAGCGATCCGTCAAAGGAGGGCCTTAATGTATCCCACATCAGTGACACGGAACGGAGCAAATGATTTTGATGGAGGTGAAAACAATCTGATGATATATGGTTCAGGGTGGCGGTCATGAAAGGATGAAGGATAATGTATGGTAGTGGATGGGACACGGTTGATTTCTCTGGATGACTTCTCTTGAACATATCGGCGACACTTGTGTGATGGATTGGTAGCATTTACCCCAAAGATGGATGGTATTGGTGAGACCATGGTGATGTGACCAGTGAATGAAAAAACCCAACCTGACTCAGGCACAGAGTGGAAGTGTCATGTTCAAGAGCGACTTGCTACCAATAAAAGTTCTTTGAGTTTCTTCCCAATTTTCCCCAGTCATTTCTGACCAGTACCTCTTTATTTTTGTCAAGCTTGAGGAGGATAACATATGCTTGTTCTATAATTTTCCCTTTGGGAAAACCCATCGCTATGTTTTAACGAGCCTAGCGATAGTGAAACTCATTCTCGTCTAAAGACAAGTTTGTCGCTATTAATGTTTTTTGACGAGTCTAACGACAAAGATAACTTTGTCCTTTTCAATTTTAGAGAGTCTAAAAAGGTACGTAAAGATAACTCCAAAGTTCCTTTTTCGTCATCTAATCCCTTAAGTCCGAAAGAGTATAAAACAATACAGAAGGGATGGATTTTCAATAGTTTTAACGAGCCAAACAAAACAAGCGCTCGATCTTTTTGTGCAATAATCCCTCAGGTCCAAAAATATTAAAATCTAGAGGAGGGATAGCACTTCAGGTAGCTTTAACGAGCTGGAAGGCCAAAACTTGGCAATCTTTTCATATTTTACGAGTCAGATGAAAAGAGCTTAAAGAAGACTCGTCTTTTGAGGAACGAGTGATGAAACGGGTTAGCAGCTGATTCCAGGTAAGGGTTGGAATTTTCCAATCACGGCAGTGTCATAAGGATGGCTAGTGAAATCACTCTTCGCAACTGTTCCTCAAAATGGGTAAACAATCAAATGGAGGTGAATGATCGGCCAATGGAAAAGTGGAGGTGACGGTGCAAACACGACCAAGGCTTTAATGGCTGATAAATTTACATTCGCAGTGGTTATTTACTGGGTAGTTCATTTTTTAATGAGCTTAAACACGGATTGAAACACTTGCTCGATCTTATGTTTACTTTTTAACGAGCATGAACTATGTGCTAAAACTGCTCGATGATAAGCTTGCATGCCCCCAGCACAAATCGAGGTGCATGCCCCCCAAGCTTCATTGCACTCAACTCAGTGATTGGAATGAAGGTTTACCTTTGAGATTTGAAAAGGGGATTTGTTTCATTTTTTAATGAGGTTGACACAGTAAAAGAACTATCCTCATGACTCCTTGTTTCATTTTTTAACGAGGTTGACACGAGATAAGAACCGTCCTCGGAACCCACTGTATCTACAATATTTGATAGAAAATCAAAAAACTGAAGGATGATAAAGGTCATCTTGAGTATCTTCTCCACAATCCAGGAGAAGGGAACGATGGTGGGAATCATTCCTTGGTTCCCCGTCAATTACCATTGACTGGACAATTCCTTTGTCGGTTCCATGCACTCGCGACCTAGGATCTGAAGGGGTACCATATTCTCTAGACCTATCTATCCAAACGGTTGATGAGTGTTGATTTGGGGTTGCCCCCCAGGCCAAGAAAATTGATTGCTACAATATTTCTAAAATGGCGATGATCCATGCGGACAAAATGTTTAGGAATCTTTGGAATCCATTAGATATAGAAGATTTCATATTGTAGGTTTCCACTATGGCCACTTCCGCCAGATTACTCGGAGGTGGTAGGGCAAAAGTACCCATTAAGGCAGGGTCTTTTAGGAGACCTACTCCAATATTCTGAAGCGAATGATTGCTTCCATGGATCGTTGGAATGCTTCCTGTAACTTGTGAACTGTCGGGGAGGAAAGTTTGTTGGTCGACGACTGTAATTCCTCCTTGAAAGGGAAATGAAATCTTCCTGAAGTAGGTCGATACAACTGTGGCCATGGCATATATCCAGGGCCTTCCCAGTAGGATGCTGTAATCGAGGTTTCCATCAATTACTTCAACATCAATTCCTACTGTTTTTCCCCTTAGTTCAACCTTCAAGTTATTTAGGATACCATATGGGGTATATGTCCTACCGTCGAATGCTTTTAATGTTGTCGAGGATCGCGACAAGGTTGGAGATCCTAAAGTTTTCCAGCAACTCATCGACATAATACATGTAGATGCCCCCTCATCAATAATTGTTTGATGAACAGTTTTGTTGAGGGCTTTCACTTGGATAAGGAAAGCTAGTTGAGCTGGTAACTGAGGATTGTATCCTTTGTGGTCGAAGGATACAAGATTGGAATCCTTAGGGTCAACCCCACCAATGGCTGATAACAAAGCCTGCCTTTGGGATGGACAATTTTGTAGTACTTCAAGAGTTGACACAACGGATGGCGATTGGGCCAAATCTTCCACTATGTTATAATGCTGCGCTGCTCTGGCGCGAGGATTAAATGTCGACTTGTGTACTACTCCCTTTGGCGGTTTTATTGTTAATTTAGGAATGATGGGTGGTACAACTTCTGTTGAAGTTGTTGTCGAACTACTTGGTTGATCTTTACCTTTGTCTTTCGACAGCTGCGTATTCCCGTAATCTTTGTTCCTTGTCGAAATCAAAGCATCATTTTGTTGCTTGGAAATCGACAACATTAGAACTTGCGACGGGGAAGCATTTCCACTATCAACCAGATTTGTGCCTGGATTTGGAAATGGGTCAGTTAACACCACTGAGGTTTACGAACTCTTAAAGAATCTTTTAAGCTCAGCTTTGTATGGACATTCTTTCGTACAGTGATTCTCATCACATATCTGACACCCGAAGGGGGGTGGTTTCCTATCTCCAGGAGGGTTTGAAGAAGTTTTTTCAGGAGATGATTCTCCTTGTTTCTGCTTCTTCCCTTTGCTTTGTTTCTTCTTGCTTCCTGGTTGTTTGGTTTCTTTGCCCTTATCTACTGATACGACATTTAGTTCTGAAGCAAGAATTTCGTCTTTTGCATTTTGATCTGAAATCTTACGGGCTTTCTTGGAGGTAGCCTTTGTCGATTTCGCGTTTGTCGTGCCAATCACGCCATCGCCGGCATGAGAGTCATTGTTTGATTTAGGAGGAGGAGGAATTGAGAATTCCGGTCTAGGGGCGTCAGGTATTTTGTCATAGAGCATGCCAGACTGAGTATAGACCAAGTCTAGATATTGCGCCCGAGCGATAACTTGCTCTTTGGTTACGACTCCCCCCTTCGCCACATCTTTCGTTATGGCAGGAAGTAACGACTTGATAAACCATTCAGCCAAAAGTTGATCGGGAACGTACGTTTTTACCATCCTACGATGACGTCGCCACTCATGTATATGATCAGATATGTGAGTGGCCGTTGTCTATTTAAAGTTGGTTAAGATTTCCGTTCCCGTTTCATACCTTATCGGTAATTGAGAATGGGTTAAGAAAATCATGGCTAAGGTGCTGAAATTGTCGAATGAAGCTCTAAGCAATTCAATATACCATTTTGCCGTTGGACCCGTTAACGTCCTCTGAAAAAGGCGAAGCCTTATCGAATCATCGTTTAGGGTGTTTGATGAACACCATAGATGAAATGTCATCACATGATTCGATGGGTCCTCACCTGGATTTCCATTAAATTTAGGAATGTTTGATGGAAGTTTGTGAGGAATCGCTGGCCACAAAGGGGCGTAAGCAATTGGATCGTTTGTTAACCGGTGTAAATTGGGTAACTCTAAAGTTGCCACGAATGGTAACTGTTGATTCAGGTTAGGTGAAGCATACCCAGGATACGATGGAATTGCCTGAGCAGTTGTCCTTTGCATACCAGCATAATGTAGTTGATGCTGGTATGACTGATACGGTTGGTGGACATGACCACCATAAAGTGGTTGATTTTGACCGTTTTGAATGTACGGTTGTCCATTGTTCGCAAAGATCTGTTGCTCAGAACCTTGGTACACTTGTTGGAATTGTGGTTGTTGGTATTGCACCAGCCACAGTTGTGAAGCCATGCTCTGTTGTGCTATACTAACCGTCGGACCAAGATGTGGGGTAATTATACCCGTTTGGACCTGTGTCGCCCCACCAATTAGCGATTGTGGTTGAGTCACAGGGTCAAGGGGCTGTTGCATTACAACCTGAGAGATCTGAGGTTGACATACAACAGGCAGCGTTTGAACTTGTGACACTGTTACAATAGTTGGTGTCGTCGGGATGTTCGACATACGTACACATTGTTTCATAGAATATACAACCCTTGGTTGTTGGGGTAGTATAGGTACCCAACCACTCGACGTAACTCTAGTATAACCTGAATACTGTTGAGAACTCCCGTATGGATATCCTCCCGGAGGGGGTAATGAAAGGGCATACTGCCCCCCATACGGTGGTAACCCGGAACTCAAGGGGATTGTTTTCCCTTGGGGACTGGATTGCCCAAATTGACCTCCAAATGGATCAATTTGTCGAGTCTCAACATAAGATTTGCCGGATATTATTCCGGAGGAACAAACAGGAACGGACCACACATTATTGCGGTTGTGAGCTAGTCGGGACAGATGGTACGCGGGCAAACATTGTCGGAGTGACGGCAAGGAGTTCTGCTGTCGCTGTGTCATTCGACACAGTCCTAGATGTTAATGGTTGTTCAGACATTTTGAGTCTATCCAAAAGGTTACCTAGCGATTCTACAGGAACTTCCACTGGTGGTAGACTAACTTCTGATGTCGAAGGAAATAGAGTGACCCCGACTCCAAAATGTGTTGGAGTACTTGCTTATGGATCTTCTATAATTTCCTCTATCGCAATCAAACTAGGTGGAAGGGGAAGACCGTTAGGTCCGTAAAATATTTCTGGTGCCGAAGAAGGTGTTGAATCGATAGCGACAGATGTTTGAGGAGCAAGACTCTCTGAACCGGTTGCAGATGGAACTGGTTCAGTAACACAAGTGTTTGCTCTCAGACTGGGATCAGTATCACTGTCCCTCTATGGCTGTTGAACTTCTTCTATAGAGGCAGGGGTTCCAGAAATGTTTGGAGTAACCGGAATCTCGGATGTTGTTGGAACACTTGTTCTAACTTTGATAGGAGATTTCGAACTGGTTATACGAGTTCACTTTGTCCGTACTGTTTTCGATTCCGGAGACAAAGACGGTTGACTCGTAAGTCTCTGCGAACGACGGGGTTTCAATTGACTTTCTTCCACGATTGCGGATTACTTGATCAACCAAAATACAAAAAGGGGAAAGTGTGTTTCCGAATTAAATGAATTTTTAGACGCTCTAGACACAACTTGCTTTTTCAATTTTAAAGAGTCGAGAAAAAGCTAAAGATGACTCTAGTCTCCTTCGATGTTTTAACGAGCCCGAAGTGACAAATGCTCGGATGGACTTTTTCCGTTATAGAGTCTGAAAAAGGCCAAAAGGAACTGCTCTGGAGTTCTAGGTAGAGGGTGTGCCAAAATTTTCGCAAAACCGCAGAATAATTTTTAGGGTACGGGCTGTCAATCTTCCTGAATGCTATGTTCAGTGCATTGTGATCAGTAGGGCGGCTGACACGGCTTCCTATGGATAAAGGTTTTATTCCTATAGGGGTCTCCCAATATATACGCGACGGTACGTGGGAGCACAATCTGTACTGGCACTTATCGTCTCTCAGGAGGAATCACCCAACCATCAGTGAGGCGACCAGTGACCAGGTTTTACGACGTCGGAACATGTCTCTAGCCTAGACCTCTATGTTGTGTGTTATGTTACAAAGCGTTGTTAAGTTCATTCAATTTATTTTAGGTTGATATTTCTTAGAAGTTTTCCTTTTTGGATCACCACGAGATGTATGATACAATTCCTAAATGCAGTCTAAAGATGATAAGCAAGCTTTTATATCTTTTCAACAATGAAAATCCTAGCTACAAGGGGAAAAGAAAGACACCATCTTTTCTCAAAGAGCATAGAGCACACTGTAATGCACTTTTTCCTAAATCAACATACAAACTGTCAAAATGCAAATGCACATATGCATGTATTTGTTTTCACTTTCTTAATATTGATGCCTAAAAAGAAAGCTGTTGTACAAATTTGAATTCGATTTCAAGTGAAAAACACAAACAAGTTCCTTTTTCGAAATCAAAAAGACGATTATGACACTTTATGATTCACTTGTTTCGACACTTGAAATGCATAAATTCAAACCAAAAGACAAAAGTAAAAGCTAAATCAACTGTGAACAGCAAACAAACTAACTCCTAAGATCAAAACGACACTTACGACAGGTCTAGAACTAAGGGCGACAGTATGATTAGTTTACTTTTGTAATGGGAAACTGCAAATGATGTAACAAATACACGAAGAACAAATACAGTTTCTTTATACAACTAAGGCGGAATTGAGGCAAAGAAAAGGGGTTTCAGATAGGTACACTGACTGATAATAGGCTGCAAAAAACAGAGATAAAACTGAGCTAAAAGAAACAGAGAACCACAGCTGCACAAGGCAAAGACTGATCAGCGCACACTCAGCACCGAGAAACTGAATTTCAGCGCAGGTAGCCTTCACGAGACCTGCGTTGAAATGCAGAACCTCTTCACAGAGTCTGCACTGAATCAGAAACGAGAGTTGTTTCTAGGTTCTGGGTTACAGTTTGCAGTTTAATATACAGTTTTTGGTCGGATAAAAGCTATCAATTAGGTACAATTAGTAGGATGATTTATAGGAGGACTAAGATCTATCACAAAGGGCTGTTAGAGCACTTGTGGATTAGCTGTTCAGATCATAAACAGGCCCAGCAAATGGACTAGAGTAGCTGATCTCTACTTTTCATTTGTAAATGGCAAATGCAGTTTGATTCGGCACTCTTGAGTTTATGAAATGAATAGCAATAGAAAAACAAATAAACTAAGAAGACACTGTCCCCAGCAGAGTCACTAATTTGTTGTTGGGAAAAGTATCCAATTCGGAATGCCCCTATCCCACTCTAAGAGGTGATAGTGCCTTAGCAACAAACAAGGAAAACTATCTGAGTATTCTTCTTTATGAGATGCAAATAGAGCAAGAAGGATGTAACTAACCGGTGTCTTCCGCTAGTTTGTTGATCCAATCACTCTCTCTTTCATTCGCTTCCCGCTGCCTGCTTTCTCACTGGTCCAGCTTCACCCAGTTCTTGCAAGATCACAAGAGAGGGGAACTACGCAAAAGACATAGATTCACATTCATAACTAGTTTAGGATCAGATATAAACTAAATATGCAAGTATAACAAAACATCATTGAAATACAAGCATATAGGAGAAACTTAAGTAGCTTTATTGATATGATAACAAGGTTCAAGAGGAGATACAACCAAATGAGTCCCAATCCAGCATCTACCTCCCAGCAAAAGAATCCCTTCCTCTCCTCCAACAAAGCATAAATCACCCAATGTACTAATCTCAATCTCAAACCAACAACAATTCTCTGCAAAGTACAAAATTCCAGCCTCTTGAACCTCTGGGTGAGAGATCCATATATAGATGTAAGCAAAGAGGATGAGTCAGCTTATGTTTTGACTTGTGGCTTCTCTCTGTCAGTTCTTGCTTCCACTTGGAGGTTGAGAACCTCTTACTCATCACTTGGTCGAATTCATTGAGGCAAGTGTCATTGAGGAAGATTCTGGAAGCTTCCAGGGTCTTGCCACCTCGTTGAATGAACTTGCCATTTGTCATTTCCCGCTCAGCGCACCCTAGTAATGCTTCTACCTGCGTTGCAGTGCAACTAGCCAGTGTAACCTCTGCATTTCAACACAGGCAGCTAGTGCAGCCATTGGATTGATCCTGATTTGACCATTTCTGAGTGGATTTTGGTGGAGAACTTCTGGGAGATGCTGTCTTTTTTTGACATTCTTCCTTTAGGGGTAGGAACAACTCTTTTAGGGACTTTGGATCCCTTGGATTATGGACATTTCATGCTCAATGCTGTAAGGCACAAAAATGTCTATAACACTACCTGCATGGCAACATAGCACCCCATGTGTAGGTGCGGCCCTTATGTCATGATGTTTCTATGCACACCTCCCTCATCGCGCAACCCCAAAATAGACTCTTTTAGAGTCTTGCGTTCTCTTTAAACTGTCTGGAGTGCTAAGACTGTGCTCCCTACAGCTAATCAGGTGGTCACACCACCTGTGTGAGACTTCAAATCACCTTCCAGAATAGCCCAAAACACTCCTCAATTATCTACGTGACCGCCAACACTGTGCATTCTACCATATGTAGTGCCCGCTTATGGTTACTATGTTTGGCAAGGTGCGTTTGTAGCCATGGCAATAGAGTCATAAATTTGTGGCGACATTCTTCTAATGCATTGGTAGGATCACCTTTATCTTGCCCTGTCATCCTTGGTTTATCGGTGAGACATGCCTACGTGATCTCGTTTTCTAGCCTCTTGATCTTAGTGTCCATTAAAATGCTTTTCTTCTTCAATTGTATCGAGTCTTCTTCGAGTTCGTGAAGTCTAAGGTTCCCTCATCAAATGGATTCTAGAATTCTTATGAGGTCATCCTCATGTAGTTGTGTGATTCCTTCGTCCTAGTCCTTACGCGCTGCCATAAATGTGGGAGCTATTACGTGTGGATTCCTTTTGGTATTCCCTTCAGAAATTTCAATTCCTACTCTGTTTCACACCTTTCAAATCATCTCTATGCTCAGGGTTTTGCACATGGTCCTATAAACCCATTGAAAAGCTGGCACACACAGGCCCCAATCTATTCGTCTCGCCTGGTGAACCTTGTTCAGTACTCCACACACCCTATCGAATGCCTCATCATGGAGACTTGGTAGTGTGCATCACCTGTCCTATTGTTGTGGTTTGTTCTGATTCTCTAGGCTGGGGTTGGTGTGTGCTTGTGCAAACTATATAGCGTATGTTTGTACCCATCGGGAAAGGTGGGCATGCAAGTTGTGCCACCCCTGCTGATTGGCTTTTGTTCGAATATGGGGTTTTCCAAAACGTAGGTGCATCATCCTTCTGCATCTGTGTCAGTCCTCGAAAGTTTCTTGATGCGTACCCCACCATCGCACGGGTGTTGCGCGCAACACCCACTTCAGAGCATCAAACCGCTGCTGTTTTGGAACTATGCTTTCAAATTTGCTTAGGAATTAATCCACTACTGATAGTCCATCATATGTTGGCAGCTCCCTTGCCTCTGTTGTTATGCAACGCAATGACCTAATCATCATTTTGCAGATCAATGTTGTTACTTTTTGTAGCCGATTTTGCCATCGCTCTATCTCTTCGTTTGAATCCTAAGTGCAAGAGCTTTCGTTCTTCCACGAAATCCTTCCATCTGTAGTCAAATTCATCCAATCCTCTCCTTGTGTAGTTATCTTGTAGATACAGTAGAGATCGTCATCACTATTGTCGTCATGGACTGATTTAGTGTATCGTGCTCCTTCAGCTAGGTCCAACAGTACTACTACGCGTAGTGACTTTTTCTCCAAGATCATTTTCCGCTTCTTCAGATTTATGACTCTGTTCATATTGGTAGCCTAGTCTATTCCTAGTAGCATGGGATAGGGATTGTTTTCAATGACAATCTCTATCACTTCAAAATCCACGTGCGTGCTTTTGCCTTCAATATCGACTGTCACCCCTTGCAATAATCCCATGGGAAAAATCTTCTGTTGGTTCACCATTCATAACTAGATAGGGGACCATTGTAACACAAGTTTGTCCATGCCTTCCCATGTTTGATTTGGTATTATATTCAAGTCCGAACCCAGATCCATGATTACCTGATCCATTTCCTACTCTCCTATTTTCACAGTCAACCTCATCTCCATCCCTGTGCGTAATGCATTCTTTCCAAGTTTACAGACCACACACGATTCTCCTGACCTTGCACACCTAGTGATAAGTTATTATAGTCCTTTGACTGCCTTGTTGTCCCGCAACAGTTTCATGCATGTCTCTAGAAAGATAGTGAGCATTAAAGGATCCATCCCTGGTTCTAGTTGATCCTTACTACCTGAAGTGGAGGCCTTCGTGAAGCTCTTCTTAGCTTCCATGAATGTCTCCTTCATGCGTTCTAAGTTAAACTCACGCTCCTTTGCAGGAGCCTTGTGAACCCACGCGCTATCTTCTAGCTGCTTCCCTTTATCATCTCCCATGCCCATACTGCTCATGAGCATCATGTTTACATTTTGGTCTTATTCGTGCAGTTCAGATCTCATCATTTGTAAATTTTCCGTCGGAGGGGGATGGAGTACCCCCTTTTCGCGCATCTTTGCTATCAACGAAGGGCAATCTTCTTCCTCATGCTCAAACTAATTATAGTACCAACATGATATCCTAGTCGGGTTCGTACAATTATGGGCATAATACCCTGGCCCTCTGAAATTGTAACAAATTATCTAGCCGCAACCCATTCCTGGTCCAATTCCACCTCGACCCCGACCGCACCCCTAAAACCCAGTGCACGCCATCACTACATTTGGGTCAAGGGCTCACGTTTCGGCCTGCAACCTATAGGTAGGAGTCTGATCCATCATTATTTTGTAGCTTCGGTAGGTGCATTCATGATGGCCTACTGACCTTCAGAAAGTACAAACCAACTATTAGGACGTTTGCATATACTTCTGTAGCAGATGACAATTATCTATGGCGTGTTTTCCTCCTATCTGGAAGATCACACACCATAATGCAGACATTGTGCTCGTCCTTGCCTATGCCTCCAGACGTAATGGCATTGTTCCCCCCCGCCAGGTAGTTTGCAAACACTGGACAATGGTCCTTGTCGTGCCCTTGGCCTTTGCATTTTATGCACCATACTTCCTTGCGCACCTCCAGCTGAGTTGTCCTATCATGTTACAAACTCTGCATCTCCAGAAACAGATTCTATAGTTGCACATTGATTTTTTGGACTCCCAACCCAGGGTCTTGTATAGGGGTCTCATGTAATCTCATTACCATCTCCAATGCTTCTACCTAGGTGGAAAGTTCTTGTTGTGACAGTGACCTCTTTAAGCGTAGTGTAAGTGAGGCCACAAACCATGCACGATGTTGTGTGTATGTTAACATCATATTTGCTTCGTGGATCGTACTCTTTAGCCTTTGGTCGAGATCCCCGGGGGTCTTTCCTGAGAGCATCGCATTCTCCTTAAATTTGATGATTGATTGTGTCTCTGATTTTGGCCTGCTAAATTCCCTATTCAGCGCGGTCTGGATCTCTACAATTCCTACGTTTGGATCTTTGAAAGTCCTTCACAACCTGTGTTGTTGTTTTCATGCAGCCCTACTCAGGGCACGACCTATATAACACCCAGGTTCCTTGCTAATGAACTGATTACTAAGCTCATGTGTGTAAGATATATGGTTATTATAGGATATTCGACAATCATATCAGTCCGCACAATACATAAACTAATAAAAACATAAAGAATATAATGCACAAGGAATACACAGAAATAAGAATCAACTTCTCTTTATTAATCTTCAATATCGCTTACAGACTTGACGCCACCCTGCGCACTCAGCTGTAGGGGTCTGCGCACTCAGTTGCGGACTCTACTAGGCCTATACGCACTCAACTGCAGAGCCTCTTCCTACTACTACGACCCAATATACTTAGAATCCTACTCTAAGCTCGAACCTTTCCTTCACTACTCACTCTATCCTCTCCTCCCCTTTCAACTTAGAGCCTCACTCTATTTATATAATCCCATGTTCCATGGACCACGGTAGGCCGACATGACTTTACATTACATTACATTACTTTAGGGTGAACATCTCTATGACTTAGCCTCTACTCCACGCTCTGCGCCCGCAATTCACGAAGTTTTACAAAACTTTTGACCAAAACATGGGCTTTGAGCCCTAAAACCTGTTGTGGAGGGATTCCATTCCCAAAAACTACATTTTTCATATATATGTGACTATTAGTAGCTAATTTAATGTATTTGATAATATCACTGAAATTTAGTCATATTTCTTTGGTTATTAATTGCTTTCAAATGATGATTAAATTTTTCATATATATGTCTGTTAGTAGCTAATTTACAATATCTAATCACAAGACCAATAATTTGGTCATATTTCTTTGGTCATTAATTCATTTTCTAGGGTGTTCATATAGTAATATATTTTGTTGTATATTTGGTAATTAATTGTGACAATTAATTAATAAATCAATGACTAAATTAATGACCAAATTAATGACTAAATATACTAATAGATGATAAAATTGAGACAACCAATTAATGACTAAGTTAAAAATGGCTAAAAGTTGGTCGTGTTATAAGATACTATAAATTAGCTACTACTGGTCACCGACTGAAAAATCGTCATTTACATGCAAATTTTAGTCATTTTTTTCGTAACTAATTAGTCATTTGGTACTAGTGGAATAAAGAAGAGCCATAAGGCCATAAAGCGAACTCGAGCATGCAAGGATGCGATTTTAGAATGCAGAGTTGTGTAGTGGGAGGACTGGTAAAGTGATGTAGTTGGGAGTAAGGTGATATGGCTGGGGGGTTTTATTTTCCCTCCCACATGAACTAGAGTACCAAGAGGGAATGTGTAGGGTTGGGTTGGGGAGAAGTCGAAGAAGTGGAAAATTTAGTGGAAACAATAATTGCAAGGGAAACGAAGAGATGAGTACGTCATAGTCACAAGTTTTTCAGTTAGTGGGAGTAGAGGATCTGCATGCCAAAGTGTAGAGTTCAAAACAAATGATGGATAGAGGAGGCGTATTTATAAAAGAAATGTGCATGTGTGAGGAGAGCGGTTTCACCTGGAGGGTGCTTGTGTAGTGGGCTGCATGTGATGAGGACCAAGTGGTGGTTCCTAATAGAGGTTGCACAGGAAGAAAGGTCACATGTGACCTACTTATGTGAGGTCATAGATAGGGATACGAAGGGGGCTAGGTTGTGTGTGACTAGCTCAAAGGTAAGCTTGCAGGGAGAGAGTGTGTTGGGTTACAATTCATGCCTAAATTGAAATAAAAAATCTCTGTTAGGTTATGGTATGTTCTATGCTTATAACAGTTTAATTTTTTTTCTTATTATATTCCACCGATTAGCAATCACATGTACATAAAGTAAAGTGCAGATAGAACATTAAACGATCGACAGAAAACAAGCCAAGACGAGAGACACAAGATGTGGTGGCTAGCCAGGGACAAACCCCACAATGTGTGGGGAAACCCTTTGATCAAATCTTCTTTTATCTTCAATAATTCAGCAGAGAGAAATAGTACAATAAATCTGATTCATATCAGCAGTATAAAACCCTAGATCAGTAGCATCAGCATTAGCGGCTTCATTATCAAACTAGGGCAGACCATATCTCACAAACCGACAGTAGGATTGACTTCATTCCACCACCAAAAGTTTCAGCTTCTAGAGGAGGTTCAGATGAACCTACAACACAGTTCAGATGAAGAGATCTTCTTGGCCACGCAAGTAAATCTTTACTTCTACAGTTGCAGCTTCAGTTACAGTAGTTTCCGGCTTCAAACTAGGGCAGTCGATATCTTGCAAACCGTTCATCGGATTGACTTCATTCCACCACCAAAAGTTGTGGCTTTCAGAGGAGGTTCAGATGAACCTATAGTGCAGTTCAGATGAGGAGATCTTCTAGGCCACGCAAGTCAATCTTTACTTATGCAGTTGTAGCTTCAGTTTTAGCAGTTTCCGGCTTCAAACTAGGGCAGTCTATATCTTGCAAACCGTTCGTCGGATTGACTTCATTCCACCACCAAAAGTTGTAGCTTTCAAAGGAGGTTTAGATGAACCTACAGTGTAGTTCCAAAGAAGATCGAAGATCTTCTAGGCCATGCAAGTCAATCTTTACTTTTGCAGTTGCAGCTTCAAATTCAACGGCTTCCGGCTTCACTTGTGTGTGAGAGAGAGACCCATTTCAGTGTAGTAGAGAAGAGACTCATATCTGCGCAGTAGAGAGAGAGAGATGTGATGAGATGAGTGAGTCCAAATGAGGAAAATTCCTCTTATATTTATACACAACGTTGGTGGGTGAATAGATGCGACTGTTGGGCTTCTGAGCCTACATGAGTTGTAGGTCGGCTTGATAATAATTCCATAATCAAAATAAATTCATATCTCCATGAATACTTATCAGAATCGGATGATCTTTATATCAATCCTACACCTCTCGACGAGAGGAATCTAATAAAAATATTATTAGCTATGAATAAGATGACCCACATGAAGTTTTTCCCTGGTTGCCAATTTTAACACTCCCTCTCAACCATGGAGAACTTCATCTGCAATCTGTCTATCGGTCGTTACTATTCATCCATCAAATGCACTGCCTTGTACAGCCTGACCCTTGCCCTACTCTGCTATATTCTTCCTGTTCTGCTTTGTCTTGTTCTACCCTGCACTGATTTGTATTGTTTTGTTCTGTTCTGCTCTGCTCTTGCATTGTTCTGTTCTACTCTGCTTTTGTCCGAATTATGGAGAAGAAGAAATGATTGAGGATGTATCATAATGACTCAAAGTTAGTCTCAGAGTATGTACCACTGGTCCCAGACCAGTCTCAACCAAGCCAAAGTCAGCGTCATAGTGAGTACAACTCCAATGGTCCCAGACCAATATCATCCTCCACTGACTCAAAGTCAGTGTCAGAGTATGTACCACTGATCCCAGACCAGTCTCAACCGACCTGAAGTCAGTGTCATAGTATGGTACAACTCCTACCACTGGTCCGAGACTAGTATCATTAATCCCAGACCAATGGAGGTCATCCTAGCATAGGGAGTATGGTAGTTACAATGATGCGTCCATCGGTACTACTATGGTCCCTAACTTCATTTCCCTGCTGATTGATCAGATGAGAGGTACTTCCCATGAGTCCCAGACTGCATGGGTAGGATGCCTCGACAGGAGAACTAATCAATCCTGTCCTCAGAGGAGAACACATCAATCCTGCTACAATTGCCGTGGAGAACACATCAATCCAAGCTTCCATGGAGAACACATCAATCCAGGCCTCACAGGAGAACTAATCATCCTGCTACACAGGAGAGCGAATCATCCTGTTCCACAAGAGAGCGAATCATCTTGTCCCACAAGAGAGCGAATCATCTTGTTCCAGTGTGCACCACTAGGGGAGGGTGAGTCACCCTGTGGTCATATGTTTCTCCAGTAGGAACCGCAAGCCCTCAAAGCTCCTAGAGCTCAATGTATGCAACATGCAGGACCCTTGTACAAAGGTTTCTTGCCAACTCCAAGTCATTTGGGAAAATCACAGATTAGATCTTTCCTCAGGGCTTTGACAAGGTGTATCAACCTGTACATCATCTTAATGCAATGGAGCCTCCTTGCTCATCAACTTACCATATCCAAGATGATGTCTATCTGCTGGAGCAATCGATGAATACGGGATTTCCCAATAATCGAATCCCACCTCTGGTTGTTATAGAGAATCACAGTGGTATCCAATCTAAGTCCAACCAACTCACTGACGAGCTTTCGCAACCAGACTACCTCACATGAGGTTATGCTAGCAACAATATATCCTACTTCAGCAGTGCTCAAAGCCACCGACTTCTGCTTCCTGCTCATCCAGGATATCGAAGAAGATCCCAAGGTGAAACAACACCCGGAAGTGCTCTTACAGTCCACCACACTGCCTGCCCAATCAACATCAGTATATCCAAGTAGTCTCACATCTCCGGAAGTGTATCTTAATCCATGAGAGATTGTGTCTTGAAGACATCTCAGAAGATTCCTGGCATCAATCCAGTGAGGCTCAACCAAATATGAGCTCACAATGCTAACTGCAAAAAAAAAATGTTCAGACGGAGGTTCACCAAGAACATCAATGCGAATGAGTTTATGAAACTCAGAGGCATTTCCCAAATCTTGTCCGACATCACTACCATATAACTTCTAAAAGTTAAGATCCTCGAGGTAGTCACAGGCTTGCAGTCCATCATACCAAATCTTTCCAATATCTTTACCACATATTTCCCTTGAGATAGGAAAATTTCCCTCGGCTTCTGCCATACTTCAAGTCCTAGGAAGTAGTGCATTAGTCCTAGGTCTTTCATTTCAAATTCAGAGGCCAGCTCCCTCTTACATTTGTGAATGAGAGGGTCTGCACCTGTTAGAAAGAGGTCATCCACATACAATACCAGTATGAGAGGCTTGTCATCTTCAACCTTAAAGTAAAGGTTAGGATTGGCTTCACTCCTAGTGAATCCCAGCTTCATCAAGTAGCTATCGATCCTCTCAGACCATGCTCGGGGTGCTTGCTTCAGCCCATAGAGAGCTTTCTTCAACATGCATACATGAGATTTTCAATCATAAATCTCAAATCCTTCGGGTTTCTCCACGTATACCTCTTCTTTGATCGAGCCATGCAAGAACACAGTCTTGAAATCCATCTGATGTAGGTTCCATCCTTGTGAAGCGGCAAGGGCTATGATCGAGCGGATGGTCGTATATCCGGCAACAGGTGCAAATATCTCATCATAGTCTATACCTTCCTTTTGGGAGAAACCTCGAGGCTTATACTTTTCCGTGCTTCCATCTGCTGCATGCTTTATCTTGTAAAGCCATTTTGATGTAACAATTGTCTTGTCCAGGGTCTGGGAACTACTTCCCAGACATCATTCTCAATAATAGACTCATATTCTACGGTCATAGCATCCTTCCATACTTGATGCTTGACGGCATCTAAGAATGATGAAGGCTCATTTTGTATGATCATGCTCATGATGGTCAGGTATCCTTGATACCTATTAAGTTTGGTCAGGTATCCTTGATACCTATTAAGTTTCTTACTTTGATGGAAGGTTCCTCAGGGTGCAGAATGTCCTTTAGCATCATCAAGAATACCCCTAAGCCATGAAGGCCTCTTCCTAGAAGAGGAAGGCTCATGTGGATGAGAATCTATCAGATCCATGGGTTCTTCTACATCAGGCATTGATTCATCATCCTTTTCTTTCGGTTCCCTCATGTTGGGTTCTTGAGAGCTCCTCAAAGTCGAAAGATTGTTCACCTTGCGGTGAACTTTTCTTTAGGAGTCTTGGAACCCAATGCTTGATGAGGGCATCAATTTTGTACATATACGACGGTGATTGTAGTTTCAGCCCATAGAAACATCAGAAGTCTTTGATCATGTAGCATGGCCCAAATAGCTTCCATCATCGTGTGGTTCTTCCTTCCCACCACGCCATTCTGCTCAAGAGTATGTGGTGTAGTAGTCTCCCTCTTAATGCCAACCTCACGTATGCCTGAGTGAACCAATTGTAATATATCAGAGGTCTTGCTTTGACTTGAGGGGAATGGTCCCCTTTTGAGCTTTCCTTTAGCACATCCTGCACATACACCTTCATTCTCTATTCAAAATTCAGGCATCCCTATCACCATTTGTCTTACACCGAGTATAGCTTTATAATGAAGGGGGGAAAACCTCTAATGCCAAAGTTCGGACTGAAGAGATGTGTCATAAGACATGACACCTAGCAGACTTTCATCGACCTGATATAATGAATCAACACTAAACCCAAGAGTAAAGGCATCTTTAACATTATTTTTCCATATACATACCTTGCCATCGCTGAAGTTACCTTGTAGCCTTTGTCTTCCGTTCCCGAGATGGACACTAGGTTCTTTTTGACGTCAAGTACGTTTAATACATCCTGGAATTTCTAGCCTTCTTGAATGCTTGTCCTCTTCCTTGATTCCCAGCTCTCCTCTTACCTTTGGTGTTGAATTTGTCATTCCTTTGATTGCCATCAAAGGGATTTTGATCATCGTCCTAGAGTGAGTCCTTTCTATCAGGGCACTCCCTTGCATAGTGACTTTCTTTATCGCAAATGTAACATCGTCATTTTCTTCTAGCCTTAGGTCCAACCTTTCCTTTTGATTTAGTCCTGGAATTATTTCTTTTCTTTGCATGAAAAGAAAAGGCAGCAGGAGGACCTTTAGGCATGGGCATTTCTTACACTTCTTCCCTTGTTTCTTCTTGAATGCATCTAGCCATTAATTCCTCGAAACTAGGAATTACATTATAGTTCATAAGAGTAGTCCTGGACACATACCATTCAGATGGTAATCCTTCAAGAGTTGTGAGTGCCATTTCTCTGTCAGTAATAGTTTCCCCAATAGATAGGAGATCGTTCTTGATCTCGGTGATTCTTAAGAAGTATGCTTGCATACTTTCATCTTTACCCTTCTTGATTTCCCTCAGGTTATTCCTAAGAAACAAAACTTGATTTGCATCATTAACTTTAAATAAACTCACCAGTCAGTCGTAGATTTCCTTGGAGGTGTCTAGATCAGAGATGTAGGCCACCAAGCGCTTGTCGATGGAGTCCCGGATGATCTTCTTTGTTTTGACTTCTCCATTTTTCCATTTGTTCCATGCAGCAGCAGATGCATTTGATGAAGGCTCAACAATATTGCCCCTTACATGGTCCAACACTCCTTGCTCTTCAAGGGTTAGATCGATAGACATCTTTCATCCGTGATAGTTAGCGTTCTCACGGAGCTTGTCTTCGGCAGGAAAGAGTGTTGAGGACCCCATAGTTCTTTTAGAATAGCCTTGCCAATCTTCTCTTCAATGATTGCTCTTGCTCTTGCTCGGGCTTTGTCTTCACCTCAGCTCCGATACCATGTTAAGTTATGGTATGTTCTATGCTTATAACAGTTTACTTCTTTTTCTTATTATATTCCACCGATTAGCAATCACATGTACATAAAGTAAAGTGTAGATAGAACATTAAACGATCAACAGAAAACAAGCCAAGACAAGAGACACAAGATGTGGCAGCTAGCCAGGGACATACCCCACAATGTGTGGGGAAACCCTTTGATCAAATCTTCTTTTATCTTCAATAATTCAGCAGAGAGAAATAGTACAATAAATCTGATTCATATCAGCAGTAGCAAACCCTAGATCAGTAGCATCAACATTAGCGGCTTCATTATCAAACTAGGGCAGACCATATCTCACAAACCGACAGTTGGATTGACTTCATTCCACCACCAAAAGTTTCGGCTTCCAGAGGAGGTTTAGATGAACCTACAACATAGTTCAGATGAGGAGATCTTCTAGGCCACGCAAGTCAATCTTTACTTCTGTAGTTGCAGCTTCAGTTTTAGCAGTTTCCTGCTTCAAACTAGGGAAGTCGATATCTTGCAAACCATTCGTCGGATTGACTTCATTACACCACCAAAAGTTGTGGCTTTCAGAGGAGGTTCAGATGATCCTACAGCGCTGTTCAGATGAGGAGATCTTCTAGGCCACGCAAGTCAATCTTTACTTCTGCAGTTGCAGCTTCAGTTTTAGCAGTTTCTGGCTTCAAACTAGGGCAGTCGATATCTTGCAAACCGTTCGTCGGATTGACTTCATTCCACCATCAAAAGTTGCGGTTTTCAAAGGAGGTTCAGATGAACCTACAACACAGTTCCAAAGAGGAGATCTTCTAGGCCACGCATGTCAATCTTTACTTCTGTAGTTGCAGCTTCAAATTCAACAGCTTCTGGCTTCACATGTGTGAGAGAGAGAGACCCATTTTAGCGCAGTAGAGAAGAGACTCATATCTGCGCAGTAGAGAGAGAGAGAGATGTGATGAGATGAGTGAGTCCAAATGAGGAAAAGTCCTCTTATATTTATACACACGTTGGTGGGTGAATAGATGCGACTGTTGGGCTTCTGAGCCTACATGAGTTGTAGGTCGGCTTGATAATAATTCCATAATCAAAATAAATTCATATCTCCATGAATACTTATCAGAATCGGATGATCTTTATATCAATCCTACACCTCTCGACAAGAGGAATCTAATAAAAATATTATCAGCCATGAATAAGATGACCCACATGAAGTTTTGCCCTGATTGCCAATTTTAACAGTCTCAAACCATAAGGGGTCTCAAGATTGTTGATTTCCTTTAGTGTGATCACGTGAACATGCCACCTGAAGATAACTTAATGTTTAGAGTGATGGTTTCATGCGATTTAGAGGAGGGATATGTCACAAATTTCAACAACCAAACTTAACCTAAGGTCTCATAGTACGACTAGCAATCTATAAGACAACTTATGATTTTGGCCCTAAAAGTTAAAATTTCCTCAAGTCCCAGAAGAACCTGGCGATCGAAGAGAGCATGAAATGTCATTAGATGCCACAGACAAAGGATGAGTGTCCACCATGGGAGGTTCTCCAAAATTTTGTAATGGGAAAATTTTCGTATTGTTGTAGAGGCTACAACACACTCCTATGGACACGTTTCCAAAGCTTGCTTAACGCATATTTATCTCTCCCTTATTTTCAAGTTTTGCATTCAAAGGCAACATTCCATTAGTGCAACAAACGTGTAATTTATTTTTTAAAAGCGAATAGGTTTTAACTTTAGGAATTTTTTTTATTTTATTGCAAACCTCTTTGAATTGCTTATTACTTCATAGCAAATTTCAAATGAATTATTTAGGTTTGTGTTTGGCTTACTAAATTATATTTTGAGATTTGTGAACCTTATCAAATAGATTCCACAGAAACAACAAACTTCGAATTTAATCAATTTTAATCACCAAATCCTATAACATAAAATACAACTATTAGATTTCTTATACTAATGATACCAATATTTATAATCTATTTAAAAATCTATTTATTTATATTTTTAATTCAAATATAAATATAAATAAATCCACAAATACACTAACTTATCATTTTCTTAACAACATGTTACATGTTGTCATAGATATTACCTCAAAAATTCAACTCAAGCTGATGTTTACTTCCCTAGGAAGTTTACATTTGATTATGTTTGTCATTTAGGGGAACTATTCACTCGCTCCAATAATAGATATTGGGATTTATTTTTATTTGTTATCTTGTATGAGGGGAAGTAGATATAGATTGTGAATATACTACTTTGAGTATAGTATATCTATATAAAATTTTTATAAAAAATTATTTCTATTTTTTTCTTATATTTTAAAATTATTTATTTATAGAATAAAACAATTAAAAATATATATTTTTTCTATATTCTTAAGCTTATTATTTATAAATTAAAACAATTAAAAATATCATACATTTATCATACATTTAGTAAACATTATATAATTCTATTACTATTTTGTTACATCAGAAAGAAATGCAACAACAGATCCAGTTGTTCTTTGGCTGAACGGCGGTCCTGGTGCCTTAAGTTTTGCTGGCTTCATATACGAACATGGTTAGTTAAGATTCAACTCTCGAGTTTTGCTGGTTTCATATACGAACATGGTTAGTTAAGGTTCAACTTTCTAAATTGACGATTTGTTTATAACTCTAGATAGGTAAACTATCTAAGTCAAGGGGTTAAATTTCCTACTCACTAGATAAACCTACGGGTAGATCTAAGGATTTATCGGGATTATTACCGTGGATGTAAAATATGTAAATTTAGATAAATTATATCGAAATAAAAAATTAAAATTATTTAGAATAATTAGAAAGTATAATTTGTATCCCTCTCAAGGAAAATGATTGTTTATCTCCTCACGAGGAACATGCCACTAACATAAAGATAAGAAATATCATATAATAACTACATGCTTATACATTTTTTTCTTTTCCCACCCAAATGGTTCATAGATCACCCAAATGATTCAAAATGCCTCCTTAACAGTAATATCCTGCACGTGTAGGTATTGAAGATAATGGAAAATATTCTAGAACAAGTAGAGTTGGTTCACGTTGCCTCAAGATAGGAATTAGTTTCTATTTCTTAAGACGTTGTTCTAACTTCCCTAAAACCATGTATTCTATTTAATGTGTAATGTTGATGAACAATGTAGAGCATTCCGCAGAGCCAAACTCTCTTGGTTCAGGCTCTCTTTCGTAGATCCAACCAGTGGGTTTTATTTCTTAATACAAACATTGCAATTTTTATCATGGTATTAAAGCATTAGGGCTGAGGAACCTGTACGCTAGCTAGTAGGTGGTTCTTTGAACCGAAATCGTCGCAGGCTTTGAGTGGATAGCTACGATAATACACTACTACACTTCTCCAAATTTTCATTTTTCGATCGTCGCACTTTTCCAGTGTACATCGTTGCGACTAGTCTCTGAAAATTGGTGTATTTTTGGAACAGTCTCGGAAATCGGGCATATTTCTACGACTAGTCTCTGAAAATTGGTGTATTTCTGCGACTAGTCTCGGATGTTGGACAAATATCTGCGAAAATCATTTAATTCAAAAAAATTGCAAAGGGAGCCAAGAAAAATGATGTAGCTATCAGAGAAGTTGAGTGGGGAAGCCAAGAACAAGGCTGTAGCTGACAATAGGAGGTTGTCTGGAGGCTGAGAAGAAAGCCACGGTGATCTGTGCATGTGTTGCGAGATCGAACAACAGTGATATGTCTTTGGCATAGATCTGGGGTAAATTTAACATCTTTTACCTGTCGACTTTTTTTTCTAAATCGCCAAGATGAATAACAATATATTTGAAGCATGCATGAATGAGCATAATAGGCTCAATGGTTCCAATTATGCAAATTGGAAGTTTAAGATGCAGACTCTCCTAGAAGTGCAAAGTGCTTGGACTATTGTGAATGGGGATGAGCTGAGGCCCGTGGCTGGATCAACATTGGTTCTAGATTGCGAGAAATGAAAATGCAGAGCAAGAACAATGTTAAAGATGTCAGTGAAATATTGTATTATACCGCACAGTAGAGAAGGTAAGTCAGCTAACGAGATCTGGGGAACTATGAAGGAATTGTACGAGATCAAAAATTCAAATCGTCTTTTGTTCCTCAAGAGTAAGATCTTGTCCATGAAGATGGAGGAGAATGAAACAATTTCTTCGTTTGTAGCAAGGATCAAGGATCTGAAAAACAAATTATCAGATATTGGTCATACAATCGACGATACAGATCTTGTGACCATTACAATGAATGGTGTTACTGATCATTATCAGATGTTCATCACTCGGATCAATGCCAGAGAAAAGATCCCGTGTTTTGAAGAGCTGACAGGTATACTGATGTAGGAAGAAGAGAGGAGATCGAATCTGAAGCCCCAAAGTGCCAATCTTGCATTGGTGGCGAGGAAGAACTTCTACAAAGGGAAAGGAGATCCACAACAGCAAAATGGAGCAAGTTCACATAAACGGCCAAATCTGACCCAAGGTATGCACCCGAATAAAAACTACTCTAAAACTAAATGTTTTTATTGTGGAAAATTGGGTCATATTGCCAGGGAATGTAGGAAAAAGAAGTATCATGAAGAAAAACAGAAGCCAGACATGGAGGTCATCTCACGAACAGTGATCAAGTGCATAATTTGAGGTTGTTCATGGCAGATCGTGATGAAAATGTTGATGCTAACATCTGGTATGTAGATTCAGGAGCGTCAACACACATGACAGGGAACAAGCATTGGCTAGAGGATCTTAAAGAGATCAATGAAGGCACACAGGATTTACCTAGGAGATGACAAAAGCCATCAAATCAAAGGATGTGGGAAAGTTTCTGTTATTATACTTGATGGTAATATCACACAAATTTATAATGTAATTTATGTGCCTGCCATAAATAAGAACTTGGTTTTTGTATCAATGATTACAGATCAAGATTTGAAAGTTGAATTCTTTAAATCTAACTGTTACATTAAGGATTTGCTAGATGGAATGAAGACAATTGCTACAGGAATCTGAATAGGAGGACTATACAAGCTAGATGTGAGATCTACATCAGTTTGAGCATTGACAGCAGTGAGCCTGACTATAGAAGAGCTTTGGCACCAGAGATTCAGCCACATTAATTACAATGATTTGTTGTTACTGTAGAGGAAGGAAATGGTAAGAGATCTTCCTATGCTTAAGCAAGTACATAATGATTGCGACACTTGTACTTTAGGAAAAATGCATAGAGAAGAATTCCCTGTTAGAGTAGAAAAGAAACAAAGGGATATACTGGAGTTAGTGCACACAGACCTTTGTGGTCCCATGCAGACAAAATCATTAGGAGGTGCAGTGTATTTCCTACTGTTTATTGATGATTGTACGAAGTTTTCTTGGGTGTATTTCTTAAGTAATAAGAGTCATACATTCAAATACTTTAACTAGTTTAAAAATATGATTGAAAGACAAATAGGGAAACAAATAAAAATTCTCCATTCTGATCAAGGGGGAGAATATAAGAAAGATGAGCTGATCAGATATTGTAAAGATCATGGAATTTTGCAGCAGTTTACAGTACTCCATACTACACAGTAGAAAGGAGTAATAGAAAGGAAGAACAGAACTCTGGTGGAATGTGCAAGAAGTATGGTGAAAGGTAAGAGTATTTCAAATGGTTTTTGGGCTAAAGCAGTGAGTACTACGGTTTATTTAAAAAATAGGAGTCCTACAAAAAGTCTTGAGTTCAAAACTCCTTTTGAAGCTTTGTATGGATATAAGCCTGTAGTAAAACAATTAAGAATATTTGGATGTAAAACATTTTCCCACATACCCAAGGAAGATAGAAAGAAATTAGACTCAAAAGCCATCAGATGCACTTTTATAGGGTATTGTTCGTCAGATAAAGCATACAGATTACTTAATCTCATTACTCACAAGATCTTTGTTAGGAGAGATGTTAAATTCCATGAGCAGGATAGTGAAGAAACTGATAAGCACTATGATGGATGGGACATTCCTTATTTTGAAGAAGAGGATGAAGAGAACAATCAAGATCAACAGCAAACAAAGGCAGAGGATGAACAACAACAACAACTGCAACAACAACAACAGCAACAACAAGAACAACAGCAACAGCAACAACAACAACAGCAACAACAGGAAGAAATAGGGTTTGAAACCACCACCCCACCACTCAGGAGATCATGTAGAAAAGCTCAAATGCCTGCAAGGTATAGGGAAAATGCATTTATAACTAGTATGATGAATGTTGTTGAACCGTTTAGTTATAAAGAAGCAAATGAAAGTAATGAATGGAACAATAATATGAATTCAATAATCAGAAACAACACTTGGGAATTGGTAGAACTCCCTAGAGGAAAACAAATCATAGGTTTCAAATGGTTATATAAATGGAAAATTAATGCAGATGGAAGGATAGAAAAAATGAAGGCTAGGTTAGTTACAAAGGGGTAGACACAAAAAGAATGGATAGATTATGAAGAAACCTTCGCCCCTCTAGCTAAATTGAATACCATCAAAATGTTAATTGCCTTAGCTACCAAGAAACATTGGATGATGCACCAAATATATGTAAAGTCTGCATTTCTGAATGGGGAACTGAAAGAAGATGTTTACTTAGAGCAACTGGAAGGGTTTGTCCAAAAGGGAAAAGAACATTTAGGATGTAGGTTGAAGAAAGCACTCTATGGACTAAAACAAGCTCCCAGGTCATGGTCTGAGAAAATTGATTCATTTTTTCTACAAGCTGGCTATAATAGGAGTAAGAATTACACCATGAGAGATGAACATGGGTGTGTAGTGCTGATTTCATTATATGTAGATGATTTGATAATTACAGGTGATGTTATATATCTAATTGATGAAATCAAGCAACAAATGTCACATATGTTTGAGATGAAGCATCCCAGTGAACTCAAATACTGTTTAGGTCTCGAGATCTGGAGAGATTCAGGTTAAACATTTATGTCTCAAGCAAAGTATGTCAAAGGCTTGTTAGAAAAGTTTAGAATGGACCAGTGTAAGTCTGCACCAATACCATTGCAGTAGGATATCAAATTACAGTTTCAGGATGGCTCAAAAGAGGCGGATGGAACACTTTACAGACAGTTGGTTGGGAGTCTGATCTACCTAACCACCACAAGACCTGACTTGGCTTATGTAGTCAACGTGTTAAGACAATTTATGTCTAAGCCACTTGAAGGCCACTGGAATGCAGCAAAGAATGTTTTGAGGTATTGTTATAGACATTTTTGTGCCTTACAACATTGAGCATGAAATGTCCATAATCCAAGGGATCCAAAGTCCCTAAAAGAGTTTTTCCTGCCCCTAAAGGAACAAGGTCAAACAATGACAGCTTCTCCCAGAAGTTCTCCACCAAAAACAACTCAGAAATAGTCAATTCAGGATCAATTCAGAGGCTCCACTAGCTGCCTGCGTTGAAATGCAGAGGCTACACTGGCTAGGTGCACTGCAACGCAGGTGGAAGCACTACCAGGGTGCGCTGAGCGGGAAATGACAAATGGCAAGCTCATTCAACGAGGTGGAAAGACCATGGAAGCTTCCAGAATCTTCTCCAATGACACTTGCCTCAATGAATTCGACTAGTGATGAGTAAGAGGCTCTCAACCTCCAAGTGGAAGCAAGAACTGACAGAGAGAAGCCACAAGTCAAAACATAAGCTGACTCATCCTCTCTGCTTACATCTATATATGGATCTCTCACCCAGCGGTTTAGGAGGCTGGAATTTTGTACTTTGCAGAGAATTGTTGTTGGTTTGAGATTGAGATTAGTACATTGGGTGATTTATGCTTTGTTGGGAGAGAGGAAGGGATTCCTTTGCTGGGAGGTAGATGCTGGATCGGGACTCACTTGGTTGTATCTCCTCTTGAACTTTATTATCATATCAATAAAGCTATTTGAGTTTCTCCTATATGCTTGTATATCAATGATGTTTTGTTATATTTGCATATTTAGTTTATATCTGATCCTAAACTAGTTATGAATGTAAATCCATGTCTTTTGTGTAGTTTTCCTCTCTTGTGATCTTGCAGGAACTGGGTGAAGCTGGACCAGTGAAAGAGCAGGAAGCGGGAAGCGAACAAAAGAGAGAGCGATTGGATCGAAAAACTAGCGGAAGACACCGGTTAGTTACATCCTTCTTTCTCTATTTACATCTCATAAAGAAGAATACTCAGATAGTTTTCCTTGTTTGTTGCTAGGGCACTATCACACCTTAAAGTGGGATAGGGGCATTCCGAATTGGATACTTTTCCCAACAACAAATTGGCGACTCCACTGGGGAGAGTATCTTGTTAGTTTATTTGTGTTTCTATTGCTATTCATTTCATAAACTCAAGAGTGTCGAATCGAACTGCATTTGCCATTCACAAATGCAAAGTAGAGATCAGCTACTCTAGTCCACTTACTGGGCCTGTTTATGATCTAAACAGCTGATCCACAAGTGCTCTAACAGCCCTTTTTGATAGATCTTAGTCCTCCTATAAATTGTCCCTCTAATTGTACCTAATTGATAGCTTTTATCCGGCCAAAAACCGTAGATTAAACTGCAAACCGTAACCCAGAACCCAGAAACAACTCTCATTTCTGCTTCAGCGCAGACTCTGTGAAGAGGTTCTGCATTTCAACACAGGTCCCGTGAAGGCTACCTACACTGAAGTTCAGTTTCCCTGTGCTGAGGGTGCGCTGATCAGTCTTTGCCTTGTGCAGCTGTGGTTCCCTGCTTCCTTTTGCTTAGTTTTATATCTGTTTTTTGCACCCTGTTATCAGTCAGTGTACCTATCTAAAACCCCTTTTCTTTGCCTCAATTCCGCCTCAGTTTTATAAAGAAACTATATTTGTTCTTTGTGTATTTGTTACATCATTTGCAGTTTCCCATTACAAAAGTAAACTAGTCATACTGTCGCCCTTAGATCTAGACCTGTCGTAAGTGTCGTTTTGATCTTAGGAGTGATTTTTGTTAGCTGTTCACAGTTGATTACGCTTTTACTTTTGTCTTTTGGTTTGAATTTATGCATTTCTAGTGTCAAAACAAGTAAATCATAAAGTGTCGTAATCGTCTTTTTGATTTCGAAAAAGGAACTTGTTTGTGTTTTTCACTTGAAATCAAATTCAAATTTGTACAACAGCTTTCTTTTTAGGCATCAATATTAAGAAAATGAAAACAAATACATGCATACATGCATTTTCATTTTGACAGTTTGTATGTTGATTTAGGGAAAAGTGCATTACTGTGTGCTCTATGCTCTTTGAGAAAAGATGGTGTCTTTCTTTTCCCCTTGTAGCTAGGATATTCATTTTTGAAAAGATATAAAAGCTTGCTTATCATCTTTAGACTGCATTTAGGAATTGTATCATACATCTCATGGTGATCCAAAAAGACAAACTTCTAAGAAAGATCAACCTAAAATAAATTGAATGAACTTAACAACGCTTTGTAACATAATGCACAACATAGAGGTCTAGGCTAGAGACGTGTTCCAGCGTCGCAAAACCTGGTCACTGGTCGCCTCACTGATGGTTGGGTGATTCCTCCTGAGAGACGATAAGTGCCAGTACGGATTGTGCTCCCACGTACCGTCGAGTATATATTGGGAGACCCCTATAGGAATAAAACCTTTATCCATAGGAAGCCGTGTCGGCGGCGCTACTGATCGCAATGCACTGAACACAGCATTCGGGAAGATTAACCGCTCGTACCCTAAAAAGTATTCTGTGGTTTTGCGAAAAGTTTGGCACACCCTCTACCTAGAACTCCAGAGCAGTTCCTTTTGGCCGTTTTCAGACTCTATAACAGAAAAATTCCATCCGAGCATTTGTCACTTCGGGCTCGTTAAAACATCGAAGGAGACTAGAGTCATCTTTAGCTTTTTCTTGACTCTTTAAAATTGAAAAAGCAAGTTGTGTCTAAAGCGTCTAAAAATTCATTTAATTCGGAAACACACTTTCCCCTTTTGTATTTTGGTTGATCGAGTAATCCGCAATCATGGAAGAAATTCAATTGAAACCCCATCATTCGCGGAGGCTTACGAGTCAACCGTCTTTGTCTCCAGAATCGAAAATAGTACGGACAAAGCGGACTCGTTTAACCGGTTCGAAATCTCCTATCAAAGTTAGAACAAGTGTTCCAACAACATCCGAGATTCCTGTTACTCCAAAAATTTCTGGAAACCCTGCCTCTATAGAAGAAGTTCAACAGCCACAGAGGGACAGTGATACTGATCCTAGTCCGAGAGCAAACACTTGCGTTACTGAACCAGTTCCATCTGTAACCGGTTCAGAGAGTCTTGCTCCTCAAACATCTGTCGCTATCGATTCAACCCCTTCTTCGGCACCAGAAATATTTTACGGACCTGACAGTCTTCCCCTTCCACCTGGTTTGATTGCAATAGAGGAAATTGTAGAAGATCCGCAAGCAAGTACTCCAACACATTTTGGAGTCGGGGTCACTCTATTTCCTTCGACATCAGAAGTTAGTCTTCCACCAGTGCAAGTTCCTGTAGAATCGCTAGGTGATCTTTTGGATAGACTCAAAATGTCTGAACAACCGTCAACATCTAGGACTGTGTCAAATGACACAGCGACGGCAGAACTCCCTGCCGTCACTCCGACAATGTTTGCCGGCGTACCATCTGTCCCGACTAGCTCACAACCGCTAGAAGGAGTCCATCCAGGGACTATTTCGACAGTGTGGTCTGTTCCTGTTTGTTCCTCCGGAATAATATCCGGCAACTCTTATGTTGAGACTCGACAAATTGATCCATTTGGAGGTCAATTTGGGCCATCTAGTCCCCAAGGGCAAACAATCCCCTTGAGTTCCGGATTACCACCGTATGGGGGGCAGTATGCCCTTTCATTACCCCCTCCGGGAGGATATCCATACGGGAGTTCTCAACAATATTCAGGTTATACTGGAGTTACGACAAGTGGTTGGGTACCTATACTACCCCAACAACCAAGAGTTTTGTATTCTATGCAACAATGTGTACCTATGTCGAACATCCCGACAACACCAGCTATTGTAACAGTGTCACAAGTTCAAACGATGCTTGTTGTATGTCAACCTCAGATTTCTCAAGTTGTAATGCAATAGCCCCTTGACCCTGTGACTCAACCATAATCGCCAACTGGTGGGGTGACACAGGTCCAAACGAGTACAATTACCCCACATCTTGGTTCGACGGTTAGTATAGCACAACAGAGCATGGCTTCACAACCATCGCTGGTGCAATACCAACAACCACAATTCCGACAAGTGTACCAAGGTTCTGAGCAGCAGATCTTTGTGAATAGTGGACAACCGTACATTCAAAACAGTCAAAATCAACCACTTTACAGTGGTCAAGTCCACCAGTCGTATCAGTCATACCAGCATCAACTACATTATGCTGGTATGCAAAGGCCAACTGCTCAGGAAATTCCATCGTACCCTGGGTATGCTTCACCTAACCTGAATCAACAGTTACCATTCGTGGCAACTTTAGAGTTACCCGATTTACACCGGTTAACAAATGATCCAATTGCTTACGCCCCTTGGTGGCCAGTGATTCCTCACAAACTTCCATCAGACATTCCTAAATTTAATGGAAATCCAGGTGAGGACCCATCGAATCACGTGATGACATTTCATCTATGGTGTTCATCAAACACCCTAAACGATGACTCGATAAGGCTTCACCTTTTTCAAAGGATGTTAACGGGTCCAGCGGCAAAATGGTATATTGAATTGCCTAGAGCTTCATTCGACAATTTCAGCACCTTAGCCATGACTTTCTTAACCCATTTTCAATTACCGATAAGGTATGAGACAGGAACGGAAATCTTAACCAACTTCAAACAGACAACGGCCACTCACATATCTGATCATATACATGAGTGGCGACGTCGTCATAGGATGGTAAAAACGTACTTTCCCGATCAGCTATTAGCTGAATGGTTTATCAAGTCGTTACTTCCTGCCATAATGGAAGATGTGGCGAAGGGGGGAGTCGTAACGGAAGAGCAAGTTATCGCTCGTGCGCAATATCTAGACTTGGTCTATACTCAGTCTGGCACGCTCTATGACAAAATACCTGACGCCCCTAGACCAGAATTCTCAATTCCTCCTCCTCCTAGATCAAATATTGACTCTCATGCCAGCGATGGCGTGATTGGCACGACAAACGCGAAATCGACAAAGGCTTCGTCCAAGAAAGCCCGTAAGATTTCAGATCAAAATGCAAAAGACAAAATTCTTGCTTCGGAAGTAAATGTCGTATCAGCAGATAAGGGCAAAGAAACCAAACAACCAGGAAGCATGAAGAAACAAAGCAAAGGGAAGAAGAAGAAACAAGGAGAGTCATCTCCTAAAAAAACTTCTTCAAACCCTCCTGGAGATAGGAAACAAAAATATCCATGCATGATATGCGATGAGGATCATCGGACTTTACAATGTCCATACAAAGTTGAGCTTAAAAGATTCTTTAAGAGTTCGCAAATCTCAGCTGTGTTAACTGATCCGTTTCCAAATCCAGGCACAAATCTGGTTGATAGTGGAAATGCTTCCCCGTTGCAAGTGCTAATTTTGTCGATTTCCAAGCAACAAAATGATGCTTTGATTTTGACAAGGAACAAAGATTACGGGAATCCGTAGCTATCGAATGACAAAGGTAAAGATCAACCAAGTAGTTCGACAACAACTTCGACAGAAGTTGTACCACCCATCATTCTTGAATTAACAATAAAACCGCCAAAGGGAGTAGTACACAAGTCGACATTTAATCCTCGCGCCAGAGCAGCGCAACATTATAACATAGTGGAAGATTTGGCCCAATCGCCATCCACTATGTCGACTCTTGAAGTACTACAAAATTGTCCATCCCAAAGGCAGGCTTTGTTATCAGCCATTGGTGGGGTTGATCCTAAGGATTCCAATCTTATATCCTTCAACCACAAAGGATACGATCCTCAGTTACCAGCTCAACTAGCTTTCCTTATTCAAGTGAAAGCCCTCAACAAAACTGTTCACCGAACAATTATTGATGAGGGGGCATCTACATGTATTATGTCGATGAGTTGCTGGAAAACATTAGGATCTCCAACCTTGTCGCGATCTCCGACGACATTAAAAGCATTCAAAGGAAGGACATATACCCCATATGGTATCCTAAATAACTTGAAGGTTGAACTAGGGGGGAAAAACAGTAGAAATAGATGTTGAAGTCATCGATGGAAATCTTGATTACAATATCTTGCTAGGAAGACCATGGATATATGCTATGGCAGCTGTGGTGTCAACCTATTTTAGAAAGATCGCATTCCCCTTTCAAGGGGGGATTACGATCGTCGACCAACAAAACTTCCTCCCCAATGGTTCACAAGTTAGAGGAAGCATTCCCATGATCCATGGAAGCCCCCATTCGCTTCAGAATATCGGAGTAGGCCTACTGAAAGATCCTATACTAATGGGAACTTTCACTCTTCCACCTCCAATTGATTTGGCGGATGTAGCATCGATAGGTACCTGCAATATGATATCTTCCACGAAGATCTCAGAAGATGATATCAACATGGATCATGCAATGGTTTTGCCCCCAAGCCCAATAGAAATATTGTAGCAATCAACATTTCGGGCATGGGAGGCGAACCCAAATCAACGCTCATCAAGCGTTTGGGTAGATAGGTCTAGAGAATATGGTACCCCTTTAGATCCTTGGTCGAGAGTGCATGGAACCGACGAAGGAATTCTACAATCAATGTTGATTGAAGGGACACCATGGAATGATTGCCACCATCGTTCCCTTCTTCCAGAATATGAAGAAGATACTCAAGATGACCTTTATCACCCTTCAGTTTTTGAATTCCTATCAAATACTATAAATACGGTGGATTCCGAGAGAAACTTATCCAATATTGAAGAGACTATAGCCATACATATCTTGACTAAAACGAATGTTGTAGAGAATATTTATGTCGGCAAAGGTTGTTCTCCTTCAGAACTGGAAATATATAATGCTCTTTTTCGCGAGTTCAGAGATGTCTTTGCTTGGTCATATGATGAGATGCCAAGCATTGACTCGAGTATCGTTGAACACGAAATTAAGATGTATGCAAATGTCAAACTGGTACGACAATGGCTCAAGCAGGTGCACCCCAAGAAAGCCGCTGCCATTAAGGCAGAAGTTGAAAAACTTCTCCATGCTGGTTTCATCTACCCGGTTCCTCTAACCGATTGGGTATCGAATATTGTCCTTGTTATGAAGAAAAAAGGGACAATTAGAGTGTGTGTCGATTATAGGGATGTAAACCAAGCTTGTCCAAAAGACAACTACCCTACACCCTTCATCGACCAAATAATTGATGAATGCGCTGGATGTGAAATCTTTTCATTCATGGATGGATTTTTCGGGTATAATCAAATAAATATCCGCCCACAGGACCAGTCAAAGACTGCATTCATTTGTCCGTGGGGCACATTCGCATATCGAAAATTACCCTTTGGTTTAAAGAACACAGGGGCGACGTTTCAGAGGGCAATGAATTATTCCTTCCATGACATCAAGAACATCGTTCAACCATACCTCGATGACCTTCCGGCTCATTCACGAAAGCGGACTGATCATCCGCAGCATTTAAGAGCGATATTTCTGCGTTGCCGACACTACAAGATACGACTCAATTCACACAAATGTGTATTTTGTGTCAGTTCTAGTCGTTTACTTGGCTTTGTAGTCTCCAAGGATGGGATTCGTCTCGACCCTTTCAAGGTCCAGGCAATCATCAATTTGCCTCCACCTTCGAATTTGCTTCAGATTCAGAAACTCCAAGGGAAAGAAAACTTTCTGAGGAGGTTCATTCGAAATTACGCAGAACTTGCTAAAGGTTATACGCGTCTTTTGAAAAAGGAGGTGCCCTTCATTTGGGATCAGGTTGCGCACCCTCCTTTGATGCTTTAAAGGATTCCTTAATAAAAGCATCATTAATGTACGCCCCCGATTATCAAAGAGATTTTAACCTGTATCTGGCTGCAGCAGATACAACCATCGCAATGGTTTTAGTTCAAGAAGTCGACGGAATTGAACACCCTATATATTATTTAAGTAGAAACTTAAATGATACAGAAAGCAAATATTCTTAGGTTGAAAAACTAGCGCTTGCAGTTGTTCAAGCGATACAAAGGTTTCGACATTATGTCCTCTTTCGGAAAACTACCATTCTATCAGATTACAACCCCGTGACTTATATATTGTCGCGACAGTTGCTGGGGTGCAAATATTCAAAATGGATAGCAATCCTTCAAGAGTTTGATCTGGAATTTGTAAAATCCAAATCAAAGAAAGCTCTAGTTTTCGCAGAATTATTGTGTGATCTCCCATCGTCGTCCAACGATGAAACATCCGAAGAATCAATCGTGGACGAGAATTTGTTTCTGATATCTACAAGCAATGAGTGGTATGGAGATATAATAATTTATCTCCAAACCCAAAAGTTCAGGCCAAATACCTCTCACTCTGAACAAAAACGTATATGATACCAAGAAAAAGACTACATGATCGTCGGTGATACGCTTTACCATCGTGGTATCGATACGGTTCTGAGGAGGTGCCCCACCCATGAGGAAGCTGAAAAAGCCCTGAATGAGTGTCATTCAGGCGCGTGTGGGGGGCATCAATCTGGATATGCTACAGCAAAAAAAAATCTTACGAGCAGGATACTTCTGGCCAACCATGTTCAAAGATTGCATAACCGCAGTCAGAAGTTGCCATGCTTGTCAAATTTTTGATAGAAAAACTAGAAAACCACCCGCACCTTTACAGCCAATAGTAGCTGTTAGGCCTTTCGCCAAATGGGGCATCGATTTCATGACATGTAACCCCACCTCGACCCGAGGGCATGGGTATATTATAGTCGCCGTTGACTATTTTACCAAATGGGCCGAGGCGATGCCTACATTAGATAACACTGGTGAAATAGCTGCCCTTTTCTTTTTCAATCATGTAGTCGCCAGGTTCGGCGTACCACAGGCTATAGTTACAGATCATGGATCGCATTTTCACAATCACATGATGGTTTAATTAGCTGCCAAGCTAGGGCTATCTCACGACAGCTCTACTCCGTATTATCCGCAAGCCAACGGACAAGTTGAAGCGATCAACAAGGTCCTGAAGCGTATGTTGCAAAGGATGATCGGGGTTCACAAAAGAAGATGGCACCTAATCCTGTACTCAGCCTTGTGGGCTTACCGAACATCGGTAAGGAATGCGACCGGGTTCACACCTTTCCAACTATTATATGGCCTGGAAGCAGTCTTACCAGTCTAGTGCGAAATCTCGTCTCTTAAACTCGCGATCGATCTCCTCCCCGGAACTTCAGAAGAAGAGGCCTGTTTCTTGGAATTAATCCAATTGGATGAAACCCTTCGCGATGCCGCTTTAGCTAACGAAGACCACAAGAAACGAGTCAAGGCACAGTTCGACAAAAATGTCAAACCCTGTGTCTTCTCAGAAGGTGACTTGGTCTTGCTTTACGACCAAGAATCCGATAAATTTGGAGCAGGTAAATTTAATTCTTTATGGATGGGCCCCTATACTGTTAAATGAGTGTTAGCAAAAGGAGCCTACGAGTTAATGGATTATGACAGAATTCCACTGGCGCAACCTCGTAATGGGTTGTACCTTAAGCGTTACTATGCTTAAATAGTAACCAATATGCTTTTGTTGTATTTTGTTTTCGCTAAAGTGGTTGTTTTGGTCGAGTAATCCACCTTTTTACATTTATTGCAGATGTCAAACCTTTTGGAGACATGTGTGGGATATGCCGACGGAGCGAGTCGTAGTTCGCGGAACCTATCCTCCGCAGCCTGGGCCATTTTTGATCCAAGCGGCGAGTTAGTAAGTTTTAGAGGTGTATGTATTGGTCAATCAACGAATAACATCGCTGAATATAGCGCGTTGATAGAACTGCTCTCTGATGCCATCACCCATGGTATATGACGACTAATCGTCAGGCTAGACTCACAACTCATAATACTACAACTCAATGGTATATATTCTGTCCGAAATCCAGCCATTTATCGCATGTTCCTAAGGGTTAAGATTTTGGAAAGAAAATTTGATTTGATTCAATATCAACATATTTCCAGAAACTTAAACACATTAACCGACTCATTATCAAACTATGTGTTAGATAGACATTTGTGACATTTATAAAAAGAAACACATCATCAATGTTTTACATGTGGATCACATAACTCAACCAGAATAAAACCCTGAAAATCAAAATATATATAAGCTGTTTATGGTTTAAAATCAAAACTAGACCATGTTATCGAGCAGTTTTAGCACATAGTTCATGCTCGTTAAAAAATAAACATAAGATCGAGCAAGTGTTTCAACCCGCATTTAAGCTTGTTAAAAATTGAACTACCCTCTGGTAAATAACCACCGTGAATGTAACATTAGCAGCCATTAAAGCCTTGGTCGTGTTTGCACCGTCACCTCCACTTTTCCATTGGCCGATCATTCACCTCCATTTGATTGTTTACCCATTTTGAGGAACAGCTGCGAAGAGTGATTTCACTAGCCATCCTTGTGACACTACCGTGATTGGAAAATTCCAAACCTTACCTGGAATCAGCTGCTAACCCGTTTATCACTCGTTCCTCAAAAGACGAGTCTTCTTTAAGCTCTTTTCATCTGACTCGTAAAATATGAAAAGATTGCCGAGTTTTGGCCTTCCAGCTCGTTAAAGCAACTGGAAGTGCTATCCCTCCTCTAGATTTTAATCTTTTTGGACCTGAGGGATTATTGCACAAAAAGATCGAGCGCTTTTTTTGTTCGGCTCGTTAAAACTATCGAAAAATCATCCCTTCTGTATTGTTTTATACTTTTTTAGACTTAAGGGATTAGATGACGAAAAAGGAACTTTGGAGTTATCTTTACATACCTTTTCAGACTCTCTAAAATTGAAAAGGACCGAGTTATCTTTGTCGTTAGACTCGTTAAAAAACATTAATAGCGACAAACTTGTCTTTAGACAAGAACGAGTTTCACTATCGCTACGCTCGTTAAAACATAGCGATGGGTTTGCCCGAAGAGCAAATTATAGAACAAGCATATGTTATCCTCCTCAAGCTTGACAAAAATAAAGAGGTACTGGTCAGAAATGACTAGGGAAAATTGGGAAGAAACTCAAAGAACTTTTATTGGTAGCAAGTCGCTCTTGAACATGACACTTCCACTCCGTGCCTGAGTTGGGTTGGGTTGTTTCATTCACCGGTCAGATCACCATGGTCTCGCCATACCATCCACCTTTGTGGTAAATGCTACCAATCCATCACACAAGTGTCGTTGATATGTTCAAGAGAAGTCATCCAGAGAAGTCAACCATGTCCCATCCACTACCATACATTATCCTTCATCCTTTCATGACCGCCACCCTGAACCATATATCATCAGATCGTTTTCACCTCCATCAAAATCATTTGCTCCGTTCCATGTCACTGATGTGGGATACATTAAGGCCCTCCTTTGACGTATCACTTCTTGTCGACATCAGCTCATTATCCAAGAAGTTGATCTGGGAACACCCCTTTCAGTACTTTGAAGCTTGCATGCCTCAATGGCAAGTTTCTCACTTTTGGCGACAGGTATACATCAATGACCTTCGACCGAAAGATTTTGCGTGGTGTTCGACGCCAAGTCCTTTATTCACACCACGTGAATTGTACTGCAGTACCTTGAGGGTCATTATCATTATCGGTGACTCCTCTCGCGCTTGTTAACAGTTTACATCATTGACTGGTAATCAAGCGATGTCTTTCCATGTTCGACTTCAGAACATTTCTCACATGGATCGACTTGTACTTAGAGTGAAGATCGGACGAGATTGAAGACCCCGGATCTAGTTTCATCCATCCGGGTTGCGATATATATTCAGGAAGAATAAAGACATTGACATGTACAGCATTACAGCACAGATGATCATCCTACCAAAAGGATGATGATTTCATCAAAATCATCAGTCTACCATCACACGATTGTCTGTTCTATGTACAAAAAAATGAATTTATAAAGCTGAGCATGGGAATGCCCGCCTCAGCTAGATCATGAGAGCAGTATGAAAAATAATGTATTGTATTGTATCTTATTACAGGTCTCCTCCCAGCATTGGAAGAACTTCGGATCCTCCTAATAAAGCATTTCACCCGATAAACGGCCTCATACTTTAGGGGGCAACTGTTATAGACATTTTTGTGCCTTACATCATTGAGCATGAAATGTCCATAATCCAAGGGATCCAAAGTCCCTAAAAGAGTTGTTCCTGCCCCTAAAGGAACAAGGTCAACCAATGACAGCTTCTCCCAGAAGTTCTCCACCAAAAACAACTCAGAAACAGTCAATTCAGGATCAATTCAGAGGCTCCACTAGCTGCCTGCATTGAAATGTAGAGGCTACACTAGCTAGGTGCACTGCAACGCAGGTGGAAGCACTACCAGGGTGCGCTGAGTGGGAAATGACAAATGGCAAGCTCATTCAACGAGGTGGAAAGACCATGGAAGCTTCCAGAATCTTCTCCAATGACACTTGCCTCAATGAATTTGACTAGTGATGAGTAAGAGGCTCTCAACCTCCAAGTGGAAGCAAGAACTGACAGAGAGAAGCCACAAGTCAAAACATAAGCTGACTCATCCTCTCTGCTTACATCTATATATGGATCTCTCACCCAGAGGTTCAGGAGGCTGGAATTTTGTACTTTGCAGAGAATTGCTGTTGGTTTGAGATTGAGATTAGTACATTGGGTGATTTATGCTTTGTTGGAGGAGAGGAAGGGATTCCTTTGCTGGGAGGTAGATGCTGGATCGAGACTCACTTGGTTGTATCTCCTCTTGAACTTTATTATCATATCAATAAAGCTATTTGAGTTTCTCCTATATGCTTGTATATCAATGATGTTTTGTTATATTTGCATATTTAGTTTATATCTGATCCTAAACTAGTTATTAATGTAAATCCATGTCTTTTGTGTAGTTTTTCCTCTCTTGTGATCTTGCAGGAACTGGGTGAAGTTGGACCAGTGAAAGAGCAGGAAGCGGGAAGCGAACAAAAGAGAGAGCGATTGGATCGACAAACTAGCGGAAGACACCAGTTAGTTACATCCTTCTTTCTCTATTTACATCTCATAAAGAAGAATACTCAGATAGTTTTCCTTGTTTGTTGCTAAGGCACTATCACACCTTAGAGTGGGATAGGGGCATTCCGAATTGGTTACTTTTCCCAACAACAGGTATCTACAAGGTACTGTAGATTATGGAATTATTTACACTGACTCTTTTGATGTTAGACTGGCAGGATTTGTAGATTTAGATTGGCTAGGAAATGTAGATGATCACAGATCTATAACAAGTTATGCATTCAGTCTTGGATCTAAGGTGATCACTTGGAGCATCAAGAAGCAGAACATAGTCACCTTGTCCTCAGCAAAAGTAGAGTATCAAGCCATGTGTGTAGCAATGTGCGAGGTGGTTTGGTTGCGGAGACTTCTCCAGGCTGTTGGAGAAGAACAGACAATCGCATCAACAATCAGATGTGATAATCAAAATTCAATCAAGCTGGCCAACAATCCGGTGTTTCACAAAACAAGAAACATATTGGTACTGAATTCCATTTTGTAAGGGAGAAAATGCAATCTAAACAAATTCATCTAGAATATTGTAATACATGTGATAATACACCCAAATGATTCAGAATGCCTCATTAACAATAATATCATGCACGTGCAGGTCCTTTTAACTTCCCCATGCGTCGCAGTGGCCCCTGTTACCTGTGTTGCTGCTCCTTTTTCAATAGCCTTGGTCTACTCTGTGGCTACCTTCGCTGCCCCTCGGGCGGCCCTTACCTATGTGGCCAACTGTTCGTTGCGCTTTTGTTGGGCTAAGATCTTGGTGGCATCTATTGCTTTTGCACTGCTATTCTATCTTACTCTGCTAGATTCAGGGAGTGCCACTCAGGAGGCCATGATTCGAGAACGGAAAATATGGCATCATTAATTGTGATGAAAGGAAGCTTGGTCTAGTTCTGAGCCAGATCCTTACGCGCCTTGATATTCACATCGTGCATATCCACCTTGAAGTCTGCAAAGCTCCACAATTTGTTGTACACTGTGGGGGATAGGTGTGGCCTCCTGTTAATCCACATGTAGACGTTCACCTCCATGAGCACCCAGAAGATCTTAGTATCGCAGATTCGTGTGGCATCCTTCATAACCCAGAGCGATGCATATTTTGCAGCCTCACGCAAGTCCTGTTCAATATGAGGGAACTGACTGTCCTCAGGTAGTTCCCCTGTCACCAATAAAATAGACAAGAGCAACCACGCGTAGTGGAAGGTCTTGCCTTACTCTTGAGCTTCCTTGCAGTTAATTAGGAATTCTTCGTAGAGGAACTCGACCCAGTTGAATTGGACCCCCTCCGCACATTGTTCTGCCAGCGCAACTACCGGCACTGGTACCTCATCTCCGCGACATTTTCTCATCACCTTCCTGGCTAGGAGTTGGGTATCTATGTGCACCCCTTTATCTTTAATGCTACTGATTATGTAGCCCCTCTTCTTCTTTTACAATTTTTACTTCTTTCCAAATCTCCACTTTTGTCGGCTATCTTCATGGGGTCCTTTGCCTTACAGGGAAGCCGAGAAATCCTATCGATAAGATCTGCCATGATGGGAATAGGCTCTTCTAGCCATAAGTACCCATCATGCACTAGACAAAGCAACTACCTCATGACAATAATTGTGATAGGTGTACGGTGAAAGTGTGGAATCCATAGTAAGTGGAGTAGTTCGGCCTTCTCCACACCGCGCAACCATTTCTGCGGCTCTAACATTGTAACTGACCCCTCTTTGCTCTGTTTCATGAGGTTCTCAGTCTCTAAATCTGGGAAATTCTTGCTATTCGCGAGGTCCCAGCCTTCAAACTTCATTGTTGGCGCGCGGCCTAGGGCCGAGCCCTCAAACAGAATTCCATCTAGGAGGAGTGGGATTTAGAGTGCACTCTTAGCAGCATCCAAATCCTTGGGTACCTTAGCTTTCCCTTTCCATGGAGGAACGTACTTGGGCAAATTTTGTTGTAGCGCGCACAGGCTAGATGTCTTCTTCCATTTGTTCATCTGCCTCTATCTCATCTATGAGAGCCTGTAGGTCCTCCTCCTCATGATCTGTCTCAATGGTGACAACCTTGCCCTTTTCTTCCATGGAAATTTTACCAAACCGCAGATTTCGTGGGGACATGTGAACTAGTCATGCTGCCTGTTTATCCTTTTTGGTTCTCAGCATCTGAGGAGATTTCCGAATTTCCGGTGCATCCCCAACCTGCACCATAGTGTTTTGTGTGGCATCCTCGGTGCTAGTCTCTGCAAAACCCACACCTCTCCTGGTAGTTGTCATCTTGTTCTAACTATCTGTGGTTGTTCGCAAACTTGGGGGCTCAAATATCGCTTCGCACTCAACACTCTGTGCTCTTCGAAGTAGCCCAAATCTCAAATGAACAAGTGTTGTCTCGTGGCTATTCCTCCGAGTTTTATAGTGTCTTTTGAATTTGAACTCGACTGTTCGCCCCACTTCTATTTCATTAATGCATTCTTGGTGGCGGATCGTCCCAAATCTAGCTCTTAATTCATTTCTTAATTGTCCGCCGCCCGCTCCCTTTTGCCTTAAATTGGACATCTCGTCATGAACAATTGCTCCAATAGTTACTTCCCAGTCTACCTACGTGACAACACAGACCCCCATGTGCCAGTGTGACCCTTGTGTCATGCTGTTTTTGTGCGCACCTCCCTCACCATGTAGCCCCAAAACACACTCTTTTAGATCTTACACTCTCTTTAAACTGTCTGGAGTGCTCAGATTGTGCTCCCTACGGCTAATCAGGTGGTTGCATCACCTATGTGAGACTTCAAACCACCTTCCAGCGTAGCCCGAAGCACTACTCAATTATCTGTGTAACCACCGACGCTATGCGTTCTACCATATGTAGTGCGCTCCCCTCGTTACTGCGTTTGGTGAGGTGCGTTTGTAGCCATGGAAACAAAGTCATAAATTCATGGTGACATTCTTCTAATGCAGTGGTATGATCACCTGTATCTTGCCTTGTCATCCTTGGTTTATCGGCGAGACATGCCTACATGATCTCGTTTTCTAGCCTCTTGATCTCAGTGTCCATCAAAATGCTTTTCTTCTTCAATTGTACCCGGTCTTCTTCGAGTTCGCGAAGTCTAAGTTTCCCTCGTCGAATGGCTTCCTGAATCCTTATATGGTCGTCCTCACGTAGTTGTGTGATTCCTTCATCCTGGTCTTTGCACACTGCCATAAATGTGGGAGCTATTATGTGTGGATTCCTTTTGGTATTCGCTTCAGAAATTTGGGTTCCTACTCTATTTCACACCTTTGGAATCATCTTCGTGCTCAGGTTTTTGTACATGGTCCTATAGGCCCATCGAACTGCTAGCACACGCAGGTCCCAATCACTTCATCTCGCCTGTTGAACCTTGTTCAGTCCTCCACACACCCTATCAAGTGCCTCATTGTGGAGAATTGGTAGCACATGTCACCTATCCTGCTGTTGTGGTTTCTTCCAATTCTCCAGGCTGGGGTTGGTGTGTGCTTGTGTGAACTGTACAGCGTATGTTTGTACCCATCGAGAAACGTGGGCACATAAGTTATTCCGCACCTGCTAATTGGCTTTCGTTCAGAGATGGGGTTTTCCAAAATGTAGGCGCATCATCCTTCTGCATCCGCATCAGTCCTCACAAGTTTCTTGATGTGTACCCCACCATCGTGCCAGTGTTGCACGCAGCACCCACTTCAGAGCATCAAACTGCTGTTGTTATGGAACTATTCTTTCAAATTTGTTTAGGAATCCATCCACTGTTGATACTCCATCATATGCTGGTAGCTCCCTTGCTTCTGTTGTTACACAACGCAATGACCTAATCATCATTTTGCATATCAATGTTGTTACTTCGTGCAGCCGATTGTGCCATCGCTCTATCTCTTCGTTTGAATCCTAAGTGTAGGAGCTTTCAGGCTCCCACGAAATCCTTCCATCTATAGTCAGATTCACCCAATCCTCTTCTTGTGAAGTTATCTTATAGATACAATAGATATCATCATCACTATTGTCATCGTGGACCAATTTAGTGTATCATGTTCCTTCGGCTGGGTCCAGCAGTACTACTACGCGTAGTGACTTTTTCTTAAAGATCATTTTTCACTTCTTCAGACTTATGGCTCAGTTAATATCGGTAGCCAGTCTATTCCTAGCGGCGCGGGATAGGGATTTCTATCATTGACAATCTCTATCACTTCAAAATCTTCCTCCGCTCTCGTGCCTTCAATATCGACTGTCACCCCATGCAATCTTCCCATGGGAAAAATATTCTTTTGGTTCACCATTCATAAATGAATAGGGGATCACTGTAACAAAGGTCTTTCCATGCATTCCCATGTTTGATTTGGTAGTACATTCACGTCCGAACCTAGATCCAGGATTACCTGATCCATTTCGTACTCTCCTATATGCATAGTCAACCTCATCTCCCTTCCTGTGCACAATGCATTCTTTCCAAGTTTTCGGACCATGCACGATTCTCGTGACCTTGCGCACCTAGTGATAAGTTCTTGTAGTCCTTTGACTACCTTGCTGTCTCGCAACAGCTTCATGCATGTCTCCAAAAATATTGTGAGCATTGAAGGATCCATCCCTGGTTCTAGTTGATCCTTATTACCTGAAGTGGAGGCCTTCGTGAAGCTCTTCTTAGCTTCCATGAATGTCTCCTTTGCGCGTTCTAAGTAAAACTCAGGTTCCTTTGTAGGAGCCTTGCAAACTCACGCGTTGTCTTTTGGCTACTTCCCTTTATCATCTCCCATGCCCATACCACTCCTCAGCATCATGTTTACATTTGGGTCTTCTTCGTGTAGTTCAAATCTCATCATTTGTAAATTCTGGGTCGGAGGGGGCTGGAGTACCCCCTTTTTGTGCATCTTTACTATCAGCGAAAGGAAATCTTCTCCCTCATGATCAAACTAATTACATTACCAACATGATATCCTAGTTGGGTTTGTACAATTGCGGGCATAATGTCGTGGCCCTCCGAAATTGTAACAAATTATGTGGCCGCGACCCCTTCCTGGTCCAATTCCACCTTGACCCTGACCACACCCCTAAAACCCAGTGCACGCCATCCCTGTATTTGAGTTGAGGGCTCGTGTTTCGGCCTACACCCTATAGGCAAGAGTCTGATCCATCATTGTTTCATAGCTTCGGTAGGTGCATTCGTCATGGACTACCAACCTATAGAAAGTTCAAAATAATTGTTGGGATGTTTGCGTATACTTCTACATCAGATGACAATTACTCGTGGCATGTTTTCCTCCTATCTGGAAGATCACACACCATAATGCAGACATCGTGCTCGTCCCTGCCTATGCCTCCAGTCTTAATAGCATTTGGCCCCCCTGCCAAGTAGTTCGCAAACACTGGACAGTGGTCCTCGTCATGCCCTTGGACTTTGCATTTTATGCACCATACTTCCTCGCGTACCTCCGACCGAGTTGTCTTGTCCTGTTACAAAATTTGCATTTCCAAACACAGATTCTACAGTTGCGCGTGGATTTGTTGGACTCCCAACCTAGGGTCCTGTATAGGGGTCTCATGAAATCTCATTGCCATCTCCAACGCTTCAGCCTAGGTGGAAATTTTTTGTTGTGACAACGTCCTCTTTAAGTGTAGCATAAGTGAGGCCACAAACCATGCGCGATGCTGTGCGTCTGTTAACGTCATATTGGCTTTACAGATTGTACTCTTCAGCCTTTGGTCCAGATCTTAGGGGGTCTTGCCCAGGAGCATTCCGATCTCCTTAAACCCGATGATTGATTGTGTCTCTGATTTTGGCCTACTAAATTCCCTGTTCAGCACGGTCTGGATCTCTACAATTTGTGCGTTTGGTTGGTCATTAGAATTCTTGATGTACCATGTTAATGTGCGATCCTACGATGTACTCACCAGTGTAGCCGTTTTAATATTATCATGCATGACACCTTATGCTTCCCATATTACTCTTATCACGAACCAGAATTGGTAAGAATCTTCATTTCCTACTCCTCTCAATACCGACAGTTTGATCGCACTCGCATACTAAACTGCGGTGGGGGAAGAGGTGGAGTGGGTGGAGATAGAAGTGAGGGGGGTGCAATGGGTGGCAGTATCAGTGGGGGTGGTAAATGTGGAATTCTTTGTCTTATCAAATTGACCATTCTTCTCGGATAAAATTTCGCGAGCTCCTCCTTGCTTTCCCGCGAGGGTGAAATTAAGGGACTGTTTTCCAACTCCCCACTACTTCCACTTCTGTAGATCTTCCCGCTCCTAGCCCTTTGAGAAGACATTGCTCTGGCTCACTATAGCTGATGGTTGTGTCTACCACAAACTCAGTGATGAATCCTCCTATTATTCGATCAAGCCAGTGGTCCATAGCTCACGCTATCTTATCTTCTGATGCCTCTAGCCTGTGCATTAGTTCCGAAGTCCACACTATTGGTTTGTCGAGCCTACACCTTCCCTCACTATCTGCTAACTTTGCAATCCACTGATACAACTGAGATGGAAAAGATGCAAAGAAAATATCATGGATTTCAGTATACAAGTCGTGCTCCGGCCACTGTTCCTTAGATACTCATGGATTTCTGTTCTTCTGTGCCATGAACTTGTGAATCTTCTTGTCCAAACACTCTTCAATTTCTTTCTTTGTTGAATTCTAGTGGCATGACATCAGACATCCTTTATGCAGATCCTGGTCCCAACAAAAAAACCATTTGTTGGCTTCTATGGGCCTGACCCAGGTTCGGAGGTCAATTAGCCAAGAAAATCCCAGTACTACCAGCCCTTTCAACAACATTTCATGGAGCGTAGACTGAGGTCTCACCCGAAGTAGTATGGGAGGGTGCTAGAACCAGGTTTCCAGTACACCTTGGGGATGTTTGATGGGCTTCTAGAGGTTTGTTGTCTAACACGTTGCTACGCACACTTGTTAGTCCTTCGCAACCTGTGCTGTTGTTTTCGCGTAGCCCTACTCAGAGTGCAACACGTATAACACCCAAGTTCCTTGCTAATGAACGATTTCTTAGCTTGTGTGTGTAAGATGTATGGTTATTACAGGATATTCGACAATCATATCAGTGCGCGTGATACATAAACTAATACAAACATAAAGAAGATAATGCACAGCGAATACATAGAAATAAAAATAAACTTCTCTTTATTAATCTTCAATCTCACTTATAAACTCGACACTGCCCTGTGCACTCAGCTGCAGGGGTCCGCGCACTGAGTTGCAGATTCTACTAGGCCTTTGTGCACTCAACTGTAGAGCCTCTTCCTACTACTACGACCCAATACACTTAGAATCCTACTCTAAGCTTGAACCATTCCTTCGCTACTCACTCTATCCTCTCCTCCCCTTTCAACTTAGAGCCTCACTCTATTTATACAATCCCATGGACATGACTTTACATTACATTACATTACTTTAGGGCAGACATCCCTATGGCTTAACCTCTACTTCGCGCTCCGCACCTACAATTTGTGGAGTTTTACAAAACTTTTGACCAAAACTTGGGCTTTGAGCCCCAAAACTTGCTGTGGGGGGATTCCATGCCCAACAACTAAATTTTTCATATATATGACTATTAGTAGCTAATTTAAAGTATTTGATAATTTGGCTGAAATTCAGTCATATTTCTTTGGTTATTAATTGGTTTCAAGTGATGATTAAATTTTTCATATATATGTCTATTAGTAGCTAATTTACAATATCTTATAACAAGACCAACAATTTGGTCATATTTGTTTGGTCATTAATTCATTTTCTAGGGTGTTCATATAGTAATATATTTTGTTGCATATTTGGGAATTAATTGTGACAATTAATGAGTAAATAAATGACTAAATTAATAACCAAATTAATGACTAAATATACTACTAGATGATAAAATTGAGACAACCAATTAATGACTAAGCTAAAAATGGCTAAAAGTTCGTCGCATTATAAGATACTATAAATTAGCTAGTACAATTAGCTACTACTGGTCACCGATTGAAAAATCATCGTTTATATGCAAATTTTAGTCATTTTTTTGTAACTAATTAGCCATTTTGTACTAGTGGAATGGAAATCAAGTGAAGGAGAGTCATAGGGCCGTAAAGCCAACTCGAGCATGCAAAGATGGGATTTTAGAATGCAAATTTGTGTAGTGAGAGGACTAGTAAAGTGGTGTAGTTGGGAGTAACGTGAGATGGATGGGAGGTTTTATTTTCCCTCCCACATGAACTAGACTACCAAGAGGGAATGTGTAGGGTCGGGTTGGGGAGAAGTCAAAGAAGTGAAAAATTTAGTGGAAATAAGAATTGCAAGGGAAACGAAGAGATGAGTACTTCATGGTCACGAGTTTGTCAGTTGGTGGGAGTAAAAAGTCTATGTGCCAAAGTGCAGAGTTCAAATGAAATGATGGATAGAGGAGGAGCATTTATAAAAGAAATGTGCATGTGTGAGGAGAGTGGTTTCACCTGGAGGGTGCTTGTGTAGTGGGTTGCATGTGACGAGGACCAAGTGGAGGTTTCTAATAAATGTTGCACAGGAAGAAAGGTTGCATGTGACCTACTTATGTGAGGTCATAGACGGGGATACGAAGGGGGCTAGGTTGCGTGCAACTCGCTCAAAGGTAAGCTTGCAAGGAGAGAGTGTGTTGGGTTACAACTCATGCCTAAATCGAAATCACAAGTCACAAACTAGAAGGGGTCTCAAGATTGTTGATTTCCTTCAATGTGATCATGTGACCATGCCACCCGAAGATAACTTAATGTTTAGAGTGACGGTTTCATGCGATTTAGAGGAGGGATAAGTCACAAATTTCAACAACAAAGCTTAACGTAAGGTCTCGTAGTACGACTAGCGACCTATAAGAAAACTTATGCTTTTGGCCGTGAAAGTTAAAATTTCCTCAAATCCCAGAAGAACCCGGTGATCCAAGAGAGCATGAAATGTCATTGGATGCCATAGACAAAGGACGAGAGTCCACCATGGGAGGTTCTCCAAAATTTTGGAATGGGAAAAATTTTCGGATTGTTGTGGAGGCTACAACACACTCCTATGGACACGTTTCCAAAGCTTGCTTAATGCATATTGATCTCTCCCTTATTGTCAAGTTTAGCATTCAAAGGCAACATTCCATTAGTGTAACAAACGTGTAATTTTTTTTTTTAAGTGAATAGGTTTTAACTTTAAGAATTTTATTGTTTTCTATTGCGAACCTGTTTGAATTGCTCGTTATTTCATAGCAAATTTCAAATGAATTATTTAGGTTTGTGTTTGGCTTACTAATTTTTATTTTGAGATTTGTGAATCTTATCAAACGGATTCCACAGAAGCAACATACTTCGAATTTAATCAGTTTTAATCACCAAACCCTATAACGTAAAATACAACTATTAAATTTCTTATACTAATGATATCAATATTTATAATCTATTTGAAAATCTATTTATTTATATTTTTAATTCAAATAAAAATATAGAAAAATCAACAAATACATTAATTTTTCGTTTTCTTAATAACATGTTACATGTTGTCATAGATAGTACCTCAAAAATTCAACTCAAGATGATGTTTACTTCACTAGGAAGCTTACATTTGTTTATTTTGGTCATTTAGGGGAACTATTCACTCACTCCAATAATAAATATTGGGCTTTATTTTTATTTGTTGTCTTGTATGAGGGAAGGTAGATATAGATTGTGAATATACCACTTTGAGTATAATATATCTACATAAAAAGATTATAAATAATTATTTCTATTTTTTTCTTATCTTTTAAATTAATTATTTATAAAATAAAATAATTAAAAATATATATTTTTTCCTATATTCTTAAGCTTATTATTTATAAATTAAAAAGATTAAAAATATCATACATTTATCAAACATTATATAATTCTATTAAAAAACCACAAAACATATATTTTTAGAAAAAAGTAACAATTGAAAGTTATAAATGTTAGTATAATTTTTAAGCATAAAACATAAGTTCAATATTAATTAATAATAAAAACCCGAATCTATTTTTGGAGAGTTGACTTTTTGAGTGGGATCTTATTAATTAATAATGAAAACCTAAATATCTTTTTGGAGATTTAGCCTTTTGAGTGGATCCTAGTAAAAACAAGCTTTCAAGGATTTGTTTTTCTTTAGGGATTATCTTTTTCTATTTATCTTATATATTTATAAATAAAATATTTAGCAACTGCAAACTTACTCATTTCTACCATATTTTAATATGAAATTATCCTATTTCTTATAATGGCAATTTTGATAATATTTAATTTACTATTTACTATATTTATAATATAAAAATTTGGGCCTTTTAATTTTGTAAATATTATTTTTTTTGTTAATAGAAATCTTTACCAAATTAAATCAGCCATATAATTTTTTTAATATAAATATATATGTTTTTTAATTTTTTAATTATTAAATTTTATATTAATAAATATCTTTACCAAATTCTATCACCATTATAATTTTTTAATATATAATTTACAATTTACTATTACTTTTACAATTACCTTACAATAAAATAAAATAATAAATTTTAATATAATTTTTTATTTTTTAAATATTATATTTTGAAATTAGTATCATTGAATTTTTAAATATATAATTTACAGTTTAATGTATATATATTCTTTTTTAAATATACAATTTTAAATATAAAATTTTAAAGCTAGTATCAATGAACGGATACCGAATTTTAATATATATATTCTTTTTTAAATATAAAATTTTAAGGCTAGTATCAATGAACCCAACAGTATGGGCGTATTTTCTATTTTTTCTAGCCAATGCTACCTTGGAACTTGTGGTGTTTTCTAATTTTTCTAGCCAATCCCACCTTGGAACTTGTGGTATTGGGCGTATTTCCTATTTTTTCTAGCCAATGCTACGTTGGAACTTGTGGTGTTTTCTAATTTTTCTAGCCAATGCCACCTTGGAACTTGTGGTATTTTCTAACTTTTCTAGCCAACATTGGGGAACTTGGTAACTAGGGTTTTACCAGTCACTCCATAAACAACTTAAATTCATAATCTTATGAAAAATTATCTCCACCTGATTCCTAAGTAAAAATACAAAACTACTACCAATTAAACTGACTCCTTTGAAAAATCTATATATTGGAAGTTCAAGATTCAGCAGACCTACCACGAAAGTCTTAATAATTCAGAGGTAAGCTTTCACTATAAGCCCAACAGTCCTTTAACAGTTAGAGTACTGCAAATCAAGAGGTTTCATGTCTATTATCATCGCTTCTTCAAGGCTTTGAAGAATCGAAGTCTTTACGGGCATTCGGTGAGAATTTTTAGAGTCGACTTCACATGTCAGCGAAGCTTAGGATAGCTGAGATCAGATATAAGCTCATTCTTTCGACCTAAAATTCAGTAAGATAAATACCATCCTTGTGAATAAGTTCATTCTCAATTTTACCCGGACGCAATGATTAGAAATAAATTCAGTCTTTGGAGCCCGGAAATACTTATTTGAAGCTTAAATTGATACTCCCTTGCGACAAAATATTGAATTTCCTAAAGTCGTCGAGTTTTCGTATTTCATGTTAAATTTCTATGATTGGAACAAAGCATTTTGTTATGGCATTAAATCTTTTGCTTGCAGGTAACTTTGTCTAAACTTAAGTATTCTTTAAGCAATTGATAAGAGCTCGAGTTTGATTGGATGAAGGCTAAATTTCCTATATGGCAGCAGGCTTTCCGTATTACGAAAAAATATTGAGGGCGTTTTCACAATGGATTTTGGAAAAATTATGTGGACATGCTACCTTCTTCTGTTGGTGGCTCTGCAGACCTATACAACCTACACAGAAGCAGCCCCTCCAAATGCACGAATCACATCTGTCCCTGGCTACAACGGTAGCCTTCCTTCAGATCATTATGCAGGGTAGGGATAATCTTCATCTATATTTATTATGATTCTCAGCTAGTTTGAAGTCCATTGAAGTTAAAATTCCCTGACGGATTTGCCTTTCTGTACAATTATTGTATTGTGTTTACAATGATGTTATTTATTTATTTATATTTGTTCTGTGCAGCTATATAAAGATAGATGAGACTAGTGGAAAGTACCTCTATTACTATTTTGTTACATCAGAAAGAAATGCAACGACAGATCCTGTTGTTCTTTGGCTGAACGGCGGTCCTGGTGCCTCAAGTTTTGATGGCTTCATATACGAACATGGTTAGTTAAGATTCAACTCTCGAGTTTCGCTGGTTTCGTATACGAACATGGTTAGTTAAGGTTGGGCATTACTAAGTCTATTTCAGATTGTCTGAATATTTGGGAATCAGATCGATATGGGCGCGGTTAATTTTTTGACTGGGTCGAATCGATTTAAGTTTAGGGATTAAAGTTCAACTTTCTAAATTGACAATTTGTTTATAATTTTGCATGTGTAAACTATCTAAGTTAAGGATTTAAATTTCCTACATACTCGATAAATCTACGAGTAGATCTAAGGATTTATTTGGATTATTTTTCTCTGAAAAAAAAGGATTTATTCAGATTATTACCGTGAATGTAAACTATGTAAATTCAGATAAATTATATTGAAATAAAAAATTAAAATTTCCTACATACTAGATAAATCTACGAGTAGATCTAAGGATTTTTTTGGATTTTTTTTCTCTTAAAAAAAAAGGATTTATTCAGATTATTACCGTGAATGTAAACTATGTAAATTCAGATAAATTATATTGAAATAAAAAATTAAAATTATTCAAATAATTAGAAAGTAGACTTTGTATCCCTTTCGAGGAAAATGATTGTTATCTACTTACAGGAACATGCGACTAACATAAAGATAAGAAATATCATATAATAACTACATGCTTATACATTTTTTTCTTTTCCCACCCAAATGGTTCATAGATCACCCAAATGATTCAGAATGCCTCATTAACAGTAATATCCTGCACGTGCAGGTCCTTTTAACTTTGAAGCCGGAGAGAATGGAAGTTTGCCGAGACTAAAACTGAATCGATACTCTTGGTCAAAGGTATTTTCAGTGATGTTTTTATATGGATGAGGTTATTATCTGTACGGATATTTTTTTTTCTAGTGACTTTTTTTAGTTGATTCATTCATTTAAAAAAATTGATCGATGTCTACGGGTCGAGGAGGTAAGTCCCATGAGGTTACCTCGATCGTGGATAGCTTTGATAATGAAGAGTTAAGTCCCCAGAAGTTTATGGCTCAACTTCAGCGTTCAGTTAAAAAAAATAAAAATGTAGAAATATAGTTTAATAATTAAAGAAGAGAATATTGTTGGAAGAATCATCGAAATTTTATGGAATCCATAATTTCTATCATGGGGATCTTAATTACTGGTTTGGAAAGTTTATTAGCATCTGCAAGTTTTGGTGTAACAGCAAACTTCCACATGGTATCATAGCCTGGACCCAGGTTCAATTTCCAGAGTTGTTTAAGGGAGGTGTTGAAAGAATCACCACACTTCTATAGAATCCGTAATTTCCACCCTTTAGATCATAGTTACTCATTTGGAAAGTTTACCAACACCAAGAATTTTGGTGTAATGAAAACCTCTTCAGGGTATCAGAGGCTCGACCCAGGGTCCATTCGCTGGGTTTGAGAGGGGGTCCACTCTTTGAGTGCCAGGTAGTGTTCAACGACCAAGAGTTGTGGAACTTATGTAACAAGGAAATGGCTAAATTTTCTGTTCAATCGAATTACAAGTCAAATTCTAACGATTACATTATTCTTTTATAATCCCAGGTATCAAATATTATCTATCTGGATTCGCCATGTGGAGTTGGTTATTCATATTCTGAAAACGCGAGTGATTATATTACTGGTGATGTGCAGACAGCTTCAGATACTCATCATTTTCTTTTGAAGGTCTTCATATTTTCCTTGAAAATCAATTATATTACTATTTTCAGATTCACCGGTGTTCGAGTTTTTTGATTGAAGTATATTTCGTAATTCTGCAGACACCATGTAGTTTTGTACATATGTAGATATCTTATTGCTCATTTCATTTCATTTATGTTCAAGCAGTGGTTTGAAGAATATCAAGAGTTCAGTTCAAATCAGTTCTACATTACGGGAGAATCATATGCAGGAATCTATGTTCCAACTCTAGCGTCAGAAGTGGTTAAGGGTACGGCAACATGGTTTTGTTTCAAAAGACATTAGATACAGGTTTATAATAGATGAAACCTTCACTCACGTTTTGTGCCTTCTATGATTTTGTTAATTTACAGGAATTCAAGCTGGGATAAAACCGGTTTTGAATTTTAAGGTAAATTGGTTTGGATTATTTAGCATTGAAATTGCTAACAATCTTTTAGTCTATGTATGTTCTATAAAAGTTAGGCTAATTTGTTTTTACTGGATGCTGAGTTTTCAGGGTTATGCAATAGGAAATGGGTTGGTTGGAGAGCCAAGATTTGATGACAATGTGCGTGTACCTTTTGCTCATGGAATGGGGCTTATATCGGAAGATCAATATCAAGTAATTTCTCTCCTAATTTTTTTATTTTCTTTTTAAGTAACATTTTATTAAATATTTTATTTTATTTTTGTTTTTTTTCATAATTTTTAAAATATTAAATCATTTAAAAATTAATACTTAATGTTTAAACATTAATACTTAGTTTTATATTTTTATAAATTATTTTGAATAACATTGTGTAAATTAGTGAATATTTTTTATTCCATAATTAGTGCAAGTTGTCTCTACCAATATTGAATATCTAATTACATCAACCGCAATAATTCAAAAAAAATAAGAAGACCATTTTTATTGGTTATTTTTCAAAGAAATTGGATTTCAGAAATTTCCATTCACACAAATTGCTTAACGTAATTAATGTAGGGTTAGATTATGAAGAAATTTAATAAACAAGTAATAAAGCACTCAGAAAATAAATAGCAGAAATATGTCCAAACTACACATGGCGGAAAAGGAATGAGATACTTTCCTGTAGTCTCACATTCTCATGAATTTTCTCATATTAAATAATGTTTATGATACATATAAATACATGAGCAAGTTGTCTCAAGATAGTGCGTCTATATTGAACGAACTTGGTTGAGATACATTCTCAACAAAACACTAATCTACCAGAACTAGTTGGAGAGAATATCTCATCCTAACTAAACTCCCTAGTTTCAGGAACTAACTCCTAATTCTCAATATTTGATTTATTTAATTCTAATTTTGGCTTTATAATTATTTTATTATGAGAGCTAGTCTAGCATTCCACCCCTCAATGGTCAATCCAAAATAAGAACAAGGAACTCTCTTTCAAGTTCTCAAGTTTCCTCAAAAAAAATTTGCGTGATGAAACCGCCAAAGTTAGACGCTGAAGAAACTGCAATATGAAGAGACCATGAGTGAGCTGCATGTCTCATTCATCTCTGAATGTCGTTTGACAACTCTATTACGTGCTAAGCTACAAAAGGATCCAACTGTCCTTTGCTTGAAATGAGCATCGTGTGTCCACTCAAAGAATTTGATGAATGCCCACTCGCATATTTGTTTGTCCACTCACAAAATTTGATGAACGCCCATTGGCGAATCTGCTAATGTTGATCTCCCACTTGCAGGTGACTATTACTTTTGCTGTGTTTGAAAAATGCGCACTGCTGAATTTGTTGTCGATCACTTACATGCGAATTTGTTGATGCTCACTTTCTCATGAAAATACCCACTCGCTCCTTTGTTGATGTTGTCAAGTCTTTCACTCTCACAACCACTCTCAATTTCATTGACATTTTCCCCCCTTTATCGGTTGAAAGGAGAGACAATTATTTTCACTTGATTTCTAAACTCCCCCCCTTTAGGTGTAGGAGAGCTTTAGTGGTGTACTCCCCCGTTCAACTGCACGAGAGTACCATTTTCATTTTTACCGTTGGCTGCAATATGTGTGAGAAAATGCGATTGTAAAACTTATACAATCTTCTGACCGTGGATGACCATTCCGAGGGATGAATCCATGAATAATTTATCTTCAATCTTGTTGATTGTTGTTTTCTGTTGCATTGTGCTCATGAATGATTTGACTTGCCACAATGGTGATAAGGATGGAGATCAAAAAACACATCTTCGAGATGACTGGTTCTTTAACAATGAAGACAATTTGGTTTGACTGCAACTTCATTGTGCGTGCATGTCTGTTTGTCTGCAACTTCAGTTTGTGTGTATTTCTGTTTGTCTTCAACTTTCTCAGAACTAGCCATTGTGATTTGTGCAAGAATCCTTGCACTGTCAAATTGAATGGGCCTTGAATAATCTGGGATATGCAAGTTGGCATCATCTTTGACATATCCTAAGCCTCGTCAATTTCTGTTACTTTGGATTTCTTCTCATGGCTTGATGATTTGTTTGGAAGAAAGTTGAACTCGATCACATACCACTTCAACACTTGAAGTTGGTTGGATCAGTGACTTGGAATCATCAGCTATATTTGTATTGTTCATAGACTTGGAAGCATCACACTTCTCTAGCAACTTAGTTCTTTGTAGTTGCGATTCTAGTTGAAGGAACTCAATCATTTCATGTTCATGTTGAAGATGCACTTGAATATCAACAAGAGTTGTTTTGCTGATATTCACCATGTCGCGAGCTCATGATAAAATCAAATTGTTAAGAATTTGGGACAGTTGAATGTGTGTCATCATGTTAGCTTGCTCACTTTGAATTCAGGCTCGCTTGTACTGTTGCTTATGGTTGATGATTTAAACACTTGCTAGAGTTTTATAACATGGTTGCTTGAAATCTTGATTTCATGCTTGCTTGATGACGATCGCTTTTCTTGAATGCTTCACGGACACTTTGCGAATGCTTCAATCAACTTCACATTGGCTCGTTTGTTGTAGATGTCACGCTTTGAACTTTTGCACTTGATTTTGACACGCTCGCTTGCTTGGAACACACGTTAGCTTGCTTTGTTGTTTGAATGACACGCTCCCTTGATTTATTTCTTATTGCACTTGCGTTAAACACTGGCTTGATTTGATGCTCACTTAAAGAATAGAATACTAGAATTCACACTTTTTTTATGATGATTGCTTGCTAGATGGCTTGCTTGAACTTGCTTGATTGATTACTAACACTTTGTGCTTTCTTGAATGTACTCACTGAATGTGCTAAGCTTTTAAAAAAGGAAGGGTGTCGAACACTGTCGAAAATTCACTCAAGAGACAAATGACAAGTTCAATCTTGATGACCCAGTTGAAGACTTACTTGACTTAATGTATTCACCTTAACAATTCAAATTCTGGTGTGAGTTACAACAGAGAATGCACCCATACAATTCAGTTAAAAAATGTTTATCTACAAGTGATACAAAAAGTGTTGATGATGTTGATGTCGTCTTAGCTTGAAATGCTTGATTTTATAGCATCCTTAACTTGATTCCTCTGATTACATGATGTGAAATGTGCTTTCTTGGAAGATCATCTTATCAAGTTGATGATATGACACTTTGTGCTTGTGCACTTAAACTTGATTACAAGAGCTTGATTAAGCGTTCTTATACTTAAGCTTGCTTATGTGCATGTAGTTGTTTAAGCATAATACAAGGATGACATTTTGGTAATCTGAACACAAGCCATCCACACGCATTCATTACACACGTGTACCTAAGATCCCATTATTCAATTTCAGGTGGATCTAGGACACAAGCACCACAAAAATTATGATTTTATTAATTACTTGAATACATCATTCTTCAATGCCACAACTTTGTCATGGAAACTTCTCAATGAGAATGTCACACTTGCAAAATTTGGAAGAAAATTGTCTTCAAAAGTTGCCTCCACTGACTCAATCGCTTTCTTCAACAAAATATTAAAATGAATTCCGTAACAAATACACCTTATCACTCCATTACAAGGAAATAAGTCCTTACTTTATAAAATTCCCACTTGTCACTCCACACTAAAAAAAATGCACACTTATCTCTCCACTTTTAAAAATTTCACCTTTCCTTAAAATTCACTTATCACTCCAAATACAAAAAATCACTTCTGACTTCATTATTATAAGTGAAACTTTCCATTATGTTTCCACTAAAGCCACACCCCTCACAATTTATATAAAATGTATGCAGGTCACTTTAAAAAGTGAGTGGTTGTGACTTGTTGAAAAGTCACTTCCATTAAAATAATGTTTATGAATGCACTTTAAAAAAAATGAATTGAAGTTTCAATTTTAAAACTTTATGCATCAAAAATCAAATTTAGAGCCATACTTATAAACATACAGGTTCAACGTTCTCACTTGCACATTCCACATGGAGGGCAACGGAAATGGGTTTCATGTAGGCTATACTTGGCTCAACGATATTTCGGCAATGCTTTAATCCAGTCCTCCTCCACGCAGGTTTCAGAAGGTGCAGAAGCTACAAATGCCAGGCTCATTTAGAAGCTAAAGGCATTTCTTTCTTTAGCTACTCCTCGCAATTGCTAAGTACTCCAGTTCTTTTCTGCTTCACAGTTGGGCAAGACAGTGCCTTCTACTACGTTCTAGCTAATGCTACTTAGCTCAATATATTTTTCTTCCTCCCTCATTGCATGCTTGTTGTCCACTGTAGCCTTTTCTCACAATGTTGCCTTCTCGCTAAGGCAGCCTCCAAGGTTCACAGTGCCCATGGCTCACACTGCCTTTATCACAGAATTCTATGTGATTTTTGGTGCCTTCAATGGCTTATAAACTAACAAAAGGAGGCTTACAATACAAAAGTCAAGATTTCAATCCTATGGATTTTGTCACACCACCGCATTGCATAGTATTAGAAATCTGAGCATAGGGAAACAGGTTCTACCAAGGGCTTAAACCGAATGAGAAATATCCAGTAGTTACCCAATTTATGAATGAAGCATAGTTTAACTTAATGGTCACACCATAAATATATTTCCCAACCTTAAGACATAATTAAAACCTTAACAAATACATTGGCGCAAGATTCTCAAACAAATACTCAGAGTTTCTTGGCCTGTTCAAGTGATCGGGCATGCCCAAAGTGAAAGAAATCATAAATTCCATCCGCATAGACCCTGATGGGTTTCTCAGTCCACTCGCCCTTTGGGATCTAGAGATGGGTGCGATTTGAATCTCACTAGCGGATAGTAGACGACCCAATGTATGTAGGGCTATGAAGTCTTTTGTGCAATCAGGCCCAAAAGGAGCCGACGGTGGTACTGTCGACCTCGTGACTTACGTAAAGGGTGGCTCCATGAATGCCTTACACCAAGAATGGCTTGAGGGTTTCAATATGAAATCGAAGTGCTAGCCATGGGCTCATGTGAAAGAGGCATACACCTGGATGTATGAGACCAAGTGTTTTAAGTGGAAGAGCTAGCAAGTGGAGATATTCCCATGGAGTGACCCAATGAATGTTATCAAAATTTATTGAGTAACTATGCCATACATCGGCCTGGTATCTTGTGTGAAGACTGCAGTGCCTAGCCGAAAAGAATGACGTGCAGGAAGAGTTGGACTCAACAAAAAATCCCCAGAATTGTTTATGAAGTGTACTAAATACAGTGAGTGATAGAAAGAACCGAGGGTTCCAGGATGGTGGATGAACAAGTCAAAGTTGAGGCTTTGCAGATGCTGAACATATGCCAAATCCTCCCTAGTTTGATCATCTTCGATCTCGACTACACTCTTTTTCACTGCATAACTAAACATGTAGAGCACAAGTTCTTCTCATCAATGGCAGCTCTGTGCAAGGATATTTATAGTGACACCAAGCCAACAAACATATAATTAACACAACTGATTGGGAGGAGAATTCTGTGGATCTTTTTGTTGGCTTTCACAAGAAAATATCGATGCAATTTCTCTATCAACGACTTGTGAGTCGGTCGATTGGATTTCATGCACAATTCTCCAAATGGTCTCTAGACTATGTCTTGGTCAATCTTCCATTCTTCCACATCCAATTCACGATGACTTTGATTGCCAGATTAGTCTCTGCATACACATTCTAACATGCCCTTGTGATTTATTCAAGAAAGTATGGCTACAGTATTTTCGGGGGAGATTTATGAATATTTTTTATGACAAACAGATCCAAGAAACAGAAGAGAGCAAAGCCAAAGCTCAAGTCTTGCACCCATATCTTGATGACTTGATCGATTTTTGTGGGCTTCACTGATCTGGTATATGAAAAAGCATATGTTACAGGTGACAATAATAAACTGCACAAAGAATATGCTGCAAAATCTTTGCCTAGAATTGGCGGGCGATGTTAAACCAAAAAAATGTTAGGATTCAACAACAAGGTTAAATGTACAAAACTACAAAATTATTTAGGAGCATGATCATTTTTTTATAGCCAAAAGTCAAGACAACACACATCCTTCCACGGATGTGACTTGGATCAACCATAAAGCTTCCATTCACCTCAAACTATATCTATCGACCATGTTGATTTCACTTGTCCGGACGAATAGGCCACGTTTGTTTATATGAATTCCAAAATGAGACTTTTGGGTGACAATCAAAGGTGGAAGATGGATGAGACTCCCAGTGTGTGAAGATTTGAACTTTGACCCATTGTAGATTCGCTGACCCGTTACAGATTCCACATGACTAACTAGGCCGCATTGCATCAACTCAATGCTACACAGTCAACTTTGGATTCTTTTCACTCTTCCTAGTTAGCTCTCGTCTTTACCACAAGTCCTTGACTATACGCGGGTCCAACAACACTAGTATCTCCAACTACCAAAACACTCCACAGACTTCATGATTCACAACGAGTGCTTAAAAACTTTGCAATAATACTAATATAAGATAACACAACTCAGTACATAGAGGCTTACTTAGTTCCATGCACTAATGAGATATTTTAACCTTTCTCTGATACCAATTGAATAAATTTAATAAACAAGTAATAAAGCAATCCAAAAATAAATAGAAGAAATATACCCAAACTAGACATGGCAGAAAAGGCATGAGAGACTTTCCTCTAGTCTCACATTCTCATGAATTTCCTCATATTAAATCATTTTTATGATTCATATAAATACATGAGTAAGTTGTCTGAAGATAGTGCGCCTATCTTGAACAAAATTGGTTGAGATACATTCTCAACAAAACACTAATCTAGGAGAACTAGCTGGAAAGAATCTCTCATCCTAACAAAACTCCCTAGTTTGACGAACTAACTCCTAATTCTCATGATTTGATTTACTTAATTATAATTTTGGATTTATAATTGTTTTATTATGAGAGTGGGGCTAACACATTCATTACTTGCATTGGAGCATGTTATTTGTTGTCCATCATAACCTAAGGGTTCATCGTGCTCATTGTGGTGTTATGAACTAGAATGGCATGAAATTGCTTGAAATTACCTAGCTAGAGAGTTTACATCAAGTGTATATAGAATGTGTTTTCCACCTTGTACTTCTTTTTCATCTTCATCATAATGTACACGAGATAATGCACCTCCCTCTGCAATAGATTTATCTACTTTTCCAACCAAAGCTTTTTCTTTCTAGTACTAAACATCCCTACTAAAGATATACTTCTTGGATGGAATTATAGAGTCAATATGCATTAGACTTCTCACTATATCAAATAAAGATACAGTTCTCACTTTTGTGATCTAACTTATTTCTCAACTATTTAGGAAAATGTACATAAGAAGCACACCAAAGAATTGTTACCACTCCAAGCTTTTTCAGGAACTCCATCTCTCTTTAGTGAGTCTTATGTTAAGAATATAAAAAACAAAAGTAACTCCTTTTCCCAATATTCGTCTCGTAGATGTTTTCTTGAAAATATAATTACTACTTGTCTCATTTGTGATCATTTTGATGTAAAGGACTTTGTTACTATTCTCTAGGAGTTGTTTAGATCTAGTCAATTCGTAGATTGGTGTGTCGTTGAGATATTATGTGTGAAAGACAATTTCCCTATATTGAGACAACACTTCATCTATATATGTAATATTATTTGACCAATGTAATTTAGTGTGCATTATTGAATTTTAAGTTGGTACAAGAGTGAGTCTCATATAAATAATAAAGATTTATTTTATTTTTTGACATCATTTTGAGGGCATTGATGTTTCCACTATTACGAGGCTATATTTGTTGTTGGAACTTATGCGTAGGCCAAGTTTGCTGACTCGAAATTCCTACTAGAAATTTCTGCTTGCGTATGTCAAATCTACTTCACTACATAATCGATATGGTTTGTGTAAATTGATAGACAATGCTTTGATATGACCAACTCACAATTGAGAGATTGTGTATGTAAATATGTGTTTGGCATTGTTCTATGTGACGAGAGCCCAAGGATAGGTTTGTGAAAGATAGGAATCGACCGTGTTATGTTGCTGAAAAGGTGAGGCATGTTGGATACTTTTATAGTGAGATCGTGGATCTATTTGTTGTAAGTTATGTGCTCTAGAGAAGAGCTAATAGTGAGTGATTGGTGTGGCTATTGATTGTTGATCCAATATGTGCGTTATTGCGTGCTCTGGAGAAGAGCCTATAGTGACTCATTGGTGTGGCTGCCGATTGGTGAGCCGACTTGTGCTTGGAGTAGACTGAGTGTTGGTAAGGTTTTTGGAAAACTACTCTAAAAAGCAACGTTAAATAAGATGACAACACGTATACTTGTGGTACACAAGTAAATCAAGCAAGTAGACTTTTTTTACAGGTTGTGGATTTTGTCTATAGGCTGAAGGACATGGGTTAAATGAAGTTTTCAGTGGGAGTACAAATCAGACCATTCCGCAACACATAAGATAATTAAAGCACTTAATGAAGGGTTGGTGAATAATTATGGTCAAACATTTATTCTGCAATTATTACTTACACTCCTCAACATCTGCAAGTTCAAAAAATCATTTATTCCGTACAATCGCCCATAATGTCTTAATACTCTGACTTTCTCATAAATTATTATGTTGAAATGTATTTTTTAATATACACATGAAGAATTATTTAGTTTAGTCGAGGGTGTGAGGTCAAGAGGAGAAAACCGTAGAGAAAATTTTGGTGGGTGCATGAAAACAAACAGTCACTACTCCACAACCCCTAGTGAAGTGTAAATAGTCATAAGAACTTTAGCGGAACCTCCATGTGAATGTACTTCATGCATTAGGAATTATATTCCAAAATTTTGTTTTTTTGCTCCAAACTTTTACTCTGTTCTACTATGCATCAGTTTTTTTGTGTTTTAAGCTCCTATCTAGTTGTGATTTGATCTCAACAACTCAACTATTGAGGGAGAGACTCCTCTACTATGCTCCTAATATTTCACATCGTATTAGAGTAGGTGACACTATGTTAGTTTAAAAATAAGTGCATTTAGTGGGAGTTAAAAATTGTTTTGAAGGGACATCTTTTTGAAGCCTATTTAGCAATGGAGAGGGTTTTTTTACTCTCAGAAATGGAAGCATCAAGAAAAAGCTTGTTTAATCCTCAAATACCTCATTTTAATGGGAAACATTATGATTATTGGGCTATTACAATGAAGGCTCTCTTTTCTTCCCAAGATATTTGGGATTTGGTAGAGAATGGTTTCCAAGAACCAGGAGACGCAACATCATATAATGCTTTAACGTAAGCATAAAGGTATTTGTTGAGGGATAACAGGAAGAATGATGAAAAATCAATCTTTTACATATTTCAAGTAATTCTTTAAAGTATTTTCCTAAGGATTACAATGTCAAGAGAGTCGAAGCAACCACGAGACACCCTTTTAGATAGCCTACCAAGGCATCGTAAAAGTGAAGACAACAAAGCTACAAATGCTAAGCAGAGATTTTGAGACAATTTGTATGAAAGAGTCTGAGGATGTAGACTCATCTTCTATGCATGTAATTGTACTAGTTACTCAAATAAAGTCTCTTGGTGAGACATTTGATGAAAGGAGAATAATTCAGAACGTTTTGAGAAGTCTGCAGGTAAGGTTTCATGCCACTTTGTTATAGCGGCTACAACCACCCTCCAAAATTTTTCCTTAGATTCATTTTGGTGCCTCCTGACCAACTTTTCACAACACCTAGTCTTGGTTCATCGAGTACACAAGCTTCAGTGTTTTTCTTACATCAAGGCAGCCTGTCGATGAAATCTTGACACATTTCCCTCACAAGTTGTTCATTTAGACTTGGTCCAACTGCAGGTTGAGCAGGTCCCCCATGAAATTGTGCAATTCTAGAGGGCAACCAACCTTCCCTCTAGCATTGTGCAATTCTTTCTAGTAGCTCGTTGGGCTGTAGAACTATGTAATCCCACTAATGGGGCATCACCCAGAAAATTGTGCTATCCTTCATAGCAGGGTTGTTCAGCCAGGAATTGTGCAATCCTAGGCAGCAGTCAGTTAACCTGCCCATAAATTGCACAAATCTCCTGGGCAACCAGCCCAACTCTCATCCAAAAATGCACATTTCCTCCCAGCAGTTGAGCAGCCTCATGCATGAGTAGTTGGGTTGACCAGTTCCACCCAAGACCAGGGAAACTTGACTTGCATGCATGGTTTTCTTTTGCTGGAATAGAAAAAGGCAACATGCAAAAATAATCCCTTGATTGAGTGAGCTATGTTTAGCAGCTGGAGGTTACATGCAAAGTTAGTTAGAAGCTTTCCTCCAAGTGTCACTTTTTCCTAGATTTGTGTCACACGTGTCATGAGATCAAAATTATTTATTCGACGCATTAGAGCTCATTCTTTCACATCGATCTTGGAGCTTTGACATCCCACAGCACATCGAAGACTCTTTGACACATCTAACTCACCTATTCACGGGGTAGGTGGCCTCAACTTGTCTTTTTCAACATTTTTGTCGCTTTTTTGTGTTTTCGCTTGTGTGGGTGTTGTTTGATTTATTTCTTTGAATGCTTGCTATATTTTACATGCATACTAGCTTGTACTAGCACCATTTCAGTATTCATTGCTATCTCATTACTGTCACATGCATGAAACTAATTTGCACGAATGGTCATCAATTCGACGACTCGCTTCACCCACATGCATGCTGATCTGTTAACTAAATCTTTCATTCAATTTTTGCATGCACGATCAATCACTTCTGCTTTCAGTTAGCATCGCAACACATTCAATTTCACATTTTCTTTTAGTTTCCCATCGGCGAGTCTTGCTAACCTTGGCCCGGACTCTGTCTTCACCTAGAAAACATTGCGTAATCCGAAGATGAAAGGCCCTATATTCCTCTCCAGAAATGCACATTTCTACCCAGGAAATGTCCTCCAAGTTTGTTTTTCACATTTCTGAGGGACAATGACTGTTGGCCGAGAAAATTGCACAATGTAGTCCCAGAGCCTGCAGTCATTCCCAACTGGAATTGCGCATTGCACAATCCCAGCAGTCACTAGTCAGCCTTGATTGCACATTGTGAACATCCAGTAGCCAGCCAGCCTCCTGAGATAGTCCAAATTTATTTTTTCGCAATTATGCCAACCAGTCTCCCAGCCTCCCAGAAGAAATTGCGCAATCTTGCCTATCAATTCCCAGGTATGTGTTATGTCATTCCCCGAATTTTCTTTGGTTTTTACTGACAGATTTCTTGGCATGCATGTTGCTTTGTCTCCATATCTTTCAGGTGTTCATCTACCTCTTAGAAGTACATGATCAGTGGCCCCCAAGAGAGTGGGATCAAAGGATAGTGATGGAAGTGCAACTGGAGCAGTAGTTGAACAGGTGTCCGCATGTCTACTGATCTAGGAAGATACCAAGTTGCTTCTAGACAAGGACATCAAGCTGAAATGGAAAGACTTAAATGAAGCATTTAGAGGCTCTTTTGAGGAATACCTCAAAGATCGGCAGGTGCATGTGAACATTCACAAGTTCGGCTTGTACCAGAATGCATGCAGATACCCCACAGTCCCATGCACAGACATGATACACTGGAGCATCTCTCACACTAATCCCGAGACGATGACTTTGAGTAGTGTCAATGAGACAAATCTTGCAACCTTCTGGGCACAATATTATGATGACATGTATCGGATGTCAAAGCTCATGACTATCATGGAGACTCCCTTTAGCTTACCCAGCAGTAGTGATAACTCCAGAGACATTCTGAAGAACTCGGTAAAGGAGTCGTCTAGATTCAGGATGACAGCCAACTAGATCTAAAAGACAAATATATTGCAAAATTCGTAGCAATACTTGGTCTTATTTCCATGTCAATTGTATGGCCAAGAAAGCAAGGAAACCTTCCGACAGAGTAGGGTGATCGCGCTGGACCAACTGGCCAGAGAAGGAAAACCATGTAACTTGTCCAACATGTTGGCTCATCAGCTGAAGGAACAGGTAAGAAAGGCTCAACTATCACCTGGAGGTATGCAAATAGAGATCTACATGTCCTTCTACATCCTAGATTCAATCTGTGTCCGACAAGAGTTCCCGGGCTTGGAGTGGACATGGTCACTGATGAAGACTGTTGTGAATGCATATTGTAAGTTGTTGTCCGAATGGAGCTATAGAGGAGTTATCACACGACTCTCCGATCATTTTGTCACCCCAGTTTACAAGATGATATTCGAACAGGATCCACCATGCATGTCGAAGGAAGAAATGGAGGCACTGTTAGACATTACTGATTGGTATGCCTCAAGGTTTGACACCTTTAGATGAATGTTCAGCACGAAGAAGCCTCCGCAGTTTCTATTGATGTTTTCCTTGGATATACTTGTCATGTACGAAGTAGCATATCACATCTCGATAGGATCGATAGCTAGACAACACCGGAAGAAGAAGGCACCTTGACCCGCTCTTTTGTTGTGGATTGGGTTGTATGAGATCCAGAGTTTCAAGAAAGTATATGCCGAAGAAAAATAGATGAAGAAGTACCCATTCAACCTCCAAAGTTACAATCTGTATCACCCACATTGCATTATGAAATATCACTACATGAGAGTACAGTTCAACTGGATCCACAAGGCATTTCATTGGGTCGAGGAGGATCCATGGAGGTATTGCTACAGTTTCTCCAGACCCAATGAACAATTCAGCTTCGTTATGGAGCGGTTAGCGAAGCAACATGAAGCAACATCCCAGAGAATGCCAGCACCAACACCTGTAGTAGAAGAGGAAAACATACTAGTGTGTAACAAGGACAAGAGGAAGATAGGCGATCGCATGGAGGAAGAGGAAAGCTGCAAGTTTTGAAGAGATCCATTGGTTGAGAAAGAAGCTATGGCTATAGAGGTGAAGAGGCAACAACGCGACAGGTGAATTTCACAAAGGCAAAGGGAGAAGAGAATAATGGAGGAAACATAGAAGGAGTTGCATGAGTTGAAGATGCAACTCCAAAAGGAGAAAGAGTTGTGCAAACAGGAGAGGGAAGTGCAGTAGCAACAGGTACAACATGGTGGGAAACATATGAAAATAGATGAAATAGTTCCTGTACAGGTAGTGGATTCATCAAAAGAGCTAGCATTAGGTAGATAGGGTGAACCGTCACAGGAGCATGACTTCGCTCATGAGATAGAGCAAGCATTTCAACGGTTGGATATGAACATGGAGCACAATGATTTGGAAAAGGAAACCGACCTCATGCCTGACCACCAAGAGGTCGACTTAGCAGCTTTATGGCATCCAGATTATGAGTAAGTCTCAAGTGACAAAGGAGGCTCTTAGATCCTTGGAGATCAGCCAGAAGGGGAGATGCACAACATTTCATTCGATGAGTCTCAACATAGAGTTGTGCAGTCTCGCAAAGTGTCAACTCCAGAGGATCATACATCTCCTGTGCAAGTTGAGGAATGAGTGATCATGTCTAACATGTGCAAACATCTAGTAGCCTTGGCTGATGAAACCATAGTGTATGCCAAAACGACTAGCTCAAGTGTTCACTGTTTGATAACTGAGAACGAGTGAAGGGCTAAGGAACTTCAGACGACCAAGCAAGGAGGAGAGTTAGTGATAGGGTCCACCTGGACTGAATTGAAGAAGTCAATACTAGATGAAGTATTGTACCTTGATACAGTTATGTGAGCGTTGTACTCCAAGTTTGGCACTGTGCATAATGCAGTCATCCATCTCAACGTATGGCAGCAACGATGTGATAGAAGAACACATATCTTGACAAACTTGCATGCTGATATCAGTCTTTCAGGTTAATCACATCACTAGGATTTGGTCGATGTTTCAAACCATCTAATGTGGTTCATCCTTAGGACAAGGTGAGATACAAGGTAATACCGATTCACTTGCCTAATATGGTGAAGGCTAGTGTAGTCGAGTTGAAGGCACGTATCTGGAGTGAGATCTGGAGCTATGAAGAGCTCTCGCAGCTCATCACTCGTATGCAAACTTCCCATGCACGTGTATTCAAGAGTATGGATTTTGTGGTGCGCACACATCCGATCCCATCTATTGGGACTCTCACCTAGGCAAAGACAAAGGCAGGGTCTGAGTATAGCTTGAATCGTACTTCGACGAGTTGATGTGCATTACCACCAACCTAGACTTTCCCATCAGTGCAGACATCATGCCCAAGTATGTTGCTGGTCTGGCCGCATTGAAGACAATCATGCACATGCTTACATATGAGTTGGATAGGGGAGCCCGAGTAGTGTAGCCGGATTCTATGGAGGCAAGAGTTAAGTTCCAGAAAGATCTCACCTTGGAGCACACAGACACCATCAAGGACTACCAATCTTGGCATTAGTATGTTACTGTTGATTAGCACAAGGATGTTGAGGAATTGGTCTTCCATGGTTGTCTAAGTCATAGTGATGTCTAGCATGGCTTGCTCAAGCCATTTCTCTGACATGGGTACATGTGCATTGTAATGTAATGTCTTGTCAAGTGTAAGTCAAGTGTCGATAGTTGGATGTAACAGTCATAGAGTAGATGAAGAGTCATGAGGGTAGATGAACTGTCACAAAGGGAAATATGAAGGGCCACACCAAACTTTGCTATAAATAGTCCCTCATAACTCATTGTATGGCCTTTTGGTCAGCCAAGCTTCTGATAACACTATCTTGGATAGATCTTGGACAGTATTGTAATGAGCCTTGGCTTCTCCACTGTGTAGATCCAGTACATCTCTTTAGAGGAGCAAGTAGTTGTGGTTATACTGTTCTGCTATCCGAACTAGTGGTTGGACATGGATGTATTGTATGACTGGATCTTACACTTCTTAATATAACAAGATCTAGCATGTTTCATGCATATGTTGTATTGTATTGTATTCTATCTGGTTTACTCTAAATGATATATGTATTTGTTTGCTTACACATGCATGTTTAGACTATTTTGTATAAGTATGTATGAATCTTTCCAAAATGTGCTATTGGTTTAACCATCACTTTCGATTGCTTGCTAACTTGCCTTCCATGTTGTGATGCATATTCACTCGGGTGTTCCTTTCTTAACTGCATGCTATCATGGTTTCCAAGGGGCACACATATCTCAACCCCTGTGTGTTATAACCTCTCATGCACCTTCCTTGGCTCACTACAACTGTCACACATTTGCTACCAACAAAGTTATCTTACCTGCCTCTGTCCGACATCGCGGTCAAAGCATTACCTTACGACACACTACTGGTACTCCTAAACCAAATGGTTTACGGTCTAATTAGGACTTCTTACCGGGGAGATCCCCTGACATGTTGGTGGGTCGAGCACTGTCAACATCTCTAGTGCTAGAAGGGGACCAGATGACAAGCTGTATCCTCTCATCCTATTTTGAACCTTTGCATATTTATCATGGATTCTTGTACTCTTCTCCCTGCATGAGGTTTTTCGAATCATGAATATGTCACCATCATGAGGGAGTTTTTCGATCACTTGTCCACTTACACGTATGATGGTGAAGGCGAAGTGGCCTAGCCTGAGTTCCTACATGACTTTCTTTCCATGCTTCATGAGGAAGATGGGTGTTCTGGTGAACATGCCAACTTTCCTGTTGTATACACACTTTGCGAATCTCCACTTCGGTGGCTGTGTAGCCTATCGGCTGAGAGCATGCACTCACTTGAGCACTTCTGTGATATCATTAAAGACACTTTCTGTTGGAGAGGTAAATCCCCTCTACGGATAGAGGTGATCCCTACTAGCCCAGAACGGGTCTAGCAACAATCAGTCAATGCTACTATGCAAGTTCCTAATTGCAAGTAAAAGGTAGGCAATGGACACCTACTTGGATTCCAACGCTATTGTTTGATGAAGAGATGCCGCTCTCGCTCCTTCGCTCTGGCCGGTCACGATCCTCCACGATCTCCGCGGATAGACACCTGCACACACGAAGAGAAAGACAAACACAAGCGTGAAATCTAATAAAAGCAATTATACATCAGTCAGAAAGGACGTAATTCACATTAACCATTACAAAGACAAATGAGAATGGAACCATAATAGTAGTCATCTATTATTAATCAATAACAGAGAAGAGTACAACCAAATGTTCTGACGTCGAATCCTTCTCAAGAGGGTCCAGCCAGCAAGTCTCTTAAGCATTCACCCTTAGAGATAGATCTCCCAAGACAAGAACTCTCTCTCACACAAGCAACACTTCACAACCTTCCTTAAGCTATCTAGCAATTCCACACTTATCACACCAACTACCTACTAGTAGCAGCAATCTGAGCACTATAAACTCCACACAATCCAAACTAGCTGCTCATGGCAATGGTAGAGGTTTAAATAGGAGAAGGAGTCTCCATGAATGGTGGGAGGATGAGCTTATCTTCAAGGAAGGTGGTTTCAAATGACGAACAGACATGCCATAGAAGGGAGGGCGATACTCACAAGGCCAACAACCAGGTCTGGAGTTATCTGGAAGGCTGGCTGTTAGAACAAATTCGCCCAAACTGGATCAGCGCGGGTGTATAACTGGACTGGAGCGCTGACAGCGCATCTTAATAACGGAGCAGGCTGTGTCAGCGCGGCTTAATACAAGCATGTGGTGCGCTGGCTCATGAAATTCGACCAGCGCGGAAAACCCGTGTGCTTCCGCGCTGGCAGCGCATCAGTTGCACTATCATCCGCCAGTCAGCGCGGTTATTTTAAAAACAGTCGCGCTGATCAAATAAACTTTGGCAAAGTGGGTCATTTGGCCAGATTAGGGAGCAGGAGCATGATTAATTGGAATTCATGGCACAGTAGGGAGACTGACAGGGAGACAGTGACAAATTACTGTGTAACAGATGCCCCCTAAAGCATGAAGCCCGAGAGAGTGGGAGGGGTGAAATGCTTTACCAACTCGCTAAACTGGAACACCACCAGGAAGGACCTGCATGTACAACTGATATCTCAATTACATGTAGTCTAGGCATGGGCGCAGCCATCCAAAAGACATATGAAGAAGGTCTATGGTATGGACGCAGCCACCCAGCTGAAGAGACCATGATGATAATAAGGTATGGTCGCAGCCATCCTAAAAGACTCAGGTATGGGCGCAGCCATCCATCAATGAGTCATGTAATAATAATCCACAAAATCGCAACCTGGTTTGCAACAGACAAAAACCAGGGTCTTGCGCTCCATCCCGATCCGAACAAAGTACAAGTTCAAGCATGTGAATACATGAGCTGAAGTCGAACATGCATGAACATCGTCTGATTACCAGTCAGTGATGAAAATTGTTAACAGACGCGAGAGGTACCACCAATAATGACAATGGTCCTCAAGGTACTTATAGGTACAATCCGCGGCGTGTGAATCAATGAGCTAGTGTCGAACACCCGCAGAATCATTCGATCGGAGGCCAATGATGAAAACCTCGCGTCGAACACGAAGAACCTGCCATTGAGGCATGCAGGCTCTAAGGCACCTGAAGGGAGTCTCTAGGTCACTTTCCTGGATAATGAGCTGAAGTCGACAGGAAGTAACCTTGATCGAAGGTGGGCCATAATGTTTCCCACATCATCGACACGAGACAGAGGAAAACATTTTGTGTGAGACATCAGAGGGAGGTTGTAGGCTTGCAGGGGTCAACTTCTCTTGAACATATCGGCGGCACGACAACGGATTTGGCAGTATTTGACATCAAATGAGCAGAGGTCATGGTGACAAGGCAACGAGCAGATGAGAGGTCAAAACAGGATAACCCAAACCCACGGAGGCTAGTGTGAAGCAAGATGAGAAATCCCCACCCAAACACGAATGCAGACGGGTGCCATGTTCAAGAGCGACATACTGCCGACACGACTATTATTGCAGTTCCATTTTCCCCACCATTTCTGGCAGGTACCCCGATTATCTTTGGATGACAAGCTTGACGGGGATAACATATGCTTGGAAAGCATCATTTTGACGGTGTCCGATGTCATGAGATTTCAACGAGCCTGACAAAGGAGGAGCTTGGCGTCTTTTCCTGTTTAGAGATTCTGAAAAGACAGCGAAAAAGAAAACTCCAGGGGGGTCCTTTTTCGTAAAGTTGTGTCTCGCAAGCCCGAAAAAGTATAAAACAATGCCCGAAAGAACCGCCCGACCAAGATGATCGAGGAGTACTTTTCGAAAGTAGTGACTTCGACCCGAAAAAGTAGAAAAGTGGTCAGAAGTACGTCGCTTTGGAGCCAATAACGAGTGTAAAACGACAAACACCCGACAATCTTTTTAACTTAAACGGTCGAAAATAGAGCTTTAAAGCGACCGCCTCTCGTTCCTTTTAACGATTCAAGAGGGAACCCGGCAATCTTTTCTTAGTTTACGTCGGAAAAGAGCTTGAAGACGACGTTTCTTTGGGACCAAGTGCATATAGAACTGTCACACTTCTTCCGGTTACGAGGACCTGCACAAGAAAACCACCCACGTAAACCTGTTCGACATGTTAAAAAACATAGTAAAACACATAGCAAAGCGACATTGGCATAAAATACATGGCAAACATAACCACATTTATGAAAAATTATAATGAATTATGAATTTTTTTACCATAAATAGGGGGGTAAAAGAAATTTTTTACCATTGTTACCATTTTGAGCCGTGGAGAACGTTGTGGAGTTGTGAGGTTGACGGAGCGAATTCCATCCCGTGCGGACACCATTCATCTGGCAGCTTGTTCCAGGTAGGTTCTCCTCCCCTTGTACTTCATTTTGAGTCATTTTTGGAGCAATTCCACGGTGGGAAGTGGCCATTTGGGCAAGTTTTTTGAGCTCTAATGCGCTCTCGGTCAGCCCGGATTTCCTCATCGGGTCCGCGCTGATCGATTAATTTTACACACACCACCACCCGGGTTAGCGTGGAAAACACGTGTGCTTCCGTGCCGACCCAAGGAAAAAAAAACTGGGGTGCCATTATCAGCGTGACTGTTTTAAAAACAGTCGCGCTGATGACGTGAAATCTGATTTTTAAAAAATTGAACGTACAAACTTCAACGGTCAGGGTCCTAATATTTTTCTATGGTCTTGCAGGACACAATGGCATTTGTTTGGCAAGAGAGAGCTCACGATAACGAAGATATAGCTACTTATGCCAATGTGGAGTGCCGAAATGAAATGCGGGCATGCGGGTTTCTTAAATTTTTCCTCACTCCGTGCCTGAGAGCGCAACCTGATCTCCTTGAGCTCTTAATCAGAGCTTGGAACCCAGTTGACTGAAAATTCACAATCCGTGGCCAAGACATCAAGTTTGATTCCACGGATATTTATTTTTTGACTGGATTGTCACGCCGGGGCGAGATGCCCATCCTAGAGGGGCAACGGCCCAGTGGCGAGACCCTTGACATGCTCATGGCTCGAGTGTGCCCACGGGCACATAAAACATGGAGTGGGAAGGTGGGTATTCCGACGGTGGATGACATCGTCCTTCACACCATACTCTTCATGGTGACTCGGGCAGCGGGCTCTTTGGCCAATCATGAGGCTTCAAAGACCCATCTACTACTGGCTCTCGAGTGTTTACAGCCTACCATTTTTAACTGGGCAGCAGCAGTAACGACCAGGATGAAGAGGCAACTGTCGACGCGGAGAGTCGAAGCAGTTTTCTTATGGGTCGCTCTTACTTCCGCTCATGCTGGAGCGGGTGCCAGCCCTACAGCTACAGGACATGGTTGTGGATCCACCCAGAGGTCCCCGGGAGACGAGGGCCAGTCGATGGGGCCATGTCATGCCGCGCGGAGGTGGCGGCCGCCCAGTGGCTTGGGGTGTGTATTTTCGAGAGTGGCTGGATCGGCAGGTCATTTTCGTAGAGGACTGGCCATATGCCGGTATGGACTTCCGCGGTGATCCCGACATGCCACTGCCCACGGGAGAGCATTGGGACGATGGAGGTATGACACTTGATCTCTTTTTAATGTTTTTTAATGTTTTTGATTTTTCATGTACATGTCTTGATAAATGTTATGGTGTGCAGATGTGGGACCCGTGAGACCCATTGGTCTAGCCCCAGAGGCACGGAGAGAGGGGCAAGGTGCTGGAGTCCTGGCCCTGGCTCCTCCGGGAGTCGATACGACGGAGACTGTGGCACACAACCTCGAGGGTTTACTGGCAGGGGTGCCAGATTACCAGGGGATCGAGGAGGTCCCCATAGCTTCTCAGATCCACACAGTGGGGGTGGAACCCAGGATGCACCGCCTTTTGAGGCGGGTGGCACGGGCAGCTGTATGCTACAGAGAGCATAACCCAGCTCAGTAGTCATCTAGGTTTTATTTCCACTGATGTTTTTGAGAGACATATGTCTCAGATGTACTGAGGACACCGGCTTTACTTTAGACATATACACTTATTTTTTGAGTGCCTTGGTGCGCCGCGATATATATATATATATATATATATATATATACTGTTTTTGGATGGATCTTTTCACATGTGATGATGTTTTTTATATGCTATGCAAATGTCTAATACAAATGTAATCTAATGTATCAGTTGCACAACAGACGACCCATGTATTTTAATTTTTTATGCAAGCTTAAAAGCACACATGCAGACACACATGCAAACTATGCTTGGAAATTTTTTTCATTTATATACATATGCTTATTCTATGGTCTTATTATGCTTTCTATGTCTTCTTGTATGATGTTCATCTGTTTCGCAAATCCCTGTCTAACACATGATTCGCCAATGCATCAGTTAACGTGTGTAATCGTCTCGGAATATGTTGATATGTGATGTAATCAAAATTCCTTTCTAACAATCTTACACGTAGATACAACCTTAGAATGCATTGGTCCCTGACGGAATATCGCCCGTTGAGTTGATGGACGACAAGCTGAGAGTCCAGGTTCACCACCATTGCATGAATGCCGAGATCAACTGCTTCGGCCAGTAACTCAATTACAACGCTGTATTCGGCAACATTGTTAGTGGTATGACCCAAGCACACGCCTTGAAGGTCTAGCAACTCTCCGTGAGGATCATAGATCACCCACGCCGCCGAAGACAAATTGCAAGTACTACGGCAGGTGCCATCAGCGAAACCAACATAAGGTGCACTAGACATCTGCACAAGAAGCAGAAAACACAATAAGAGGCAAACACGCCTTCACACCAAAGCAAAACGTGAAATCATGCACACATAACACACTAAAACACGCGTATGTACAAGCTAGGTGCACGAAATCATGCATAGTATTTTTTCAAATAAAGCCTGTTGCGGGGCTTGTCGAGAGGGTTTCCTTCGTAATCAATCAACTCATATGTGCCCTTCTGCTAAACTCTCTTCACGATATAGGGGCCTAGCCACATGGATTCGAGTTTGCCTGCCCCTAGCTTATCCTTAGCCTGATCATAGAGCAGTACTAGATCTCCCTCAACAAAGGAACGAGGTTGAATGGTATTGTCGAAATGAGCCTTAACCCTTTTCTTCTGCGCTTCAATAGCTAGAGAAGCTAAGCGACGGGTCTCGTCTAGCCGCTCTAGATAAAGAAGCCGTTCCTCCATCGGAGTGGTGTTGGGAAGCAACTCGATAGCTAACTTTAACGAAGGAATCTCACATTCAATAGGAAGGGTGGCCTCCAGTCCATAAACTAGCTGAAAAGGAGTGAAACCGGTGGCGTCCTTCACAGAGGTCCGGTAGGCCCACAAGGCAGGGAACAACATCAGATGCCAATTAGACTTGTGTGCACCAATGGTACGTTGGAGCATTGTGATCAAAACTTTGTTCACAGCTTCAACTTGACCGTTGGATTGAGGGTAGTACGGCGTCGAACTATCTTGACGCAAGCCTAGTTGGGTCGTTAGTTCCGTCATCATGTGATTACGGAAATGTTTTCCGTGATCCGTGACGATAGCCTAAGGGACTCTGAATCGAGTAATGACATGATTAAACAAAAACTGCGCCGTTGTGTAACCGTCTTCGTTCAATGTAGGCATCGCTTTGGCCCATTTGGTGAAATAATCCACGGCAACGATGATATACCCATGCCCCCCGGCCGAACGAGGGTTACAGGACGTATAATCGATGCCCCATTTGGCAAATGGACCTACGGTAACAATAGGGTGTAGTGGTGTAGGAGTTGCACGCATTTTCCGGTGGTAAACCTGGCATTCATGGCATGCACTGATAGCAAGGATGCAATCCTTGAAGATAGAAGGCCAGAAATAACCAGCACGGAGAATTTTCTGGGCGGTAGCATATCCGGACATGTGGCCGCCACAAGCACCAGAGTGGCAGTCATTCAACACCCGCTCAGCCTCCTCGAGAGTCAAACATCGGTGGAGAACAGAATCAGCGCCGAGGCGGTACAGGGTATCGCCAAGAATGCGATAGGGTTGAGATTGGTGACGAATCCACCGTCGAGCGTCTTTCGATACATTGGGACGGAAGGAAGACGTCTGCAAATATACTATGATGTCCCCATACCATGGGTCGAGGGTGCTGATGAGAAACAATGTTTCATCCGGAATATGCTCCTCCGAACGAGATGGTGCAGAATGAGATGGCAAGGAACAGAGCAATTCAGCAAAGACCAGAGACTTCTTAGACTTGGCCGCAGTAAATTCCAAGTCGAACTCTTGCAGGATTACGATCCATTTCGAGTATTTGCCCCCCAGTAGTTGACGCGACAATATGTAGGTCATTGGGTTGCAGTTAGAAATCACAGTCGTTGTGCGCAACAGGATATAGTGCCGGAAACGTTGGATGGCGCAAACAGCGGCCAATGCCAACTTTTCAACATACGCGTAGCGAGTTTCTGTATCCAAAAGGTTGCGACTAAGGTAATAGATAATGTGCTCATTGCCGTCATCATCATCCTGCACGAGAACCATGCCGATGGTGGTGTTAGCGATAGCTAAATAGAGAGTATAATCACGGTGCTAGTTCGGGGGTCTTAAGAGTGGAGCCGAGACAAGGAGGTCCTTGAGTCGCTCGAAAGACTCCTGGGCGATAGCATCTCAACGAAAGGGTGTGTCTCACTTTAATAACCGTGTGAAACCCTTAGCCACCTCGGCATAATTCGGAATGAATCGTCTAACGAAATTAGCTTTGCCCTGCAAGCTCTGCAATTGCTGCAACGAGACAGGGGGAGGAAGATTCAGGATGGCCTCGACTTTGAGGGGATCCAGATAGATGCCTTCTCGGGAGACGATGAACCCGAGCAGTCAGCCTGATTCTACGCAGAAGACACACTTATGCGGATTGAGTCGAATACGGTAGTGTCGACAGTGGAGAAAAAATTCGCGAAGATGAGTGGGATGGTCCTGACGCTTGACTGAATGAGCTGGGAGGTCATCCAGGTATGGTTGTACAATGTGACGAATATCATGAAAGGCATAAGACATTGCACGTTGGAAAGTGGCGCCGACATTCTTGAGACCGAAAGGGAGCTTCTTATAAGCGAAGGTGCCCCAAGGACAGATAAAAGCCGTCTTATGCTGGTCCGCGGGTGCAATGTTGATCTGGTTATAGCCAGAGAAGTCGTCCATAAACGAGTAAATTTCACTTCCTGCGCATTCATCAATAAGCTGATCGATGAAGGGCGCAGGGAAGTTATCCTTCGGACAGGCACGATTGATATCGTGGTAGTCAACACAGACCCGGATAGTACCCTGCCTTTTATTCACAGGGACTATATTAGACACCCAATCCATAAGGGGAATGGGGTAAATGAAACCGGCTTTAAGAAGCTTTTTGACTTCGGCCTTGATGGCAGCAGCCTTTCGAGGGTGCACTGGGCGTAAGCGTTGACGCACAGGCTTAGCCCCTAGGTACGTCGGTATTTCATGCACAACGATACTGGGGTTGATGCTGGGCATTTCCTCATAGGACCACGCGAAGACATCACGGAATTTGCGAAATAGAGCAGTGTAAAGTTGAACCTCCTTAGGAGTACAGGTGACTCCTATGTAAATGTATTCAACAATCCCTGGTTTGACAGAGATGTCGATAGGTTGGGTTTGCATGATGTTACCGATATTGCCCTCAGAAGACACTTGATACAGTTGAATAGGTGTTTGGAGGGGCGGGGATGGGACACACGAAGCAAACCGCTCGAGACATGCGACCATTTCCGGATGGGGAGGGAGAAACGAAGAGCGATGGTGGTGATCTGACCAAGGGAGCTCTTCGAGAGATATAGTCTCTATGATGGCTTCATCAGAAGGAAATATTTCCTTCAATGGATCCGAAGTAGCCTCGTCTCCTAGCCAAGGGAAATGATCATATGAATTGGGAACCCTGCTCGGGTGAGCAGGTTCAACAGGGGGAGCCGATGCAGCGACAATCTTGACGTATTTGAGCTCGGGAGGACTCAACGGCATCATATCACCCCAAGAGTCTTCCTGATTAGCGAGAGGAAGAACCCACGGATTAGAACGTACTGAGATCATGTTGATAGGGGTGAGATTCAGAGGCGGGAGGGGAAAGACTCCCATTAAGGCGGGATCTTTGAAAATTCCAGCACCCACGCTCTCTAATGACTTAGAGTTATGCTCCACCAATGGCACATTACCTTCAGAAGAAGCGAAAAAGGAGAGCTGGTCCACCGTGACAATCTTCCCCTGGTGAGGGAAACGAATGACATGGAACAGGGAGGAAGCAACGGCTTGCATGGCGTATGTCCAGCTATTTCCAAGGAGGACATTGTAGGTGAGATTGGTGTCAACAACTTTGACCTCCACTTCTACCGTCTTCCCTTCTAAAGAGATGGGCAAGCGTTGGAGGATACCGTAAGGATGAGATTCTCTTCCATCGAAGGCTTCTAACGTCGTAGGAGACTGACTCAAAGTAGGAGAACCGATAGCCTTCCAGCAAGCAACAGACATGATGCAGGTTGAGGCACCTTCATCAATAACTGTACGATGAATCATTTTGCTATTGATGATGACCTGTATAAGGAAAGCGACTTGGTGAGGCAGTCTCTGTGTAAAACCCTTGAGATCAAAAGAAATCAAATCTGAATCTGCCGGGTCGATGCCACCAATAGCTGATAGTAAGGACTTCCTCTGGGAGGGGCAGCTCTGGAGGAATTCTAACGCGGACATAGCAGACGAAGCCTGAGCTAAGTCCTCAACAATGCTATAATGCTGGGCAGCACGAGCATTAGGGTTGTAAGACGACTTCCTGAGTACACCTTTTGGAGGGGGTCGGGGGATCATCTCAGTGCTGGTCTGTTCGATGTGGAGAGGACTAGAACTGGAGGGAGGAGCGCTAGAGGGAACCTCCGGCTCTTTCCCGGCATGAGATGAATAGTCTTTTGCTCGAGTTGAAACATGGATGGGAATCGTTCCAGCCATGAACACTTGAGAACTGAACGAGGAAGAGGGTTGAGACGGGTCTGCCACCATTTGAGTCTGCTGGGAAGGGAAAGGCTCTTTAAGCACAGCGGGAGATCCAGGAGCACCTTTCAAAAGTTGACTAACTTCGGACCGCCTCAAGCAGTCCTTAGTTTAGTGATCCTCATCACAGATGAGACAAGGATACTTAGGTTTTCGTTTAGCTCCTTCCTCCGAGGGAGGCTTAGGGGGATCCTGCTTGGGCTGTCTAGATTTATCTTTAGCTTTCCCTTTCTTTTTCCCTTTTGAGGATTTATCCGCCGCGGTGGACTGAACGGCGTTTACCTCGGAGGTACTCCCAGAATTAGATTGACCCTGAGAAGCATTTCCATTAGAAACGTTCTGTTTTTGCTTCCCAGGGTTCACGGTCGATTTCTTCGATGACGAGTTTACAGAGCTAATGACTCCATCAACAGATGGTTTTGGCGGAGCCTTGGACTGTCCAGTCCTCGGGGCGTCTGGCAAATAATCATATAAAGTACCCGACCGAGAGTACACTAAGTCGAGGTACTGAGCACGTGCGATCGCTTGCTCTTCAGTTACACAAGCTCCCATGGCGATGTCCCGCGCAATTGCAGGGACAAAGGAAGTCATGAACCAATCGGTCAGGAGTTGATCAGGAATCCAGAATTTGATCAAGCGACGACACCTTCTCCATTCATGTATATGATCAGATATGTGCGTAGCCGTATCCTATTTGAGAGACGTGAGGAGATGTGTCCCTGTCTCGTACCGAATGGGTAACTGAAAATGAGTTAAGAACGCCATAGCCAGCGAGTTGAAATCTTGAAAGGTGCCGCGATTCAGCTCAATATATCACTTAGCAGCTGAACCGGTGAGAGTTCTCTGAAAGAGGCGGAGCCGGATAGAGTCATCAAGCCATGAGTTCGATGAACACCAGAGGTGATAGGTCATGACGTGGGCTTGAGGATCTTCACCAGCTTTGCCATCAAATTTTGGGCAATCACCGGGTATTTTAGTTGGAACTGGTGGCCAATATGGATTATGCAGAATGGGATCATTTGTCAACTTGGACACATCCGGAAGTTCCAACGTCGCTAAGAAAGGCAACTAAGGGTTAAAGGAAATTTGTGGCTGCAGATTCGAGGCAGTACTAGGGTTCCAACCAGGTGGTGGTTGCCCCCATGGACTCTGTCCAGATGGACCCGGACCAAAAGGGCCTGGCCCATAGGGACCTTGCCCGTAGGGGTTCTATCCATACAGATTTTGGCCATATGCGGACAATTGTCCCTGGGTCTACCCCCCAGCACCCCATGTATTAGCAATTTGACCTGCAGGTGCAGCATACTGATAATTTTGGTAAGGAGTGACCTTCATCTGTTGATAATTTTGATAAGGGGTAAACTGAGTTTGCCCCTGGGGTTGCTGGTAGCCATACATTTGCTGAGCTCCATACTGAGCCTGATAAGAAGGCTGCACTTGGTAAGAAGGTTGGGGTCGTGGCCTGCCTTGCATTTGATAACCTATTTGAGTCTGGGGCCTAGGATAATGTCCTTAAACTGGTTGGGCTTGGATCATCTGGCTGGAAGGTTGGCCTGGTTGGGTTTGGGATGGGCCTGTTTGCCCAAAAGGACGTACTTGTTGGGTGCCAGGTTGTCCGTGAACCACCAAGGATTGCCCTTGCGGAGTAGATGGCCGAGCAGGCTGGACGGCTGGTTGACTTTGAGGTTGGCTAGCTTGTCCAGATGGATGATTAGGGTAGACAGTGGGTTGGCCTTGCTGCATAGAAGGCTGGCCCACTTGCCTGGAAGGGTGCACTGGCTGAGCAGTGGGTTGGCCCTGCTGTATGTAGGGTTGCCCCCCTTGCCCAGGAGGATGCATGGATTGAGGAGTGGGTTGGCCCTGTTGTACGTAGGGTTGCCCCCCTTGCCCAGAAGGATGACCAGACTGAGCAGTAGGTTGGCTCTGCTGTACGTAGGGCTGCCCCCCTTGCCCAAGAGGATACCCCTGTTGGACTGCTGGTTGACCTTGAAGATTATAAGCTTGCCCAGCTTGTCCAGAGGGGTAACTCTGCTGGAGACCAGGTTGGCCTTGTTGGATGTAAGGCTGTCCTGGTTGTCCAAACGGGTAACCTTGCTGGGTGCCAGGTTGCCCTGGATAGCCAGAAGGTTGACTTTGATAAGAAAACGACGGACCACCAACGGCCGAAGGTTGTCCCGGATAGGGTTGTCCTTGCGGGCCCCCAGATTGTCCTGGGTAAGACTGGCCATAAAGTGGTTTCCCTTGGGGGGCTTGCACATAAGGTGGATGGCCTTGATTAGGTGGTCCTTGAGGCTGCCCAGGGATTACTTGGCCCCCATGAAAAGAATGAGTACTAGCGTCCCAAGTAATTGATAACAGTACTGAGACTTCAACAAAATGTTGAAGAGGCGCGGATTGTGCGAACTGAAGGTACTGACCCGTAGAATCATAATAAAAGAGTGGACCTTGGAAATTTGGGTCCACAATGGGTTGCCCTTGGGCATCATACGGCCCCCCTCCTGGAATAGGACCAGAATAGGGTTGAGCACTTTGTGCAGGGTCGACGGCTCCAGATGAAAGTTTCGGCTGGCCATTACTCACTTGACTGTGAGAAGGATCAGCACCATTGTTCGTAGATGAAGATGCTGTCACGGCACTGACGACCAGAGTCGAGTATGCTACACAAACAGTTGGATTCGTGGGAACCGAGGTAACAGGTGTAGTATGGGGTTGTGAAACAAAGGGTTCCGTGGTGGCAATGACATGAGGATCCCATATAGTCGTAGCAGGATTCCTGGCAGCTATTCTATCCCTCATCGACTGATATCGTGGGGGGAGTGGAGAAGTAGCTGGAATGGGGGTGTCAATATTCGACACCACAGGTGTCTCACCTGCGCTGGGAGTTGTCTCATCCATGTGGGAAGTAGACATCGGAGATGACATACCAGGAGGGGTGACAGGAATATCGTCCTCGTCAGGCTCCCAGATAGGGTTCCAATCTTCTTCGTAATCCTTGTCGCCCGGGGCTCGTACATTGATAGGCTGGATACTCGGGATAACATGAAGAGTATTGCTTACAACTGGTACCTCAGGAGCAACAAAATATGGAGAACCTTGATCACTTGGACTGGGAGTTGACGGGTCAGCCAGGATGACAAAACCCCACACAAAACCTAAAGGAAAACTAACGATAAAGACCCTACTCAAGCTAACGCACACAAGATCTAACCAGGTAGTGTTATCATGGCCGAATAAATTTTTAAGACACAGGAACTAAACTTGACCTTTTCATGTTTCAAGAGTCGAGAAAAGGACGAAAAGATGACTCTAGTCTCCTTCGAATGTTTAATGAGCACGAAGTGACAAGACGCTCACTGGCACCTTTTCTTTTAGGGAGTCCGAAAAGGATCAAAAGTGACTGCTCTGGAGACTCTAGGCAAAGGGTTTACCAAGTAATCCGTAAAACTGCTTATACACCTTGGCAATCGTATGAGAACCAAGGACTTTCCGTACTGCAGTCAATCTTCCCGAATGCTGTGTTCGGTGCGTTACGGTTCACAAGGCGGCAGACTCGGCTTCCTATGGATCAAGGATAAAAGCCTAGTGGGGTCTCCCTATATACGCGACGGTACGTGGGAGCACAATCCGTGTTAGACCACTATCGAGTCACAGAAGGAGGAATCACCCAACCGTAATGTGAAACAATAGTGACTATGTTTAAAGACGCCGGAACACGTCTCTAACCTAGACCTCTAGATGTTTGCATTAAGTTCCAATGCGTTTTTAGGTTTATTCAGTTTATTTTATGGTTGATCTTGAATTTAAGTTTCAGTTTCAGGCCTTATCGTGTGATCTCTCACAATTACCTAGATGCAAACTATATGCCAAAGAACACCATTTCGTTCGATGAATTCTAACTATGAAAGGGTTAAGAGTTTTCAATCAAACAAAATGAACTCAAACAATCAAACAATCTAATGCAGCTAATGGCAAAGAAATGAGACTTTTCTTTTGAGAACACAAATCAATGAAATGCTCTTTTTCCCATTTAACTATTGAATGCAAAAGATATTAGTTTGATTTCTTTTTCAATGGCACAATGCATTTAAAATGAATTTTGAGAGACAGCAACACCGAGTAAAGAGAAACAAAATCACTCAATGAAAAACACAACAAGCGTGAAAAGAGCCAGTTGAACCCAAGCAATTGTAATCCGTGTCTGGGTAGCGAAAAGTAATCGAAACAATCCAAAGACCGGTTCGATGACAATCACCTAAACAACCAAGCAAAGAAAGCAAAAGAGGAAGGTTTTCGCAAAAGCAAAGGCAAGTAGCAACGAATCTTTGTGAACGAGTGATAAAACAAAATCAATCCAGCGAAAACGGGACGATAACACTAGGTCATCGGACACAAAACAGGATTCGCCCGACAAGACTTCGCAAGCGAATGCTTTATAGTTCAAACAATGAAAACCAAGTCATAAACCAGGTGGAAAAAGTAGGGGACAGTCAAACCAACAGGCTCAGGAAGCAAATTTGAAACAAATTGAATTCTACAGGATCAGCGCGGGTAACACTCAGCAACAATGCGCTGACCAGAAGTCACGCGTAGCAACAAAGCGCTGTCAGCAACAACATGGCTTAGTCGCACTGGTTCATTTTTCAGAATCGTCGCGACTGTTAAGTGTACAAGCACGATGACCACGGAGTCAAAGAAACAGCTATGCGCTGTCAGCGCGACTGTTTTGATATAAACCGCGCTGAGGCTAAAAAACAAGCACAAACAAGCCAAAAGCTCCCAAACCAAGGCAATAACTCTTTAAACAATTAAGTCACCTCCCAGATTGAACCAGGAAGGTTAAAAGCAGAGGACTAACCCCTGATCTTTGAAAAGAGAGGAACAATCAAACTCAAAACAAGAATGAACAAAAAGAGACAAAGGCCAGCTCCCCAGCGGAGTCGCCAAATTGTTGGAGAGGTAAATCCCCTCTACGGATAGAGGCGATCCCTACTAGCCCAGAACGGGTCTAGCAACAATCAGTCAATGCTACTATGCAAGTTCCTAATTGCAAGTAAAAGGTAGGCAATGGACACCTACTTGGATTCCAACGCTATTGTTTGATGAAGAGATGTCGCTCTCGCTCCTTCGCTCTGGCCGGTCACGATCCTCCACGATCTCCGCGGATAGACACCTGCACACACGAAGAGAAAGACAAACACAAGCGTGAAATCTAATAAAAGCAATTATACATCAGTCAGAAAGGACGTAATTCACATTAACCATTACAAAGACAAATGAGAATGGAACCATAATAGTAGTCATCTATTATTAATCAATAACAGAGAAGAGTACAACCAAATGTTCTGACGTCGAATCCTTCTCAAGAGGGTCCAGCCAGCAAGTCTCTTAAGCATTCAGCCTTAGAGATAGATCTCCTAAGACAAGAACTCTCTCTCACACAAGAAACACTTCACAACCTTCCTTAAGCTATCTAGCAATTCCACACTTATCACACCAACTACCTACTAGTAGCAGCAATCTGAGCACTATAAACTCCACACAATCCAAACTAGCTGCTCATGGTAATGGTAGAGGTTTAAATAGGAGAAGGAGTCTCCATGAATGGTGGGAGGATGAGCTTATCTTCAAGGAAGGTGGTTTCAAATGACGAACAGACATGCCATAGAAGGGAGGGCGATACTCACAAGGCCAACAACCAGGTCTGGAGTTATCTGGAAGGCTGGCTGTTAGAACAAATTCGCCCAAACTGGATCAGCGCGGGTGTATAACTGGACTGGAGTGCTGACAGCGCATCTTAATAACGGAGCAGGCTATGTCAGCGCGGCTTAATACAAGCATGTGGTGCGTTGTCTCATGAAATTTGACCAGCACGGAAAACCCGTGTGCTTCCGCGCTGGCAGTGCATCAGTTGCACTATCATCCGCCAGTCAGTGCGGTTATTTTAAAAACAGTCGTGCTGATCAAATAAACTTTGGCAAAGTGGGTCATTTGGCCAGATTAGGGAGCAGGAGCATGATTAATTGGAATTCGTGGCACAGTAGGGAGACTGACAGGGAGACAGTGACAAATTATTGTGTAACACTTTCTATCATTTTGATATAGACCATCTTGACCAAAAATTGTTACAAGAATGGAAGACTCCACATGAATCAATTATGGATTTTTGGTAGCGCTTCTATTGTTTCTTAGAAAACTAGTATCTTTTCAATTGACTAGCCCTCTAGGTTTGGAAGCTACCCTAGAAACAATAGTTTAAAGCAATTTGTCATTTCTTCTATGTATAATAGACAAGAGAAAAACAAAGGAACCAACTTGGATCTTCCGCTTAACTCCTTGCTTGATCTCTCTCCCCCTTGACAGAGCTTGCAACTCCTCTCTGTACTTGTCCCACTTGGAGAGTACTTGTAGAAACACAGTAACAAAGAACCGTCAAAGTATCTTGATCTATTATATCATAAGAATTACAGAATCAGAAATGTAATGAACATACAATGGCATTCATAAACAATAACATTCACAATTGCACAGTTATATGGAAGAAAACTCAAAGAACTTTATTAAATAGAAGGGAGAATTACAACCCAATTGTCTGATCCAGCATCATCCTCCCAGCATCAAAGCCCTCTTCACCTCATGAAAAGCAAGATCACACCAATAATACAATGCTCTTTCTCAAATACAAACTATCAGCACTTCCTTGCAAATTACAAAATTCCAGCCTCCAGATCTCTCAGATGAGGGATCCATTTATAGATGTGTGCAAGGTTGTGAGTCATCTCTAGGGTTTTGATTAGTGTCATTCCACTTGTTGTATTTGGTTCCACTTGGAGATTTCTTGGATCTCTTACTCATCCCTGGGCGAATTCAGAGAGGCAAGTGAAATGGGAGAAGTTTCTAGAAGATTCCATGAGCATCCACTTAACAAACTGTCTTGGAAATTTGTCCATCCTCGCACATTTCACCCTACAGAAGGCCTCATCAGTACACATCACACCTGGCTAGTGTAGAAGTCATTATGCATCGCACCCTCATAGAAGAGCAGTCAGTATGGTCCAGTTTAGGCCAATTCTGGATGGTTTTTCAGGTGGAAATTTTGGGGAATGATGTAATCAGTTGACCATGATCTTTTAGTGTATGAAACAACTCTTTTAGGGGTTAAAGAGCCCTAGTTTACTGACATATAAGATTGGGGTTGAAGTGCCCAAATATGTCTATAATAGTTGCCCCCTAAAGCATGAAGTCGTAAGTCTTTGATGTTGGATGAAATGCTTTATCATGAGGATCTGAGGTTTCGAAACTGGAAGGTGACCTATATAAGATACAATACAATACATCATCATAATATAATTTTCATGATCTAGTTTAGGCGAGCATTCCCATGCTCAACTTTATAAATTCATTTCATGCAAATAGAAAAGATAGTCGTCTGCATATGCAAACTAGTGATTCTTCAAATGTAGATTCATCATCCCTGGCTCAGATGACCCTCTGTGCAGCTTCTGTGTACATTTTATGTCTTTATATCTCTGAATATATCATAGCCCGGATGGATGAAACTAGATCGAGGGTCTTAAAAGTCATTCAATCTTCACCCGATGTACAATTCAATCCATGTGAAGATGTGTTCTGAAGTCGAACATGGAAATACATCGCCTGATTAGCAACCAATAATGTGAGTTGTTAACAAACATGAGAGGAATCACCGATAATGATAATGACCCTCAAGGTACTACAGTACAATTCACGTGGTGTGAATATATGATCCGATGTCAGACACCATGCAAAAAATTTCGGTTGAAGGCCATTTATGTTAACCTGTTGCCGGAAGTGAGAAACTTGCCACTGAGGCATGCAAGCTTCAAAGTACTGAAAGGGGTGTTTCTAAGTCAACTTCTTGGATAATGAGCTGATGTCGACAAGAAGTGGCCCATCATAGGAGGGCCTTAATGTATCCCACATCTACGACATGAAACGAAGCAAATTATTTTCTGGAAGTGAAAATGATCTAACGACACAAGGTTCAGGAATGGCAGTCATGAAAAATGGAGGGTGAAGGTATTGCAGTGGATGAGGCATTAACTGGATGGTGGTTTTTCAACTAAATGACTTCTCTTGAACATATCGGCGACACTGAGATGGATTAGTAGCATTAACCCCAACAGATGGATGGTGTGGAATACCAATGGTGAAATGACTGGTGAACAGAATAACCCAACCCGACTCAATCAAGGCGATGGAGTGAAAGTGTCATGTTCAAGAGTGACCCGCTACCATAAAATTCTTCAAGTTTTCTTCCCATTTTCCCCAGTCATTTCTAACCAGTACCTCCTTATTTTTGTCAAGCTTGAGGAGGATAACATATGTTTGTTCTATAATTTTCCCTTCGAGCAAACTTGTCACTATTTTTTAACGAGTCTAAAGACAGTGAAACTTGATCTTGTTTAGGTGGACAAGTTTGTCGCTATTTGTTTGAACGAGTTTAATGACAAAGACAAATCGGTCCTTTTCATGTTTAGAGAGTTTGAAAAGGGACAAAAAGGGAACTCTGTCTCGCCTTGGGTGGACGAGTTTGTCGTTATTGTTTTAATGAGTTTAACAACAAGGATAACTCGGTCCTTTTCATGTTTAGAGAGTTTGAAAAGGAACAAAAAGGAAACTCCAGTAGTGCTTTTTCCTAGGATAATCCCTTAAGTCTGAAAAAGGATAAAATAATACAAAAGGGATTACTTTTCGATCACTTTATCGAGCTGAAAAAGACAAGCACTCAAATTGTTTTGTGAGATAATCCCTTAGGTCCGAAAAAAGATAAAAATGTACAGGAGGGATGGCTTCTCGATTACTTTAACAAGCCGGAAAGGCCAACTTCTCAACAATATTTTCATATTTAACGAGTCTGAAAAGAGTGTAGAGGAGATTCATTTTTGAGGAACGAGTGGTGTCTAGGGTAGCAACTAGTTCCGGGTAAGCTTGGAACTTCTCAAAACATGGTGATGTGAAGAGGTTGGCTAACAAAACCACTCATTGCAGTTGTTCCTAAAAAAGGGGTAAACAATCAAGTGGAAGCGTATGATCGGAAAAAAGAATGGAGGTGATGGTAGGAACACAACCAAGGCTCAAAAGGCTGATAGCATGGAAATCACAAAGGTTATTTACCAAAGGTGGGTTAAATTTTTAACAAGCTTGAACCGTGGGGAACTATGCTCAGTGGTAGGATTAATTTTCAACAATCTTGAACCATGCAATAACATATGCTCAGTTTTTTAGTTTTCTTTTTATACAAGTTAAATTTACAAAACTAAAAAAACTAGGAAAGACAAAACTAAAAAGCTGGCAAAACTAAAAAACTAAGGAACTACTGAGGTTAGGTAGGATGGTTTCGTCTGCAGAATAGACAAAACACTTCCTTTGCTTCATCCGCAGGATAGACGAAGGTGAATGGTGTGTTAAACCAATCACCTAACCTAAGAAGCTAAAAAGCTAAAAAGCTAAAAAGATAAAAAAGATAAAAAATGAAATTGAAAAAGATTTGCATGCCCCCAGCATGATGAAAAGGAGAGTCTCCTGTAACCATTTGGAAACTTCTGTGGTTACGTAGGATTGTTTCGTCCACGAAGTAGACAAAACACTTCCTTGGCTTCATCCACCAAATAGACAAAGGTGAATGGTGTGTCAGACCAATCACATAACCAACAGGGAAACTCATATGGTAGGATGGTTTCATCCACAGAATAGACAAAACACTTCCTTGGCCTCATCCAGAGAATGGACAAAGGTGAATGGTGTTTCAGACAACTCACATAACCTACAAAGAAACTTATCTTTTCATTTGGGTTCGTCCGCAAAATAGACAAGGTGCATGCCCCCTAAGCTTTGTTACATCCACCAAACTACTTGCGGTAATTAGGTGGATTAAAAGAAGGTTCGAGTGACACTATTGATATACAAGGACCTCTTAGGGATGATGATCGACTTGGAGCTATGCTTGAACCGAGAAATGAAAGCTGGTCAACAATGAAAATTTTTCCTTCATGCGGGAAACACATCATTCAGAAGAGTGTTGAAATGATAGCCTCCATGTTATAAACATAGTCACATCCAAGGAGTAAATTGTAATCTAACTGTCTTGGTACTACCATCACGTTCAGGTGAACAGTTTTCCGTCCCAAAGTTATTGGTAACTTAGGAAGGATCCCTAATAATCGACTGGTTCCTCTGTTAAAGCCTGAAAAATTTTGTGTAACAGGCATAAGCGATGGAAAACCAAGCGCTTTCCAAGCAGTTGAGGAAAGGATACTCACTGATGCACCTTCATCTATGATAGTGCCTGACATGATCATTTTGTAAACTTGTACTATGATCTGGAAAGGTACATTAGAAGGAAGGCAAGATCTTGCTAGTCGATTCCAATCAAAGGAAGTGACTAGACTACTTGGAGGGGGTACCAAATAAATGTGAGAAATAATCTCTTGAGTCGCGAGAACTGGGGAATTCTCTTCTTGTTGTGAAGGAATGAATGGATTGCCCCCAAGTTCATCGGACTCTGAAGTAACAAAAAGAATTTGAACAGTATCGTTCTTACTCTCTTCGGGAAGGGTATGATCTTCTGAACGTAAAACTGGGTAAACTGTCACCTTGACCTGTTGACTTTCGTTGGGTATAGACTCAGAAGGTTCACTTTCAGTAATAGGTGTTTCAACCGACGGTTGATTTATGTCAGTTGGATTTTCAACTAGTAAAGGACTTGGGGAGAGTTTCCTGTATCCCGATGGAATTTGTTGCGGTGAGGTAGGACGGTTATGCAAGACTCTTTTGGCTTCATCCAAAAAAGGACAAAAAGGGTATGGTCCCCTTCACATAATCTACATGGAATATTGACCTTTTCTTTCTGTCCATGAAGTTCACTATTACTAGTTGATGGTGTGCTGTCAACATGATCACCAGAGGTTGATGACACTTGATGGTGCGAACGGGGAGACACAAGGACAATCTCGATGAAAATGGTCTCCTTTACAAATTACGCAAGGAAATTTGGGTTTAGGAGATTTAATGTGTGGATTTTCACTAGATGATTCATGGTTTCCCCCTTGCTGAATCGGCTTCTTTTTCTTCTTCTCCTTCCATTTCTTCTTCTTCTCAGCCACCTGGTTACTAGCATCGCTATTTTCACCAAGCAAAGAGGAAGAAGGGGAAGGAGAAACAAATGAAGAAGAAGGTGAAGGGTCAACTTCAGTATCAACTAGATGTTGATTCGATTGCGGAGGAATCATGGTATTTTGAACCACAGAGATTAAGAAAAGCCATACTGGTAGGCCAATTGTAATTCCCGGAAGGGACAATGTGGCCATATATGGAGCACCAACATTTCCCCAAGAAGAAAATGGACTAGGATTCCCCTCAAAAGGAATTCCTTGATTGATGGACTCCATTATCTCAACCTAAGATCAAAGAAGGAACAGGGCCCTTTATACCATAAAAATTGATCTGGTTTTAGTTATGAAGATGCAATACATACCTTTTGTAATAGTGGTACACCATGTAGATCAAAATATTGCTCCATCTAAAGTATCCAATTTACCGGATCCTTGCCATCAAACTTCCTCATCTCGCTTTTTCTTGATTTTAGGAGCTCGATCTTCAAACAACTGTAACTTTGTACTTTCGGATCTTTAAGTTTTGAAATTACGACCTGCAGTAGCCCTCTACGTCCTATTTCCAATGCCACCAGTCTAATTGAATTTAGATTCTCCAAGAAAGAGTTATCCACAATCTCCCAAGATGACCTGATTATATACCTTTTCAGATGAGCGAACTTGTATGAAATGCCACATTTCACTGTTTTGACCTTAAGATCTGAAAAATATACACAGGAAACTACAGTCCATCATATTTCTGTAACTTCTTACAAAATTTCAATCTAACGCTCAAAATAAAAGTTATGACTATTTTCCCCAGGTGATCTGTTTGGAATGTAATTCAGGAGTCTGCAAAAATATTGACTTCCTCAGATAATATCTCCGCAAATATTGTGCAAAAAGCTCTGAAACTCGGACCTGAGGTTCAGTGCGATTTCATCTCACTGGGTTTTTTTTTGTAGCATCTATGATATCACAAAAAAAAATTATAGCACAAATGCCACGATGACCTGTTTGGAGCAGCAAAACCCTAGAATCCAAAGCTCTAATACCAAATGTTATGAAACCAGCTCACAAAAAGATAGAAAAGATAGATCAATGCCTTAGAAATAAGCCTCTTCGAGGGGGAAAACTCCTTTACATTACACAAATGAATAATTATTGGACGATACAAATGAAAATACCTCCTTTCTATATATAGGAGTCTAAGGGGTCATAATGTAATCAGAGCCCACATAACATTTATAATGTAACGACACAATAATAACAATAGTGGGCTTCTATGGGGCACAATAGTAACAATATGGGGACTACATGGGTACAACAATATAATAATGGGGTTGTAGTAATAAGAATAAGGGGTTACACTAGTAGTATAGGGGCCTAACAACCAAGAAAGGACGATAGTTGGTGACAGTGTCCGCTCGAGCTGAAGTAAAGAAGGCAATACTAGATGAAGTAATATCCCTTAAAAAGTTATGTGACTGTTGTACTCCATGTTTGGAACCATGCATAAGGTAGTCATCCATCTCAACAGAAAGTAGTGGCAATGTGCTAGAAGAGCACATATCTCGATGAAATTTCATGATGATGTTGATTAAATGCAAACATGGACAATGAGATACAAGGGAGCCCCGCTTCACTTACCTAAGATGATGAAGGGCAGTGCGGTTGAGTTGAAGGCATGTATGTGGAGTCAAATCTGGAACTATGAAGAGTTGCTACCTCTCAACAATGGTATACAAGGTTCGCATGCAAGTGTATTCAAGAGTATGCATGTTATGGTGCACACACATGTGATCTCATCTATTGGGACTCTCACCCAGGTGAAGACAAAGGCATAGGTCCGACTAGAGCTTGACTCATACTTCGACGAGTTGATGCGCATTGCCACCAGCCCAGACTTGCCCATGAGTGCAGACATCATTTAGATGTATGTTGTTTCTCCAACTGCGTTGAATACAATGATGCACATGCTTATAGACAAGTTGTATAGAGGAACCTTAGCAGTGTACCCAGATGCTATGGAGGCAAGATTCAGGTCCCATAAATATGTCACCTTGGAGCACACATACACCATCAAGGACTATGTATATTGGCATCAGTATGTTATTGTTGATCAACGCAAGGGTGTTGAGGAGTTTGTCTTCCATGGTTGTCTAAGTCATAGTGATGTCTAGCATGGATTGCTCAAGCCATTTCTCTCACATGGGTACATGTGCATTGTAATGTAATGTCTTTTCAAGTGTAATTCAAGTGTCGATAGTTGGATGTAATAGTCATAGAGTAGATGAAGAGTCATGAGTGTATATGAATTGTCATAAAGACGAATGTCAAGGGCCACCCCACCCTTTTCTATAAATAGTCCCTCATAACTCATTATATGGGGTTTTGGTGAGTGCAGCTTCCGATAATACAATCTTGGAGAGAGCTTGGACAGTATTGTAATGAGCCTTGGCTTCTCCACTGTGTAGAGTTAGTACCTGTCTTTGGAGGAGCAGGCAGTTGTGACTATAACGTTACGCTATCGAAACTAGTGGTTGGACATGGATGTATTGTATGATTGGAACTTACACTTCTAAATATAAGAAGAGACAACATATTTCATGCATATGTTGTATTATATTCTATGCTATCTAGTTTACTCTAAATGACATATGTATTTGTTTGCTTATGCATGCATCTATAGACTATTTTGTATATGTATGAATTTTTTCAAAATGTGTTTTTGGTTTAACCATCACTTTGGATTGCTTGTTAACTTGACTTCCATGTTGTGATGCATCTTCGCTCGTGTGTTCCCTTCTTAACTGTGTGCTATCATAGGTTCCCAAGGGGCAAATTTATCTCAACCACCGTGTGTTAGAACCTCTCATGCACCTTCCTTGGCTCACTGCATTTGTCATGCCCTTGCTACCAACAGAGTTATCTGACTTGCCCCTATGTGAAATTGTCATCAAGGCATTACCGTACGACCCATTGTTGGGAGTCCTACACCAAATGGTCTGAGGTCTAATTGGGACTTCTTACCGGGGAGATCCCCTGACATGTTGGCAGATCCACCACCGTCAACACACTATTGTGGCCATAGAAGAGACAAAGGACCTCTCACAATTTTCAGTGGATGAGCTTCATGTATCATTGATTTCTCATGAACATAGACTAAATAGATTAACAAACTCCTCATTAGAGCATGCCTTCAAGACACAAGTTTTATTTGGTCAAGGTAGAGGCAAAGGAAGATCAAATGCTATAGGAAGAGGAAGAACCCCACATAGATGTGGAAGAGGCAACCCTTCAAACTCAAGTGGAAGGGGAAACAATCAAAATTCAATTCAACGCCCAAGCCAAAACCGAGCACAAGGTCAGAGGTATGATAAATCTCAAGTTCAATGTCATTATTGTAAGAAGTATGGTCATTATGCAAATGAATGTGGAAAGAAGAAACATGACATAAGTAACAAACCAAGTGAAATTTTCAAAAAGGAAAATCAAAACCAAGATAGCACATTTTTAGCTTGTAATGTAACACAAGAAAAGCAAAGTGATGTACAGTTTCTAGATTCAGGGTGCAAGAACGACATGACATGGAACATAGAAATGTTTTCCATTCTTGGTGAAAGTATGAAATCTGAAGTGAGATTAGGGACTGACAGCAAATTCTTTGTCACAATAAAAGGAAGAATCAATGTTCTAATCAAGAAGGGAAAGAAGTAGTATATTTCAGATGCTCATTTTGTCCTTGGTTTGAAGCATAACCTCATAAGCATTGGACAACTCATGCAAAAGGGCTACAATGTCTATTTTTTAAATGATGAGTGCACACTTTTGTATAAGTCTCCAAGTAGACAACTAATTGCAAAAGTTCAGATGACGAGCAATAAAATGTTTCCCTTAAACATAAAATTAGAATCGAAGGAAGAAAGTGCTCTAGCACAACTATCAATATATTCACAAAAGGATGAAAGAAAAGTTGCAGTTGTCACACAAGTAAAATTTTAGGTAGAGATTAAATATGAAAATTGGTTATGGAATTTGGGATTTGGTCATCTCAACTTTGGATTTTTGAATTTCCTGCATATGAAAGGCATGGTGAGGGAATCACCACTCACAGAAAAATGACACATAATTTGTGAAGGGTGCATCTTGGGAGAGACATTTCCATTAGGTAATTCAAAAAGGGCGAAATAAACCTTCAAAATTGTGCATTTATACTTATGTGAACCATTGCAGATAGCATCAATGCGGGCTAACTGTTATTTCTTGACTTTCATAAATGATTACAGAAGGAAGACAAATTCCTACTTCCTCAAAAATAAAAGTGAAGTGTTTGAGCGCTTCCTCCTGTACAAAGATATTGTTCAGAAGAAAAATGGACAGTACATCAAAGTATTAAGGAGTGACAAAGGTGGTGAATACATATTAAATGATTTTGTTCGATTTTGAAGGGAGAATGGAATTGACAAGAAATTTACGACAGGGTATACACCTTAACAAAATGGTGTCATGGAAAGGAAGAATAGGGCTATTATGGAAATGACAAAGTGTATTCTGAAGGAAAATCATTTGAAAAGTTATTATTGGGTTTAATTTTTCACTTGTGCAACATATATCATTAATACATATCCAACCAAAAGGGTCAATAATGTGGTTCCTAAAGAGACATGGAGTGGAAGAAAGCATATTTCCACTCAGATGAGAGTTTTTGGATGTGTGGCATATGCATGTGTCCCAAATGAGTTGGGGAAGAACATGGACAACAAGGGGGAGAAATGCTTATTTGTTGGATATAGTGATGAATCCAAGACATACAAGCCCTACAATCCATCAACAAAGAAGGTTAGAATCAATAGAGATAGACAGTTCATAGAAGAGGAAGCATGGGATGGGAGTTTAGAGAAGTTGACCAATGTGACAATTGATAGGCCTATAAATTAGACATAAATTAAGGCCCATGCCTCTAAATTAAAACATATATTAAGGCCTAGGACAATCCTTAAGCACATTAAATCTCTCTTTTTGCATTAGATAATTTATTTTTAATTTTAATATATTCATTAGGAAGGTTTAAGAATAATTCAATATTTGTGCCTAATATTATTTATTTTTGAGGATTATTATGAGAATATTGGGCAGATTATGAAGAGTTGGAGGAGGTGATAATTTAGGGTCTTGTTACCTACTACTGGAGGATCAATAATAAATAATAATTCAACAAGATATTACGGAATTATGGCACAAATTGTAGAACTCCAATGATTGAGCAAATCTAGGAATGTGTTCCACTAATAAAGGGGGGAGATCAACTGATCAAGGGATTTCGGTGGGGAAAGCTTCCTCCATTCATGGGGGATTATTCTTAATCATTTTGTATAAGTACCAAGTCGAATTTGGCTCTAGGGAATTATTGATAAAATCTAGGAATGTGTTCCCTTCCATTTAATGCAAATTCCTAGTATTGGGAACTAGATCCACTAATAAAGGGATTTTGGTGGGGAAGATTCCTCCATTCATGGGGAATGATTCCTAATCACTTTTTATAAGTACCAAGTCAAATTTTCCTCTAGGGGGATATTTTCATGAGTGTTATGGTGGAGAGAGCTTGTATTTTTGCATCTCCATTGTATTTCCTTGCAGAGATGTAATTCTATTGATGAAAATAATAAACATTGGTATCATGTTCAGCTTCTAAATCTTGTTCTCCTCCATAGATCTCTGAGTTTCCTTGGGCTTGGCCATCCTAGGAGCTTTAGAGCCCTTCCATATCATTTTCTTTCCTTCTTTTCATTGCTTATTCACATGCATCTGTTTTTTTTTTCTCTTTCTATTTCTGCATTTAGAATTAATGATTTCTTGTTGTAGGATTGAGTTAAATGGTTGATGTAAGTTCTTTGGCAGGATCAAAAGCATTATTTCATCCTTGGAGAAGCCTTGGAAGTTCACAGGAATCATTGAGTATCTTGGATGAGTCTTCTTATTCCTAAATCTAGATTGCTGGACCTCATTTTTGGAAAAGAACAGTAAATTTCTGCTATTTTTTAGAGCATGCTAACGAGATTCAATCGACTTGATTCCAATTTCATTAGATCAAAAAAATATTGTAGTTTGTAAAAAAAATGATCCCATTGCATTTTTACTTAATTTGGTTCGGTATTTCTTAGATTTATTAGCTCACTAGTTCTCGAATTTCTAGATTTTCGACTAGTAATGTTTTTCATTTTTTAGAATGGATTAACATAGGAATTTTTGAGTTATTCAACTTGGAACAAGGACCTAAGACATTCTAGTTAACAAAAAAAATTGTCCCATCCAATTTGGATTTGATTTGCTTGGTCATTAAACCCTCACCAATTTCATCATTTCACAAGCACTTTGAGCGAATCCATCCATCTCCCGACTTTGGTTTTGAGTTTTGAGTGATCTTAGGAATTTTCCCACACCATTCCACCCATCACACACCTTTCCTAGGCAGCTCATCACCTCCAACACCTCAAATTTTTCTCTCGGCTGTATCGTGTAGGTTTCGTGTAATTCCTCCATGATCATCGTGTAGGTTTCGTGTACATCGTGTAGGTTTTCCTGAAATGGCATGTTTTGAGGCCGAATTGACAGAAAACCTCTAGTAAGTCAACAAAATCCTCCTAGGGGTCCTCCACACCATCCAACCATCTCATAGCCCTTTCTTCCATCCTCAAACATCTTTAGTTCACTTGCCACATCCACAAAAGAAATTAGTTGCCTACTTTATTTTCCATAAAAAAGACAAAAAGAGAAAAAACCTATTTAGTTCAGTCTCTTTACTTTCACATTAGTGTTGTTTGATGCTTCTTACTCCTAAAACTTAGATAGTAGCATTTTTTTCATGTCGATTTAGCATTTCTACCTAGCATAGCTTCTTAAATGGTTAATTAGGGAACCGTGTGATTTAGAATTGAATTTCCGTCTCTTTCCTTGTACTTTCTTGCAATAGGTTAAGGTTCCATTTCAAATATTTCATTTTCTGCAATTAGTTTAGGATTTGACTTCAGTACATGCACTTCATTACATCATGAAAGCAAAGGAAGGACACATTGTATGTTGCACATATAGTGCCAACACCTCTTAAGTTTGAACCTTGGGTTGATAATTAAAGTCAGTAGCCTCGGGAATTGGAGCAGTCTTGTTGCAATACCGAGGCTCATCAACAACATGTATACCACAAGAAGACAAAGAGGAATTAACATCAACAAGTAATTCATCATTGGTGACTCCTCCTACTCCTATTCAAGCTCAAAAAAACAGCCAACAAGCGGCATTGTCAACAAATAATAGGAAAGCATCGCACAGTCAAGAAAGTGCCTCTCCAAGCACACCGCAAAGACCCATAATGCCATCTACTTTAGGTGCAACATCAAGTGATATGTCAAGCCCATCTTCCAAAAGTATAAGAAGACAAAGATGATAAATTTAAGAGAGATTTATGAGCAAGATGAAGTTGATAGTAGCGCTCGTATAAATTCCTTATTTGCATTGTTTTTTTGTGTAGATGACCCAATCCATTTTGAGGATGCAATAAAAGAAGAAAAATGGCTTCCGAAAATGGATGAAGAAATAGAAGCAATAGAAAAGAATGGCACATGGGACTTAGTGCACGTTCCACAAGGAAAATATTTCATTGGAGTGAAGTGGGTCTATAAGAGCAAGAGAAATAATGAAGGAATGATTGAAAGGGATAAAGAAAGGCTAGTTTTCAAAGGGTACAAGAAACACCATGGAAGATATTATGTAGATACATTTATACCAATCGCGAGCATGGAGACAATACGTACACTGGTGTCAATTTTCGTGCAACATAAATGGAAAGTGTATCAAATGGATGTAAAATTAGCATTCTTAAATGGTCCGCTAAAAGAGGAAGTATATGTTCAGCAACCACCTAGTTATGAGGTAGAAGGCCAAGAAGAAAATGTGTATAGGTTGAGAAAATATCTTTATGGGCTGAAGAAAGTACCACGTGCATGGTATAACATGATAGGTTCTTACTTATTGTACAATGGCTTTGAAAAATGTGATGGTGAGCCTATTGTCTACATCAAAGAGAGTGATGGTAAGATTCTTATTATCATCCTATATGTAGATGATCTGTTTTTTACAACCACCTAGTTATGAGGTAGAAGGCCAAGAAGACAATGTCTATAGGTTGAGAAGAACTCTTTATAGGCTAAAGAAATTACCACGTGCATGGTATAGCATGATAGGTGCTTACTTATTGGACAATGGCTTCGAAAAATGTGATGGTGAGCCTACTGTCTACATCAAAGAGAGTGATGGTAAGCTTCTTATTATCGTCCTATATGTAGATGATCTAGTTTTTATAGGCAATGATCACTTCCTCGTCTTTGATTCCAGAGAAGTCATGAAAGGTGAGTGTGAAATAACTAACTTAGGGTTGTTAAGGTATTTTTGGGCATAGAAGTGAAGCAAACAAAAAATGGTATTTTATTTCTCAAGAAAAATATGTAGTAGACATTTTGGAGATGTGTAATATGCAAAAAAAACAAACCTGCACCAACTCCAACTGTCACGGGGTTGAAGTTGAGCAAAGAAGATTGCAACAACAATGTCAATCTCACATTATACAAAAGTATCGTGGGAAGTTTGATGTATTTGAAAACACCTAGGCTTGATATAATGTATGTAATGATTTTAGTGTGAAGGTTCATGGAGACACCAAAGGAGACACATTGGAAAGCCACTAAAAGGATTCTAAGGTATGTCAATGGGACAGAACAACATGGTATTTTGTACACTGGAATAAATGATTTTAGGCTGGTTGGTTACACTTATAGTGGCTGGGCATGAAGTGTCGATGATAGAAAGAGCATGCGAGGATATATTTTTCATTTAAGTTCACGATCCATTTCACCATCCTCCAAGAAGCAGCCCATAGTATCATTCTCAATAGAATAAGTTGGATATGTCACAGCAACATAAGCAACATGTCAAGAGTTTGGATGAAAAGAATGTTGGGGATTTATGCCATGACCAAGAGGGAACAAAAACTATTTTTTGCGACAATAATTCTACAATTTCTTTATCAAATAATTATGTTTCTCACAAGAGGACCAAGGATATTGATGTTGAATATAATTTTAATAGAGAGTTGATTAACAATGTTGAAATTGTGTTGCAATACTCCACGTCATAGGAACAATTTGTTGACGTTTTCACAAAGCCATTGGCACGTGAAAATTTTGTTTATCTGAAAGACTATTTTGGAATTCTCAATGGCGACGGTTGTGTTAAGAGGGAGTGATGGAAAATAATCTCAACCACCGCGTTAAATAAACTAACAATAGCCATACTTGTGGTGAACAAGTAGATCAAGCAAGTAGACTTTGTTTGCAAGTTGCAGATATTATTTGCATGCTGAATGACATGGGTTAAATAAAGTTCTGAGAAGGAGTATATATCATACCATTTAATGAATGGTTGGTGAAAAAGTATGTTATGAAAAAAAAGATAGAAAAGAGAGATCCACGCCTTAGAATTCAGCCTCTTCGAGGGGGCAACCTCCTTTACATTACATAAATGAACAATTCTTGGATGATACAAATGAAAAGACCTCCTTTCTATATATAGGAGTCTAAGGGGTCATAACATAATCAGAGCCTACATAACAATAATAATGTGAGGGCACAATAATAACAATAGTGGGCTTCTCTGGGGTACAATAGTAACAATATGGGCACTACATGGGTACATCAATATAATAAGTGGGTTATACTAATAACAATAAGGGGTTACACTAGTAGTATAGGGGCCTAACATGCTGCTCTCCTTCGAAAAGCATTGTCCTCAATGCTTGAGTAGTTCTTGATGCTTCTGTATAAAATTCTTGTCCTCCCATGTGGAATCTTTAGCGGGTAAGTTCTTCCACTTGATGAGATACTCTGAAATTAATTGATTTTGTAGCTGTCAGGTTCTTGTTTCTGTGACTGCTCCAGGTTCCAATATGATTTTTCCTTCCTCTTCAATTTCTGGCAATATTGTTTTAATTGAGATCTTTTGCAACTTTTGAATAAGTGGCCATACTTCTTTGTCCTTCTTCCATTCATCCCTTGCTTCGTTTATCCAATCTGGTTGGATAATATAAATAGCACAAAACAATGCTTCCACATCCTCATCCTTGAAGAGTCTTCCCATTCTGTAAGGTCACCATTTTTTAAGTGCATGTAGTATTGCCAACATTTCCTTCTCATAAGTAGCTTGCTTGAGATGTAGCAGTAAAAATACCAAATCACCTACATCAAAACTTTTTTCACTACGATGTTTATCTACCTGTTGTTTCATTTGATTTTGCACTGAAGTGGCGTTATCCTTTAAAAGTTGGAGAACTTGTTGTTGATGCTCGATGTGATCTTTCACTACTTGAACCTTTTTCTTCTTGATATGTCCTTCTGTTTTTAGAGCTTGAGGAGTGGTAATTTCTTCCAATCCTTTACAAGATATGGTCGGATTCATTTCTTGATGCTCGATGTGATCTTTCACTTCTTTAACATTTTTCTTCTTGATATGTCCTTCTATCTTAATAGTTTGAGGAGTGGTAATTTCGAACAATGAATTACAAGATATGGTTGGATTCATTTCTTCCTTCTCGATGTGATCTTTCACTTCTTGCACATTTTTCTTCTTGATATGTCCTTCTATCTTGAGAGTTGGAGGAGTGGTAATTCTTGCCAATGCTTTACAAGATATGGTCTGATTCATTTCTTCTTTCTCTGGGGTGGGGTCCTGGTGTATATCTTCTTCTTTTGATGTTTCTTGATCCTTTTCTTCCTCCTCTTCATATTCTATGTAAAATAATTTTCTCTCAGCACACTTATGACCTTTAGTGCATTTGCTATCACAATTATAACAAAGTCCTTTTTCTCTTTTTTCTTCCAATTGTTGTGGTGTAACCCTTGCAGGTTGTGGAAGGCTAGGAGAAACAACACTTCCATCTTTATAGTTGTGAGGGGTACGCTTCCTGGTTTCCATAATTTTTCTTTCCACTATGTCACAAAGCCCTTTTACTCTTTCCAATTGTTGTGGTGTTGCTCTAAAGAAGGTGTTGCTCTTTGTATCCTCATAATGTGCTATCATTTCCTCGGTGAAAATTGACCATGTAATAAGTTGTTTACGAGAACAAAGCCCTTTGTACCATAAAAATTGATCTGGTTCTAAATATGAAGATGCAATACATACCTTTTGTAACAGTTGTACACCATGTAGATCAAAATATTGCTCCATCTGAAATATCCAATTTACCGGATCCTTGCCATCAAACTTCCTCATCTCGTTTTTTCTTGATTTTAGGAGCTCGACCTTGAAGCGACTGTAACTCTGTACTTTCAGATCTTTAAGTTCTGAAATTGAGATCTATAGTAGCCCTCTGTGTCCTCTTTCCAATGCCACCAGTCTGATCCAAATTGGATTCTCTAAGAAAGAGTTATGCACAGTCTCCCAAGATGACCTGATTATAGACCTTTCCAGATGAGCGAACTTGTATGAAGTGCCACGTGTCACTGGTTTGACCTTTGGATCTGAAAACGATATACAAAAAACTACAGTCCGTTCTCTTTCTGTACCTTCTTACGAAATTTCAATCCGATCCCCAGAGAGAAAGTTATGATGATTTTCCCAAGGTCACCTGTTTTGAATGTAATTCAAGAGTCTGCAAAAAGACCAACTTCCTCAGATCATATCTCCGCAAATATCGTGCGAAAAGCTCTGAAATTCGGATCCAAGGTTCAACGCAATTTCTTCTCAAATGGGTTTTTTTTGCGACTTCTGAAACGTCACAGAAACAAAGTTATAGCGAAAATTCCACGATGACCTGTTTGGAGCAGCGAAACCCTAGAATCCAAAGCTGTGATACCAAATGTTATGAAACCAGCTCACAAAAAGATAGAAAAGAGAGATCCACGCCTTAGAATTCAGCCTCTTCGAGGGGGCAACCTCCTTTACATTACATAAATGAACAATTCTTGGATGATACAAATGAAAAGACCTCCTTTCTATAGATAGGAGTCTAAGGGGTCATAACATAATTAGAGCCTACATAACAATAATAATGTGAGGGCACAATAATAACAATAGTGGGCTTCTATGGGGTACAATAGTAACAATATGGGCACTACATGGGTACATCAATATAATAAGTGGGTTATACTAATAACAATAAGGGGTTACACTAGTAGTATAGGGGCCTAACAAAGTATTCTCAAAAATTTATTCCAAAACAATTACTTACACTCTGCAGCATCTACAGGTTCAAAAAATCATTTATTTTGTACAATCACTCATACTATGTTTTAATACTTTGACTTTAACATAAATTATTTTGTTGAAATTTATTTTGGGATATACATGTGAATAAGTATTTAGTTTAGTCGAGGGTGTGATGTCAAGAGGAGAAAACCATGGAGCAAATTTAGGTGTGCTTGTGAAAAACAAACAGTTACTCAGTTTTATACTATGTTACTCCACAACCCCTAGTGAAGTGTGAAACACCATAAGAAATTTTACTTACTTGGTAAAGGACCTGCACCCTCCATGTGAATGTATTTCATGCATTAAGCATTATAATACAAAGCTTTATTTTGTTTCTCCAAATTTTTACTTGATTTTACTCTTTTCTACTGTGATTAATTTTTTCCGTGTTTTAAGCATCTGTCTAGTTGTGATTTGATGTCCGCAACTAAAGTGTTGAGGGAAATACTCCTCTCCTCTACTCCTCCAAATCTAAACACGTGGTATCAAAGCAGGTGAAGCTTTGTGTGAGCGTTTCTTGAACATTTCCTGTGTTCAGCCTTTGTTTAGCCAGTGTGGGTATCTGTTTGAGATTTGTTGGCATTATTGAAGATCCAACACCTATTTGAGATTTTGACCTGGTGAATGAGCTGAATCTTGGTGAACTCGGCTATTGGTGAATGCGAGTAAAATATTCACTAGAGCTGATTTTGTGATAGCTACCATTATTGATTACCGATTCCATATGTGAGATTCTTCCGTGTGTGTGGAATCTCATCCTTACATGTATTTGTTCTAGCATTTGAGCGAGTTCCCATAAAGTAGCATTTTCATGACCTATTTCCTCGTAGAGAAAGTGTGAAGGTGTAAGTGTGAACGGGTGCATGGCCCCAAGACAATGTTTTGAAAATAGAATTGCAATTGAGGAGATCTGTCGATGGAGTTTTGTTTGAGCATGGGTTGAGGAGATCCATTGTTCTATTTTGAGAGCTAGTGTGAGTGAGCCACTCATGCATCCTTTTCACTCTCGATATAGTGTGAGTGAGCCACTCTTGTAACCTCTATACTCTGTTGCATAACATTAGAGATTTTAGGTAAGGATTCATCTGGTTTCGAACCACAGATTGGGTCATGCTAAAAATAGCCTCGTGCTGCAAAATTGTGGAATAGATTTGTGACAACGTTGTGGGGATTTTATTCTTATAGAGTCCTTGGATGAACAAGACTCTGTAGTGGGTGATTGAGCTCGTTTACTGTGATGTTGAAAGTAATTTTCTCATAGCGACGACATGAGGAAATTCTATGTTGGTGGTGATTAGAGTACAATTCTATCAAATCGAGGGGGTGATTTCTATGACTGGTCACTATGGTGTGCGACTGGGGATTTTGTTACGGTGAAGCTGGCCTATCATAGATTGAGTGCATGGAGACTCTTAATGCCTCAAAATTCCCTAGATAATCGAGTGTCTCTAGTGGGTGATTCAGAGTGGTTTGTTTCCTAGAGTTTATTTCTGCATCGCAGAGTCATTTGTGTGTGTTTGGATGGTAGACAAGGCTGCTTGGAGAATGTCTTGAGGAACATGTTGTGGAGTGTCATTCCTATCTATCATAGGTGGTACAATAGAGGGGGCTTAGGTGGATATTGAGCTCGAGTTAGATATTGGATATTGAGGATAATTCACACACTGGTGTCGCTAAAAAGCCGAGACCTGTTGAATGCCTTGACTGTGAGAGCGTAGATCTTCCTAGTGTAAGCTATATGCTCGTTATTGGTGTGTTTATCAATTGCTGAGCTGACCTATGCGTTGCTGCATGCTTTGGAGAAGATCATACAGTGAGTTCTTGGTGTGGTTGTCGATTGGTGAGCTGACCTATGTGTGGAGCCGACTGAGTGTGGGCAATGTTGTTGGAAAATTAATATCAAACACCAAGTTAAATAAAGTGACAACAGGCATATTTGTGGTACACAAGTAAATCAAGCAAGTAGACTTTGTTTGCAAGTTGCGGATTTTGTTTGCAGGCTGAAGGACATGGGTTAAATGAGGTTCTGAGTAGTACACATCAGACCATTCCACAACACATAAGATAATTAAAGAACTTAATGAAGGGTTGGTGAAAAATTATGGTCAAACATTTATTCCACGACTATTACTTACACTCTGCAACATCTACAAGTTCAAAAAATCATTTATTCTGTACAATCCCCCATAATATGTCTTAATACTTTGACTTTCTCATAAATTATTGTGTTGAAATGCATCTTTTAATATACATGTGAAGAATTCTTTAGTTCAGTCGAGGGTGTGAGGTCAAGAGGAGAAAATTGTAGAGAAAAGTTTGGTGGGCATGTGAAAACAAAACAATTATTTGGTTTAAAGTATGTTACTCCGCAACCGTTGGTGAAATGTAAATCGCCATAAGAAATTTTATTTACTTGGTGAAGGAGCTGCAACCTCCATGTGAATGTATTTCATGCATTAAGAATTATAATCCAAAATTTTATTTTTTTTCTCCAAATTTTTACTCTGTTCTAATTTGCATCAAATTTTTGTGTTTTATGCTCCTATCTAGTTACGATTTTATCTCAGCATCTGAAATGTTGAGGGAAATAATCCTCTCCTATGCTCCTCCTAATCATTCACGTGGTATGAGAGAAGGTGACACTATGTTAGTTTAAGAACAAGCGTTTTTACTGGGAGTTAAAAATTGTTTTGAAGGAAAATGTTTTTGAAGAGTATTTACTAGCAGGGAGAGTTCTTTCTTAGACACTTAGAAATGGCAACATCAAGGAAAATATTGACCAATCCTTAAAAACCTCAGTTTAATGAGAAAAATTATTATTATTGGGCTATTACAATGAAGGATCTATTTTTTTCCCAAGATATTTTGGATTTGATAGAGAATGTTTTCAATAACCAAGAGATGCAACAACATATAATGCTTTAACACAAGAAGAAAAGGATTTGTTGAGGGGAAACAAGAAGAAGGATGCAAAATCCCTCTTTTACATCTTTCAAGTAGTTCACTAAAGTATTTTCCCAAGGATTGAAGCAGGAACAAAGTCCAAGCAAGCATGGGAAACCCTCTAGAGAGCCCACCAAGGCATGGAAAAGTGAAGACAACAAAGATACAAATGCTAAGGAGAGATTATGAGACAATTTATATGAAAGAGTCTGAGGATGTAGAGTCATCTTTTATGCATGTAATTGTACCAATTACTCAGATAATGTCTCATGGTGAGACACTTGAGGAAAGGAGAATAGTTGAGAAATTTTTGACAAGTCTGCCACCAAGGTTTGATGACATTGTTGTAGCCATCTAACAGATAAAGGATCTCTCACAATTTTCAGTGGACGAGCTTCATGCATCATTGATTTCTCATGAACATAGACTGAATAGAGAAAAAAAAAATTCATTGGAGCATGCCTTCAAGACACACGTTTCATTTGGTCAAGGTAGAGTCAAAGGAATATCAAATGCGACAGGAAGAGGATGAAGTCCACACAGATGTGGAAGGTGAAACCCTTCAAACTCATGTGGAAGCAAAATAAATCAAAATGAAATTCAAGGCCCAAGCTAGAATCAAGCACAAGGTCAAAGTTATGATAAATCTCAAGTTCAATGTCATTATTGTAAGAAGTATGGTCATTATGAAAATGAATGTAGAAAGAAGCAACTTGACATATGTAACAAACCAAGTGAAAATTTCACAAAGGAAAATCAAAACCAAGATAGCATGTTTTTCGCTTGTAATATATCACAAGAAAAGCAAAGTGATTTATGGTTTCTAGATTCAAGGTGCAACAACCACACGACATCGAAGATATAAATCTTTTCCAATCTAGGTGAAACTGTGAAATTTGAAGTTACATTAGTGACTGACAGCATAGTCTTTGTCATGGGAAAAGGAAGAATCAATATTATAATAAGGAAGGGGGAGAAGAAGTATATTTCAGATGCTTATTTTGTACTTGTTTTGAAGTATAACCTCATAAGCATTAGACAACTCATGCAAACGGGCTACAATGTCCTTTTTATAAATATTAGTGCACAATTTTGGATAACTCTCCAAGAAAACAATTGATTGGAAAAGTTCAGATGATAAGGTATACAATGTTTCCCTTAAAGATAAAATCAGATTCGAAAGGAAGAAAGTGCTCAATCACAATTATCAATGGATTCACAGGATGATGAAATAAAATTTGCAGCTATCACACAAGTAAATTTTCAGGTAGATGTCAAATAAAAAAATTGGTTGTGGCATTTGAGATTTCTTCATCTCAACCTTCGAGGTTTGAATTTCTTGCATAGGAAAGGCATGGTGAAGGGATTGCCACACATCGAAAAAACACACATCATATGTGAAGGATGCATCTCGGGCAAACAAAATAGAGAGACATTTCCAGTAGGAAATTTAATAAGGGTAAAAGCACTCTTGGATATTTTCCCTTCAGTGCAAACACCATCAGTTGGGGGAAACTAGTATTTCTTGACATTCATATATGATTATACAAGGAAGACACAAGTCCACTTCCTAAACAAGAAAATTGAAGTGTTTGAGTGCTTCCGCCAGTACAGGGCTCTTGTTAGGAACCAAAGTGGACACTATGTCAAATTCTTGAGGACTGAAAAAGGGCGAATATATCTTGAATGATTTCTTTCAATTTTTCAAGGACCATGGAATTCACAATAAATTTATGACAAGGTATACACCTTTGCAAAATTGTGTTGTAGAAAGGAAGAAGAGAATTATTATGGAAATGAAAAAGAGTGTGTTGAAGGCAAAGCATTTGAAAAATTATTATTGGGTTGAATTTGTCACTTATGAAACATATATCATTAATAGGTGTCCAACCAAAAGTGTCTAGAATGTGGTTCCTGAAGAGGCATGGAGTGGAAGAAAGAATATTGTCACTAACATGAGAGTGTTTGGATATGTGGCATATGCACATTTCCCGATTGATTTGAGGAAGAATATGGTGGACAATAAGGGGGGGAAATGCATATTTTTTCGATATAGTGATGAATCCAAGGCATACAAGCTCTACAATGCATCAACCAAGAAGGTCATAATCAGCAGAGATGTGTAGTTCATAAAATACAAAGCATGGGATGGATGGTTAGAGAAGTCAATCAATGTGACAACATGCATAACACAAGAAGACAAAGTTGAATTAACATCAACAAGTAATTCCTCAATAGTGACTCCTCCTACTCTTGTTCAAGCTCAACAAAGCAACCAACAAGAGACATTATCAACAAATAATAGGAAAGCGTCACCCAATCAAGCAAGTGCTTCTCCCAACACACCATAAAGACCCACAACATCATCTACTACAAGTGCAACATCCAGTGATATGTAAATCCCATCTTCCACAAGCATAAGAAGACAAAGATTCATAAATTTAAGTGAAATTTATGAGCATGATGAGGTTGATAGTAGTGTTGGTATAAATTCCTTATTTGCATTGTTTTGTCGTGTAGATGACCCAATCTATTTTTAGGATGTAGTAAAAGAGGAAAAATGGGTTGCAGAAATGGATGAGGAAATAGAGGCAATAGAAAATAAATACACATGGGAGCTAGTGGACCTTCCACAAGGAAAATATGTCATTGGAGTGAAGTGGATCTATACGACCAAGCGAAATTTTGAAAGAAATGTTGAAAGGAATAAAGAAAGGCTAGTTTTCAAGGGATACAAGCAACTGCATGGAAACGATTGTGTGGAGAAATTTGTGCCAGTCACGAGGATGGAGACAATGTGTACAATGGTGTCGATTGTTATGCAACATAAATGGAAAGTGTATCAAATGGACCTAAAATCAATGTTCTTGAATGGAGTGTTGAAAGAGGAAGTATATGTTGTGCAGACACCTGGTTATGAGGTAGAAGGTCAAGAAGACAAGGTATACAGGTTGAGAAAATCTCTTTATGGGTTGAAGCAAGCACCGCGTGCATAATATAGCAAGATATATGCTTACTTGTTGGGGAATGGCTTCAAAAAATGTGACGGTGAGCCTACTCTCTACATCAAAGAGAGTGATGGTAAGATTATTATTGTTGTCCTATATGTAGATGATTTGTTTTTTATAGGAAATGATGATTTCCTCATATTTTATTTCAAAGAAGTCATGGAAATTGAGTTTGAAATGACTAACTTGGAGTTGTTAAGGTATTTTTTGGGCACAAAAATGAAGAAAATAGAAAATGGTATTTCTATTTATTAAGTAAAATATGTAGTAGACATTTTGGAGATGTTTAACATGGAGACACACCAACTCCAACTGCCATGGGGTTGAAGTTGAGAAAAGAAGATTGCAACAGCAATGCCAATCTAACATTATACAAAAGTATGGTGAGAAGTTCGATGTATTTGACAACAACTACGCCTGATATAATGTATGCAGTGAGTTTAGCATCAAGGTTCATGGAGACACCCAAGGAGACACATTCACAAGCCCATGAAAGGATTCTAAGGTATGTCAATGGGAAAAAACAATATGGTATTTTGTACATCGCAACAAATGATTTTAGGCTGGTTGGTTACACTGACAGTGAATGGGCAGGAAGTGTCGATGACCAAAAGAGCGTGTTAGGTTATGTTTTTCATTTAGCTTTGTGAGCCATTTCATGGGCCTCTAAGAAGCAACTGATATTTTCATTGTCAATATCAGAAGTTGAATATGTCGTCCCAATAGCAGCAACATGTCAAGAAGTTTGGATGAGAAGAATGGTGACAGATTTATGCCATGACCAAGAGGGAACAAAAACTATTTTTTGTGATAATAATTTTGCAATTGCATTATCAAAGAATCTTATTTTTCACAACAAGACCAAGCATATTGATGTTAAATATCATTTTATTAGAGAGTTGATTGACAATGCTGAAATTATGTTGCAACACTCCAGGTCACAGGAACAATTTGCTGAAATTTTCAAAAAGCCATTAGCACATTAAAATTTTGTTTATTTGAGAGACTATTTTGGAATTCTCAATGGAGATAGTTGTGATTAAGATGGAGTGTTGGAAAATTAATCTCAATCATTGCGTTAAATAAACTGGCAGCAACCATACTTGTGGTTACACACAAGTAAATCAATCAAGTAGACTTTGTTTGCACGTTGCTGATTTTATTTGCAAGATGAAGGACACGGGTTAAATGAAATTCTGAGTAGGATTACACTTAATGAACAGTTGGTGAAAAAGTATGGTCAAACATTTATTCCATAATTATTACTTACCCTACGCAACATCTGCAAGTTCAAAAAATCATTTATTTTGTACAACCGCCCATACTGTGTCTTAATACTTTGACTTTGTCATAAATTATTGTGCTGAAATGTATTTTTTAATATACATCTGAATAAGTGTTTAGTTTAGTTGAGGGAGTGAGGACAAGTGTAGAAAATCATGGAGAAAATTTTGTTGGGCGTGCGAAAACAAACAGTTACTCGTTTTTATAGTATGTTACTCCACAACCCCTAGTGAAGTGTAAATTACCCTAAGAGATTTTATTTAATTGCTGAAGGAGCCACAACCTCCATGTGAATGTATTTCATGCATTAAGAATTATAATCCAAATATTTTTTTTTTCTCCAAATTTTTAATCTTTTACTGTTTTCTATTGTGTGTCATTTTTTTTTGTTTTAAGTGCCTATCTAGTTGTGATTTGATCTCCGCAACTAAAGTGTTGAGGGATATGCTCCTCTCCTCTGCTCATCCAAATCTTACACGTGGTATCAGAGTAGGTGAAACTCTGTGTGAGAATTGCCTCACTGTTTCATGTGTTCAACCTTTGTTTACCTAGTGTGGAGATCTGTTTCAGATCTGTCGGCGTTATTGAAGATTCAAAACCTATTGGATATTTGGACCCAGTGAATGAGGTGAATCTTGGTGAACCCGAGTCTTGGTGAACACGAGTAAATATACTTGAAGGAGATGATGTTGTGTAAGCCATCATTATTTATTACGGTGACAGAGCCGAGAGCGTTCCACATCTAAGAGCCTTCCTTGTGTGTGGAATCTCTTACTTACACATCTGTGTTGTGGATTTTCAACGAGTTTCCATAAATTGGAATTTTCATGACCCCTTTGCTGGAAGAGCAAGTGTGAAGGCGTAAGTGTGAGCAAGTGCATATCCCCATGATAATGTTGTGAAAATAGAATTGGATCTGAGGAGATTTTCCCATGGAGCTGTGTTTAAGCCTGGATTGAGGAGATCCACTCTTTATTTCAACAGTGAGCATGAGTGAGCCACTCCTGCAACCTTTGTACTCTCCATAGCCAGTGTTAGTGAGCCACTCCTGTAGCATATATACTCTCTTGCACAACATTAGAGCTCTGAGGTAAGGATTTATGTGGTTTGGAACCACAGACCAGGCTATGCTAAGAGTAGCCTCGTGTTGCAAATGCGTGGAATTGATTTGTGACAACACTATGGGGATTTGATGCTTAGAGAGTGCCTCGCTGATCGAGCATCTATAGTGGGTGATTGAGCTCATTTACTACAATGTTGAAAGTTATTTTTTGGTAGTGACGACATGAGGAAATTTTATGTTGGTGGTGATTAGAGTACAAGTCTATCAAGTCGAGGGCGTGATTTCTATGATTAGTCACTCTGGTGTATGACTCGAGATTTTGTTACAGTCAAGTTGGCCTATCACAGATTGAGTCTGTGGAGGCTATTTATGCCTTGAGAGTCCCCATATGAGCAATAATATCTAGTGGGTGACTGAGAGTGGTTTATTTCCTAGCATTTGTTTCCACATCGCAGAGTCGTTCCTCTATGTTTGGATGTAGACAAGGCTACTTGGAGAATGTGTTGAGGAACTTGTTGTGGATATTCGTTCATATGTGTTCTAGTCGGTGCAACGTAGGGGGATCAAGTGGATATTGAGCTGAGGTTAGATATTGGATATTGATGCAAATTCGCACACTGGTGTTGCTGAAAAGTCAATACCTGTTGGATGCTTTGACTGTGATATCGTTGATATGTTATGTAACTAGCTCACAAAATAGAAGAAAAGATAGAGCAACGACTTCAAAATCCTCTTGTTCGAGGGGGAAACCACCATTATATTACAAAAATGAAAAATTCTTGGATGATACAAATGACAAGACGTCCTTTCTATATATACGCGTCTCAGGGGTCACAATATAGTCAAAGCCGACATAACAATAATAATTTGAGGGCATAAAAATAACAATAGTGGGCTTCTATGGGGCACAATAATAACAATATACAAAAAATATGGGAACAACAATAACAATAAGGGGCTACAATGACAATAATAATAAGGGAATACACTAGTATTATAGGGACCTAACATGCCCCTCTCCTTTAGAAAAGTGTTATCCTCAACACTTGAGTAGTTCTCGGTGCTTCTGTATAAAATTCTCATCCTCCCATGTGGAATGTTCATCGGGTAAGTTCTCCCATTTGATGAGACTCTCTTAAATTGATCGATTTCGTAGCTGTCAATTTCTTGTTTCTGTGATTGCTTTAGGTTCTAATATGATTTTTCCTTCCTCCTAAAGTTCTAGAAATATTGTTTGAACTAGGAGCTTGTCACCTATAATCTTCTTTAAGAATGAAACATGGAAAACTAGGTGCACTCGGGAAGATGTACGAAGCTTCAATTTGTATGCCATAGTACCAATCTTTTGCAACACCTTTTACAGACCATAATACTTTGGTGATAATTTATTATCCTTCATAGCTTGCTTGAGGGACATTTGTTTGTATGGTTGTATCAGTAGAAATACCTAGTCACCTACATTGAAACTTCTTTCACTGCGATGTTGAGCTGCCTATTGTTTCATTCTATTCTATGCCAAAGTGAGGTTATCATTTAAGAGTTGGAGAACTTCTTGTTGATGCTTGATGTGATCTTCCACTACTTGAACCTTAGAATTTTCTCTTAAATATGATGTGACCAATGATGCATGATATCCATAAAGTGCCATAAGTGGGGTATTTTTTGTTGTAGTATGGAAGGAAGTGTTATACCACCATTCAGCCAGAGGCAACCATTTGACCCATTGTGTCTGTTTATCGGATACAAAGCAACAAAGTTATCCTTCCAAAAAAAAATTCACTATTTGATACCAATTGTTATGTAAGCAACTCACAAGATAGAAGAAAATATAGAGCAATGACTTCAAAATTAGCCTCTTCGAGGGGAAACCTCCTTTACATTATACAAATGAACAATTCTTGGATGATACAAATGGCAAGACATCGTTTCTATATATTGAATTCTAAGGGGTCACAATATAGTCAAAGACGACATAACAATAATAATGTAAGGGCACAACAATAATAGTAGCTTGCTTCTATGGGGCACAATAATAACAATATGGCGAAAACATGTGTACAACAATGATAATAAGGGGCTACAATGAAAATAACAATAAGGGAATACACTAGTATTATAGGGACCCAACAAGATCTGTTTACTATAATTTGTGTGCTCTAGAGAAGAGCGAATAATGACTGATTGGTGTGGCTATCGATTGCTGAGCTGACCTCTGTTTTGTTGCATGCTATGTAGAAGAGCCTACAGTGAGTGATTGGTGTGGCTGTCGATTTCTGAGCTGACCTATGCATGGAGAAGACTCAGTGTGGGTAGCGTTGTTGGAAAATTAATCCAACCACCACATAAAATAATGTGACAGAAGGCATACTTGTGGTACACAAGTAAATAAAGCATGTAGACTTTGTTTGTAGGTTGCGGATTTTGTTTGCAGGCTAAAAGAAATGGGTTAAATGAAGTTCTGAGTAATACACATCAGACCATTCTGTAACACATAAGATAATTAAACCACTTAATGAAGGGTTGGTGAAAAAGTAATGTCAAACATTTATTCCGCAACTATTTCTTACACTCTACAACATCTGCAAGTTGAGAAAATCATTTATTCTCTACAATCATCCATAATGTCTTAATAGTTTTATTTCCTCATAAATTATTGTGTTGGAATATATTTTTTAATAAACATGTGAAGAATTATTTATTTTACTCGACGGTGTGAGGTCAAGAGGAGAAAATCATAGAGAAAATTTTGGTGGGGGGGTGAAAACAAATAGTTACTTCTTTTACAGTATGTTACTCTGCAACCCCTTGTGAAGTCTAAATCATCATAAGAACTTTCATTTACTTGGTGATGAAGCCGCAACCTTCATGTGAATGTATTTCATGCATTAAGAATTATAATCAAAATTTATTTATTTTTGCTCCAAATTTTTACTCTGTTTTACTTTGTCCTAGTGTGCATAATTTTATTTTATTTTGTTTTAAGATATTGTCTAGTTGAGATTTGGTCTCAGAAACTGAAGTGTTGAGGGAAAGACTCCTCTCCTTTTCTCCTCCTAATATTTCACGTGGTATTAGATCACGTGACACTATCTTAGTTTAAAAACAAACATTTTTAGTGGGAGTTAAAAATTGTTTTGAAGGAAATCCTTTTGAAGCATATTTACGAGCAGGGAGAGTTTTGTTTTATAGTCAGAAATGGCAGCATCAAGAAAAATCTTGACTAATCCTCAAATACCTCAATTTAATGAGAAAAATTATGATTATTGGGCTATTACAATGAAGGATCTATTTTCTTCCCAAGATATTTGGGATTTGGTGGAGAATGGCTTTCAAGAACAAGCAGATCCAACAACATATAATGCCTTAACATAAGAAGAAATGGATTTATTGAGGGACAATAGGAAGAAGGATGAAAAAGCCCTATTTTACATATTTTAAGGAGTTCATTAAAGTATTTTCCCAAGGATTGTAGTAGTAACAACGTCTAAGCAATCATGGGACAACCTCTGCAGGGCCTACCAAGGCACGGAAAAAGTGAAGACAACAAAGCTACAAATGCTAGGGAGATATTCTGAGACAATTTGTATTTAAGAGTATGAGGATGTAGACTCATTTTTTATGCATGTAATTCTAATAGTTACTCAAATAAAGTCTCGTGCAGAGACAGTTGAAGAATGGAGAATCGTTGAGAAAGTTTTGAGAAGTTTTCCAACAAGGTTTGATGTCATTGTTGTGGCCATAGAATAGACAAAGGATCTATCACAATTTCCACTGGATGAGCTTCATGCATCACAAATTTCTCATGAACATAGACTTAATAGAGCCACAAACTCATCCTTGGAGCATTCTTGGAAGATGTAAGTTCCATTTGGTCAAGGTTGAGGCAGAGGAAGATTAAATGCTTGAGGAAGAGGAAGAATCCCACACAGATGTGGAAGAGGCAACCCTTCAAACTCAAATGGAAGGGGAGGAAATCAAAATTCAATTCAAGGCCCAATCCAGAATCAAGCATAAGGTTATCATAAATATCAAGTTCAATGTCATTATTGTAAGAAGTATGGTCATTATGAAAATCAATGTAGAAAGAAGCAACATGACATAAGTAACAAACCAAGTGAAAATTTCACAAAGGAAAATCAAAACCAAGATAGCATGTTTTTAGCTTGTAATGTAACACAGGAAAAGAAAAGTGATGAATGATTTCTAGATTCAAGGTGCAACAAACACACAACAGTGAACATAGAAATGTTTTCCAATCTAAGTGAAAGTGTGAAATCTGAAGTGACATTAGGGAATGACAACAAAGTCTGTCATGGGAAAAGTAAGAATGGATATTCTAACAAGGAAGGGGGAGAAGAGGTATATTTTAGATGCTTATTTTGTCCTTGTTTTGAAGCATAACCTCATAAGCATTGGACAACCCATGCAAAAGGGCTACAATGTCTTTTTTTTAACATGATGAGTGCACAATTTTGGATAAGTCTCTAAGTAGACAACTCATTGCAAAAGATCAGATGATAGGAAATAGAATGTTTCCACTAAAGATAAAATTAGATTGAAAGGAAGAAATTTCTCAAGCACAACTATCAATGAATTGACAAGAGGATGAAAGAAAAGTTGTAGTTGTCACACAAGTAAACTTTCAGGCAAAGGTCAAATATGAAAATTGGTTATGGAATTTGAGATTTGGTCATCCCAACATTGGAGGTTTGAATTTCCTACAATAGAAAGGCATGGTGAAGGTATTTCTAATCATAGAAAAACCACACGTCATATGTGAAGCATGCATCTTAGGAAACCAACATAGAGAGACATTTCCAACAAGAAATTCAATAAGGGAAAAAGGACTCATGGAGAATGTCCATTCGGACTTATGTGACCCAATGCAAACACCATCAATTCAGGGCAACTATTATTTCTTGAGTTTCATAGATGATTATACAAGGAAGACACAACTCTACTTCCTAAAAATTAAAATTGAAGTGTTTCGGCACTTCTGCGAGTACAAAGCTCTTGTTGAGAAGAAAAGTGGACACTACATCAAAGTCTTGAGGACTGGAAAAGGTGCTGAATACATCTCAAATGATTTCCTTCGATTTTGCATGGAGCATGGAATTCACAAGAAATTTACAACAAGGTATACACCTCAGAAAAGTGGTGTCAGAGTAAGGAACAATCAGACTATTATATAAATGGCAAAGCTTATGTCGGAGACAAAGCATTTGAAAAGTTATTTTTGGGTTGAATTTGTTGCTTGTGCAACATATATCATTAATAGGTGTCCAACCAAAGGGGTCAAGAATGTGGTTCCTGAAGAGGCATGGAGTGGAAGAAAGCATATTGGCACTCACATGAGAGTGTTTGGATGTGTGGTGTATGCATATGTCCAGAATGAGTCGGGGAAGAATATGGAAAACAAGGGGGAGAATTGCATATTTGTTGGATATAGTGATGAATCCAAGGAATAAATGTTCTACAATCCATCAACCAAGAAGCTCATAATCAACAGATATGTGCAGTTCATAGAAGAGGATGCATGGGATGGAAGTTTATAGAATTCCATCAATGTGACAACATGTATACCACAAGAAGACAAAGAGGAATTAACATCAACAATTAATTCCTCAATGGCGACTCCTACTCTTATTCAAGCTCAATAAAGCAACCAACAAGCAACATTATCAACAAATAATAGGAAATTGTCCTGCAATCAAGAAAGTGCTTCTCCAAGCACGTTGTAAACACCCACAACGTCATCTACTTCAAGTGCAACATAAAGTGACATGTCAAGCCCATCTTCCACAAGCATAAGAAGACAAAGATTCATAAATTTAAGTGAAATTTATGAGCAAGATGAAGTTAATAGTAATGCTTGTCTAAATTACTTATTTGCATTATTTTTTCATGTAGATGACCCAATCCATTTTCAAGATGCATTAAAAGAAAAAAAATGGGTTGTGGAAATGGATGAATAAATAGGAGCAATAGAAAATAATGACACATGGGAGTTAGTGGACCTTCTGAAAGGAAAATATGTCATTGGAGTGAAGTGGGTCTATAAGACCAACATTCATGTTGAAGGAAAGATTGAAAGGCATAAAGAAAGGCATATTTTCAAAGGATACAAGAAGAAACCTAGAAGAGATTATGCAAAGACATTTTCTCGAGTCGCAAGAATGGAGATAGTGCATACAGTGGTGTCGATTGTCATGCAACATAAATGGAAAGTGTATCAAATGGATGTAAAATCAGCGTTCTTGAATGGAGTACTGGAAGAGGAAGTATATGTTGTGCAACCACTTGTTTATGAGGTAGAAGGCTAAGAAGACAAGGTGTATAGGTTGAGAAAATCTCTTTATGGGCTGAAGCAAGCACCACATGCATGGTATAGGAGGATAGATGCTTACATGTTGGACAATGGCTTTGAAAAATGTGACAGTGACCCTACACTCTACATCAAAGAGAGTGATGGTAAGCTTCTTATTGTTGTCCTATATGTAGATGACTTGATTTTTAGAGGCAATGATGATTTCCTCATATTTCATTTCGAAGAAGTCATGAAAAGTGAGTTTGAAATGAATGACTTGGGGTTGTTAAGTTGTCTTTTGGGCATAGAAGTGAATCAAATAGAAAACGGTATTTTTATTTCTGAAGAAAAATATGTAGCAGACATTTTGGAGATGTTTAATATGTATAACAACAAGCCTGAACCAACTCCAACTCTCATGGGATTGAAGTTGAGCAAAGAATATTGCAGCAGCAATGTCAATCTGACATTATACGAAAGTATGGTGGGAAGCTTGATGTATTTGACAACAACTAGGCCTAATATAATGTATGGAGTGATTCTGGTGTCAAGGTCCATGGAGACACCCAAGGAGACACATTGGCAAGCACCCAAAAGGATTCTAATGTATGTGAATGGAAAAGAGGAGTATGGTATTTTGTACACCACAACAAATGATTTTAGGTTGGTTGGTTACACTCAGAGTGACTTTAGGAAGTGTCGATGATAGAAAGAGCTCGCGAGGATATGTTTTTCATTTAAGTTAGGGAGCCATTTCATGGGCCTCCAAAAATTAGCCAATAGTGTCAGTCTCAACAACAGAGGTTGAATATGTCGTGGCAAAAATAGGAACATGTAAAGCATTCTAGATGAGAAGAAAGATAACGGATTTATGCCACAACCAAGAGGGAACAACAAGTATTTTCTGTGACAATAATTATGCAATTGCACTATCAAAGAATATGTTTTTCACAAGAGGACCAAGCATGTTGATGCTAAATATCATTTATTTAGAGAGTTAGATTAAAAATGGTGGAATTGTGTTGCAACACTCCAAGTCACAGGAACAATTTTCTTACATTTTCACAAAGTCATTGGCACGTGAAAATTTTATTTATCTTAGAGATTATTTGGGAATTGTGAATGGCCACATTTGTTCTTAAGAGGGAGTGTTGGAAAATTAATCTCAACCACCACGTTAAATTACTTGACAACAACCATACTTGTGGTACAAAGGTAAATCAATCAAGTAGACTTTGTTTGGAGGTTGCAGATTTTATTTACATGATCAGGACACACGTTAAATGAGGTTCTAAGCAGGAGTACACATCACACCATTCCAAAACACATCATATAATTAAAGAACTTAATGAAGGGTTTTTGAAAAAGTATAGTCAAACATTTATTCCATAACTATTACTTACACTCTGCAACATATGCAAGTTCACAAAGTCATTTATTTTGTACAACCACCCATACTATGTCTTAATACTTTGACTTTGTCATAAATTATTGTGTTGAAATGTATTCTTGAATATACATGTGAATAAGTCTTTAGTTTAATCGGGGGTGATAGGTGAAGAGGAGAAAATCATGGAGAAAATATTGGTGGGCTTATGAAAAAAAACAAACAGTTGTTTGGTTTTATACTATGTTACTTCACAACCCCTCATCAAACTGTAAATCAACCTAAGAACTTTTATTTACTTGGTGAAGGAGCCACAACCTCCACATGAATGCATTTCATGCCTTAATAATTATAATCCAAATATTTATTTTGTTTCTACAAATTTTTACTATCTTTTACCGTTTTCTACCGTGCGTCAATTTTTTGTGTGTTAAGCGCCTATCTAGTTGTGATTTGTTCTCAGCAAGTGAAGTGTTGAGGGAAATTGTCCTCTCCTCTGCTCCTCCAAATCTTATAGATGGTACAAAAGAAGGTTAAACGCTCTGTGAGCATTGCCTCACCATTTGTTGTGTTCAACCATTGTTTAGCCATTGTGGAGATCTGTTTGAGATCTGTTCACATCATTGAAGATCCAACACCTATTGGAGTTTTGGACTTGGTGAATGAGCCAACTCTTGGTTAAGCCAAGCCTTGGTGAAAATGAGTAAATATCTTCGATGGAGATGATGTTGTGCTAGCTGTTACTATTGATTACTGTGATAAAGCCAAGAACGTTCCATATCTGAGAGCCTTTTGTGTGTGTGGAATCTCTTCCTTACACATCTATCTTCTGGCATTTCAGGGAGTTCCCATAAAATGTAATTTTCATGACCTCTTTGTTGGCAGAGCAAGTGTGAAGGCATAAGTGTGATCGAGTGCATATCCCCAAGACAATGTTGTGAAAGTAGAATTGTAGTTGAGGAGATCTACCCATGGTGTTGTGTTTGAGCATGGGTTGAGGAGATCCACTCTTCAATTTCGACAGCCAGTGTGAGTGAGCCACTCCTGGAACCTCTGTACTCTGTTTCACAACATCAGAGACCGAGGTAAGGATTCGTGTCGTTTGGAACTATAGATCGGGCTATGTTAAGAGTAGCCTCATGCTGTGAAATTGTGGAATTTGTGACCACACTGTGGGGATTTGATGCTTGGAGTGTCCCTAACTGATCAAGCGTCTATAGTGGGTGATTGCGATCATTTACTGTGATGTTGAAAGTAAAATTTTGGTAGTGAAAACATGAAGAAATGTTATGCTGGTGGTGATTAGAGTACAATTCTATTAAGTTGAGGGTGTGATTTCTATGACCAGTCACTCTAGTGTGCCACTGGTGATTTTTTTATGGTGAATATGGATTAGAAATTGAGTTTGTAGTGATTTTTGATGCCTCGAGAGTCCTTAGATGATCGAGTGTCTATAGTGGGTGATCTAGAGTGGTTTGTTTCCTAGCATTTGATTCTGCATCGTAGAGTTGTTCCTGTGTGTTTGGGTGGTATACAAGGTCGCTTGGAGAATGTGTTGACGAACATGTTGTGGAGAGTAACTCCCATGTGTTCTAGTCAATGCAACGAAGGGGGCTCAAGTGGTTATTAAGCTTGGGTAAGATATTGGATATTAAGGAAAATTTTCACACTGGTGTTTTACTACCCGTTCTCTAATTGCATCCTCATGCTTTTTCACTAGTGATCTCCAAGAGACGAGGTTCAAGGTTTTTCATCTACATTGTTTTCATCAACCTTGTTGACACCTAATTAGAGGGATTTGGTGTATAGATATAACTAATGTAAATAAATAATATAGAAGATAGAGAGTCATCGGGAGATGAATCGAACATTCACTCCCTCTTGTATATAATAATGAACAACTTGAATGAATAATATGACTTTTGATTTGGGGAGTTACCTCCTTGTCTAACATGGTATCAGAGTAGGCACCATTTTTTGGCTTCCTTTTAATTTTTAACTCCTATTCTGTTTTGCCTTTGTTTTGCATCTTTTGCAAGATACCATTTCTATCAAATCCCTACGAAATCTCATTTATTGTTTAATACATTCATTGAAGTGTGTTGCATTGGAGCTAGCTGTTGAAGCCAAAGGTGTTGTAATGACTTGGATTTCCTCCTACTCTGAGTATGGTATATATACCCTTTTGCATTGAAGAAACATATATCATTTTTCGTGTTCCCTTGAGACAGATCTCAGGTATTATAAACCCATATATATAAATATCATCAGGTCTGCCTTTTAATTTCATATCGAAAATCTCTTGCCCCAGTCAATAACGCTGCATGTTTGCAATGCGATCATACGGTTCATTAAAACTGCTTAGACATAGTTCCCAAGGTTTCACTTTATCTAGCTCATTCTCCACCATTGATCTCAACCTCCAGATCTGGAGGTTGACATTGATTTTGGGGGGGATCACTTGCATAGCAAATACCCGCCTGAAAAGTGCCCTTTAATCTCCACTTTCAAATCCGACTGTTTATAGCGATTTTAGGTGCATTAGTTGCATGAGAGTTACCCACCCAATATGAGCAGTTTTTCTCTCTCCCCTAGTCGCTACATGTCAATCGCTTAGTGGAATCGGGCGCTCCCCTCTCAATACCACTTACTTTTTTATCCGCCAGAAATATTGGTTGTAACATGAAATCCACCTTTAGCCGTGGTTATCGCCCTGACTTGTTTTTCTTGCAATAACCATTGATCACTTACCATCGATGACGTTCCTCCATTCATCTCCTCCAATCATCTCTGTCATTCATCTCTGCCATACAGAGAAACAAAAGAAATACAGCTACAGTCAGACTCTGATATTCAAGTAAACGTTGAATGTTGTTAAGTTGAACATTGTTGGTATAACAATCATTTTACGAGTAAAATTTTGCAGCAGCAATATTTTTCTCCACTGTACATAAATTTTACAATGCATTCAATTATATCTATTGTGGGAGTAGTTCTCAATGGAAAGGAGAATTATCCTGAATGGTTACGGAAAATCCAACACACTCTCATTTTTAATGAGCTATGGAAAGGAGTGTGTGTTGGAGAAGGAGACAAAGCGCTAGTCTAGCCTACCTCAGACAAGGAGCTTGCCAATTGGGAAAATAAGAACAACAAAGCCTATGCATTGATTGTAGCATCAGTAAGTGAAGGGGTGAGTCGACACATTTTTCCATTTTCAAATGCATTCGAAGCCTTACAAAAGCTGAAAGAACTCTATGAATCACACTCTGGACTTGAAGTTGTTTAACTCATGATTAAAATCTGCACCTTTGAATTAGAAAATAATGACCCTCTTGCTCGTGCATTCAATGTAAAATATATAATGCATGATATCAAAGTCACTAAGGTTGAATTGGATATTCCTCTGATCGCTTTTCTCAAGGCACTTTATCCTACTTACTCCAATTATCTTGAGTCATTGCAAGAAAATGGAAATCTCAAAGATATTACCTTTGAATCCCTTGTGAAAAAATTTGTTGAAAGAGAGAAAGCTTTTGGAAAGAAGACAACCCCTGAATCTTGTGAAGAGGCAGTGTGCCTTTCTCATAAAGAAAAGAATCTTGGCCAAGATTCTTCTAGAGGAAGAGGTGGTCGAAGAGGAAGAGGAAGATATTTCAGAGGCAGGGTTCAGACACTCTCAAGGAGAAAAGTCAGATTTGCACTGCATACACTTCAAAAGAAATGGATCACATGATGCCTCTAGATGCAAGTTACCATGGGACAAAATTGAGCAACAAAGAAACCAACCCAAAGGTAAAAATAATGACATAGAAAAAGGTAAAGCACCTGAATCTCTCATTATGTTGTGGCACAATGTAATATTGGAGTAAATGAAGACTTATTTAATGCCTCACTTGCTTCTTCGAAAAATGATTGGTTGCTTGATTCAGGAGCAACTTGCCACATGAATTTTAGAAGAGATTTTTTTGAAGAATTTAATGACAATGTTGATGGAGCAGTATACTTTACAAATAAACCAAAACTCAAGCCATCAAGGATTGGCACAATCAGGCTTAAATTGCCTGGTCTTCCAGACTTTCTTCTGCATCATGTTCTATATCTCCCACAGTTGAGAAGAAACTTGTTGTCCTTGCTCCACGTCCACAAGCAAGGTCGCTCCATTCATATGTTTTATGGCGATATTGAGGTGAGAAAAGCATCTGACCACTCACTTGTCATGATGGGGATAGAAGAAGAAAGGGTTCTCAAGCTGCAAGCTACCTCTGCTCGTGCACAACATTTCTCATACAATTGTCATTATGAAGAAGGTACATTTCCATCAGGTTTATTATGGCATGTTAGATTTGGACACTTGAACTATGCCAAACTTTGCTTGTTGAAGAAAAATGGTGTTACTGGTTTGCCTACATTTCCTAGGAAGCTCAAGCAATGTGATGCTTGGATTCTAGGAAAGCATAGCAAATAGTCCTTTCAGGATTCACACTCCAAAGCACATAGAAAACTTTAACTCATTCATTCAGATTTATGTGGTCCAATGCCTATTCATTCTGCAAATGGAAATAAATATATGATGACATTTATTGATGACTACACTAGAATGTGTTGGGTTTATTTATTGAAGAACAAATCTGATCCTTTTCAAACATTCAAGAAATTTCATACATGGATTGAAAATGATGCACAATCTCATATTGGCTCTATTCGCACTGATAATGGAAAAGAATACACTTCGAATGAATTTGAAAACTATCTTCACCAACATGGGATCAAACATTAAACAACTGTGCCTTATAATCCCCAACAGAACGGAGTAGCTGAAAGAATGAATAGGACAATCTTAAATATGGTATGCTCCATGCTGTTCTTCAAAAATGTAAAAACAATGTTTTGGGCTGATGCAGTTCTATGTGCTATATATATAAAGAATAGATGTCCATCTAATGCTATTAGAAACAAGACTTCTTATGAAATGTGGTATGGGCACATTCCTTCGATAAAGCATCTCAGGTTCTTTGGCTCCACCTGTTATGCCTTGATACCAAAGGTACATAGAAACAATATTGGTGCAAGAAGTCTTAACTGTATCTTCCTGAGGTATTCAAACACCTCCAAAGCATACCATCTCTACGATGAAGCCAACAAAAATTTTGTTGTATCTAGAGATGTAATATTTATGTAATCATCCAAAACTGACAATGTTGTTGAAAGGCAACTTGATCGCTTGGATAGGTTCACAAATGCAAAATCATTTCAAGAATTTGATAATCAGATTCCACATCTTGAAGGGGGGATTCCTATACTAGATCAACCTATGGAATCTTCTTCTAAAGCACTCTCTCCCCTACATGAAACTCCAACAACGAATGATCGTCTGAGTGATGTGATTGACAGAATTGGGAGACTCAATCTTGATTCAGTCCCAACTCAATAAACAGAGTAGCCTGGACCATGTGAGAAAGGTCCCCCAAAGTGGCTGACAAAGATACTTGAAAGTGTTCATCCTGATGAGGTTGGAAAGACAGGAACTAGAAATTCAAACTGGAAAAATGGAGGTAATGTAGATGAGTCTGAGTCACCTATTGATATGGACGTTCCTTATGATTGTGAATTCAATTTGTCAACATATTTTGAACCAACTTCCTTCAAAGAAGCTGCTTCTCATGATGAATGGGGACAAGCAATGCAAAACGAGTATGATTCCCTAATAAAGAATGGCACTTGGAAGATCGTTGATCCTCCATTGGGAACTAAACCAATTGGCTGCAAGTGGGTCTACAAGAACAAGTATAAAGCTGATGGATCGCTTGACAAGCACAAAGCTGGGCTTGTGGCAAAAGGTTTTGCACCATAGGAAGGGGTCGATTATGCGGAAACTTTTGCCCCCATAGTGAAATGGGCTACCATACGGACACTCTTTTCCCTATCAACTCAGAATGGTTGGGAAGTCCATCAAATGGATGTAACAATTTCTTTCTTGAATGGAGATCTAAAAAAAATGTTTTTATGTCCCAACCTGAAGGATTTGCTATGAAAGGAAATGAACATAAAGTATGCAAACTTGTGAAATCCTTGTATGGCCTCAAACAAGCACCACGAGCCTGGTATGAAAAACTAACTGAGCATCTTCTGAAACTCAATATCAAACATATTGATGATGCTACTTTGCTTGTCAAGAAAGTTGGCAAAACAGTTGTATATCTTGTGGTATATGTAGACGATCTTTTGATGACAGGGAACAATGAAAGCTACATTGCATCCATAAAGAAGGAATTGAAAGAAGGTTTTGAAATGACTAATTTGGGCTATGTTCATTACTATCTTGGTATTGAATTAACCCAACATCCGAAGTCCATATTCCTTTCTCAAAAGAAGTACATCGAAGATCTGTTGAACAAGTTTGGCATGACTGAATGCAATCCTCTAACTACTCCATTGGAACAAAACTTAAAGCTCACATCCATTGAAGGAAAAGAATTTGAGGATGCAACAAAGTATAGAAAGCTTGTAGGAAGCCTCAACTACCTAACTACTACCAGACCAAACATTTCATTTGTTGCTGGAATCCTCTCCAGATTTATGCAAAATCCTTGTGAGGGACATTGGTCTATTGCAAAAAGAGTTATAAAGTACTTGAAGGGAACTCAAGACTTTGGAATCAAGTATACACAGGTGGGCGACTTCAACTTGATTGGATACTCTGATTCAGACTTCGATGGAGACAAATAAACTAGGGTATCTACTTCAGGTTATGCTATGAGTCTTGGATCAAGAGCTGTCTCCTAGAGATCACGCAAACAATCAGTTCCAGCAAATTCCACAATAGAGGCAGAATATGTGGCAGCCGCTGAGGCAACAAAAGAAATTGTGTGGCTCAAGAAAATTCTTGAAGATTTGCATGTAAAATAAGTACAATTGACCCCACCCATGATTGACAATACCTCTGTAATAAAGTTGGCCAAGAACCCAAAGTTCCATGATCGAACAAAGCACATTAATACTAAATGTCATCTGATTCGACATCATGTTGAGGCCAAAACAATCCATCTCCACCATTTTTCCACTAATGAGTAAATTGCAGACATCTTCACCAAAGCACATGGAAGAGAAAAGCTTGAAAGATTCAGAATGATGCTTGGACTCACCAATATCCCTTCAGATTAAGGGGGGGGAATGTTGGCACCTAATCAGAGGGATTGGGTGTACAACTGTAATCAAAGTAAATAAATAATAGAGAAGATAGAGAGTCATCAGGAGATGAACTGAACAGTCACTCCCTCTTGTATATAATAATGAACAACCTGAATGAATAATATGAGTTTTTATTTGACGAGTTACCTCCTAGTCTGGCAAACCCGAAAGCCTTTAGAGAGAAATATTTCACTACTGCAGTTCTATTTTCCTTGAGATTACTGTTATACACTTGGAGAGTACTAAAATGTGGACATTTCCACCTTTGTTACAGATCTAGGGTTCTTACAGGGAAATCATCTCTTATTCTTAACTGTAGGAGGGTGTTTTCTTTTGTTAATAACTTGTAGTTGTCTGTCAGAATCTCTTCTATATAAATGAGTTCCATAGAAGCTCCTCCTCCAAGGTTTGAAGCTCGGGGCCAATATTTTTTGCCTACTATGTCTATCCAATACCTACAGGGGACGTCACGACCAAAAGCTTCTCAAGATTCAAAGAATTGAATGTCTTAGTGACTCAAATATGAAACAATTCTTTGAATTTTTATTTTATTGAAGAATTATTTTTGGCGTTCAATTCTTAATGAAGAATGATTATTTAGATAAGAAAATGAGCTTAAAGATCATTTATTTGTTTGGTGTAATGGTGAAAATTTGTGTGGAGGCTTAAAGATCTAATTTTTTCTAGATTTAGTCATGGAGAAATAGGTTTATTCGACTATATTATCCATGGGAAGAGGTGAAGAATATTATGGCACACAGAACCATATGATCAAGCCCTTTGGCAAGAAAATATGCCCCCTTCAGATGGAGATAGAGCTATTTTGATATCAGAGCTCTTTGCTCTAGAAAATTGTGGGTTGTCTGTCCTTCTCGAATCGACTGGTGTAGCCTGAAAAAAAGGTGTTTTTGAAGTTGCTCCATACCGATAGCAGTGAATGGTGTGGCCGTGTGTGGAACATTTGCAAGCCAGTTGTTTTTTATCTAGCTCGGTGAAAAACTTGGGAGAAAGAAATTGTATGCGATCACACTGATCACCATGTTAATCACCACCATAGTGAGTGGAGTGTTCAGTATAGTGGTGTCCATGGTTGAGGACAATGTTTAATTTTTTATTATTATATAAAATAATGGTCATCAGTTGTGGTTATATTGTTATTGCGCTTATATTGTTATTTGTTTTTTTGGTACAAGTAAAGGTGCATAAGTCTTCGAAGTTTGCATATTCAAATTCGCGACCTCAATATGAAGTCATTTGGTCATAATTCACAACTCTAACTTATGACAGTTAAAGCATGGAGATCGAAGACCAATCTGCCAAAGTTAAAAATGAAGATGCCAAAGACTCAAGATAACAAAGCCTATCATGGAAATATTCAAGTGTGAACACAGTGGTTTGCTCTAGCATATGAATAGTGTGGTGCATCCAAGATGAGTGGAAAATGATCCAAAGGGTAGCATAGTGAAATTTTGTTTGACTATGTAGAATAGACTCATGACCATGATAAAGTATGAGTCACATATTGTAATTATAGCAAATCTACATGTAGTATATTGTTTTGTAATGGTTAGTTGTGGTCCTTGAAATGTTTTATGTACCTCCTGTAAGACCTAGAGAGGCATGCATACGCCTTTGTTATGTGTTCCCACTATTACAGGGTTTTTAACACCCTCGAAGAGTCTGTCATGCAGGATCGGTACACTTGGGTAGACCATTTTGGTTGTAGACTCCATGAGGTGAAATTGTATTTAGGGGAAATTTATCTAGAGGTTGGATGAACCATGTATGTGAAGAACTTCTGAGTAGACTAGTGGTTGCAGTGGTTTGGCACCCATGCGTTTCACTAGATGTTTGTTCCTTTATATGGACATTCACAATTTGATGATGTTTGTATGAACATGGTACAAGTTATAATTAGTAGATTGGACCATATGTAGATCTTTGTTGATTCAGATCGAGACAAGTAGTCATTAAGGGGGTGACTTGAAAATAGAATTCCTACTTGTCTGAGTTGTGATTCTTTCTATGTAAAGGAGTTTGTTCCTATTCTATAGGAGTTGTTTAGATCTAGTTGATTCCTAGATTATTGTGCGGTTGAGATATTCTCTCAATTAAATGATTATGTGTCCAAGAAAGTTGCCCTATATTGAGATGACACTTCATGTTTATATGTAATATTATTTGATCAATGTAACTCAGTCTGCATTATTCCATTTTAATTATTTTTCCTTCATCATGCTTGGAGTCATATTCATAATGGTTTGATTTTCCCTTTCAATGACTCCATTTTAGAATATAGCCTATAGTAAATTGTTTATTGATTCCATGAGACTAACAAAACTCAATGAAATAATTTAGCATATATTCACCACCATCTTAGAATTTTAATATATTTTCCACTTTTCATTTCAAGCATAGCTTTAAAATTCTTAAATATAGTAAGAAATTCAAACTTTTGTTTGACAAGTTTTTAGTGTAGTGATCAATAAAAGTTAAAAGGTAAAAATTACCACCCAATGAGGGTATTTGAGTCCATTCACGAAAATTTGTGTGTAAAATATCTACTCGAGATTTCTGTTTATATGAAAATCTAGATTCAATTTTCTCTCTATGATACTTTGCACATACACAGCTCCCACATGTGCTTATTGATTGTTGAATACTCGTAATCCTTTCATGATTCACCATCTATTTGTTTTAGAGGAAATATTAACCACAGAAAATAAAAATCACTATATCTTAAATTTTATAACCAAGATTAATCCAAACTCTCAGTTTTATAACCATTCAATGAGGGAGATAGCTCATTTCTCATTATAAACAGAAGCATCCTATTGCTGGTCATCTCCACCATTGCAAATTCTTGCTTGGATATTTATCAATGATTATACATACTTTATTCTTGAAGGGCACTCTATACTCTTTCTCTATTAGTTTTCAAATGCTCAACAAATTACATTTTAGATAATATACATAATACACATCATATGTTATTATTCTTTCACCATTTTAAGTATAAACAAAAATCACTCATATACCTTTAACGCATACCTTACTATCATTTCCCTATTTGACCATTCTCTAAATAATATTGCTTATGGTCACAAACAAATCTATATTTTAAATTATGTGATAGCTTCAACCACTATCCAAAAACCAAATACCATTTGAAAATTATTGAGGTAAAAAACAATTTATTTCATTATCTTGAGACTCTTCTATCATATGGACATGCTACTTATGAGTGTCTACATGCTTCTTCGAACACTTGTTAGCAAAATGACCATATTTTTTTCAATAATAATGTTGTACCTTAGACTTATGGTACCTCTCATTTCCTTGCTACCATGTTTTGCTATTACTCCCCCTAAAATTAGAATTGTGGTTCTAAGATTTGTCCTCATGCTTAGAATTATCTCACGTACATATTTATATCAACTAATTTTCCACCTCTTCCTCTATTACTAGACATCCCATTGCCTCTTCCTTTATTAAATTGTAGTTGAGTTTTGAAGGTGGTCTCTAATTTGCTATTATATAGTCATCCTTGATTAATGTGCTAGTGTAAACTAGTCAAATCATCAATTTTCATTTGACTTGTGTCTTTAGACACTTCTATTGATACAACCACCGGGTCAAATTTATTTGGCAAGCTATGGAGGATTTTCTCAATCACTCTATTGTTTGAGTGGCCATATCCATACTCTCTCCATTCATTAACAATACTCATGGCCTAATTCATAAAACTATCCATGATTTCACTATCTTTCATTTTCAAATTCTCAAAATAGATTATGTAACTTGACATTTTTCATTTTGGATGCATCCTATTAACAACATACAAGAGTTTCGTAGGCCTTCTTTTACATTTGAAACTTTTGGAAATATCACATCATCTAAGGCTTGTTGAATAAGGCCAAAAGTTTTTCAATCCTTTCTTTTGTTGTCCCTCAACTAATTTTCCACCTCTTCCTCTATTACTAGACCTCCCATTGCCTCTTCCTTTATTAAATTGTAGTTGATTTTTGAAAGTGGTCTCTAATTTGTTATTATATAGTCATCGTCAATTAATGTGCTATCATCGTCAATTAATGTGCTATTGGAAACTAGTCAAATCATCAATTTTCATTTGACTCGTGTCTTTAGACTCTTCTATGGATACAACCATGAAGTCAAATTTATTTGGAAAGCTATGGAGGACATTCTCAATCACTCTATTGTTTGAGTGGCCATATCCACACTCTCTCCATTGATTAATAGTACTCATGGCCTAATTCATAAAACTATCCATGATTTCACTATCCTTCATTTTCAAATTCTCAAAATAGATTATGTAACTTGACATTTTTCATTTTGGATGCATCCTATTAACAACATTGAAGATTTTTGTAGGCCTTCTTTTACATTTGAAACTTTTGGAAATATCACATCATCTAAGGCTTCTTGAATAAGGCCAAAAAATTTTCAATCCTTTCTTTTGTTGTCCCTCAACAATGTCTCTTGAACATTTGTTCGACGTATCTTTTTTTCTTGATCAACTTGCTTTCTATACCTTATCCCCAAAACTCGTGAGAATGCAACAATGGTATCATTCTAATAGGTCAAGATTCATAATTTCCTTGGTCAAAAAGTTCCTAGAGACTATTGAAATCCTCCAAATCCTCCAATTCATAGCTACTCTATGTAGCAACTATGGCTATGCCTCAGTGATCATTCCAAATATATATAACCAAAAAAATACTCTGATAGGTTGTAGTATAGAATCATAATCAACATTAGGACAAAATGATTTTGAAGTTATAGCTCATCTTGGCCATCTAAAGAGCAATTTTCCTAGCATATCATGGATACCATGGAGAATATGCACACGTGTACCGAATAATATAATCTTTGTCTCGAGCTTATTCATTTGTTTGCCGATAACGGGAATGCAATATTCTCTTCACTATCATCAACAAATAGTGTCAATGGTGATCAATTCACTAAGTATGGAAATTTGTACACATGTTGGGAGATGGTGGGAGACTAATAAGATAATTAGAGACTACTACTCAGAGTGACCAATAATGAGATTAATATGCAGTAGGTATATATTCCTAGCTATTGATCCACTACTAATCCACTAGACTCACTTGATTTTAAATAAGTGTGAAATGTCAAAACTAATAGAAGATAAAGATAATGCTAACACATGATCACATTAAATTAGAGAGATGTTCAGAGTGCAGCGAAAACTATAAGAATACTCCTCTACTATTGTGGCAAGCTATACAACCATAGCTTCCTTACAACCCTCACTCACATCGATCCTTCTATGTCATTTATCCATTAATACAAATTTTAAGGCACTTAATTTCCCCTTCACTTTTCCACAAGTTGTGGAAGTGTTTATCCCTTTGGAAAGAGTTGGTGGAGGTGGTTTCCCCTTAGGATCTTGACCAGTTGATTTAGTGATGTCATTGAAGGGATAAAGAGTGTGGAGGTGACGCAACCATTAAATAATTATCTCTAACAAGTGAGTTATTAAAAAGTTAGCCATTTGAGTGGCTCCCAAATGAGTTTAGGGAATTAATGAAAAGTTAGTGATATGATTTCGTTTACGGCTTAGACCTCTTGTAGTTTAGACCTAGAATTTTAATGTGCTAATGTTTAATACGACAATCAAGCTTTTATATGGTTGATAAACCTTGAAGATTTTGTTTGCATTTAAAATCCATGACTATCAGCTAGAAAGTTAATATCTTTAATTCCATATTCAATGTATGTTCCGTCCACCAACGAACCAAAATCTTCTGCCGCATATCATAAAACATAAGGGAATTATTCCTTTACATTAATATTTGAATGAATGGGATCGCATTAGAAAGGTTTCCATTTACAAAAATCTATCAAAAGCAATAGAGAAGAGATAGACATCCATCCATGTAGAAGTTTTATTTTTCATACCTAAAATAAACTCTAAGCAGCTACCAAAATCTTCTGCCGCATATCATAAAACATAAGGGAATTATTCCTTTACATTAATATTTGAATGAATGGGATCGCATTAGAAAGGTTTCCATTTACAAAAATCTATCAAAAGCAATAGAGAAGAGATAGACATCCATCCATGTAGAAGTTTTATTTTTCATACCTAAAATAAACTCTAAGCAGCTCCATTGCATCTCAAGTGGCTTCTTCGTACCCTATCCAAGAACAGGTTGTGGCTTCCTTGCTGAGTTGCCCATGCTTACATATTTCCGTCAACCAACCACCAGTATGTGTTCAGTTCATAATCTCGGACTTTAACAAATAAGTCAATAATTTCTTTTAAGCTTGGTTGACAAATCAGCCGCCAACTTGATCTCCTTCCTCTCTAAGGTAATGAAATTATTTTCGAATATCCATACTTTTGTCATGAGAATTTGATTTAACCCATTCCAATGCTAATGATTGTCAAACTAGGGATCTAGACTAAAAAGGAACCCTGCACCGTGCTAATGAAAAGAAACATGGCCATCCAAGCATGGATATCCAAAGCAAGCATAACAGAACGTCAAATTCCATTAGTCCTCATGTAGAGTGTAGCAGCAATGAGGCTTCTCATAGGTGGGTAGCCTTTAGTCTGAAGCGTTGGATGCAGTTAATAGGAAATCAATGTATTACTCTGTGGTTAGGTCGATTATATGTTTGGACAAATTATGGCCAAATTATAGATAACACTCTTTCTTTCCTTCCGACATCCCTTGAAGCCTGACATATACTCTGCACTTTCGTTGTTCACTCTTTCCTTCGAGTTGGCTATTTTGCATGTATTGTAACCGAGACCTTCGGATCCCTGGATTTGACGATTTGCAAATTTGTCCCTAGAGTAGATCTTTGTCATCGCAGTCCTCACTTATCTCTACCATATCTCAATTACTACATGTGTTGGTACTTCCAACATGGTAAAACCTACTCAACTACTAATTTCAATTAGTCTTGTAAAATTTACTTTCAAGGTGCAGGCACTAATAATGTGTAGTTAAATTGATATTTGAGTTTCAATGATGTCTATGTTGTTATCTACTGTACTGCTGATCAATTGTCTAAACATTGTAGGAAGCGTTCAATGCTTGTAAGGGAAATTATTATGACAATGAAGATGTTGTATGTCAAAGCAAAGTAGCTGTAATAGAGGAGGTAACCCCTTTTGCTTTGTTTCGATTTTTTTAATGCCTAAGTTGTGTTGTGAGAATTTTTTCATGCCTTGCATACATGCTAAAAGCCTCTAATTTTGTCATTGAATGTGCAGATGGTTTCAAGACTTAACGTTTATGACATTCTTGAGCCATGCTACATCAACGCCACTGAAGATCTAATCCCGTGTACGGTAAGGGTATAGGATTAATATTCCCAAAATATTTCATAATTCGCATGCACTAAATATTATCTCCGCAAAAACAATTAAGGGATTGCACATTCAAGAAATAAACAAAGATATAGACTAGATTAAGCAATAATAAGTTCACAAAAGTAAGTCAAAAAAACCAACACAACTGAAACCTATAAAAAAATAATAAAGGAGCATTTGGCTTAATAGGGTGTCTCCACCAAATGCCATAGATCATTGCTACGTGACAATACGCAATAATACCCATTCAAGGGAATTACAATGCATTTCTTCATCAATTTTGATATGTTTATTCTGTAAACGTAGTAGTGGCTTTTGTGGCATCCTCATGTCATGCATTGAAGTGGTGAAATTCCAAGATGGTAGAACATGATGATTATTTGAAGTTTTAATGATGTAGCATGTTTATGGTTTTATATTTCCAAACATTTATTGTAATTGCACAACTGATACTATGAATCATCTATTAGCTATCAAATTGTAGAATTTTCTTCATACTTATATCTGGTGTACTATTCAAACATTCTTTTCCCATTGGTATTTATAACTTTCTGCAACTTAGTAATTCATGTTTGAGTTCTCTAAAGCAACTCTCTTTACTTTGTTAAATCAGGATCTGAGCATTGCTCATACTTGGTGTAATGACAAATCTGTGAGAAAAGCTATTCATGCTCAAACGGTATGCTCTTTTAACTAAAAAAGGTTTTTTTTTCACATTTTTAGCACACTCATGTCCTTGTTTGTATGCCTTGATTTGGGTATTTATACTTCTTACTTACAAAGGCAACTAGTTAAATTTCATGTGTATGCCGGGAGGGGAACATCGATTTTGTTAAGAAACGATAGTAGAAAATATAAAGTTTTCCAATAAATGAAATAAAATATAAAGTGATTGAGAACCACAACACCAAAAAATTGTTGGAAAACCAAATAGTGTATAGGAAAAGACACTTGGGAAAGATTTGCAACTCTTTTATTACTATAATAATAATTAAAATCATCTTATCCTTTGAGCTCAACTCTCAATTTCTCAATGCTAAGAACTAATTGAAATCAATCCAATTTATAGAAGAATTCTTGGTTATATTCTATAAGAATCCTTCATTATAATTGAGAAGTTTCCATTATATTCTAGAAGTCTTAGTTATACTCAAGTAGAAATAAAATTAAAATTATTTACACTCTCACTCAACCATATTTGAACTCACACTTAAATATTTGCATTCATTCGTAACTATATCTACATTAAAAGTTAACAATCTCCCAATAAAACTCTTCCTTATCTCTTGGAAATACTTTTGTTAACATGTAGGCTCTCTGTGTATTTTATCCAATAATATTAGCCCATCATCTAGTGGGTGGTGAGTCCAATGATATCTAGCATCAACATGCTTTGTTTTAGAATGATATGCTTCTTTTTTGGTAAGTGAATAGGGCTCTCACTATCATAATGTAAGACATATTTTTCTTTCTTTAATCCCAAGTATTGTAGAAATAATTGCATCCATAGCATATCTTTAAAAGCTTCTATTGCAGTGATATATTCTTAATCTTTTGCAAAGAGAGTTGCTACCTTCTGAAATTTGGACACATAAGAAATTATTGCACCAACAAAAGTATATAAATAATGATTGGTGGACTTTCTACTGCTCAAATCTCTAGCCACATTTGCATTTTCATAATATTTAAGTTTGGTATTATTGTTACCTAAAAATAGACAATAATTACTAGTACCTTTGAGAAATATGAAAAATGGCTTTACTGCTTGTCAATGTTGTTTTCCTAGATTTGCAAGAAACCTACTTGCAACTTTGATTGAAGTGGCAAGATTTCGATGGGTACTCACCATGGCATACATTATACCGCCAACTGTTAAAGCATAAGGAGACCTTCTCATTTCCTCTTTCTCCTTATCCTCACACTCGCATAAGTCAACACAGATTTTGGTGTTAGGTGCAAGGGGTGTACCTAGTGGTGTGACAGTCCTTCATATTGAACATGTCTAACACCTTTTCAATATATTTTTCTTATGAGAGCCACAAATTTTTATTCCTAAGGTCATGTATAATTCTCCTCCCTATTATTTGTTGTACTAGACCCAAGTATTGCATTGCAAGTATGTTGTCCAAATCCTTCTTCAAAGTGTTGATCACATTCTTATCATGTCCAACAATTAACATATGATCCACATATAGCAATAATATAATGTACCTTTCTTCATATCTCTTGATGTAAAGAAAATGATCATCCTCTAATATTTTAAAACCATCTTCCAACACAAATGAATAAAAAATGCTTATACCGCTAACATGGTTACTATTTTGGCCCATAGAGGCTTCTTTTCAATTTGAAAACTAAATTCTGAATAAACCATTTTTTTAAATGGATCTCGTTGGTCCATATAAATATCCTCCTTCAAATAGCCATGAAGGAATGTTTCTTTGACATCTAGTTGTTGAGATTTGAAGTTGAAAGGAACAATAAGATAAAGAATAACTATTATGGATCGAATCTTAACAATGGGCCAAAACATTTTGTAAAATCAATACGTTTTTGTGCAAACCATTTTACCACTAGACTTGCATTATACCTTTCTTTCTTCCATCCACCCTCATATTTAATCATGTATACGGTTTTTTTTGTAATATGTTTCTTCCTTTTGTAAGCTTTACTAATTCCCAAATTTTTTTTTCAAGAGAAATTCCATTTCTTCCTTCATGGCTTTCTTCCACTCTTTCTTAGTTTCCACTTTACAAGCTTCCTAGAAGAATTTAGGTTCAATTTCAATGGTTAGAAAAATATAATCCAAGGGTGGATACCTTTTTGAAGGTTTATGAGCTCTAGTAGACCTATGAACCAGTTTCGGTCTTGTGTTCTCTGGTGATATGTCCAAGCCTTCCTAAAAACTCACATTTTATTCTCATGTGATATGTCCAAACCTTCCTAGACACATCATATATGAATGTGACAAAATATGAGGTTCATTGAAAATTTTACACCCTAATATTTATAGGTGGGCTAATTTTCCAAGATTAAAAAAAAAAAGATTCGCTAGTTTACATTTTTTATAAAAATGATTTGCTAGAATTTTATAATATAAAATTATTTTGCCTTAAAAATAGCCAACATTATATAGAGAGTATATATAAAATAATTATAAATTTGAATAATTTTAGAAATACATCAATAAACATTTTATAATTTGAGTATTAGGGACTACTGTGATTGGCCAATGTTTTTAAACTTGAAGATAATTTTCCATCCTTAAAATGTTCCCGAAGACTCCTCCTAAAGATTTAATATTGATTGGCACACACACATTAGAATATACCAATTGTAGTAGATGTATCTTCCTTTCATAAATTAAAATCTTATTTGTGTACCATATATGGAATGTTCACAAATATTAAGTTCATGTGATTTCAAACATGGAGGGAGATTTTTTTTCAACAAGTATTTTGACGCATCTTTCACTCATGTGACCAAAATGCTTACGCCATACACCTGTTGAGTTTCCTTCCTTTGCAAAAACAACCACATTCAATATTTTTGTGTTTGCCTTCAATGTATACAAAGGTGGTACCTTGAGTCCTTTAGCCACTACCAATGCTCCTTTAATAACTTTGCATCTTCCTTTGCCAAACACTATATGCTATTCTTCATCATGTAACTCACTAGTGGAAACCATATTTATTCCAAGTTCTAGCACATGCTTTACCTATTTTGTGGAATCATCTTTTGGATTTACTATAACATCTCCTTCTTCTTCAATATCAAAAAGATTTTTATTTCCTAATTGAATCTTAACCAAATTACCATATTTATAAGAAATAAAATTTCATGTACTTGGACTGGCATCATAGGAAACTCTCAAATCTAAAATCTATTCATTAACATGATTAGAAGGATAAAGGCATGCATTATCACAATAAACAATGATTAATACTTCACCTTCTCATGTAACAACAATTTTTTCTTCATTGTTGTTGGTAGTCACATTTTTCTCCTTTTTCTCCTTCTACTTTCTTTTCCATATCCAACATTCCCTTTCATGTGACCACATTTTATGCAATGATGGAAAATTATGCTTCCATTCCTAGGCTTTCATTTACCTCTAGATTTTGAACTCCCTCATCCATCATGTTCAAATTTCCTTCCATAAATATATAAGGCTAGATCTTATCCTCCCTAGCTTTATGAAATTGATTTGTAGATCCTTGTTCATTAAATTGTTGCTAACATTATACACTCAAGGGTCCTTGCAAATGTTGAACCTCTAATATCTACTATCTAATTCTCATAACTATCTCGCATGGAGTATATGATTAGGATGGCTCTATTCTCATCACTTAGAGTGACTTTCCTAGATGCAAGTTGCTTAATGATTATATTAAATTCATTTAATTTATTTACAACTTAAGCAACTTATTTCATGATGATATTATATAATTTCTTCATCAAGAACACTTTTTTTCCTATTGTGTTCTTATGGTAGAGGTAATGCAACATTTTCCATAGAGTTCATGTGTTGTTCTTATTAGCCAAATTTATGTACACATTATTTTCCAACTACTACTAAATTGTAGGGATGAATTTCATGTCCATCTTCCTCCATTATTCATCTACCACCATTGATGGTTTCATTTCTACTTCAGAAATCGAAAAGAATTTATCCTTGAAGATCAATATATCCTTGATCTAAGATTTCCACACCAAAAAATTAACCCCATTAAGCTTCTCCACATATTTCATTACAATCCCCATATAGCTTAATAGACCTAATAACAAAAAATATCTAGTACGAGTTGTTAAGAGAAGAACAACAAATATGACGATTCCTTACAAATAATATAAAGTAAACAATGATTGAGAACCACACCACCAAAAATTTATCTGGAAAACTAGGTAGTGTACTAGGAAAAAATACGGGGAAAGATTAACAACTCTTTTATTGGTAGAAATAATAATTACAAGGACCTTATCTTATGAGCAAAACTCTCAATTTCTCAATGCTAAATACTGAATGAACTAAATCTTATTTATAGAATAATTCTCTACTATATTTAAGGAGAATCCTTCATCACAATTGAGGATAAGTTTCCATTACACTTTAAAAGTCTTCATTACATTCGAAAATAATATTTGAGAGAAAAATACAATTTAAAATATTTGCGCTCTCACTTAACCATATTTGAAATCACACTTAAATATTTCCTCTCACATTTAAATACTTACATTCACTCATAACTATACCTGCAATCAGAATTAACCATCTCCTACTCTCACTTAAATTTGTGCATTCATTATTAACTATATTTTTCCTCACACTTTGGAGTTGTATCATGTTCATTTATTCATTCTATGTTTGAATCTAACTATATATCTAGAACTTGGAATATAATAGACATTCAAATGGCTTTAATTTTACTTTTCCAAAACAAAAAATTGCACTTTTTCTATTTCAATAGAAATCAAAAAGTACAATCCCATGGTTGCTAACTTGAACACTTCTTAAACTGTCCATACATTTAGGTTAGAATCATTACTTACATCAAAACTTAGATAAAACTTTATATATTCTCAAAGGATTGTTAGATAGAAAATATTAAAGGAAAATTTAGAAACTAAAACATCACTATGAAATTCTACATAAGAACAAGCTCCATCATCAATCAGCATAGCTAGTTTTGAGAGCATATTTTCTACAACATTGTTCCTCCTCTAAGCATGAAATATTTGAATGCCTCAAACTATTTCTACAGTTGATGAATATTCCTCTACCATGACTGTAAATATAATACTCTAAGCTCAATCCTCCCACTGAACCAATCTACTAAGAGCTTCGAATCCTCTTCCAACTTGAATGCCTTTACCTATTTCGAAACTTCTAAGAAAAAAAATCCACATCGCCATTAATTGAACAACAAAGATTCTTCATTGATGTATTCCGAGCTTGCAATTGACTATCACATCCTCATAAAGGAAAAAAAAATCTACTTATCCACACCTTCCCCTTTTATTGGATCCATCAAAAGAAAGCCACACTGCTTCTTTAGACATTTACAACTCCCTCACATCCCTTCTCTTTTTTCCTTTCATCACCACATCCCTTCTCTTTTTTTCTTTCATCACAGATTCAAGTTAAGAAACCTTTATGTTATGAGATATCAAATTAGACAAGGAAATCAAAATCAAAGGGACCTCTCTTCCTCCCTAATAAAATTCTCTTCCTCCCTAATAAAATTCCCGAAAAAACAAATGTGGGAAGAAACTTTAGATATGGACACTTGAATCTCTCAACCCTGACTCAAACACACTCTTCCATAGAATACCCAATTCACCGAATACTTAAAGTCGTGTCTAAAATCACATTATTAAAAAATAAACGTCACATTTATTGCTCTTATTTATGAAAATATTTTGAATTGTTATCTCCTTCTACAACACATGTGTCTTTGCTCATTAGCTTCTAGTGAATCTCTTACTCTCTCATAATCCCATCTTTTCTACTCTCGACAAGATTCAAATGGGATTGGTCAAACTGAGTCAAAATCACATGTGCTCTGATGGCTAGATTTCATATCTTAATTTCAGTATGATCGAAGAGTCCAATAGACTCTCCCCTTCTCTAGTTTAACCAATTGCATGCTATATATTTCAATTTCTTCGAGTTTATGGAGAATTGTTCCATTCGAGAAAATCTACTAAATTTGTCTATATGATACTAAATTCCTCAAACTTTCATCTAAAATCCATTTCTATTAATAAAAAGCGATAATGATTATTTTCAACCTCTCCCAATTCCAAAAAACTCGTCTTATGATAAAAAGATAGACTCACAACTAATCAAAGAATAAAACAAACTCAAAATATTTGAATTAAGGCTTCCTTCATTAGAAACTAATCCAATCTCTTCTTGATAGATTGATCTACTTTTTTATTGTTTGTCCATGCAAAGATTGAAGTCCAGGGATACATATCCAAAAACCTTACTAGTTATATGCCGTCTCTAAAAAATTCTACATGCAAATTGTTCCTTCCACTAACTCCCCAAATTTCCCTACGGGTCAAAATTAAATTCAAATTTCTTATAATTGTTAAATTGTATATTTAGATAGATTCATGCAAAGTATATTTTAAGCTATTTTTTGTTTCATATGTGACATAATTAGCCTTCAATGTTCAACTAATGTTTTTTTTTAAGGAAAACATTTTGCGAATGGTGTTGAGTTACCCATAAATTTTCTATTTGTATTAATAATAGTTTCTCAAAATTTCATCTTTTCGTTATGAGAAACCATGGAAACAAAGTGAACCTCATTGTTTCTAGATATATTTAGACTGAAGAACAAGCCAAGATTTGACTTCACTTATGGTCTCTCACAACTCCAACTACCCAATTAGGGATGCTAAAACAGTTAACAACAGGAGAAAGTACACATATTGTTTCTATAACAAATTTGTAGTAGGAACATCACCAACCCAAATAGTCTTGTATAGGAACAAAAGTTTGGATTGGGAAAAATAACTTAAAAGAGGCCAATTGTTAGAGAGATAAAAAATTTTACCATCAAAGGAGTAGCATCACCTCACCACCTCAATCCATTTGACTTCAAAAAAGAAGCACCACCTCAACTCGATGAATTCCGAAGTGATAGCCACATCACAACTTGAGGAAATATGATGGGAAAACATGATTTTTTTTTTAATCCGTTTAAGTGAATTGATTACTTAGATAAATATGGACGATCGAAAGAATGTATAGATATAGTGGCATCATAGAGTAGCTTCACATAGGTTTTTCCATTTTTAATTATTAGTTTAACAACACCTCACTACCTCAACCCATTAGAATTCAGAAAGGAAGCACTAAAAATATAAAGCAGAAAGAAATGATTTTTAATGCGAGGAAATGCCTTGAAATTTCATATAAATATGAATGGTAGAAAGCATGCACTCAGAAATTAGCATCATAGATTTTTCTAGTTGTATTGGTTAATTATAGCGATGAAGTTATAGATGTTCTTTGTTGATACTACATTGCGACAACTTCCCTATTCTATTGCTATAACATCCCATGTTTCCATGCTATCGTGGTGGAAACTTATGTATAGCTTATTGCTAAAATAGATTTTTTTTGGTTTGAAATCTATGTTTTACATAAAGCAATTTTATTATTTCTCTATAATTATTGATATTTATAAGTTGGAAGATGTAGTTTTATATTTCAGCATGCCCTCCTTCTTTCACTTTGGTAATAGAGCTAGAGGATTGGAAGAGCTCAAACTTTTCTTTGGCATAAGAATATAGCCATTGTGATATTGCAACATCAACAAAAAAAAAAAGAAGAAGCAATATTTGCTTCGAGTACTAATGAGAAAGTCGTGATTCTTTAGAGATATAACAATGTCTAGAATAATCATTGAGGCATGTCCTTTTCCATTATGGAAATTTGAGGAAGAGTCAATGTGTATTGGATGAATTGACCATATCAAAGTGTGAAAATTTTCTTACTCTCCATTTAGTGATTTCATTTGTGATAAGAGATAGCATTGAGTACCATCATTGCCAAGTCTCAATTTCCTATATTAATTTAGAAAAAAATATGATATGTGGTCTATTAGAATTGAAAAATGTTAAGTTATCATGATCTTTGGGGATATGTTATTGATCGATATCGAGAGCCTATTAATTAGGCAATAAAGATGGCTCTAACAAGTGCTGAGAAAATGTTGTTAAGGGAGAACATAAATAAGGATAGTATATATGTTGGCCATATTTAACAAGGATTAAAAAATTTGATATTCTTAAAGGTGTTAAGTGTAGAGTCTTCAAAGAAGGTGTGAGACACTCTTGAATCCTTCACCAAGGTGTATCCAAAGTGAAGAATGCTAAGTTACAAAATTTGAGAAGATATTTTAAGAATATATAAATGAAAGATAGTGAAACCATGGATACTTTTATGACTCATGTCATGAATATCATTATTCAACTCATAAAATATTGAGAAGACCTCTCGAATAAGAGAGTGATTAAGAATTCCTCCATAGATTTCCGAGGAAATTTGAAATTGTGGTTGTATTAATAGAAGAGTTTAACAATATAAGTCAAATACAAATTGATAAGTTGACTACTTCTTTGATTGTACATGAATAAAAAATGACTAGATATGATAATAGAACATTGGAGTATGACGTCAAAACTCAACTACAATTTACTAAAGGAAGAGGCATAGGAAGGCCAATTAATAGTGGAAGAGGAGGTAGAGTAATTGATCAAAGATTAATTCAAAATTATTTTAAGCATGAGGATGAATCTCAACAATGTCCTTCTAATTTAAGGGGGAGTAACAATAGAAAATGAAAGTAAGGAAATCAAAGGCACACTCAGTCTAACGTACCATCCTATTATCGAAAAAAGTAAGGTCATTTTGCTAATAAGTACTCGAGGAATTAGACATATGTTTGTAAGTAGTGTTGGTATCAATGATTACATAGAATCAGAGTGAAACAGTAATTCACAATTTTTAATTTCTATTTAAGAAACCATACTATCAATTGAAGGCAACGATAAAAAATCAAGTTAACTACATTCATATAACACTTGTACATAGTGATTTTAACATGCAAACCTTTCCTAGAGAAAAACCACAAAAGCTTGTTTGTATTATGATGTAAATCAATACCACTTATTCACATTACATCAATGTTTATGAGAAGCCACTCACATGAGCGCCCAACCCCTTTATATAATTAAGAACCAACTTTCTTAGATGAAACAACCTTTGATGAGTGTAGGAACCCACTTACTACAACCAAGATTTCTATAATTTTATGTTTTTTTTAAATCTAGGATAATAGCAGGGAACTTATGCCTCAACAAGCGCTGAGACGTTCGCTATGGGTCACCTACTCTTCTAGCCAAGACACAACAGGTCATATATATACCCAATGAGATTTGAACCCTCATCTCGTGGGTTTCACACAGCGAAACTTACCGTTAAACCCCATATCACTGTATGATTTCTATAATTTTATGTTATTTTCAAACTATAAACCATTTTTTACCTCTGAAGGTCAAAAATGAATAAGATCGAAACTATGTCCTCTATAGCCTCCTCTTACTCAACGATATTTGTCAACTTTAGATAGCACAAACTCGACTTCCCTAAATCCATTTCTCATCACCTATCAATCAATTTCAATCTGGCTCACTACTACTTTCACTCAATATGCACTTTTCTCTAAGTTTATAGCAATAACTCACACAAAAACAACTCCACACAATTCTCTTCTCCCAACACACACATGACTACATCATCGAATAAAAAGTTTCTCCATACAGCTAGAAAATTTCGCCAATCCTCACATAGTTCGAGAAACTACAACAATGAATTTCGCTTAGCTCAATATGGAGCTATAGTATGTTTACAAGGCTCAAAGAAATACTTTAGTATGGCTTACATTGCTTGGCATTGAATTGTTTTACATTCAGAAAGTTGAAGAAGGTGTGCATTACCAACCTACATATCCTACGGGGTGTACCAATTAATTCCTTCATGAATCAAGATGGAATGTTAGTATGCTCATAGGGCTCAAGAATGGTCTCTGTTGTCACTCAGAATTTTCTCCAGAAGTTTTTAGAAGAAAGAAAATGACCAAGGTAACCACAAACCAACTTTTGGGCGTAGGCTCTAGCCAACCTACGCTCAGAGAGGGCTCTCTCTATGTGATTTAGCTTTGTTTGTTGGGATTTCAGGCTAGTTATGAAGGTTCATGGGGGTTTTTTTATTTGTATTGAAGATTGGATGGTGAAATCCTTGAAATAGATGGATAGAATGATGTCCTCAGACCATTGGGCTATAGAGTCAACAAAAGGGCAGCAGAACTGGATCAACTCACTAAAGGGAATGTTCAAAGGGCAAGCTAGAGGATGAAGGTGCATTCCTTTGGAACAAGAGGATGAAATGGTTTTAATCAAGGTGAGAGAGAAATTAAGAATTCTAAGACTGAGATTCAAATGAGGAATAGAGGGTAATCAAAACAAAGGGAAATTAAGAAGAATCCTTTGATATGGATTAGTAAGAAACAAACTAAACTAAGGAGCAATAAAGAATTCCTTAACTTAGATATTAGTTGAAGACATTCATTTGCCTAGCTATTAAAACAGAGTGTAATTAAACAAATTCTGAGATATTATTCTAGTTATAGCATTCAAATTCAGAAATACATTAAAGGTTGTCGAAAAACTTTAAGAAAGATAACAACAAGATGAGAAAATACTTGTATGCACTTTTCTCAAAACATGAATCCTATGAAATATCTTGTCTTTATTCATCAATACAGCTTGCTGGCTCATCGAGTGATACAATAGCTTTATAGCATTTTGATCAAGAAGTCTACAAAAATGTCTAAGAATCCACACTACATACTTTGAATTGTGAAGTATTTATACAAAAGTTTTATTAGAAAATATGTCAAACTAACTTGAGATTTCATCTAGGAAATACAAATATCTTCTTGCAAGAAGATAGAGACAACTATTGAACTGCTTTCATGCTGTCCCATTTATTGTGGTGTTGTTGGCCTTTATGGTTTGGTTTTAGCCCTTAATGCTCTTTGTTGTTTGAACTTTCACACTGGAGGCTTTAGTCACTTTAGGATTTTATCTGATACACTTTGACACTAATACTCTTTGACCCTACTGACATGTTTTGATCCTTTCACCTGGTTGTTTTGCTTTTACCTTTTTACTGCATTTTTCTTACAGTGAATAAGTCAATTTTTCCCACCATTCAGCATTAGGTAATTTGATTTTCAACATCCTTCTATATATTTCATCTACCTCGGTGTACTTAGAAAAAGTAGGCTTAGTGATGAATAAGTGTTTTACCTCATGTTGGAGGAAAAACAAGTTTCAAACATTTGGTAAAGCCCCTTGCATGTTGGCAATCCCTTTATTGATGATGTACTCGCTTGTTCTTTAACTAGCTCTCTAATTTTGTTGTCGTAATCCTGCTGTGTCATGAACCTGTCATTTATGACCAAGGGACTTGCTAATCCTTTTCCTCCCAAAATTTGACACTTGGCCATAAATCTATCAACTACTACCTGCATATTTTGACACTTGTCCTCCAAGTTTAACATTAAGTTTCTCTTGGAAAGGACCTTTCTCACCTCCAAAATGGTTTTGTTCTTGTCTTCTATTTCCAATTCCTGAAGTTCATACTTGTTTTTACTGTTGAGGAAGTGGATAAGTCTCGTTGCATCATCGGGCATGTCTCCTCATTCTTCCTTGACTCTTTGGATAGCTTTTGTAGCTATCTTTATTGGATCTATCTCTTCAAAAATTACTTGAATGGATGGCCAAATATCATTGAGAGAGTCAATGATATTGGCCCATAATAGTTCCTTGGCTTGCCCAAGTGGTTCCTTTAGTGTCAGATCTTTCTCCATAGCCTTTAACCTTTCATTCATTCTAGCTAGTTTCTACACTTCTTCCTTGTGCATGATCTTGGCAAGCTTGCAATATGTTTCCAAGCTTGTCACCTTTTCCTTCAGCTTATTCATCTCTGTAGCCTGTATGGACATTTCCTCAATGGCTCTAACCAACTTTGTTGCTTCTTCATCTCGTGCACCTGCTGCTAATGTAGACTCTATTAAAACAAGTTATGCTCTAGGCATAGGAGCTATGGGAGCCAATGAGGCTGCCAATGCCGAAGGGACTACTTTTGAGACCATTGGGATGAGATTTGCAGATGTAGCAGAAATATCACTTTGCTTAAATTGAATTAAAATGTCTAATTCTTTCTTTGTGTCCCTTAATTGATCATTCAATTTCAGGACTAGGTCCATCAATTCCTCATGTCTAGTTTGGTATCCAAAACTTCCAGTGTTTGGGGATGCTTGAGCTGAGGTATCTTCAATTGCATTTTCAGTGCTGCAATGTCATCTTTCTTTTTCTTAATTAGTTGCTCATTGGCTTTAATGTCTTTGGGATCATGTCCTAATTCAATTACTAAGTCTTCCTAAGACTTAACTCTAGTGTCTCTGGCCTGTGAGGAGGCCTTCCCTAACTGATATTGAGCTAAGATGTTGGTCAATGAATTCTGCAGTTGATGGGCAGTTATGGCTTTACCTATAAGGGTGGAGTAAATAATGTCTCAAGCCTGTTTATGAAACTCAATTTGGTCTATGGAATGAATATCCTTTGCTAACACTTCAAAATCAATTATCTTGTAATCTGCTGATGTCCTTGGTTGTTGTGGAGTTGGTTTTATGAAGGACATCTGTAGTTTTCCCTCTTTGATGTCAAAAGCTGACATTAGTCTGGTCTGATTGGTAGGTGTGAGTTTGAGATATTGAACATAAGTTTGGGCCTTCAGTATCTCATTCCTCATCTTGATCTCTTTATACCTATCTTTTATATCCTTATCCTTATCAACAGGCACACTGAATGAGGATACTTCTACGCTTATCTTCCTTTCCAAAATTTGGGTCTGTGATGTAGATGGTCCTTGTGTTTCCCCAAATGGAGTTGTGCCTTTACTTTTGTCCAGCTCAGTATCAGTTATTTCTACTGAGCCTTCTATGTCTTCCTACTCTGAAACATGATTTATCCTAGGCCTTTTTCTCTGACTGATTTCATGATGTACATTGGATGTTTCCATGCATGAAGTGGAGGCTCCCTCTCTGTTTCTCTTGGGATTTATTTCCTCATTCTGAGGAGTCTGCATGATAGGAGGGGTGCTCATGGTTCTTTCTAGCTATTAAGGTACCTGCAGAAATGATCTCCCATCCAGTTGTATTTCTAAGTCACATAAGGTATTCTCTACATGTACCTTTGTATTGTCTCTGTCTACAAGAGTGTTTTCTACCCACTCTGATTGATTCACATATTTTTCTATCTCTGATGGGGTGTTGAATATAAGGTCCCAACTTGACCTTCTTTCTTAATCTTGTCCTAAATTCTTGAGGGTCATACCTCCACATGAAACTCTTTTGGAACTTCATTTGTTGCAAAATTTGGTCCGCCTCCTCCCCAGCCTCTCTAGAATTGCAAATGAAGGGGCCTACCTAGTTTTTTACTTTAAATTGTGATCTTTTCTTGGCCAATACAAAATTTATCTCATCAGAGTTCATTATTTATCTATAGTACTCTAGAGCAAATAACCTCAGGGGAGGTATTTGGGCAGTTTATATCGTGCAAGCTCGGAATGATAGATTCTTATCTCTGTGTGATTTTGGTAAAGGTACTAATATCCCACCTTTCTTTGTTTAGACATCTAAAGGACATTTTTGGTCTCTGGACTTATTAAGGGTGGAGGTCTTCCTTTCAGCATGGTCATGACTGGATGAACAAAATAAGCAATGAAAACTGAATAGTTATATGGTGATTGAAATTTGTGGAATAGTGGGCTCCAAAAAATGACAGACCTAGGCTAGCCTTTAGTATTGAGCTTCTGAAGCACAAAAGGAAATCTGTTTGGTTGATAGTATAGGGATGTATGGTAGAGGACAAATGAGTATTGAAACACTCTCTCATTGTACATCCTGGTGAACTATTCATGCATCTCTCAGCGATTGAATCAGCATAATTGTACAAAAGAGTAGGACGTTTTAATGGGGTATAAATTGACATGAAGGCCAACAAAAGTTCATCAGAAATTCATTAGTGGTGCAACCAAGAACACATGATATCATAGTAATAATATGTTTTCCCCTATCAGAGAAAAAGGTAAAAACATATGGAGGAGGATCTTTGGGAATATGCTGCTCTTCTACTATGAATGTTTGGAATATTTGGGCTAACCTATACAGACTCAATTTGGAGTACTCGTCTAACAAATCCCCAAAGGAGAGTGGGGTTAGGTTTCGACTTGGTTGGATTTGCGACATTTCATTAATGGAATCAACTGTAATAGTTAACATAACCTTTTGATCATGGGACATTATGGCTCTTTTGTTTGGAATATAATAGTTATGTCAAAGGTGGACAATTTCTGGGAAGATATGTACCTCTCGGAACTGTATTTGGGAAAATTTGACTCCCAAAGGCCAATATCATCAGCATGGTTGAGGTATTTGTCCCTACTTAAACAATGGATTTTAAGCAGGAGGGTATGGGTAGTGGTATCTTCAATTTGGAAATCCCTGTCATCCAGGTGAAGGTGGTCCATGTCTAAATGTGGAGTTGTTATAGGTCTGACATCCATGGCAACAAGGCAGCCATAATTCAGTTCTTGTGGATTTGAATTTAGCTTTCAATGGTTTATTCAGGGGTTTTGAATGGAAATTGGAAACTTTCAAAGAGTTTATTCTCAAGTCTTTAAATTTAAAGTATTTTTCAATTAATTTTACTTAATTAAAATAACTCACAGGCTGAACATTTCCAAATTTGAAAGGGTGTTTGGTAATTTGTGGTCAGATACCTAGAATTGCGTGAATTATATGCAAATTTTGAGTTCACGGCAGTTTCATAGGTTCGAATGGATCTGGTACAGACTGAGAGATGGACTGGGGTCTTTGCAACTTTCTTCAAGAGTGAATTGAGAGTTCAAATGGTGAATTTGTCGTTTTCTTGAATCACATTGGTTTGTAGAGGTTCTTAAAGAAAATGAGCGAAAAAAAGTGGAAAATGGCTTCATGGGCTTTTTATGGAGCAACGGTCATTTTTGGCGGGTAATTTTATGAATGAATAGTAGGTTGGTTCTCTGGGTTGTGTGGGGAGGTAGTTTCCCAGGCCATCGCACCGCTTTTGGCGATGAGGCAGTATTAAGGAGGGTTCACCCGATCTACTCTAGAGCGCGACACATAGTAGTCGGGGGGCCGGGGAAAGCCGCTTTATCAGGAAGGTAATAGTCGACCAGCGGGCTTGGCCAATATGATTGTGGACCGTCGGATGAGGGGGATGGTGATCGGGTAGCAGTCGGGCGAGGGAAGCGCGCGTGTGATAAGAGCATGGGTTTTGGGGGGACCCAGTGCTTTAAACTTTGGCGGTTTAATGATGGAGTTATTTTATGTTTATCGTGTACGGGTGTATTAAGAGGGTTTTGTCAGGATATGGGGTGAATTGTATAGTTTTTATTAAAACTAAGGGTTGGGATATTACATAGGGGATTTAATTAATATTGGGGAAAAGGTATAAAGGGTTTTAAATTATAAAGCTAAAAATTAATATGAAATGTGATGAGTGGAGTTGGTATATCCTTAAGTATAAATGTAAATGTGGTATTTGTGTGCTTTATTTACATATACTCAATGCTTAGGATAAGATGTTTTTGTGGGTTTTTGAATAAAATATGATTTACAAGGGGGTTTTCATTTTTCCTAGGTAAATGAAGTTTATCCTTAGGAAAAGGGGTTTATTAGGGTAATGAGGGGGAAATGAATTTCATGAAGGCGATTCTAACACTTGATGTCCTTAACTCATTAAGTCAAGTGTCCAGTCCCACCAAAAGTGAGAGAAATTCTCGAAGCCTCTTTGACTTGAAGAATTTAAAGTGTTTAGAATATACTTGTGGATAGGAAATTAGTGAGTAAGGGGAAAAATGAATGAGGGGGAGTTAATCATATTTAACTTGCAAACTTTTGTTTTTCCTTCCATAGTTGATCATACATATAGAAATATGCGTCTAACCATGATGCATGTGTTTTGATCCAATCAACTTTACACTTTAGCAACCTTTCTTCGACTTACCCATTTACTTACCCTACCATCTTTTCTTCATTTTATTGGGGTGCATTTAGGCTAGCAAACCCTTATCAACCATTTTTCTTTTTGGAAAGTAATCTATATAATTCTAACCATATATCATCTAAGGGCTCAGATTAAACTAGTCAGCTCCTTTTATTTTCTCTACCTATCTAATGATCTGCCAAGATTAAATTGTTGTGGTCAGATTTTATTCTCTAACTATAAACATAAAATTCAAGGCATGAAATAACCAAGTTTAAACAGTTTGATTACCATGGACCGTGGCATGAATAACAAGTTGTACACAATCATTATTATGCATAAAAGTAGATATTAGTGGAGTTTAGACTTACACACTTTCATGGTCTCTTTTTACTTTTTTGGGGTTCATATATTTTCATTTTTTGACCTTCTCTTTTTCTTTTTGTCCTTTGATATTTCTTTTAGGACATACCCTCTTTACATTTTTTTAATTTTTAAATAATATGGAAAACATTTGCAGAAATAAAAGATATGTACAATATTACAAGACTTAACCTTAGTAATTCAAAATTATGACTCCTATTGGTATAGGAACCTAACAGTGGCTCCACCTGGGGATGGCATCTTCTAAAAAGATGTCAAGAACTAGTGAAGATCAATAGCCTTAGAATTGTTGCTAATGTTACCTTGCAAAGTGTCGTTCTGTGAATCTACATTATTGATACTTATGACATTAAATATTTTAAAGTTTAGGGCCTTCTCTTTGGGCTTCAACTTCACAGGTTACCATCCAATCCAAACTAGAATTTGTAAATAAAGTACGTGTAAAATGGCAAAGAAAATTAGTAACTTGGTTCAAATTAATGTCTTAGCATTCGACCATTCACTGGTCCACCTTCTATATTGGTACTATCAATTTCTCTCAAGAAAAAGGCATTATTTCCGGTGTAAGCATAAATGACATAGGGACCTTTCCATAGGAAATCAAATTTCCCATGCTTGCCTTTGTCTTCCCTCCTTGAATCCCACTTGAGCACCTTGTCACCAATGTACAAATCTTGAGCCTTGGTTCATCTATCAAAAATATTTTTAATCTTTTCCTACACAAATTGAGACCTGGCATAGACCTCTTCTATAGTTTCTTGTAGATGAATAGTTTGGCTGATTCTTCTTTGGATACTATTTGGTTCAACCTGTAATTCTTGAAGTATCTTCATTACTGGTACTCCAAAAGAGGATGGAAAGACAACTTCCATCCCATAAACTCGTTGATAGGGAGAAGTACCAGTTGATTTCTTAGTAGCCAATCTGTCTGCCCATAAGGCATTAACTAGCTTTTTATTCCAAGTTTTCTTATTATCCTCTAGTAACTTCTTGATGATGTCTAATAGGACTTTGTTTGAGGATTCTGTGAGTCCATTACCTTGAAGGTAATAGGTTGTGGAATGGTCAAGGGTGATATGGTATTTTTTACATAAATCTATCATTCTTTTAGATTTAAAGGTTATTGAATTATCCGTAATTAGATTAGTTGGACATCCAAATATTGATAGAATATTGGTCTCAAGGAAGGTTATGGTAAGAGTGTTTGTGGCTTGCCTTGAAGGTGTGGCCTCCATCCATTTTGTGCAGTAGTCTGTGGCTGTGAGCATCCATTTCTGATGGGGAGAGGAGGGTGGATGAATTTAACTAATGAAGTCTAAACCCCGTTGCTGAAAAGGTATTCCTACAGAGATTGGATTGAGGGATAAAGGTAAGATATTTTTCTTTCCCTCAAAAATTTGGCATTTGTGACAGTAGGTCACATATGTTTTGACATCAGCAAACAAGGTAGGCTAGTAGAAACTAGCTCTAAGGATTTTATTTCAAGTTGTCTTCTAGTAAAGGTGTCCTCCACAGTCACGTAGATGAAACTCTTGAAAAACATTGTCAGATTCTTCTTTTAATAAGAAATTGAGAAGAGTTCCTTCATGATCTCTCCAAAACAAAGCATTGTCTAATATACAAAATTTTAAGGATTTCATCTTCAAAAACCTACTTTTAGTTCTAGATAATTCAAGAGGAGCTTGTAAATTTAGTAAAACATAAATAATATTATCATACCAAGGTGATTCAATAAAGGTTTGGCTGATTAGTGGAGTCACCATCTCTTCTTCATTATCTATTTCTACAATAAAGTTTATATCCAAGGTTTAGCCATGAGTTTGGCTAAACCTTGGCCCTTGATTGACTTAGTAGGTTTGATTTCTATATCATACTCTAAAATAGTATGAATCCACTTTCCCCTCTTTCCATCAGGACCATCTTGAGTTAGGATGTCTTTAGCTGCTGAATTAGGAATGTAGGCTACTATATGAGAATATAAGATGTATAACCTAAAGTCCTTAATGGATTTGACTAAAGCCAATGCTTGTTTTTCCATTATATTATATTTCAATGGGGCATCTCTCAGGGCTTTTTTGAAGAAAGCAATGGGTTGTTCATAGCCCTGGTCATTTTTTTGCAATAGAACTATAGCAACTATGTGCTCAAAAGCTAAGGAAAACAAGATGAAATCTCTGTCAAATTTACGACTGATTAACATGGGTGTTTTAGTCAATGCTAGTTTTATGTCTTCGAAGGATTTTTTAGCCTTAATAGTCCATTTTATGGTGGAGTCCTTTTTCAACATGTTTCGTAGTGATCTAATTAATTCTCCTAGATTGGATATAGATCTTCTAAGAAAATTAATTTTTCCTAAAAAAGGTTGTAACTCTTTAATGTTCCTAGGGTGTCTTATTTGTAGGACGACTTCTATTCTAGTAGGTTCTATTCTTAAACTATCTTTTGAAATTATGTGACATAACAAATTTCCTTCTTCTAACCCAAACAAGGACTTTTGGGGGTTCAAGGAGAATCCAAATTTCTTGTAGTTAATAAAATCTTGTCTTCGATGATCAAAATGTTGATTGTCAGATTTTCAGAATATGGTAATATCATCTAGATATATCACAAGGAAATCATGAATTTCTTTCGCAAAGGCTATATCAATAGCCCTTGAGAAAGTGGCTCCTGCATTCATTAGCCCAAAAGGAATTTTCGCATACATAAATGTGCCCCAAGGAGTAGTAAAGGTAGTTTTGGGTTGGTCATTAGGATGAACCAATATTTGATTGTAACTAGAAAACCCATCCAACAACCAGATTCTGGTTGATCTAACTACTATCTATAAATGTGGTCCATTTTGGGGAGAGGGTAATTTTTTTTTAGTCACACTTTATTAAGGTTTCTGAGATCCACACAGAGTCTAATCTCACCAGTTTTTTATCTAGTTAGCGCCAAGTTTGAGACCCGGTCAAAAAATATGATTGGTGCAATTATTTTGGCATCATACATCGTCTGAATTTATTTTTCAATTGCAGGTAATAGGACAGGATTAATCCTTCTAAGATTTTTCTTGAAAGGCTTTTGATTTTATTTAATAGGAATTGTGTGCTAGATGATGTTGGCGTCATAGGATTTGATGTCGTCATAACTCCAAGGAAAGACATCCCGAAATTCCTTCAACAACTCAATGTATTTCACTTTTTCAGTTGGGGGTAGTGATTTTGAAAGTTTGATCAGTTTAGGATTTTCATCGTTGCCTATAATACATTCCTCTATATCAGATCTTGAAGGTTCCATTTTAGGTTTCCTAAGAACATCATTTGAATCAAATAAATCTTCCAGATGGGTTAATCCCTTTGGTAAGAAGTTAACTTTAAGATTAATTACTTCAGTTTCTTCATTGATTATTTCATCAATCTCAATTTTCTCTAAGCTATATACATCTAATTTGGTAAATTTATTTGGTTTGAGTCTATGCATTTCATCACCTTCTATCTCATTTGTTTCTATCTCACCCTTACTGTGAGGATATATTGATGTATCAATATCTATATTGTTATTTACAAAATCTTCTTCTGAAAGTAAATAGTTATTTATCTGTTTATCATTAGAAAATATTTGCCAATTCTTCAAATTATCTTGAATTGCAGGTCTACACCTAACTTCAGTAGTGTACTGATGGTTAGGTTGGAAGGGTAATTTGCAGGTGCTAGCAAACATTTCTAAACTATGGGCTTGCATGTTGTGTTTTCTAGGGCTTACTGCAAGCTTTGTTTCTAGGAAAGTGTTAAGTATTTCTATGATAATTCCCCTATAACAACTTAACCTAGGGTCTTTTGTCATATATATAACATCAATCTGTTTTATAATTAGTTTAGTGTCTCCCATGACAGAAACTCTTTTAGCTCCTAGATTCCTAACTAACCTAAGACCTAAAATTAATGCTTGATACTCAGCCATATTATTGGTACGTTTAAAATTTAATCTATATGCATGGCCTTTTCAGTAATTATTTTCCAAATTATATATCCACACTCTTTCTCCTGCTCCTAACCTATTGACTGACCCATCAAATTCTAAATGCCAGAATATCTCATGATCGTAATTTTCACTATTTGGTGCAACAAACTTTTCATCATTCACAACAATTTGATCATCTTGTTCATTGAACAGTTTTGTAGTCTGGTTAGTTTCATTTTGTGTAGAAACTGAAATTTCTTTTGGTTTTGCATTAGTACTGTATAAAACTTTTTCTTGTGTTTTATCAACATTATACAAGATAAAACAATTGATATCTGAGTGTATGGAGTAGACGGGAAAGTTTAGAGGCAGATCCTAGCTACTTACCATATATTTCTTTAAGGTTTCTCGGTATAGTTTCTTAGGTCATCCAAAAAAAAATGTTGCATATGTCATATCTAGTTGTAAGGATCCTTGAAGTTTGGCTCCCTAGGATTTGGATAACAACATGTCATACTTTGGTGGGATGTCAGCAACTACAATATCCATAAGGATGCTTTTGGAAGGATATTGGACTAAAGTGGCACACAAGTCTTTGATCAATCCTAGACACTGTACCTGACTTGAGTCAAATGAGAATAAGTCTTTGTAAGGCCTTGTAATGTCTATGTTTAATTTCTCCGTCACTGATTTGGGCATTAAGTTGTGAGAGGCCCCAAAATCCAACATTGCATTGTGTAGAATTTTGTCATGGATATTAAGGGTGATGTAAAAAGGTGGGACTCCTCCTTCTAATGGTTTTCTATTAACATCTCGACCAAATATGAGTTTTGGTTGGTCATCAAACAAAATGACTGTATCCTCATTTTCAGCAATGTTTAAGGTCCGGTTTATCTGTGATATGTAAGATTCATTCTTGATTAGTTCTATTAAAGGAATTTAAATCTTTAGCTGTTCTATCTCTGGTCCCAAATTGAATGGTAAAGAGACTTTTTTTGTTTGAAGGTTTTCAACTTTTGGAGCAGGGATTTGAGTAGGCTTGTCTTCTTTTCCATTATTGGGGATCTCCTTATGTGGATTTTCAAATCTGATGTTTTGAGCTTTGTCCATTGATTCCTTATGTGGAATTGAAGTGGATGGTGGATCAATAGAAGGTTGATCAAAGGTTATATCTACAATTGTGGGACTAGAAGGTTTTGGGTTTTCCCTAGGGATAGTTTGGAGGATTTTTGAAACAAGGGCTTCCTTTATTTTCTTGGGTTGATTTTGTACCATTTTCTTGGTTTGGTCAGGGACATCAATATTCCTTTTTCTTCTTAGATTATACTTCTTATGCACTTCAAAGATGGCAAAATCATATCCTTGTTTGTAATCAAATGATTCCCCAGACTGTATTTGTAATTATTGCAGCATATACAATTGTTGCTCATCTTGGGTGAGAAAAACAGTGTCCTCATCATTTACTCCCATTAGGTTCATTTGTGTTTCTTGTTCTGGATCTTCTGGCTGGGATCTCTCTGCATCATTTTCTTGAAATGGAGGCCTAATGTTCGTATCCCGTCCATTTTTCCCAATGTTTTGGTTTTTTCTAAAATTGGGGTTTCTAACTGGAGGTGCTTGTTGGTTATCCCATTGAGGTTTCCTTTCTATGTTCTCTATTCTATCCATTAGTCTTTCCATACCTTTGGCTAAACTATCTATTTTAATGTCAGATGGTGAAGTTTCATCCTTAGCAATTCCTCTCCTTTGATTTCTAACTCTAGCTCTTTTAGCTAACAAATTACCTTCTACACTAACAGTTACACTTTGCATTTCTTCTAATGTTGGGGGGTTTCTTTCCCTAAGCTGGTATGCCATATCTGTGTTGAAGCCATCAGGGAACTTTATTAATGCTAAGTTAGGTGGGGGTCTAAGGTTAACTGGAATTTCATTATATATATTATTGAATATAGTGCAGTAACATTGAACAGTTTCATTAGGTCTTCTTCTAATATTCTGATATTCTGAAAGGATTTGTAAGGGATATTTTTTCTTTTCTCACCTATCAATAAATAACCTTTGGAAATTTGCTAGATCTATAATGTGGTTGGCAGGAAAGGCTTTAAACCACTTCTTGACATCACTAATGAAAGTTTACGCAAAGAGTTTCATCTAGACATCTGCTTCATCTATTTCATGCAGTTCAAAAAAGTCAGAGATCCTGTTTACATGTTGTTGGGCAGTGTAATGACCAGTAGCATCAAACAGGAAAATCTTACTATGATAATCTATAGGAATAACATGAAGTTGGGCTAGTAAAACGAGAGGAGCATATCTGTTGGCCATTGTTGTAAGCTGGGAGGGGCTGAGATGTGGGGTTGAGGTATTGGGAGATGATGCAGCAGTAGATGAATAACTAGGACTGGTAGATGGTGAATGAGTAATGATAGGTTGGTGAGGGAGTAAAGGTATAAATAGTGGTGAGGAATGGACTTCAGAAGATATTATTTTTGAAGTTGAAGGGAAAAATGTTGAACTTAAAGTAATGGACAACTGTTCTGAAAGCTCAGTGGTCCAGGTAGTATTAATGAGTGAATGTGGAGATCTCAGAATGTATTCATCAATTGATTTGTTGGCCTGTTGAACTTCAAGGTCTGCAATAAAATTAGGATCTAGAATAATTTCACTGATTTCGTTTTTGGATTTTGTTCTGAATAATGAATGTTCAAATCGCACATCAAAGAGAAGTTCTTATAAAAATAACCACTCATCAAGACATGAACTAGCTTTAACTAATGGTATCTGGCTAACTTAACTTTCTTCTTTTTTAGATTTCCTGAAATTAGGCTAGGATTATCAACTACTGGGGCATGGTTTGGATCTAGATTAGCCCTAGTAAAATGAGTCTTCCTAGGAGCCAGAATTTCAATTTTTTTTAATTTTTTTGTGAGTTTTTTCAAAGTAACTTCTAAAAAATGACTTTAAGAGGCTCAAAATGTAGATTTAGGTATTTCTTAAAGCTTTATTAGGATTGAGCATTCGCTTTCCCAAGTATGGTCGCCACTATGTTATCTTGGGGAAATTGTTCTTTAAAATTATCCCCAATATCGTCGCCACTAGGTTATCACTCAGAACTTTCTCTAGAAGTTATTAGAAGAAATAAAATTAACAAGGTAACCAAAAACAAAATTTCGGGCATAGGATCTAGGTAACCTATGCTCAGAGAGGGCTCCCTCTATGTGATTTAGCTTTGTTTGTTGGGATTTCAGGCTAGTTATGAAGGTTCAGAGGGGGTTTTTTGATTTGTATTGAAGATTGGATGGTGGAATCCTTCAAATAGATGGATAGAATGATGTATCCAGACCATTGGGCTATGGATTCAATAGAAGGGCAACAAAACTAGATCAACTCACTAAATGGAATGTTCAAAGGGAAAGCTAGTAGATTAAGGTGCAGGCCTTTGTAACAGGAGGATGAAATGGTTTTTATCAGGGTGAGAGAGCAATTAAGAAGTCTAAGAATGAGATTCCAATGAAGAATAGAGAGTAATCGAAACAAAGGGCAACTAAGAATCCTTTAATATGGATTAGTAAGAAACAACCTAAACTAAGGAGCAATTAAGAATTCCTTAACTTAGATATCAGTTGACAACATTCATTTGCCTAACTATTAAAATAGAGTGTAATTAAAAAAATTCTGAGATATTATTCGAGTTAGAGCATTCAGATTCAGAAATACATTAAAGATTGTGGAAAAACTTTAAGAAATATAACAACAACATGACAAAATACTTGTTTGCACTAATGTAAGTTGATAGTTAAATAAAATAAAAAATAAAAATAAGCAATTAAATAAATAATAATAATAAATATTCGTTAGTAGATAAATAGATAGATTAAAGAAATAATAAAAACATAAATAAAAATGAAAATAATATATATTCGTTAATATATAAATTGTAAAATAACACTATATAAAAGTTAGTTACGAAAAACTAGATAGTAATAGCAATAATAATATAATTAAATAAATTAAAATATAAAATAATATAAATTAGTTACGAAAGAAATAGTAAAATATATATTCGTTAATAACTATATAAAATAATAACAATATATCAAGGCTAGTTTAAAAAAAAAAAAAATAATAAAATAAAATAAAATAAAATAAAAAATAAATAAAATAAAATAAAAAATAAATAAAATAAAATAAAAAATAAAAAATATATATTATAAAATAATAATAATAATAATAATAATAATAATAATATGTATTCGTTAATAGATAAATAAAAAAAATATATATAAATACTAATAATAAAACTAAGTAAATATATATTTGTTAATAATATAAGTACCAATATCAAACAGGGAAAAAGGGGGGGACGACTCAAAAAATAATAAGCAAATAATTAACAGTTTTTTATTTTCTCATTATTATTTTTATTTTTATCTATTTTATATGATTTTTATGTATTTATCTATTAACGAAAATATATTAATTATTTGCTTATTATTTTTTGAGTCGTCCCCCCCTTTTTCCCTGTTTGATATTGGTACTTATATTATTAACAAATATATATTTACTTAGTTTTATTATATATATATATATATATATATATATATCTATATATATATATATATATATATATCTATATATATATATATATATATATATATATATATATATTATTTATCTATTAATGAATACATATTATTATTATTATTATTATTTTTATAATATATATTTTTTATTTTATTTTATTTATTTATTTATTTATTTTTAATTTAATTTAATTTAATTTATTTATTTATTTTTAAACTAGCCTTGATATATTGTTATTATTTTATATAGTTATTAACGAATATATATTTTACTTCAGAGATCTGTGGCTTGAATCTTTTGAATCATTGACCGGAGAATCCACAGTTTTAACATTTTTGTACCAATGTTTCAAATCCCAAATGGGATCCATCATCAGGAAATGAGAATGATGATGACAGAAGAGCAACAAAGAAGTAATAAATAGTGAAATTTTTAGAACAACATACTGTCGGCTGTAATAATCATTAATTAATTTAATTAATTTTATATAATTTAATATTAATTTGTTTTAATAAATTACTATTATTTCGAAACGCGTCGATTGTTACAACTTGTCCTGATGATGAACCACACTGGTTGTTTCGAAACGCGTCGACAAAAGATTGGTTATGTGATTTTGCCACAACTTGTCCTGACGATGAACCACACTGGTTGGTTCGAAACGCGTCGACAAAAGATTGGTTATGTGATTTTGCCAAAGATTATCTAAACAATGCTATTATTTTATTATTTTAAATTTTTGGAAAAGTTCATAAATTAATACCAAACCTAAAGATTAAATAGGGACTAAACTAAGACTAAAGAAAGCCTAATAAATTAAAAAGAAGAAATAATTTCAATATAAAATTAAAATAATGTATTAACCTAATTTATATTAACAATTATAAATAATAAGTATTTATAATTGATTAATATAATAATTAATATATTAATTAATTGTTATATAGAAATTATTTTATTTTAAGGAAAATAATGCTAACTAATAAATTTTTAAGGGCTATAACTAAAAAAAAAAAAAAAAAGGTTGAAGAAACTAAAAATCACTAAATACTAGGGAAATATTAATTCTTATATAATTTAATTAAAATATTAATCAAATTATATTAACCATTATAAATAATTAATATTTATAATTAATTAATATAATGATTAATATATTACTTAATAGCAATATAGGAATTAATATATCCTAGTATTTAATGGAAATTTTATACCTAGATCTAAATGAAAACATAGACTAATGACACGAGAAGGGAGAGGGATAACTTACCTGCTGAGGCCTTCACCAGGGGATGTGCTTGCGCTTTTTATTTCCCTGATCAAGGGAAGCCAACTCCCACTAATCTCCACACCATTATCCCTGTTCATATTATGAGGATGTTTGATGATTTCAAGCGCTTCTCTGATCTTTCGTCTCTGATGTTGCTCTTCCCTTGCGATAATTGATGTGCTTTCCAGACAGATATGGTGCTTAGTCTTTAAGGAGTGCTCTGCCTGGGCTGAAGTACGAGATCTTCCGTTCTTAATATCATCACCATGTTCCTTGAGTCTTGTCTGGAGGGAGCGACCTGTTTCACCAATGTAGCTTTTTCCGCAGGAACACTCTATTTTATATACTCCTTTAAGCTAATGATTGTCGATATCATCTTTAACAGACTTCAAACTTTGTCTGATAGTACCTGGAGCTGAGAAATGTGTGATAATGTTTTTCTTTTTTAGGATTTTAGCGATTTTGTCTGTAATTCCATGGATATACGGTACAAAAACAATACCACATTTAGGCTGGTCTTGAGCCTTAGGCTCATGAGACAACATATTTCTTTCAGCTTTCTCAATGGCCTTTTTAATTTCCTTCTCCTTGTAGCCTATACTTTTAAAAGTTAAAATTAGATGCTTCTTCTCTTCGTCCAGGTGCTCTAAGTCATAAATTCGAAGGGCTCTGATGGCCAGCGTGTTTAGAACACCAAACTTCTGGGCTGGGTGATGGTGGGAATCAGCATGGAGGTAACTTTCTGTGTGGGTTGATTTCCTGAAAACCTTATGGCCCAAAGAGCCATCCTCTTTTCTGATGATTAGGACGTCTAAAAAAGGAATGCTCTTGTTTTCTTCAAGTTCCATTGTAAACTTTATATCTGGAGAGATCAAATTTAAGTGAGTGAAAAACTTTTCGAGTTCTGCTTTACCATGAGTCCATTTTATATTGGTGTCATCGACAAATCACTTCCACCAGGCTGGTTTCAAAGGATATGAATTCAGGGCCTTCTTTTCAAAGTATTCCATGTATAGGTTGGCCACGATTGGTGAAAGGGGGGACCCCATTGCCGCACCGGATGTTTGTTTGTAAAATACTCCTTGGAAGGTGAACACAGTCGACCTTAGGCAAATCTCAGCCAGCTTTGCAGTCCCCGGATCAGCAACTTCTTTTATAACCTGAATGGCTTCATCAAGAGGGATCTTAGTGAATAAGGATACCACGTCGAAGCTTACAAGGATATCATCATGTTCCAACTTCTCATTTCTAATAAGATTCACAAAGTCCTGGGAGTCCTTGATGAAGGAATCAGTATTTCCGACAAGGGGCTTAAGAATTTTTGCAACATATTTCGCAAGCTCATAGGTTGGGGAACCAATAGTATTAACTATTGGTCTAAGGGGGACCCCTTCCTTATGGATTTTGGGTAATCCATAGATTCTGGGGACAGTTTCACAGGAGGGGATCAACTTCTTCTTTAACTTTTCGTCGAGGTTTGAATTAGAGATAATCTTCTTTACATCCTTCACGATTTTGGGGATGGGATTGCTGCTTAGCTTCTTATAACTGCCACAATTTAGGTGATCATTCATCTTACAAACATAATCTTCTTTGTCCAGTATGACCGTAGCTCCTCCTTTGTCTGCTTTAAGAACCACAACCTTGTCATTGCTTCGCAAGGAATTGAAGGCTTTTTGTTCCTCTTTACTTAGGTTGCTTTTGGGAATTTTGGTTTTCCTCATGATGAGAGAGCATTCTTGCCTCAATGTTTCTTTATCCTCCACAGTAAGGTTACTGATCCCATCCTCTATGCTACAAATCATCTTTTCAAAGGGAAGGTTTTTAGGAGTCACTGCAAACCCTAAACCTTTGCTGAGAATATTAATGACTACAGGATCCAATTCCAGAGAGGACAGGTTAACCACTTTTCTTTTTGATTTATCATTATGCTTTCCACTGCCCATCTTCATTGTTATGTCCTTGCTCTGTGAGTTGGCAAAGTTATCTGATTTCTGAGGAAACATTGGAGTCACTAATGTCGATAACCCCTTGCCATCTGTGATGTGATTGTCCTTTGCATGGGAATTCAACGAATTGGCTTCATCATTCTGCTCCCCAACCATAATGTTTTCATCATCAAAACCACTGATTATCCCCAAATTTGGATTTTCTTTCTTTGAATTCTTATCCCATCTGCTATGATTACTGCTGCTACTCAACTTATCATGATTAATATTAATAATCATGTGGTTTTCTCCAGCGCTATTCCTATCACCTGCGCAATTAATACTTCCAGCGCTGTCCACCTTTGAATCACAGCAACTGATGTTTGAATTTTCTTGATTCATCACGGTATCTGCGCAGTCTACACTCATACCTACGCAGCTACTTCTTGTGTCGACATCACATGCTGCGCAGTCTTTGTTTAACTTGCTGTAGCAGGTGCTGAAATTATTTGAATATTCTCCATCGTTAATACTAATACCTGCGTAATTAATACCTCCTGCGTTGATCATCATGGTTTCTGCGCAGTCCCTTTTTAATTTGCTGTAATCGAAGTTATCTCTGCTGTCACACATAGTCTTAATATTATTAATACCTGCGCAGTCTTCGTTCTTGCTGTAACAGGTGCTGTTAGGAATAGGTTTAGTACCCGAGTCTGTGCGATTACCTTCAGTGCTGACAACAATTGAACAGGCATTGGTTTCTGCGCAGCTGCCTCCACTACGTTTAATCGAATCTACGCAGTTAACTTCCCATGAATTATGGAAGCTGATCCCTGTGCAATTGCTGTCTTCTTTTTGGGTTGAGCCTTCGATTTGGGAATGGACTGCGCAGTTGTTATCCTTGCCACCTACGCTGTGGGAGCAGCAGGTATTTAATGAATCTTCTTTGGAGTTCAGCGCCCTATCCAATGGGTTAACTTCGAAGTCTATCATACCATTATCATTATCTTTCATGCTAACATTCTGCGCAACTCTAGTGGCGTGGTTCAGGGATCCATTTTCCTCATGAGAATTATTTAATAGTCTGGACAATTTCTTTTGCTGCCTTGCCAGAGCAATCTGTCCTTCATTATCAGCTTTGAGAGTAGTCCTGGCATCAATAATAGCCCAGAGATTCTTACTGATGTTGTTAGCAAGCTTAAGGTGGGATGAGAGAGCTAAACGACCCAGGTTTTCTAGAGCAGCTCTAACCCTTCTGATTTCTGACTGAACTAGAGAGAAGCTTAGTTGAAAAAACGCTTTATTATTATATCTGTTCTGAAGTTTATGCTTAACTTGTGCGAATGGAGGAATGATCTTATTGTCCCGACAGTTTTTGAGAAAATGTAAATCTGCTGCTCTTCTTGCTATCCTCACTCTCGACTTTTCGAGTAAAAGGATATCACTCCAAGTATCCCCTCCGTACTGGGACAAGATTTTGGATTTCAGAGATCTGTGGCTTGAATCTTTTGAATCATTGACCAGAGAATCCACAGTTTTAACATTTTTGTACCAACGTTTCAAATCCCAAATGGGATCCATCATCAGGATATGAGAATGATGATAACAGAAGAGCAACAAAGAAGTAATAAATAGTGAAATTTTTAGAACAACATACTGTCGGCTGTAATAATCATTAATTAATTTAATTAATTTTATATAATTTAATATTAATTTGTTTTAATAAATTACTATTATTTTATTATTTTAAATTTTTGGAAAAGTTCATAAATTAATACCAAACCTAAAGATTAAATAGGGACTAAACTAAGACTAAAGAAAGCCTAATAAATTAAAAAGAAGAAATAATTTCAATATAAAATTAAAATAATGTATTAACCTAATTTATATTAACAATTATAAATAATAAGTATTTATAATTGATTAATATAATAATTAATATATTAATTAATTGTTATATAGAAATTATTTTATTTTAAGGAAAATAATTCTAACTAATAAATTTTTAAGGGCTATAACTAAAAAAAAAAAAAAAGGTTGAAGAAACTAAAAATCACTAAATACTAGGGAAATATTAATTCTTATATAATTTAATTAAAATATAATTAAAAGATTAATCAAATTATATTAACCATTATAAATAATTAATATTTATAATTAATTAATATAATGATTAATATATTACTTAATAGCAATATAGGAATTAATATATCCTAGTATTTAATGGAAATTTTATACCTAGATCTAAATGAAAACATAGACTAATGACACGAGAAGGGAGAGGGATAACTTACCTGCTGAGGCCTTTACCAGGGGATGTGCTTGCGCTTTTTATTTCCCTGATCAAGGGAAGCCAGCTCCCACTAATCTCCACACCATTATCCCTGTTCAGATTATGAGGATGTTTGATGATTTCAAGCGCTTCTCTGATCTTTCGTCTCTGATGTTGCTCTTCCCTTGCGATAATTGATGCGCTTTCCAGACAGATATGGTGCTTAGTCTTTAAGGAGTGCTCTGCCAGGGCTGAAGTACGAGATCTTCCGTTCTTAATATCAGCGCCATGTTCCTTGAGTCTTGTCTGGAGGGAGCGACCTGTTTCACCAATGTAGCTTTTTCCACAGGAACACTCTATTTTATATACTCCTTTAAGCTGATGATTGTCGATATCATCTTTAACAGACTTCAAACTTTGTCTGATAGTACCTGGAGCTGAGAAATGTGTGATAATGTTTTTCTTTTTTAGGATTTTAGCGATTTTGTCTGTAATTCCATGGATATACGATAGAAAAACAATACCACATTTAGGTTGGTCTTGAGCCTTAGGCTCATGAGACAACATCTTTCTTTCAGCTTTCTCAATGGCATTTTTAATTTCCTGCTCCTTGTATCCTATACTTTTAAAAGTTAAAATTAGATGCTTCTTCTCTTCATCCAGGTGCTCTGAGTCGGAAATTCGAAGGGCTCTGATGGCCAGCGTGTTTAGAACACCAAACTTCTGGGCTGGGCGATGGTGGGAATCAACATGGAGGTAACTTTCTGTGTGCGTTGATTTCCTGAAAACCTTATGGCCCAAAGAGCCATCCTCTTTTCTGATGATTAGGACGTCTAAAAAAGGAATGCTCTTGTTTTCTTCAAGTTCCATTGTAAACTTTATATCTGGAGAGATCGAATTTAAGTGAGTGAAAAACTTTTCGAGTTCTGCTTTACCATGAGTCCATTTTATATTGGTGTCATCGACAAATCGCTTCCACCCGGCTGGTTTCAAAGGATATGAATTCAGGGCCTTCTTTTCAAAGTATTCCATGTATAGGTTGGCCACGATTGGCGAAAGGGGGGACCCCATTGCCACACCAGATGTTTGTTCATAAAATACTCCTTGGATGGTGAACACAGTCGACCTTAGGCAGATCTCAGCCAGCTTTGCAGTCCCCGGATCAACAACTTCTTTTATAACCTGAATGGCTTCATCAAGAGGGATCTTAGTGAATAAGGATACCACGTCGAAGCTTACAAGGATATCATCATGTTTCAACTTCTCATTTCTAATAAGATTCACAAAGTCCTGGGAGTCCTTGATGAAGGAATCAGTATTTCCGACAAGGGGCTTAAGAATTTTTGCAACATATTTCGCAAGCTCATAGGTTGGGGAACCTATGAGCTCATTGGTTCCCCAACCTATGAGCTTGCGAAATATGTTGCAAAAATTCTTAAGCCCCTTGTCGGAAATACTGATTCCTTCATCAAGGACTCCCAGGACTTTGTGAATCTTATTAGAAATGAGAAGTTGGAACATGATGATATCCTTGTAAGCTTCGACGTGGTATCCTTATTCACTAAGATCCCTCTTGATGAAGCCATTCAGGTTATAAAAGAAGTTGCTGATCCGGGGACTGCAAAGCTGGCTGAGATCTGCCTAAGGTCGACTGTGTTCACCTTCCAAGGAGTATTTTATGAACAAACATCCGGTGTGGCAATGGGGTCCCCCCTTTCGCCAATCGTGGCCAACCTATACATGGAATACTTTGAAAAGAAGGCCCTGAATTCATATCCTTTGAAACCAGCCTGGTGGAAGCGATTTGTCGATGACACCAATATAAAATGGACTCATGGTAAAGCAGAACTCGAAAAGTTTTTCACTCACTTAAATTCGATCTCTCCAGATATAAAGTTTACAATGGAACTTGAAGAAAACAAGAGCATTCCTTTTTTAGACGTCCTAATCATCAGAAAAGAGGATGGCTCTTTGGGCCATAAGGTTTTCAGGAAATCAACCCACACAGAAAGTTACCTCCATGCTGATTCCCACCATCACCCAGCCCAGAAGTTTGGTGTTCTAAACACGCTGGCCATCAGAGCCCTTCGAATTTCCGACTCAGAGCACCTGGACGAAGAGAAGAAGCATCTAATTTTAACTTTTAAAAGTATAGGCTACAAGGAGCAGGAAATTAAAAAGGCCATTGAGAAAGCTGAAAGAAAGATGTTGTCTCATGAGCCTAAGGCTCAAGACCAGCCTAAATGTGGTATTGTTTTTCTACCGTATATCCATGGAATTACAGACAAAATCGCTAAAATCCTAAAAAAGAAAAACATTATCACACATTTCTCAGCTCCAGGTACTATCAGACAAAGTTTGAAGTCTGTTAAAGATGATATCGACAATCATCAGCTTAAAGGAGTATATAAAATAGAGTGTTCCTGCGGAAAAAGCTACATTGGTGAAACAGGTCGCTCCCTCCAGACAAGACTCAAGGAACATGGCGCTGATATTAAGAACGGAAGATCTCGTACTTCAGCCCTAGCAGAGCACTCCTTAAAGACTAAGCACCATATCTGTCTGGTAAGCGCATCAATTATCGCAAGGGAAGAGCAACATCAGAGACGAAAGATCAGAGAAGCGCTTGAAATCATCAAACATCCTCATAATCTGAACAGGGATAATGGTGTGGAGATTAGTGGGGGCTGGCTTCCCTTGATCAGGGAAATAAAAAGCGCAAGCACATCCACTGGTAAAGGCCTCAGCAGGTAAGTTATCCCTCTCCCTTCTCGTGTCATTAGTCTATGTTTTCATTTAGATTTAGGTATAAAATTTCCATTAAATTCTAGGATATATTAATTCCTATATATTGCTATTAAGTAATATATTAATCATTATATTAATTAATTATAAATATTAATTATTTATAATGGTTAATATAATTTGATTAATATTTTAATTATATTTTAATTAAATTATATAAGAATTAATATTTCCCTAGTATTTAGTGATTTTTAGTTTCTTCAACTTTTTTTTTTTTTTTGTTTTAGTTATAGCCCTTAAAAATTTATTAGTTAGCATTATTTTCCTTAAAATAAAATAATTTCTATATAACAATTAATTAATATATTAATTATTATATTAATCAATTATAAATACTTATTATTTATAATTGTTAATATAAATTAGGTTAATACATTATTTTAATTTTATATTGAAATTATTTCTTCTTTTTAATTTATTAGGCTTTCTTTAGTCTTAGTTTAGTCCCTATTTAATCTTTAGGTTTGGTATTAATTTATGAACTTTTCCAAAAATTTAAAATAATAAAATAATAGTAATTTATTAAAACAAATTAATAGTAAATTATATAAAATTAATTAAATTAATTAATGATTATCACAGCCGACAGTATGTTGTTCTAAAAATTTCACTATTTATTACTTCTTTGTTGCTCTTCTGTTATCATCATTCTCATATCCTGATGATGGATCCCATTTGGGATTTGAAACGTTGGTACAAAAATGTTAAAACTGTGGATTCTTCGGTCAATGATTCAAAATATATTTTACTATTTCTTTCATAACTAATTTATATTATTTTATATTTTAATTTATTTAATTATATTATTATTGTTATTACTATCTAGTTTTTCGTAACTAACTTTTATATAGTGTTATTTTACAATTTATATATTAATGAATATATATTATTTTCATTTTCATTTATGTTTTTATTATTTGTTTAATCTATTTATTTATCTACTAACAAATATTTATTATTATTATTTATTTAATTGCTTATTTTTATTTTTTATTTTATTTAACTATCAGCTTACATTTACCTTAGGTATATAAATGTTAGGTCTCCATTATAAGTATTTCCCATTTAATAAAAAATTTTATTTATTAAATTAATAATGTAACCCCCTTCTAATATCATTTCTTCTATTTATAGGTATGGTCATTAACTATCTTCCTCTAAATAATCAATTTGACTTTTTGACTGTCCCTTGGTCAAATCTAGCCGTTGATCTAGATAGCTGTTGGAGGCCCTGCTCAGACTATTTAACTTGCAAAGCTGGATCTGTTTCTTCAACTTGTCCTGACGATGAGCCACACTTGCTGGCTCGAAACTCGTCGACAAAGATCTCTTTCTATATGTGATTTACGCCGAAGCTCTTCTTACAACAAATATCTTCTTGCAAGAAGATAGAGAGAGTTATTAAACTACTTTCATGCTGTCCCATTTATTGTAGTGTTGTTGGCCTTTATGGTTTGTTTTTAGCCCTTAATGTTCTTTGTTGTTTGAACTTTCACGTTGGAGGCTTTAGTCACTTTAGGATTTTATCTGATACATTTTCTCACTGATACTCTTTCACCCTGCTGACCTGTCTTGATCCCTTGACCTGGCTGTATTTCTTTTACCTTTTTACTGCAATTTTCTTACAGTAAATCAGTCAATCTTTCCCACTATTCAGCATCAGGTAATTTGATCTTCAACATCTTTCTATATATTTCATCTGCCTCAATGTACTTAGCAAAATTATGCTTAGTTGTGAACAAGTGTTTTACCTCATCTTCGAGGAAAAGCAAGTTTTCAAATGTTTGGTAAAGAACCTTCCTTGTTGGCAATGCCTTTATTGATGATGTACTCGCCTATTCTTTAGCTAGCTCTTTGATTTTATTGTTGTCATCCTGTTGTGTCATGAGCTTGTCATTTATGACCAAGGGACTGCGTAACCCTTGCTCTCCCAAAATTTGAAAATTGGCCATAAATCTATTAACTACTACCTGCATATTTTGATACTTGTCCTCTAAGTTTAACATTAAGTTTCTCTTGGAAAGGACCTTTCTCACCTCCAAAATGGTTTCGGTCTTGTCTTCTATTTCCAATTCCTGAAGTTCATACTTTTTTTTACTGTTGAGGATGTCGATATGTTTGGTTTCATCTTCGGGAATGTCTCCTAATTCTTCCTTGACACTTTAGATAGTTTCTGTAGCTATCTTTATTAGACCTATCTGTTCAAAAATTACTTGAATGGATGGCCAAATATTATTGACAGAGTCAATGATATTGGCCCATAATAGTTCCTTGGCTTGTCCAAGGGGTTCCTTTACTGTTAAATCTTTCTCCATGGCCTTTAACCTTTCATTCATTTTGGCTTCTTTCTTCACTTCTTCCTTGTGCATGATCTTGGAAAGCTTGCAATCTATTTCCAAGCTTGTCACCTTCTCCTTCAGCTTATTCATCTCTGTAGCCTGTATGGACATTCCTCCATGGCTCTGACCAGTTTTGTTGCTTCTTCACTTGGTGCACCTGTTGCTGATGTAGACTCTATTGCAACTAGTTGTGTTGTAGTCATAGGAGCTCTGGGAGCCAATGAGGTTACCAATTTGGAATGGACTATTGTTGAGACTGTTGGGATGACATTTGCAGTTGTAGTGGCAATATCACTTTGTTTCAATTGAATTAAAGTGTGTAATTCTTTCTCTGTCTCCCTTAATTGATCATACAATTTCAAGACTAGGTCCATTAATTCTTCATGTCTAGTGTCGTTCTGTTAGATGATCCAAAAATAACAGTGAGACAACTATGTCTCCCACAGATCTCAGCCTACATTTGGAGACGAGAATTCCTATACGCGGCAGAACTTATGTTGTTGCGTTAGTGGACAATCAAGCTCCCACTATAGGCCTGAGAAGGGCCGTTATACCGCCCGGAAAGGGCTTCAGATCTACTGTGGGGATCTCAGAAAGCGTTGTGGGGATCTCAGAAAACGCCCTGAGAACATCCAGCTGCATAAGAAGGTTTTTTCGGCGCTTTCCATGTGTGAACCAAACAACTTCTGCTTACAGATGCTGTTGGAATCATTAGTGAAGATTCCCTACGTGGACAAACAAAAGACAGTCGACCAGAAAGATATACACAAGATCACGGTGAATGCCATTTTTTGCTTTTTTCCGTTTTAAAGGATTTCATGTGCTCTTTTACGATGAATATGTACAACCGACCGTCCACTCAACCATGGTCCCATGAGGTTTAAATTGGCTGAAACAACGAAGTATGCAAAAAATTTGTAAACGTTCTCTCAATCTACAATGAAATTGGCTGTCTCGTCACAACGGTGATGGATGTCACAACGGAACCGTCAACGGAATTTTTTATTTTGACGCCGATGGGGAGAAGTCTGCCTTATTCATTCGTTTGCATTCGTTGAGCAAGGGTGTTACCTTTCTGGAGGCCCTGTTTAGCCGATACAGAGGACATACTACCAAGGAAGAACAAGAACTCGAGGAGTTGGACGTTAGAGGGAATTTACTGCCAGACTGGAAGGTTGTGGGTCTTATTTGTGAAGAACTTCTAGCCCTTAAATTTTTTGATCTAAGTAACAGTCGTATCAGGATCCGGTCAGATTCTTTTCCCATCTTTTACAATCTTCGCACGTTGGTTCTTAATAACTGTGCCATAACTTGGAAGCATACACTAAATTTAAGTTGTTGCTGCTCGTGGAAATCCTCCCTGAGAATGAGTGATCTCTTCATATCTACAAACACATAGTTTATGAAATCGTATGTGGATTGCAGATTCCCTTGGGCATACACTAAATTTAGTAGTTGCCTCTAGTCAGCTATGCCAGATATAGAGAATCTGCAGTTCAATTGAATTCATGTGATGATGTGAAAATAAAATGAACATGAATATGCTGAAGCTGAATTAAATTTGTAATATTGTATTGTGCAAAAATATGGTGTTTTTTTAATTTATGGTTGATGGAGCAATAAGGTGATTGTATTTTTTTGGGGCAATAAGGAGTTTTTTTTTGTAATTTTTTGAAGGAGATAAATGTAACTCAAAGTAATTTTACTTTGAGGGGGGGTAAATTTTTTACCAGATTGTGCAAAAGCACCATTGTAAAAAGTCAAATTTTGAAAGTTGCCCTATAAAAATTTGAGAAATTGACTAGAGCCAAGTGCAAAGCTCAGTCAATATTCTCCTGTTTTGACGACTATTCGAGGGTCAAGTCGAAGCCCCGATAGATCATTTGCATGGTGTGTTGTGTTGACTATCTTGTCCTCTCTGTTATGCTTCTTGGTGCGTCTCTTCAACGCTAAAAATGTCTAAGTTGATTAATTTATTTTCTGATTCTGACAAACTTGAAGTCACCAAATCTTATAAAACGTGGCATCGTCTCATCAAAAGCACACTCATTTACAATGAATTATGGTAGGGAATATGTGATGGAGATGTTAAGCCGAATAAACCCACAGATGCAGATGCACTCGCAAAATGGGAAATCAAGAATGCTAAAGACCTAGCTCTTATTAAATCGTCTGTGAATGATGAAATGTATGTCCACATAGAAAATGCTTTAGATGCATGGACTGCCTTGAAAACTTTTAAAGAGCTCTTTGATACTCAGCCTGAATCAAAGAAGGTTGACCTACAGTTAAAATTGTTGCAACAAAAATTAACTGAAGATGGTGGTATTCTTGAATATCTCTCCAGACTTAAGAATATTAGACAGGAAATTATCAATGTTGGATTTCCCGCAATTGATGATAGCTTTATGGTCACAATTGTAATTGTTGGGCTTCCTTCTTCCTATACGCATTTTTTAGAGACTTTACAAGTAACTGGGAAATTAGAAAAACTAAAGTTTGTTGAACTTTGTGAAATGTTAAGTCAACATGATAAAACTTTTGGGAAGAAGAAGAAAGTTGGTGAAGATGTTTTTCTCACAGAGGCCAGCACTAGTAAGTCGTCAGTAGATAGTTCTTGAGGAAGAGGCAGATGGAATCAGAATCAAGCAGCACATAATCAAGGTCGAAGCCAAAGCAGAGGAAGAGGACAATCTTCAGGATGAGGAAGAGACTTAAGTCAAATTGTATGTCGAATATGTAACAAAGTTGGACATTATGCTGAAGATTGTCGAACATCACTTAATAAAATTCCCAAGTTTCAGCAGCATTCAACACAATTTGCAAATGATCAAGATGAAGATAACTCAGAATATGTTTTTACTTCCTCACCAGCATCACAAATTTCATCCCATCTTAGAAGTGACTATGAAGATGCCTGGATCTTGGATTCCGGGGCAACTCAGCACATGACTTGTCGACGTGATTTTTTCTGGAATTTTCAAGAATGCCAACTTAATTCCATTTTTCTTTCTGATGATACAAAACATACTCCTTATGGAAAAGGAGTGGTAAAAGTTTTTCTCCCTGACATTGGAGAAAAAATGATTTCCAATGTATGGTATGTACCCAGTTTCAAGAAAAATTTGCTCTCTTTAGTCATGATTGGACAAGCAAAACATCAGGTGATTATGGAAGATGGTTTAGTGAAGATTAATTCAGTGAAACAGAACTTGAAAACAATCATGATAGGTTATGAAGATGGAAAACTGTTACGGATGAAAGGGACAGTTACTCCAAGGCATTCTGATTTTGCAGGGGCAGTGACTACAGGTATTTCACCTATAAGACTATGGCATGTAAGATATGGACATTTGAATTTTGAGAGTCTTTCTCAATTGCAGAAACAAGGAATGGTTAAAGGACTTCCCACATTCAAAAGGGAAAATGCAAAATGTGAAGCTTGCATTTATGGCAAACAAAATCGAGAAAGTTTTCCAACAAGTTCATGGCATGCAAACAGGCGGCTACAACTAGTTCACAGTGATGTTTGTGGTCCACTACAAACTTCATTTGGTGGTTGCAAATATTTCTTACTATTCATTGATGATTTCAGCAGAATGACTTGGGTTTACTTCTTGAAGAACAAGTCAGAAGCATTTGATAAGTTTAAACGTTTTCGCCAACTTGTTGAAAATGAAGTCAAAGAAAAGATAGGTACTCTCAGGACGGATAATGGGGGAGAATTCACTTCAAATGAATTCAAAACTTATTCCAGTGAAAATGGCATAAGACGACATCTCACAAATGTTTACACTCCACAGCAAAATGGAGTAGTCGAAAGAATGAATCGCACTTTGTTAGGAATGGCGAGATCCATGTTAACATTTAAGAGGTTAAGTCCAACATATTGGGCGGAAGCAATCCATACAGCTGTCTACTTAAGAAACAGATCTTGAACTGCTTCTTTAGATGGAATCACACCTTATGAAGCTTGGTTTGGTTTCAAACCTCGAGTTAAACATCTTAGAGTTTTTGGGTCAGTGTGTTATGCCTTAGTTCCGAAAGAAAAACGAACTAAGCTTGACTCAAGAAGTTTAAAATGCATAATGATTGGCTATTCTAATGAGAATAAAGGGTATCGTCTTTTGACCAATGGAAAATTCAATGTGAGCAGGGATGTCATTTTTGATGAAACAGAGAGTAAGAGTGCTGAAGAAATTCAAAATGTTCTTCACAAGTTAGAAACCCAAAGAAGTAAAAGAAATGGAAAAATGCAAAGTCAACCAACTTCACCAAATTGGTATGAACTTGATTTTCCTTCCTCTGAAGATGAGTCATCCAGTCCATCTACATCAACAACATCATCTGGGTCTTCTAGCAGTTCATCCGCATCTCCAAGCAGCAGTAGTTCTTCTGACAGTGATTCTCCACATTCTTCACCTGAACGACGAACATCAGTTTATATTAATCCTCTTTACAATGATGGGGACTTTACAGAAGCACAAACAAGTGAGCACCAACTTCCGAAATGGGCAGTTCAACTTTTGAAAGATGTAAAGCCTGATGAATAGAATAAAACTGGCACCAGAAGGACACATAGAAGTGAAGGCAATTCTGCCTTGATCGCAAATGATTTTACTGAACCTTCCACATAGAAAGAGGGAGTAAAACATAAAGAATGGCAACAGGCTATGGTTGAAGAATATCAAGCAGTAATTGATAACAACACTTGGAAACTTGTTGATTGTCCAGCAAATGTTAAACCCATAGGGTGCAAATGGGTTTACAGAATTAAGTATAATCAGAAGGGTGAACTTGATAAGTATAAAGCACGACTTGTCGCAAATGGTTTTACGCAACAGGAAGGCATTGATTATGAAGAAAATTTTGCTCCAACAGCTAAATGGAACACCATTCGATTAACACTTGCATTGGCCGCTCAAAAAGGATGGAAAGTTCATCAAATGGATGTAAAAAGTGCTTTTCTCAACGGGGATTTACAGGAGGAAGTGTATATGACCCAACCACCAGGTTTTGAAGTTGAAGGACAAGAACATAAAGTCTGCAAATTGATCAAGGCTTTATATGGGTTAAAACAAGCTCCCCGAGCTTGGTATGCAAAGATGGATGAATACCTTAAGAAAGTTGGTTTTCAACGAAGTGAATCTGATGATACTTTGTATGTGCGACAACAGGGAAAAATTTTGGTAATTCTTGTTATGTATGTAGATGATTTGATCATCACTGGCAATCATGATGATCATATTGCACAGGTCAAAAAGGAGTTACATGCAGGTTTTAAGATGACAGATTTGGGATTACTTCACTACTATCTTGGAGTTGAAGTCTTCCAACGTCCACATCATATTTTCATTTCTCAAAGTAAGTATGCCGCAGAGGTTCTTCAACGATTTGGCATGCAAGATTGCAAGCTCGTTCTCGCCCCCATGGAGCAAAACTTGAAACTTTCAAAATTTGAAGGGGGGAAAAGGTAGACAGTACAACTTACAGACAGTTGATTGGCAGCTTGATTTATTTGACAAATACTCGTCCTAATCTATCTTATGCAGTCAGTATTCTTTCACGTTTTATGCAGGAACCACGAGACAGCCACTGGAATGCAGCCAAAAGAGTTCTTCGATATATCCAAGGAACAAAAGATTTTGGTCTTCTTTACACAAAGACTAAAAATTTTGTACTTGGTGGATATTCTGATGCCGACTTTGCTGGGAGTATTAATGATCGAGCATCAACATCGGGTTATTTAATGAATATGGGGTCAACAGTAGTATCTTGGAGTTGTAAAAAACAAGCTACAGTGGCCACTTCTTCAGCAGAAGCAGAGTACATTTCAGCATGGGAAGCAGCATGTGAAATTGTTTGGTTGCGCCAAATTTTGCAGGACTTGGGCATTTCTCAGGTAGAAGCTACATCATTGTTCATTGACAGCCAGTCAGCCATCAAACTTGCCAAGAACCCAGTTTTTCATTCAAAGACAAAGCATGTGGACACCAAGTATCATCATATCAGGTCTCTCATTGCCAAAGATGTCCTCAAACTAGTTTATTGTCCTTCCGAAGATCAGATCTCCGGCATTTTCACAAAACCGCTTGGCAGAATAAAATTTACTAAGTTCAGGGATGAACTTGGTATCTGTAGTAATGTATCTTTGGATCATAGAGGGAATGTTAGATGATCCAAAAATACAAATTTTACCATAGGTTATAAAATTAGAATAAAATAATTATTAATTTAAGATATTAAATTAATAATTATTATTCTAGAATGTTTAATTATTTAATGGAGACTTTTAGAATTAGCATATTGTTGTAACTAGATATGACTCTCCAAATGTGTCGTATCTTAGGCTCTATTATAGGAGATTAGTTAGCTAGTTGGTTTGAATAGCATTTATTGTAAATGGACACTTGTTATTTAATAAGTGATCCATAATTAGAAGTAGTTAGGACATGGAGCTTATAAATAGCTCATTGCAAGAGTGTTTGGTTGTTCGGGTGTAAACTCTTGCAAAATCAATTATGTAATTGTTTTTTTCTGATTAATAAAATTACGTGTCTGAGGACACTTCTGCCATTACGTTCTCCAAAACTTCCAGTGTTTGGGGATGCTGCAGTTTAGGTATCTTCAATTTCTTTTTTAGTGCTGCAATGTCATTGTTCCTTTTCTTAATCAGCTGCTTAGTGGCTTTAATTTCTTTGGGATCACATCCCAATTCAATCACAAAGTATTCCAAAGACTTAATTATGGTATCTTTGGACTATGAGGAGGCCTTCTCTAACTGATATTGAGTTGAGATGTTGGTCAATGAATTTTGTAGTTGATGGGCAGTTATGGCTTTACCTGTAATGGTGGAGTAAATCATTTCTCCAGCCTGTTTATGAAACTCAATTTGGCCTATGGGATGAATATCCTTTGCCAACACTTCAAAATAAATTCTCTTGTAATCTGTTGATGTCATTGGTTGTTGTGCAATTGGTTTTATCAAGGACATCTATGGTTTTCCCTCTTTGTTGTCGAAATCTAACATCAATCTTTCCTGATCCGTAGGTGTGAGTTTGAGATAATGAGCATAAGTTTGGGCCTTCAGTTTCTCGTTTCTCATCTTGATCTCTTTATATCTATCTTTTATATCCTTATCCTTATTAGCAAGCCTACTGAATGAGGATACTTCTACACTTAGCTGCCTTTCCAAAATTTGGGTCTGTGATGTGGATGGTCCTTATGTTTCCCTACATAAAGTTGTGCCTTTACTTCTGTCCAAATGAGTATCAGTTATTTCTACTGAGCCTTCAATGCCTTCCTGCTCTGAAATAGGATTTAGCCTAGGCCCTTTGCTCTGATTGGTTTCATGTTGCACATTGGATGTTTCCGTGCCTGAAGTAGAGGCTCCCTCTCTTTTTCTCTTGGGATTTCTTTCCTCATTCCGAGGAGTCTTCATGATAGTATGGGTTCTCATGTTTCTTTCTAGCTATTTAGGTACCTGCAAAACGAGCTCTCATTAAGTTGTCTTTCTAAGTCACATAAGGTGTTCTCTACATCTACCTTTGTGATGTCTCTATCCACAAGAGTGTTTTCCACCCACTCTGATTGATTGGCATATTTTTATATCTCTGGTGTGGGGTGGTGAATATAAGGTCCCAACTTGACCTTATTTCTTAATTTGGTCATAAATTCTTGAGGGTCATACCTCCACATGAAACTCTTTTGGAACTTCATTTGCTTCAAAATTTGGTCTGCCTCCTCCCCTCCCTCTCTAGAATTACAAATGAAGGGGCCTAACTAGTTTTTTACTTTAAATTGTGATCTTTTCTTGGCCAAAACAAAATTTATCTCATCAGAGTTCATTATTTGTGTATAGTACTCTAGAGAAAATAACCTCATGGGGAGGTATTTTGGCAATTTATATGGTGTGAGATAGCAACCATAGATTCTTATCTCTGTGTGGTTTTGGTAAAGGTACCAATATTGCACTTTTCTTTGTTTAGACCATTGAACGACCCTTTTTGATCTCTGGACTTATTTTGGGTGGAGGGCTTCCTGTCAACATGGTCATGACTAGATGAACAAAAGAATCAAAGAAATGTGAATAGGTATATGGTGATTGAAATTTGTGGAACAGTGCGGTCCAAAAAATGACAGACCTGGTCTGGCCTTTAGTATCTAGCTTCTAAAGGGAAAAAGAAAATCTACCTGGTTGACAGTATAGGGACGTATGGTAGAGGACAAATGAGTATTTAAACACTCTCTCATTGTGCATCCTGGTGAACTATTCATGCATTATCTCAGCTATGAACTCAATATAGTTGTACAAAAGAGCAGGAGGTTGTCCTCGGGTATAAATTGACATGAAGGCCAAGACAAGTTCATCAAAAAATTCATCAGTGGTGCAGCCAAGAACAGATGATATCATAGTAATAATATGTTTTCCCCTATCAGAGAAAAAGGCAGAAACATATGGAGGAGGATCTTTAGGAATATGCTTCTCTTCTACTATGAATGTTTGGAATATTTGGGCTAACCTAGACAGACTCAATTTGGAGTACTCATCTAGCAAATCCCCAATGGAGAGTGGGGTTAGGCTTTGACTTGGTTGGATTTGTGACATTTCATTAATGGAATCAACTATAATAGTGAATAGAACCTTTTGATCAGGGGACATTATGGCTCTCTCTTTGGGAATGTAACAGTTATGGCACTGGTGGACAATTTCTGGGAAGATATGTACCTCTGGGAGCTAGTATATGCACAAATTCGACTCCTAAAGGCCAATATCATCAGCATGGTTGAGGTATCTATCCCTAATTAAATAATGGATTTTAAGAAGGAGCGAATGGGTAGTGCTATCTTCAATTTGGAAATCCCTATCAGCCAGGGGAAGGTGTTCTAGGTCTAAATGTGGAGTTGCTATAGGTCTGACATCCATGGCAACAAGGGAAAACATAATTCAGTTCTTGTGGATTTGAATTTGGATTTTAAAGTTTTATTCAGGGGTTCCAAACGGAAACTGGAAACTTTCAGAGAGTTTGTTCGTAGGTTTTTAAATTTAAAGTATTTTTCATTTGATTTTACTTAATTAAAATACTTCATAGGTTGAATGTTTCAAAATTTGAAAGGGTGAGTGGTAATTCGTGGTGAAATACCTAGAATTGGGTGAATGATCTGCAAATTTGGAGTTCATGGTAGCTGAAAAGGTTCGAATGTATCTAGTACAGACTGAGAGATCGACTAGGGTCTCTACAACTTTCTTCAAGAGTGAATTCAGAGTTCAAATGGTGAATTCAACTTTTGTAGGAATCATGTTGGTTCATAGAGGTTGTTAAAGAAAATGAGTGAAAAAAAAGGTGAAAAAGGACTTCCTGGCCTTTTTATGGAGCAACGGTGATTTTTGGGGTGTAATTTTATGAATGAATAGTAGGTGGTTTGGTGGGTTGGGTGGGGAGGCAGTTTCCTAGGCCGTCGCACCTCTTTTGTGGAGGAGGTAGTATTGAGGAGGGTTCACCTGATCTACTCCAAAGCGTGACATGTAATAGTCAGGGGGCCAGGCAAAGCTAATTTGTTGGGTGGTTAATGGTCGGCCATCGAACTCGGCCAATATGATTGTGGACCGTTCGATGAGGGTGATCGTAATGAGGCAACATTCGAGTGAGAGAAGCATGCGGATGATAAGAGCATGGGTTTTGGGGGGTGGGGGCAGTGATTTAAACTTCGATGGTTTATGATTAATTAGGACTTAATCACGAATTAAGTTGATCAGGCGAGGTTTAATGATGGGGTTAGTTTAGGTTTATCATGCAGGGGTCTATTAAGAGGGTTTTGTCAAGATATGGTGCAAATTGTATAGTTTTTATTAAAACTATGGGTTGGGATATTACATAGGGGATTTAATTAATATAGGGGAAAAGGTATATAGGGGTTTAAATAATAAAGCTAAAAATTAATATGAAATGTGATGAGCGGAGTGGGTATATCCTTAAGTATAAATGTAAATGTAATATTTGCGTGCTTTATTTACATATACTCAATACTTAAGATAAGATGTTTTTGTGGGTTTTTGAATGAAATATGATTTAGATGGTGGTTTTCACTTTTCCTAGGTAAATGAAGTTTATCCTTAGGAAAAGGGGTTTATTAGGGTAATGAGGGGGAAATGAATTTCATGAAGGGGATTCTAACACTTGATGTCCTTAAGTCATTAAGCCAAGGTTCCGGTCCCATCAAAATTAGAGAAATGCTCTAAGCCTTTTTGACTTGAATTATTTAAAGTGTTTAGAATATACTTGTGGATAGGAAATTAGTGAGTAAGGGGAAAAATGAATGAGTTGGAGTTAATCACATTTAACTTGCAAACCTTTCTTTTTGCTTCAATAGTTTATCATACATATATAAATATGTGTCTCAACATGATTCATGTGTTTTGATCCAATCAGATTTACACTTTAGAAACCTTTCTTCTACTTACCCATTTACTTACCCTACCACCTTTTCTTCATTTTATTTGGGTGCATTTAGGCTAGCAAAACCTTATCAACCATTTTTCTTTTTGGAAAGTAATCTATATAATTCTAACCTTATATCAAACAAGGGCTCAGATTAAACTGGTGAGCTCCTTTTCTTTTCTCTACCTATCTAACGATTGGCCAAGATTAAATTGTTTGGTTAGATTTTATTCTCTAACTATAAGCATAAAATTCAAAGCATGAAATAACCAAGTTTAAATAGTTTGATTACCATGGACTGTGGCATGAATAAAAAGCTACACACAATCATTATTATGCATAAAAGTAAATAGTAGTGGCATTTAGACTTGCACGCTTTCATGGTGACTTTTTACTTTTTTTGGGTTCATATGTTTTCATTTTTTGACCTTTTCTTTTTCTTTTTGTCCTTTTATATTTCTTTCAGGACATACCCTCTTTACATTTTTTAATTTTTAAATAATATGGAAAACATTTGCAGAAAGCAAAGGTATGTACAATATTACAAGGTTTAACCTTAGTCATTCAAAATTATGACTCCTATTGGTATAGGAACCTAGCAGTCTCCATTACCATCTTGTATATCTAGAGGAGTGTCTCAATTAATTAGTTTATTGTTCAACATGATTCTTCATTTAATTCCTATAATCTCCTTCAACAAAACTCTCTTATTTTTGTGTGGAATAGATGTCCTTAACTATCTTAGTAAATCATGGTCCTCACATCATTCCTTTTATTGTTCTACTTCAATCGACAATGTACCTATATTCTATATTTAGAACGTCAAAATGCCAAACTTGAGGGTGCCCCTAATCACTTTATGTTTTATTCATGTGGCTTGGCATTGTGAATATCGGTTAACTCCGAGAGGTGCCTTACTCCACCATAAGTCTAGATCCCTATGCTCTAATGTTTTCTCATGTCCAACTATTATATGACCAAGGGTTATGTCATTAGTATTATCATGTCCTAAACCCATTTCTTGTTCCTTTCCAACCTAAAATTCTTCGAGGTGTGAATATCCCATTAAATGAATGTGTTGTGAAAATGTTTATGTCATGGCTCTTGCTAATCATGGGATCACACCCAAAACTAAAACGAAACCTTCTAAAAACATGTCACAGCGAGATGAATCAATACTAGTGGACATGCCACATCAAATGTTGATGTCATCACAAAAATGTGGTCATCTCTAAGTGGTTCCACATGTCAGTGCCCAAATTCAATCAACTTGGCCCCACAAAAGGCCCATTTCTACCTACAACATGTCACTTTGTGCGAGTGCCACATCATCAAACCTTCCATGGCACTGCCAATTGTTTACTATATCAATGAAAATCTCATCAACACCAGCTAATAGGAGAGTACATTGTGTCCTGTTTGCCAAATCCTCATGTATAGTGGGGGACCATGGGGAATTTTCTATTGTTATTAATTACCTTGTTAACTAAAGTTTCCATGGGGTTTGATTTTAATGTCAAACCTCACATTCCACATGTTGATTAATTCTTCATTAATTGGACCTTATTACATGTCAGATCTGTCTCATGACCCCCATTCACCACCACACTCCATGGCACCACTCCTACCACAAGGCTTAACAGAAATTGTCTGTGGCGTGAAGTCTATCATTCAATGTCAAATTTCCCAATAACCTCCATTCTATCTAGTGAAAATGTGCCTTTCTTTATTTCCTTCCTACCCTTGTACTAGGTACAACGTCAAACTCATATGTCTATGGGAATGGAAATATTTTCATCTACGTCTTTATTGTGCCAAAATGCTCAAACAATAAATTGCACCTACCTCAAATTGGTTTGATGCATTGTTATGCATTATATGAATCTTGAGCCTCTAGAAGTTTGCCGAAAATTTAAAGTAGCAGAATATTTTTTTCCTTGGTAGTTTGTCTAACTACCCTATACCATTGGGAAAGTCTCTCAGATGGCTATCTAACTATGCACATTACAGGGAAACTTGAATTTATCTTTGACACACTAAATTCCTTCAAAGACTGGCCATTGAGCAATACATCCACTAGTGATAGTCCTACTGTTTTTGTGAATTCATAATTTATCCTACTTCTGTGATGGTTCTCAACTGAATACCTAAACTACCATCCAAATCCCCCTACCCTTGACACTACCTGATGTCAATGAAACATTTTACCCAATAATATCCTCCTTTGGCATTATGGAATCAATCACCACAACATACCACCACACTACTGCTAACAATTATCAGGCTCTTTTTCCTCTAAATATTGCACCTTCTAATTTCTAAGTACTTCCCCTAAGTTTTTTCACTAAATATTAATGATTACAACATTTACTCTCTCCCCTTAACAATGTTTCATACATTTTCCTCATAATGTTTTCTTATACCCCTTTGACATCAATGGAAAAGGGTGTAACCAGATGAAGAATTTATCCCTGTCAAATTCCTGGTGGAACTACCTAATGTAAACCTCCTCCACTTACACATACAATACTGATGACCCAAACTTTAGGCAAACTATCCTTGCCATCATTCTTCTCTTGCAACATACTCTTTAACTTAATCATCAAATTGAGTAGAAAACATCACTCACCGCTGCCAAGTCACTTGGGTGTAGGTGAAACTACTCCTGATTTTTTCCTAGGATATTCAAATAGTTCTCTAGGTAAAGGCTTTCTAACTATTTTTTCAACCTGCTCGTTAGTGGCCACATATTCAAGTTGAAGAATATTAGTATCAATATAATCTCTCAAGCATTGAAATTTACTGGGGACATGCTTAGCCTTTGAATGCATAACAAGGTTTTTTGAGATACTAATGGAACTTTTATTAATACATATAATGGACATTGGATCATAAAACTCAACAATGATATCCTTTAGGTTCTTCTTCATCCAAATTATTTGAGTACAACAAGTAGTTACAACTACATACGCTGTTTCAACTATAGATAAAGAAATTGAATCATATTTCATGCTTACCCAAGGCACTAGATAGTTTTCCAAGAAATTTTTTTCTTCACTGGTACTTTTCCTATCGTCAATTCTTCCGGCCCAATTAGCATCATTATAATATTTTAAATTAAAATCGTTACCTCTTGCATACTAAAGGGAAAATTCTATTATACCCTGTAGGTATGTAAAAATTCTTTTTATTGCATTGACATTACTTTCTTTAGGATTTGCTTGAAATATGGCCACTAATCTCAGTTCCTTCATTATTTTTGTAATTCGAGTAATTAGGTACAAACAATATTCTTATTGTAGACCTATAAGTAGTGTGATTTATGAGAGGGGATTCTTCTTCTTTACATAACTCCTAGCTAGTCACCATGAGTTTCAAAACAAGTTTGCACTCCTCATTTCCAAACTTCTTCAATGTTTCTGTTAATTATTTGGATTGGGAAATGAATAGTTCTTTCCCATATTATGTAGTTTGTAGCCGAAGAAAAAATGATAGCTCTCCTAGCATCGACATTTCTATTATTTTTTGCATTTCCTAACCATCCCATCTACTCCAAATTATTGCCTAAAACAATTCCATCTCCATAAACAACAATGATTAGAAAATTATCTATTTTAGATTTAATATTTAAATCTCTACATTAGAAGAAATTTAAGCCTAAAAGTTCCCATGAAATTTTCATGCAATTTTGATTTCATAATATGTAAGCCAATCAAAACCCTTCAAATTTAAAAAGAGGTACATGTAAACATTTTTTACGGAAAAGAAGAAAAACAATTAATGATATTTTTGGCTTACCACCTTACATGTCTACTCAAATTTCGAGTGTAGACATTCATTGGATGAATAATTAAATTCCATGTCCAATGAGTACCCATTATACATAATTTTGACACACACATTGATAAAAATTGAAGCTACATTAAAAAATTGTGTTCAACACGATTTTTTAATGTATCTTCAATTTTTCATTAATGTGGGTCTTCTAAAAAGTATGCATAATGGGTACTCATTGGATGTGGAATTAAATTACGCATCCAACAATTGTCTACACTCAAAATTTAAGTAAACCTAAAAGGAGATAAGCTAAAAATACAATTAGAAAAATAGTTTTCTTCTTTTCCCTCCAAAATTCAAACTCTTATATTATTATTTTAATTGTTATTTTATTATTTTTCCTTAAGAGACCACTTTTAGGTTGATGTTTCCTCTAATGTTAGTCATCCCACTTTTTAAACCTTGTTGTTGAATGTACTTATCGAGTTTGGCATACCTATCTCCTGGGTTTGTTTTAACCCATAAATATATTTTCTGAACCTGCAACCATAATCTTCATTTTATGAGAGAGAGAATACTTCTAGTTGTTCAAAATATACTTCCTCTTCTAATTCACCATTGGGAAATGCATATTTGTCAGCCATTTCAGAAACTTTAAATCTCTTTAAGCTTGCAAGTGGAAAGAACATTCTAATGGCTTATAATATTACTATTGGTGCAAATGTTTCCTCAAAATAAATACATTCAACTCGATCATATCCTTTGTAGACCATCCTTTCATTGCTTCTTACCATGTGGCCTTCATTTAATTTTCTTTGGAAAACCCATTTTATTCCTATAATATTATTTTCCTTTCGGCTCGCAGCAAGCTCCCAAGTGTTATTCTTTTCAATTTGGTCCAACTCATCATCTATTGCCTTCATCCAGTATTTGTCTTCACTTTCTTGACTAAACTAATTAGGCCCGATTTAACATTGCAAGATAAGATTTTCATCTTTAGGATACTAATGAATTTTTTTCTTTCTTCGACACCAAGCTTTTGATCACCAATTATTTAGATCTCTAGATGTTTTTTTTCATGTACTTAGATGGGGTCTTTTGCCTTTGAGTTATTTGTTTTTCTTCTTCTTATTTAGCTTCTCCTTCCTATTTTTCTACATATTTGAAGGTAAGTTCTTCTTTTTCATTTGATCTCTCATCTTTGTTATTATTTACTTAATGGTGAGCTCTATTCTCTTCTTCTTGTTGTAACATTTGTAGAATTTTATCTTAATCAAATATCCAAGAAAAATGCTACCATTTACTCAAGAGTGACTTGTACACTGCTATGGATATTCCATATGATAGCTCATGATAACATATTTGATAAAATTATACTTTAAAATTCCAAAATATATAGTATTATAGTTTTATGTCTTTAGATTTATAGATATGTATATTAATGTCAATAACATATGCATTTGAATTAAAAATTATGCAAAAATAGAGATAGACAATATAAAATGCCATAAACACATTTAACACATGATAGGACCTTGGAAACCATTTCGAGATAAAATCCCGGTTGGAAGGTGAGGTCGCTCTACTGTCTTTCTCTAAATGCAAACATGGTTGCATGTAGAAAGATGTCTTGTGCCCCATGGGATACTGTAGTGCATAATTCTTCTCTATTTTCTCTATCTCTTCTCCATATTGACTAGTTTTTCTCAGCTATGGAACAAATATAATCAAAACAATGGACCCCCTTTTCCTCCTAGTGGCTCAGTTAAAACACAACTTGATAGACAACTAGTGGTTAGCTTTGACTACTTCAACTCTTAAGTAAAGTTACAATATAGACTCTTATAGACTCTTCTTCATCATAATCATGTGGCTAGCCATTTTTCCATGAATTATGGAGGCCAAGATTGCATCATCTCTAATTATGGTGGTGAAAATAAGAAGGTCAACTTCTGAGTTGCGTAACTTTTTCATACAAACTCTCATTGACATGATTCTTGCAACATTAGAAAGGTCTGTATATGTAGAATATGAACAAAAGAGTATAGAAAAAAACAAGCCAATTTTTACCCCGTACAAAACACCATTTTATGACTAAAAACACTCATAGAAGGATTCAAACCCCAATTTTCCAAACTGGGTCACGCCGGTAAAAGAGGTCATGTTAGCTCATTCATCCACTCTTTGCAATCTGAAAGAATCGATATGGATTAAAAAAAATTATAATAATTCATTATCGACCACACCTCCCCATTTTGGAATAATTTTGGTCCCCAATGAATTCCACTAAATGAGGTGAGAAAATGTTTCCTCCAACTTCCCTCAGGTGTTCCTTATAGCTTTTCCTAGAAGTTGTTGATTCAACCCAATTTACTAAAGGTCATGCAACACTTTTCTTATAGTTTTGTACCTTTTCTATAAAATTGTATTTTCTATAAACTCTTCGTCATTATCTGGTGCCAAATCCTCCAAAGAAGGTAGGACTTCCTCCTCTTCCTAATCTAGCATGGAAGTCTCATAGAGTTTCAGGTTCTTTATGTTTACAACTAATTAAATGTGCTTATAGGGTGGTAAAATAAGTTGATACGTACCTTATGGCACACCTTTTCTACAATCTCGAAGGGACCATACTTGAGAGGCTTTATTTTTTTAATATCACCTTGTAGCCTCTCCTTGTTCAACTATAGTCCACCTTGAACGTGTTATCTCTTCTATGTTGATCATACCTAGCCTTATATGTGAAGAATTTGTTAATGGGAAAATTCGAATTAAATCTATGGATGAAGAAATTGATGCTATAGAAAAAAATAATGGTAAGGTTCTTATATATCTTCCTAAAGGTAAAAATAGTATAGGTGTTAAATGGATTTACAAAACTAAATTGAATGTTAAATGTGAAATTGAAAAACATAAAGAAATAATTGTAGCTTAATGGATTACTCAACAATATGGTATTGATTATAATGAAGCTTTTTCACTTCTACACAGATTTGACACAATATGGATGGTATTAACTATTGCAACACAAAATAAATGGAAAATTTATCGAACGAAATTTAAGTCTTTAATTTTTTTTTTTTTTTGGAAGAATAAGTTTATGTGAAACAACCTCTAGGATATGAAATTGATGGACAAGGTTATGAAGTTTGCAATTTAAAGAAAGCATTTTGGTATAACGAAAAAAAATTGGTAAAATAAATAAGTCGAAGAATGTCGAAGAGACTAAACTTTTCACTACATAAAGAGCAACATCATCTAACTTCAGTCCAGCTCACTTCAAAAAAGAAGGGCTTCCTCAACTCATTGAAATCCTAACAGACTTCCATATCTACAACTTGTGGAAATATCAAGGGGGGGAATTAATTACTAATCCAAGTAACCTACTTAAATTTTTATATAAATATGGATGATCTAAAATATGTATACAAATAATAGCTTCATGGAGTTTTGTTTAGCAGTAGTTGCTATATTCTGTAATTTTGTTGAAACTAAGTTGTAGAAACTCCCATGTTTCATGTTATAGTGGTGGAAACTCTCCTATAAGTTGTGGCAACACACAAGGAGCTTGTTGAATGTTAATTTTTCTTAGGGCTATATTGTTCTTTGCTTTGATAATTACAATTCATTATTTACACATTAAATTCACCCATATAATCATATCATTATACAAATTTACAAAATTATTCAGTAACATATGAAATTATATAGAAATAACAACATTATCATCAACATAACATAACATAAAGGAAGAATAGAAAAAACCATTCACACATAAAGACACCAAAATTGGTCGAAGTCTAGGGAAAAACCAACTATGGGGAAAACCATTTCAAATTCTTATTATTATTATATTATCATTGAATGATTCAAAAAAATAGATTATAGTGATCCATACCTTCAATCATAAACCTATCGACCAAAATCAATTAAACAACATCCATGAGATGAACCCAACAATGCTAATACTGAAAACCCTGATTCAAAATCTTGTAATCAGTTGTTAGTGTCTGTGGTCAACTACTAAACACTATATTCAATTGATGAAAAATTCGGTCAACTAAAATACCAAGCCCTAGGTGAAAATGACATGGATGGTGTGATGTGCGTGCAGTTGAAACACTTCAGCCATTTGGATGAGTCATCGTGCGTGCCTATCAGTGAGACCCAAAAGACCTAGAAAAATATGATCTTTGGACCTTAGAATTTCACCTTCATGTGAACCCATTCCTTGGTAGATCTTTCTAAGACCTATGCAACCCAAAAACAAAAAGGAAAATAGAAGAATGATCCTAGATGACTATTCAAATGAGGTTGAGGTTACTTGTATCTATAGCCTTCCAAGGGTGTCCAATTTGTTTTAGGTCCAACCCAATCAAATATGAACATGTGGAATTTTAATTCAAAAGTACACTTTCCGTTGTCCAATTTGAGTTCTTAAATATTCAAAATTGGTCCTCTCAAAAAGAGGAAGCTTGTCCCATGCTTGGAATTATTCACTAGTCTGTCAAATTAAAACTCGCTTTCAGCTAGGGAGAAATTCCAATTACATCATATATTCATTGTAAGGATACTATCATTAAATCATATCCAATCTCAAGTATCTTGTTATGAAATGACATCACTACTCATTTATGCTCATCTTGTGATTCCTTATTCATTCTTATCTCTTAATTGTCCCTACTCATATGTTGAACATTCTCGAACCTAAAATAATAATAATTTGACATCGGAGGGGAGCTTAACCTACCACCCTCTATTGCATCAGAGAGCACATCTCAATCCAAAAAAATATCAGGAAGAACATCTCAACCTAAAACTAGATCAAGAATCACATATCAACCCAAAATCATTTCTAGCAGGCAACTCGATGGTACCACCTGGGAAACATCAGAGAGCTTATCATTAGGGTGCAATGCTCAACTTGGAACCACATTGGGGATCACATCTCAACCCAAAATATCATGAGTGAGAAAAGCATCTTCAATCCGATATTGAGAAATAAGTGATATAGGGGAGCACATCTAAACCCACATTATTTCATATTGATCTTACCAACAATGATACTCAATATTCATATTGCATCATAATCAGCTTGGGTTGTACGCCACCAGGTAGACTCTCAACTCGTTGGCCATATAAGGAGGGGCACTCCCAACAAGCCCTACTTGTGGGTATGATGCCAATAGGGGTATACTCTTTAAAGACTAAGATAGGGAGAATCATCTCCAATCCTATGGGTAAACGATAGGGGAACAACATCTATGGCCCTATTGTCTAGAGATCCCTCAACTCGGTATCCCTCCATCTCAATTCCTCACAGAAGGAGCTGAGAGAGGGGGGAGCATTGGCTTAGTGTTCTTGATCAGTCCTTCTCTCTATAGATCATAAGCATATCATCATGCTCATATATGGTGTCATCTTAATCATCATGTCACAATAGTAGCAGTCTCATACTTATGCAGGAAAAAATCATATGTTATGTTAGAACAAAAATATAAAACTAAAAAAAAGGATACCTTATTCATCCTCCATCTCATAGAGGCAGAAACCACAATCCTAATATTGTTTCATACTACAACACTGACTGATGATATCTCAGTAAAAACTATATATGATATTCTCTACCAATCAGATCCCATTCATTATTATCACAATGTATCCCTATCATATACAGAACATGCTCAAACAATTCTTCGAAGAGCTTCTTCAACCTGCCCCACAATTAGTCAACATTGTACATAACCTCATCTATGCTTAAAGCTATAGTATTCTCTTCCAAAAACATCAAGGAAGATCTCATACTAAGAAAACACCTAGATGTGCTCATCTTGTTAATAAAAATAAAAACACTAATGCATCCATGCAATCACATATCATAGGAAGACTATCTCAGACCAAAAATTGATGGTCCCATGCAAAATATATCGAAGGGTGATCGAAGACAATCCAATATGTATGAATTGGCTCAAGCATGAATCCGTGTAGAATATATAGATGGGTGTTCACAGAGAACTTCAATGCTTGAATAAACTATCAGTTTCCAAGTTAGGTTCAACAATATCTCTTCATAACTTCTTAAAATCCAATTGGAGTGTCCAAGCTTTCACAATTCTACTTTATTTAATAGGTTTAGCTTCATAACGTAATCCATCATGCCATGATTCTTAATTTTTAAATTCAGAGGCCATCTCCCTCTTACTTTGCTCATCATAGGCTGATTACCTATCAAGAATAGTCCATCAATATATAAAACCAAAATCAAATCCATAACTTGGACCACTTTTTGAAGTAGAGGTTTGGATGGGCACATCTTCTTGGCTCCACAAAATTACTGCTAATGTTGATATACGAGGCTTAGGAATATTCCTTCATAAATTATGTATACAAACATAAGACTTGACCAAGCCAATATGTCGAGCCTCACACAAATCGGTATTGTGCAATCAAAAAAGACTATGTTAGATTATCAAGGCTTAGATGGTAGTATCAAAATCATAAAATATTCAGCTAATACCTCTATCAAAAACTCTTTGAATGAATTATTATGTATATCTCACATTTAAATACTAATTTACAACAACATTTTATTTATAAAACACTATCGAATCAAACTTTATCAAACCATTCTTATGATCATACCATGAATAATTTCTATAACTAAATATCAATGCATACATCAGGGACAAGTGATATAAGTTCCATGCATTTATTGTGATATTATTTCATACTAAATCAAAATTGTTTATACTTCAACCAATGTGCCAAAGATAATGAATCCAATACAAAATTAATGCCAACATTAATCACTAAAATTCACTATGCCCACATAGCATTGTCGTCAAGGAAAATCATCAATTGCCAAATCAAATCATTAATCATCAAGTCCAAACCTGAATTTGTTATCACAATGAATTCAATTAGCCCATAACCCAAAACATACGTTAGCATCAAGTCCAATTTCTAAAGCATCTCTATGAATTATTAAAAATCATGTAAAAACTCCAAATAATTCTTATCTATACCAATCATCTAAATCCTATCAAACCCTTACAATTGTTATCAATTACTAGCTTCAATGATGAAATCAAAATTGTATATTGATATGCATATTATAATCACCTAAAAACACAATTTTATTTAAAAAATTGACATTCTCTTTAGTAATTCAAACATTTAAACTTCCCTCCTCATGGAACTTTATGTTGTCTACTCCAAGTCTGTAGGACTGTCATACTCCTGGTGCATTCCTAAGTTTATGCATAAATCTATAGTTTTTGTGACCTATAGACATAACCACACCCGTAGATTTTCTTCTATGTATTTGGAGGCCTATAACCAAACTAATAAGATTACTTACAAGCAGTTGGGGCTTAGACTAAAGGAAACCTTCTCTTCTCAAACTAGAACTTGTTGTAGACCAACAACATCAGATATTGGTCTATTTATGTGAGAAAAATTAAATAATAAATAATATTCTATACATCTAATGAAATTGAAAATATGTGGAGGGATCTTGTGAAGCATTTCTCCCTCTTAATTATCAACCACTTCAATCATCATCATTCAAGTCATCAACTTGTCTATCATAATACTATCAAGCATCCACATAACTATTACATCATAAAATCCAACTATATAAGATTCTAAAACATATATCCATTATGGTCATAACATGCTAGATACTTGATCATCACATGACATGAAATTTTAATCAAGAGTTAGAATCTTATGATTATGGTAGCTGACAGATCTATCATAAATATCATATTTACTACATCACTTCTTTATTATATTATTTAATCATTAGGACATGGCATCTAGATATATCCAATTCACTAAGCTTATAAAAACCTAATCAAGGTCAACGAGAAGATACTAGATATCAATCTTATTGTTATAGTTCTATCATCATGGCTACCATTCTTGCTACAAACACTATCAGTAGTATCAAGCTACCTTATATAAGAATCAATGTGCTATCCTTCCTTATAATATTATGAAATCCATGATCTAGGTGGATATTGGTGGACACCTACCTATTCCACTTGGATCCCCACCACTATTTCTTTTACTTTTTCAATTCACCTAATTGTACCACAATTCACTATTTTTGGTATTTTTTGGGTGATGAACTTCTGGAGCAGTTTTGAGGCCCTAAACAACGTTTTTTTTGGATAATGTGAAAACATTAGTTGTTGTTAAATGTTTTCTGCCGAAAGTTGTAGTCCTCAGATAGATATATCTAACAGGGTATTGTTCATGTCAAATGAAGAATGCATGCCAAAGTTACAACCCTTGGGAAGTTGATGTACCAATTTATCCAAATGGGGCCCATAGTTTTGGAACTTGATCTCCTAGGGTTAGTTTTTTGGATGTTTATCCTTTGAGCCTCATTGTAACACAATTCAAAGGCATGTAACCACCACATGTCTTCTCAGGGATAGAATAGCATTGCCCAAGCTAGTTTATTTCCATTATGTTTGTAAGCATATTTCAATTCTTTGATACTAATGAAATGAAGTGTTATTTTTGTTGCATCTCTATATTTCTGGTTATATCTGTATTTTGTTGTGTTCTTGTTTAAATTCAAACAAGTGGTATGAGAGCGGTCTTCTTTTTCTCTATTTTTATTTGCATGTCCCCAACGAGGTCGGGGTATAAGGAGTTAGGGCGCGAACTGGCTGAACCCTTACAAGACGAGGCTCACAAACCATGATGGCATCCCATTGCAAAAGAAAAGTAACATGAGGGAGCAAGAGATCCTTTCAAAATATTTCTCGAAGAAGTCCTCGAGCGACAGAGGAATGTGATGATTGACAACTTCGTCGAGATCCTTTGGCAGCTACCCACATGTGACACATCTTCTTCTAGAAACCACTCTTGGAGTGCCACTCCCTTTAAGATACAACATAACTTTGACATCCCCATATTTAAAGGTCATATAGATGTGGATTTCATAGATAAATGGTTAAATTTTCTAGAAGGATATTTATCGGTTAATGAATTTTCCAATAGAGAAAATGTTACTTTTTCACTCCTTAAAGCCGCCCCCCACATCAAGGACTGGTGAGAAACCTACTATGAGAAGAGGGATGAGAGTAAACCCTAACTATTTTTAGTCACATCCACTTGGAATTATTTCTAAGGAACTGTGCTATGTTGTAGTCGCTACAACCACCCTCCAAATGTTTTCCTTCATTTCATTTTCGAGCCTCCCTACTAAAATCTCACCAGCTTTTGTTGCACTACCTATGTACTTGTGCTTTCATTTGAGTTTATCTTTACTTTAAAACTTGTGTTTTCTTAAATTCCTTCCATATTAACCATAACCTAGCCTCCTTTAAATTGGTTAAAATCTGGTACTTGCACTAACTTGGCAATATATGCAGTCCTAGAGGGTAGCCAACAGTGCTCTCAGGAATTGCGTAATGCAGCGCAATAGTGAGCCTTGCTCTCAAGAATTGTGTAGATCATCCCAACAATGAGATTCAGCTCCATAAATGCGTAAACCTAGCTGGTAGATTTTCTTCATCGGGGAAAGTGTCCAGAGCATGAGAGGCATCTAGAGCCACTCAACCCAAGAATTGTGCAAAATCATTTCCTCAGTTGTTGCTTGATGCATGTGTCGGTAGGTTGTCTGGTTCCCTCTACAATTGTGTAATTTCTCCATGACTGCATGGCATCCCTTCCTGAAAAATAAAAAACATCCCTAAGAAATAGGGATCTATGTTTACAAATGGGAGCTACACTTGCGTTAATTTTAGAAAATGCTGCCACTTGTCAGTTTTTTCCTAGTTTTTTGGCCTTCGCGTCATAAAACCTAAATTGATAAAATCTATTTAATGGATTCCTCTAGAGCACATTTTCACATTTGATATTAGAGAATTGTCTTGAGGCATCTAGGAACCTTTGGAAAAGTAGGCACAACATTTCTGGCTAAGTTTTTCTTTTCTTGTTTTTTGCAACTTTTTTTGTCACTTTTGCTTACTTGGCTTGTGTGGTTGTTGTTTTTCCCATTTTATTGAATGACCATTACCATTTTGATTTTTTTTATCTTGTATAAGTGATGTCTTAAGTGTTGAATTACCTTTCATTAGTGTCGCATGCATCACCATTCACTCAAATATGTACCATCCTTCGCTCATGCATTCTAATCTACTCATGTTCAAGTTTCCCTTGGGCAGATCTAGGCTGCCTTGCCCGAGATCTAGCTCTTGCTGACATGCACTACACATTTCTAGATCTCAAGGCTCTACCTTGGCTCTAGTATTTTATCAGAGGCTGAGAGTGACTAAATCTAGCTGCACACAATGAAGTTGCAAGAGACAGTCTCAAAGTCTTGCCACTAGGATTACACAATCCGTTATCCTAGCCAGCATCAAAGCAAGACTGAAATGTGCATTGTGCAGTTCCACTCATCATCAAGCCCACTAGATTTCACATTGCATAGTTCCAGTCATCAACACCTCTCGCTAGTAGCTGGGACTATGCAATGCGTAGATACAAATGACAGTCCCTCATCTCTAAATGTTAGAATTGCATAATATTACCCAACAGTTGCCTAATTTATTGCATGATAACTCCTTGAAGTGATTTTTTATTTTAAGCTGACATTTTCATTCCATGAGTGTCCTCTTTGTCTCCAGGTACAACAATTGTTGAGAACCGTCTCAGTAGTACACGTAGCATGGGTTCCTAGAGAGCTAGATCAAAGGATACTATAGAGAGAAACACTGGAGATGTAGTTGAACATGTGTCAATGACCTTACCAGTATATGCAAAGATATAGTTGTTCATAGAGAAGGACATAAATATTACATGGTTGGAAATTAAGGACATATTTGCAGGTAGCTTCGAGGAAGATCTGGAAAATTGGCAAGTCTATGTCAACATCCACAAGTTAGGATTGTACGGGGTTGCATGCAGGTACCTCTCCTTCACATGTGCGGACATCATCCACTAGATGGTCTCACATACCGATCCTGAGACAATGATTGTCAATGGAACAAAACTTCCTTCCTTCAGAATGGAAAATTATCATCAGATGTATCACTTACAATAACCAGTGAACAACATAGATGCACTCTCCTTTACTCCCAACAATAGTGTGAACGCTAGAGACATCATGAAGTTTTCAGTAAAAGAGCCATCGATGTTGAGGTCGACACCCAACCAGCTCTACAAGACTAAGTCACTCATGAAGGCCTACCAACTCTTAATCATCTTTTCATGCCACTTGTATGGTCAAGAGAGCATGGAGACCTTTCTGTAGAGTTGGGTGGTTGTGTTGGATCAGTTGGGAAATGAAGGAAGGCCATTCAACTAGTCAGACATGTTGGCTCTTTAGATGAAAGTGCATATGTCTAATTCCCAGAATCTTCCTAAGGACGAGCAAAAATGGATTCTATATGTCCGCGTACCTACTTGATGCAATCTATGCCCAACATTAGTTTCCTGGCATGGGTTGGACATGGACACCACCAAATGATGATGTGAACATCTATTTCAAGTTTCTCTCTGAGTGGAGCTATTGATGATTCACGGTGAGGTTATATCACCGCTTCATCACCCTGATGTACAAGATGATATTCAAACATGATCCACCTTCCATGTCCCAAGAAGAAATGTAGACATTGTTTAACATTTTAGATTTGTATGCCTCACTCGATGACACCTTCCTTAGGATGTTTGGTAGAGAGAAGCCTCCACATGTGCTACCAAGTTTTACCATGGATGAGTTGGTCATGCAAGAGGTTGCATATCACATCTCCATGGGGCTATCAATAGAACTACATAGGAGGAATAAGGCACCATTGCCTACTCTTCCTTTACATATTAGATTCTATGAGATCCGAAGCTTGAGGGATGTGGATGTGAAGGCCAATAAATTGAAGAAGTTTGATTTTGGCACCAAGAATTTAAATCTGTGTTCTCCCCACTACATATGAAAGAGCCACTGGGGAAAGGTGCGTTATCCATGGATCCACGGGGCATGTCTTTGGCAAGAGGAAGACGCTTGGCAGTATTATTACAACTCTGCTAGGCTTAATGAACTAGTCTGTGTGGCTATAAAATTGAAAGCATCCCTACATGAAACAACACTAGAAGAAGTAGCAAAAACCAACAAAAGTGAGCAAAAAATCAACGTAGCACAAAGGAAATAGGAAGATTGTCAAGAGAGGAGAGGTTGAGCAAAGCTACAAGTTCAAAGAAGATCCTCTTATGGAGAAATTAGATTTGGATATAGGGGTGAAGAGGTCACATCATGATAGGAGAGTAGAATGGAGGAAGAGAGATAAGAAAAGGTTGGAAGATGCAGAGAGGAAGTTGCAAGAAACATAAAAGAAGCTCAAAGAAGTGTAGTAGCGAAGGAGGAGAGAAAGGGAAGAGAAGAAAAAATAGAAACAGGAGGAAAGGAAATGCACAATGGGTGAGAAATTTGTGCCTATATAGGGTGAGGAATCACGACAACCACCAGATGAAGAAGAGGGTGAGAAGGTGCAAGTTAGGGAACTTTCTTAGCAGGTTTAGCATATGGTTGAAACAATGGATATGGAGTTGGAACAGGAGCCACATGACAAAGACACCAACCTCATGCCGAGAGCATCTGAGGTCACCCCATAGTCTCCTCCACCTTTAGAATCAAAACCAGTCATAAGAGAGAAAGGAGAAGTTGTCCTCCTTGATGATGATCCAAAGATGGATGTGTATAGTCTGTCATTTGATGAGCCATGACAAAGGATTGTAAAGTTGCGAAGAAACAAGATCCCAGATAATCATGCATCACCTGCACACATAGACGAAAGGGTGGTTATTGTAGGTTTTAGAGGAGATCCATCTATCATTGCCAATGCTTCTTAGGATGAAGTAGAAGCCATGAGTTCAATGTTCACGTTAGTTGTGGAGAAGAATGATTAGATGGCAAAGGAATTTTAACAGTCTAGGAAGAGAAAAAAAAATTCTGTAGGGTACACTATGGAAGAGATGAAAAAAGTGATTCTTACTGAAGCATCAACTCTTGAGATCACCACGTGGAAACTATATGGAATATTTGTCACTGTGCATAAGGCTGTTGTCAATTTATATGGTCCTCAGCAGTAGTGTATGAAGGTAGCCCAAACTTTCAAAGACATCCACGTTGATATCACACATGTATATGAATGGACAATGAGGTACAAGGGAGCCCCTCTTTACTTGCAGAAGATAATGAAGTCGTAGGAAGATCGAGACAAAGCATAGATTTAGATGCCAATATAAAATTATCATCCACTCCCTCCACTCATCACAAGCATTAAGGCTTCCTTTGCATGGTTTTTCTGGAGTTTGATGTCATTGTCAGGACACACAAGATCCCTTCATTCAGAACCCTCTATCAAGCCATGGTGAAGAACCAAGTAATGTTGGAGGATGATAGGTGCATGGAGTAGTTGATGCGAGAGGCCACCAATGATGACTGGCGGTTGAGAACAAAAAACATGTAGAAGTACATTGGTGGTCCAGCCACACTCAGAACAATGTTCTGCATGCTTCAAGATGAGTTGGATAGAGGTTCCAGAACCATATACCCAAAAACCATCGAGGATGTTGCCGAGTTGGTCTTTCCCCAAGACCTTGAGTGATGATCTTTGTCTTGTTAGGCTGACTCAAGCCTATTTTGTCCCACTTGGTCATATGTGAAAATTGTATTATTACTTGTAAATATATTGCAAGTGAAATTCCAAGTGTCATTAGTGGAATGTGAACAATCACTATGTAATGTAAAGGGTTATTTTTAAAGGAGTTGAAGAGTAATGAGGGTAGTCAAAGAGTCAAAGGGGAATGTCAAGGGTCACCCCACCCTTTGTTATATATATATAACCTCATAACTCATAGTTGGGGCTTTTTGGGAGCCAAGCTTTGTCTAGGCATTTCTTAGAGAAGTCTTGGAGAGTATTTTGACGAGCCTTGGCTTGTCGACAGGAGAGAGAAAGTACATCTCTTTGAAGGATTAGGTGGTGTTGACTATATTGTTCCACTATTGAGGCTAATGGTTCTCAATGGTGTACGTATGTATGGAACTTTCACTTAATATATATAGCTGAGCTAACATGTTTTCATGCATATGTTGTTATTGTAGTTTGACTATTCTAGCTACATTAGCAATGTATGTTATTTAGCTTATATCCATTTGTGTATGAACTATTTTGTATACGATTATACCAATCTTGTTGAGTACGTGTTGTTTTATTAACCCGTCACTTTGGATTGTGGACTATTCCACTTCCAAACTACGATGTTAGTCAACTCATGTGTTCCTTTCAGGCTGCATACTACTACAGGTATCTAAGGGGCACACTTCCTTTTTCCCAATTATGTGTTAAAATCCACATGCTTCTCACTTGATTTGCTGCAAGATCATAAACTTGCTTCTAACAAAGATATCATACTTTCCTTTGTGTGTTACAGGATTAAACGCACTATTGTACCACCCATTGCTAGGACTCCTACTCCTAACAGTCTAAGGTCTAGGTTGGACTTCTTAATGAGGAGATCCCTTGACATGTTGGTGAGTCCAATACCGTCAACGTTTCTAGCACTAGAAGGAGGTCTAGATGAGAAGCTAAGCCCTCAAAGTCCATTGCGAATCTATGCACATCATTCATGAATTACATTACAATCTCAAGTCCTACGTGTTTTTCTCAACGACATGATTTTGAAGCACCAAAGGATGTCATCGATGACTTGTAACAAATCAAGTACAACGGTGAAGGCAGAACAGGCTTGTTGAGACATGGAGTTTCCTTCTTAGGCTTCTATGAGTGGAATGAAGTTCCCTCCGACGACGTTTCCCATGGGTTATTCACATACATGTTTGAAGGGAATGTTGAGCAATGGTGTCGCACATTTCCCACAACCTCTATTCACTCATATGATCACATGATCATAGAATTAATATGTTATTTCTATTGTTATGCCCACAATTCACTCAATAAAATAATTATGAAATTATGGAAAGAAACTGATGAATCTATTGCACAGTTTTGAGACCGCTTCTGTAATCTCACTTTTCAAATCCCTGAAGATGAAATTGATTAGAAATTTCTCAAAGAAAGGTTTTAGTGTCTTCTTATCTGAAAATATGCATGAGTTAGAATCATTCACACCCCTCCCAACATACCTTGGTGTTAGAGCTTCCAAACCTAAGACAAACAAGGTTGATGTTACAAGTGACGCTCCTTGCAAACTCATATGTTACAAGTAACCCTCCTTGCTCTGTTGGACGAGGTGGGAGAAGTTGCGAACCCATTTTTTGGACTGTCACATCCTCCCAACCCATCTGCTTTGAGCATCTACACAGATTTGGACTACAACCCTGAGGGTTTTAACAAGGTCTTGTCTTCTCAGCCTTCGTCCTATGGCTCCTCTGGTCCTCTGGATTGTACTATTTTGTGTTCATCTGGTTGAGACTCCACATGTGTTGTTCGCAAGGATCAATTTGTTGACAAAGTTGATGTTGAGAAACCAACCTACATTGTCATTTTTTATGAGTATGTGTGTGAATATAAAGAATAATTGGCGGTGAAGGATGACCTCCTTCTACCCACACCTCATCTGATCTTTCTTGACATCTTTTGTGACTATTTCTTGTGAAAATTCATTCTTGTATGTTTCTACTTGTGATCACTCACATGACACACACGATGTCAATCCATCATCTTATTGTGATGAGGACAAATATTTATTTTTAAATCCACACAATCCATCATCTTTTCTTCCTGGAAATTCAAAGGGTAATTTTTTTTTATCTTATCAACCCCTTTGTATGATTCATCATATCATGAGGATTCTGATGTACATCTTGAATTTTCTGATCATGGCTATCATGATCTCTTCACTCCCTCATTCAATCATGATTCTAATTCACTCATTGTTAATCTTTCCAAGCCACTAGAATTTGATGATCTACCTTTTGATGAAGTAGAAACCCCTCAACCTATTGAGGCACTTGAGCCCAAGTTGATGGTTATGTCAGGTTCTCTTTGTCTCGAGGTCAGTTCCACTTCTGATTGGAATTCCTTTGCAAGACACCATGCTCTTCATCACTTTCTTGTTTTCATTAAAACTCAATATGATCTAAAGATCTCACATCCTCCACCTAAATCTCACGATCCTATTGCTCATGTATTGGAGGAATCATACGTAGAAAGTCATGTTGCTAAGAATTTTGTTTCTTCTTTCTCCTTGATTTTTCATGTGTCAAGGTAAAAAGAGTGTGCATGTTTGTTGCCTATGCACAGTGCGATGCAACACCATGGTACGTCCGAAGAGTGTTTGTTAGAGCACTTTTACTCTTTTATTTTATGTGGATGAATTTAAAATTTGAGCATGTTGGTTTTCATTGTTTTATCTTTCTTTCTTTTTGGATTTCCTGAATATATTTCTTATTAACCATGCCTTCACCTACATGGGCCAATTAATGCACCAATGAGTGTTTTAGAAAGATTACTTCACATGAGAAGGCCCATGCATCGTTTAGCTTAGGAGTAGGAGTAGTGTTCGCTTTCTTGTTTTCTTTACTTTCTTCTTCTCTTTGCTTTCATGTTTTTCTTTTCTTACATGATTTCCTTTATTTTTACTTCTGTCCTTTGCTTTCTTGTTTGTTTTCTTGTTTATGCCCCCGTAGGATTAGTTTCCCATGAAACTGTGTCGGCTTCGTGAGACAAGCAGGGTAAAATACAAGAGGACTTCTACAAATATCAACATTCAGATATTCGTCTATCCCCTCTCTTTATAAATATCTTGAATTCTTTCAATCGATGATACCATGATGGAAAATACATTCTTTTTAGAGTGAGTCCTGGTGAAAACACAATGCTTGCACTTTTAACTAGTACCACCTACTCTAATCAGTTTTCTATTTTCGGTTAACCATTATCAACTCAGTCACATAGATAACCTTAAAAAGTATGTCAGAGGTATACATAACATCCTTCTCTGAAGGGACAACCTCTTCTTCTCTCAATAAGTCACGATCCCTCTTCCACCTCATGAAAAATAAATATGTGCCTATGCAAAGTTCTTTGAAAAAATGAAAAAAATAAAATAAAGGAAAAAGGAGAGAAAGGATTTTTTCATAGAGAGGTGAAGAAAGAAACTCTATCAGGGTACTATCCAGGCTCACTAGTAGTAAAGCAATGCTTTTCTTCCTAAAGTGTCTCTATTGGGGTACTATCCAGGCCTACTAGCAGTGAAGCGACATGAGAGATGAAACTTAAACTCTCATAGTCTATATTACTTGTGCATCAATATACCCCTCAGCCCTAATCAAAACAACTCTTCTCGCTTGGCTTCCTATGAGTGCTGGCTAATCAAGAGAATGATAGGGACTATATCTTCAACTCAAGATAGTGAAGGAGCGAGGACAATCAAAGAATCTAATAATACCTCTGAAGGAGTTAGACTCCCTTTACATGAGACAAGGTCTATATAGAGAAATGGAGCTCTACTAGTCTATCACCAATGTTGCAGTGGCTACAACCACCCTCATAATTGTTTCCTTCGCTTCATATTTCAACCTCCCTATTAAAATCTCAGTAGCTTGTCTTCCATTGCCTAGGTACTTGTGCTTTCATTTGAGTTTAACTTTGGCTTTATAGCTTGTGCTTGCTTACGTCCTTTTCATATTAACCAAAATATGACCTCCTTTAAATTGGTTACAATCCGGTTCTTCCACTAACTTGGAAATCTAGGCAGTCTTAGAGGACAACCAACCTTCTCTCTCAAATTGCGTAGAGCAACCTAGTAGTGAGCCTTGCTCTCAAGAATTACGTAGATCCACCCAATAGTGACCTTCAACTCTAGAAATGTGTAGAGTCAGCTTATAGATTTTCTTCAGCTGGGAAATTTCGCAGAGCATGAGAGGTAACCAGAGCCACTCAACCTAGGAATTGCAGAGAAGAATTCCCTCACTTGTTGCCCAATGCATGTATCGTTAAGTTGCCCAATTCACTCAAGAACTCCACAATTTATCCATGACTGCATGGTGGCCCTTCGAGAGAAAGAAAAGAGCAAAAAGAAAAAAAGCATCCCTAAAAAATAGGGATCTACTTTTAGTAGTGTGAGTTACACTTGAGTTAATTTTAGAAACTATTGCCACTTGTTGCTCTTTCCTAGATTTTTTCCTTCATGTCATAAACCCTAAATAGATCAAATATATTTAATGCATAATATGAGAGCTGATTTTCACATTTGATTTCGAGCTCTGGCATTCTCGAGGCACCTAGGAACCTTCAGCATAATTGGCATAACTTTTCCAGGTAATTTTTTCATTTATTGTCTTTTGCAACTTTTTCTGTTTCTTTTTTTTCCTTGGCTTGTGTGAGTGTTGTTTTTCTTGTTTTATTGAAAAATCATTCGCATTTTATTTTTTTTAGCTTTTAGAAGTGTTATTTTAATTTTTGCATTTCCTTTCCTTAGTGTCACATGCATAACCCATTTTTTGGACTAACAGTTTTTGTTGTGATGACTCTCCCCACAAGGTTTGTTGTTCTTTTGCTTGACTGATTCCTACATTTGTTCTGATTGCATGCATGACCATTCACATAGAAACACAACATCCTTCACTCATGCATTCAGATCTACTCATTTTCAAGTTTCCCTTGGGCAGATCTCAATTGCCTTGGCCTGAACCTAGCTCTTCCTCGGCCTGAACCTAGCTCTTCCTCGCATGCACCACACATTTATGCATCTCAAGGATCTACCTTGGCTCAAGGAATTATGTAGAGACTGTAAGTGGCTAGCTACAGAAGCACACTACGTAATTCCAAGAGAGAGTCCAAGATTATTTGCACTAGGATTGTGCAATGCACAGTTCCAACCACCATCAAAGCCAAAATGAACTATGCATTATGTAGTTCCAATCATCACCAAGACCATCGGAGTGTGCATTACATAGTTCCAATCATCAACACCTCTCACTAGCAGTTGGGACTCCGTAATGCATGGATTAAGCTGACATTCATCGACCTCTAAAAGTCATAATTGCGCAATATTTCCCAGAAGTTGCCCAGTTTATTGCATGATTGGTCCTTGAAGTGATTTTATATTTTAAGCTGACATTTGCATGCCATGAGTGTCCTCTTTGTCTCCATATACAACAATTTTTTAGTAGCTTCTCAACAGTACAGGTAACGTGGCTTCCAAAAGAGATGGATCAAAGGATACTATAGAGAGAAGCATTGAGATGTAGTTGAATATGTGTCAATGAACTTGCCAGTCTATGCAGAGACACGACTGTTCATAGAGTAGGACATAAAGATTACATGGTAGGAAATTAAAGACATATTTGTAGGAAGCTTCAAAGAAGATTTGGAAGATTGATAGGTCTGTGTCAACATCCATAAGTTAGGCTTGTACAAGGTTACATGTAGGTTTCCTAGCTTCCCATGTGCAGATATTATTCACTCCATTGTCTCACATACCGATCCTGAGACGATGAGTGTTAGTGGCCCATAGCTTGCTACCTTTGTTACAGGGAAAAGTGTCTATTTAGAGCTGCTCTATCCCACTAAGGTGTGACAGCTGCCTTAGAAAAAAACAGAGAAAAACTACTTTTGTATTTCCTTTATGAATTATATATAGAGAGGAATAGAAAGAACCAACTTGTGTCTTGCGCTAATCCTTTGATCCAATCCCTCTCTTCTTTGATAGTCTCTAGCTACCTGCTCCCTTGCATGCCCAGCTTCACAAAATGCCTGTAAGATCACAGAAGAAGAGCACTATACAAAGACATGGATCTATATTCATAAACAACTTAGGATCAGATTTAAGTTAACCATACAAATGTAACAAGCATCAATGATACAAAAGCATGGAGGAGAACTCAAATAGTTTTTATTGATAAACAAGAAAAGATCCAGGAGGAGTTACAACTAGTGGTTCCGACCTAGCATCAACCTCCCAGCAAAGAAGCCCCTCTTCACCTCAAACAAAGCATAAATCACCCAACAATCTGATGTTTGTCTCTAGAAACCAACAACAATTCCTTACAATATGCAAAATTCCAGCCTCTGGATCTCTGGGATGAGCGATCCATATATAGATATCTGTAAGGAGGATGAGTCAGCTTGTGATTTGATTAGTGTCTTCTCTCTCTCAGTTCTTGCTTCCACTTGGAGACTGAGGGCCTCTTACTCATCCTTGTTCAACTTCAGTGAGGCAAGTGTCACAGGAGAAGATTCTGGAAGCTTCCTTTGCCTCTCCACCTCGCGGAATGACACTACCATTTGTCATTTCTCACCCATCACACCCTACAGAAGGAAGTTTTGAAATGCAACGCACCCTCACAGTGTATTTAGGTGCAATGCAACGTACTTAGCCAGTGGAGCAGCTGAAATGATCCTGTTTTGACCAATTTTGAGCAGTTTCTGGTGGAGAACTTCTGGGAGAAGCTGTAATCTATTGACCTTGTTCCTTTAGGGGTTAGAACAACACTTTTAGGGACTTAGGAGCCCTTGGTTTATGGACATTTCATGCTTGGAGTTGTAGGGTACAAAAATGTCTATAATAGTTGCCCCCTAAAGTATGAGGCCGTTAACCTTTTGGTGTCGGGTGAAATGCTTTGTTATGAGGATCCGAAGTTCTTTCAATGCTGGGAGGAGACGTGTAATAAGATACAATACAATACATTATCTTCATACTGTTTTCATGATCTAGCTGAGGCAGGCATTCCCACGCTCAGCTTTATAAATTCATTTTCATGTACATAGGACAGACAATCGTCTGAGTGTAGACTGATGATTCTGATAGAGCCATCATCCTTATGGTAGGATGATTATCTGTGCTACAATGTTGTACATTAAATGTCTTTATTTCCCTGAATATATATCGCAGCCCGGATGGATGAAACTAGATCCGGGGTCTTCAATCTCGTCCAATCTTCACTCGAAGTACAAGTCGATCCATGTGAGAAATGTTTTGAAGTCGGACATGGAAAGACATCGCTTGATTACCAGTCAATGATGTAATCTGTTAACAAGTGCGAGAGGAATCACTGATAATGATAATGGTCCTCAAGGTACTGCAGTACAATTCACGTGGTGTGAATAAAGGACTTGGTGTCGAACACCACGCAAAATCTTTCGGTCGAAGGCCATTGATGTAAACCTGTCGCCGGAAGTGAGAAACTTGCCATTGAGGCATGCAAGCTTCAAAGTACTGAATGGGGTGTTCCTAGATCAACTTCTTGGATAATGAGCTGATGTCGACAAGAAGTGATCCATCACAGGAGGGCCTTAATGAATCCCACATCAATGACACGGAACGGAGCAAATGATTTTGATGGAGGTGAAAACGATCTGATGATATAAGGTTCAGGGTGGCGGTCATGAAAGAATGGAGTATAATATATGGTAGTGGGTGAGACATAGGTGACTTCTCTGGATGACTTCTCTTGAACATATCAGTGACACTGATGTGATGGATTGGTAGCATTAACCCCAAATGTGGATGGTATGGCATGACCATGGTGATGTGACCGGCAAATGAAACAGCCCAAGCCGACTCGGACACGGAGTGGAAGTGTCATGTTCAAGAGCGACTTGCTACCAACAAAGTTTCTTTGAGTTTTTTTCCCAATTTTTCCCCAGTCATCGCTAACCAGTACCTCTTTATCTTTGTCAAGCTTGAGGAGGATAACATATGCTTGTTCTATAATTTGCCCTTCGGGTAATCCCATCGCTATGTTTTAACGAGCCTAGCGATAGTGAAACTCATTCTCGTCTAAAGACAAGTTTGTCGCTATTAATATTTTTAACGAGTTTAACGACAAAGATAACTCGGTCCTTTTCAATTTTAGAGAGTCTGAAAAGGAATGTAAAGGTAACTCCAAAATTCCTTTTTCGTCATCTAATCCCTTAAGTCCGAAAAAGTATAAAACAATACAGAAGGGATGAATTTTCGATAGTTTTAACGAGCCGAACAAAACAAGCGCTCGATCTTTTTGTGTAATAATCCCTCAGGTCTAAAAGGATTAAAATCTAGAGGAGGGATAGCACTTCCTGTCCCTTTAACGAGCTGGAGAGGCCAATCGCTCGGCAATCTTTTCATATTTTACGAGTCAGTTGAAAAGAGCTTAAAGGAGACTCGTCTTTTGAGGAACGAGTGATAAAACGGGTAGCAACTGATTCCAGGTAAGGTTTGGAATTTTCCAATCATGACAGTGTCACAAGGATGGCTAGTGAAATCACTCTTCGCAGTTGTTCCTCAAAATGGGTAAACAATCAAATGGAGGTGAATGATCAGCCAATCAAAAGTGGAGGTGACGGTGCAAACACGACCAAGGCTTTAACGGCTGAAGTACTACATTCACGATGGTTATTTACCGGGGAATAGTTCATTTTTTAATGAGCTTAAATGCGGGTGGAAACATTTGCTCATGTCTTATGTTCATTTTTTAACGAGCTTGAACTATGTGCGAAAACTGCTCAATTAATCTAGTCTTGTGATAAGAATGTCTCATATAAAAATGATAACTTTTAGAGTTTTGCCCCACATCCTTTCTTTATGCAAGTTAGGAAACGATCAATCCTAGGAGTTTAAAGGGTTAGAGGTCCTAAAAATTTAAAAAATAAATAGTCGCTCTTCGCTTGCACTCCAAAAGGTTTGCATGCCCCCAGGTATAAAACAGAGTTTCAAGGTTACCCCTTCTTTAGTCCGTTAAAACATTTGTTTTACCGAGAGAGGCCTACCTCTTACAGGTTACCCTAAGATTGCTCTATTCATGGTGTAAACAAAACACTTCTCCGGCAATGTCTACTGAAATAAACAAAGGTGAGCGACGATGCCCGCCAACTCACATAACTTTGACAATAGAATCTTGTTCTAAAATAACCCCCTCTTCCAATCACAGAGGGGGGTACAGACTAGTCATATTCTCCCGTGGAAACCTACCCTATACCCGAAGTTTTCCTGCCGAAGCAGACCAGGGTGCATGCCCCCTAGGTTTCAGTCATGTCCCTCTGAATCACTCGCGCTCATCGGGAGGACGGACTGGAGATTGAGACATTTCTTGCGTGAAAAGACCATTCAAGGATGGTATATGACTATTTGCTATGCGTGATCTGGGAAATGAAAGCTGGTCCACGAGCTTGGCCACTCTTCCTTCGTGCGGAAAACACATCACTCTAAAGAGTGATGAGACAATGGCTCTCATGCAATAAATATAGTCTCGTCCAAGGAGTAGATTGTAATCTAGAGGTCCTTGAACTACCATTACATTCATGTGAACGGTTTTCCCTCTCAATGTTATGAGCACATCGAGAAGGATCCCTAATGGTCGACTGGTTCCTTTATCAAAGCCTGTTAGATTTCTCATCTCAGGCAAAAGTGATGGCGAACCAAGCGCTTTCAAAGCAGTTGAGGAAAGGATACTCACAGAAGCCCCCTCATTTATGATGGTACCAGCCATAACCATTCTATATATTTGAACAATAATCCGGAATGGTATATTGGCCGGTAAATGGGGTCTGCCTAGTTGATTCCAGTCGAAAGAGACAACTAGGTTGCTTGGACGTGGGACCGAATAGACGGCTGGGTACGACTCTGACGAACTTCCTTCCTGCGGTAAAGGAACGGGTAAATTGTCCCCATGTCCTTTGGAGTCTGTCCTTATGAAAAGAATTTGGACGGTGTCATCCTTGTTCTCTTCAGTGATTGTATCATTTGAAGATGGAACCTCTGAAGGCAAGACCGGGTCAACTGTTGCCTCGACCTTTTGACTTTCGTCTGGTATGGATTCAGATGGTTCATCTTCAATGACAGATGCATCGGCTGACCACTTGAGCGGGTCAGCCGGATTTTCAACTAGTGACGGACTCGGCAAGAGTTTTTTATATCCAGGAGGAAGTCGTAACGGTGAAACTGGATGATCATCCAAAACTCTTTTAGCTTCATCTAAGAAGGGACAACGGTGGATAGCATGATCGCCTTCGCACAGTTTACAAGGAAATCTATATTTTCCTTTTTGTCCTGGGGCTTCACTTTCACTAGTTGATGGTGTGTTTTCAACATGATCATTAGAGGTTGATGACACCGGGTTGTTCAAACGAGGAGACCAGTCCTTTAAGATCCAAGGGATGCAAGGACAATATCTATGAAAGTGGTCTCCTTTGCAAATGACACATGGCGATTTAGGCCTGGTCGGTGCAGTGTGTGGATTTTCGTTAGACGACACTCATTTGCCCCCATTCGCTTTCGGCTCCTTCTTCTTCTTCTATTTCTTCTTCTTTTCCTTCTTCTCCTTAGGAACTTGACTTTTGGCTTTACCAGCCCCATCAAGTGAAAAGGAAGGAGGAGAGGAAGAATTAGAGGAAGTAGAAGGTTGGTGGGTAACTCTGGACTCGTCTAATTACTGATTCGATTGTTTAGGAATAGTGGTGTTCAGAACGACAGAGGTTGAGAAGAGCCATACAGGCAAACCAATTGTCAGTCCTGGAAGCGACAATGTGGCCATATGGGGTGCACCAACATCTCCCCAAGAGGAGAAGGGACTAGGATTTCCTCCAAGGGGAATTCCTTGGTTGGTGGACTCCATTTTCTCAACCCAAGATCAACGTAGGAAAGGGGTAATGAATATTCCGTTTAAAATAAATTTTTGGACGCTTCGACACAACTTGTTTTTTTCAGTTTTTAAGAGTCGAGAAAAAACAAACGATGACTCTAGTCGCCTTCGATTTTTAATGAGCCTGAAGTGACAAGTGCTCAGATGGAACCCTTCTGTTAAGGAGTCTGAAAAGGAACGAAAGGGACTGCTCTGGAGGTCTAGGTAGAGGGAGTACCAAACCAATCACAAAACTGCAGAATACATTTTATGGTATGACAATCAATCTTCCCGAATGTTGTGTTCAGTGCATTGTGATCGATAGGGTGGCAGACACAGCTTCCTGAGGATAAAGGATTTAAGCCTATAGGGGTCTCCCAAAATATACTCAACGGTACATGGGAGCACAAGTCCATACTGGCGCTTATCGTCTCAAAGTGGAGGAATCACCCAACCATCAGTGAGGACAACAGTTACCAGGCTTTACAATGCCAGAATACGTCTCTAGCCTAGACCTCTAAATGTTGTGCGTTAAGTTCCAAAGCGTTGTTAGATTCATTGAATTTATTTTTAAGTTGATCTTGTTTATGAAGTTTGCCTTTCGGGTTCACCACGAGATGTAGATGTAATTCCTAAAATGCAATCTAAAGATGATAAACAAACTTTTATCTCTTTTGTGCAATGAAAATCCTAGCTACTAGGGGAAAAGAAAGATAGAATCTTTTCACAGAGAGAAAAGAGCACACTGTAAATGCACTTTCCTAAATCAAGCCAAATAGACTGTCTATATGCAAATGCACATGCATGTATTTGTTTTCGACTTTCTTAGTATTGATGCTAAAAAGAAAGTTGATGTACAAATCTGAATTTCTTTTCAAGCGACAAATATAAACAAGCTCTTTTTCGAAATAAAAAACAGAGATGATTACGACACCTTACAATTTTGAAATGAACACTTGTTCTTGACACTAGAAAATCACAAATTCAGACCAAAGGCAATAGTAATAGGATAATTGACCATCAACAACAATCAAACTTTCTCGTATGATCGAAATCAACACTTGCGACAGATTCAAATCAAAGGACGGCAATACAACTATTCTACTTTTTCAATGGAAAACTGTAAACGACTCAACAAACACACAAAAACATCTACAGTTCTTTTGTACAAAGGAGGTGGAATAACAGCAAGGAAAAGAGGTTTCAAACAGACATATATTGATCACAGCCAGCAAAATTCAGGGATAGAACTGGAAAGAATGAAGCACAAGAACCACAGCTGCACAGAGCTAGTATGATCAGCGCACCTGTAGCACAGAGAATTTGAAATGCAGTGCAGGTTTCCCCTTCGGGAAGTGCGCTGAAATTTAGGATCTCTGAACAGTACCTACGCTGGGCCAGAAACGAGACTCTGTCCAGGTTCTGGGTCACAGTTTGTAGTTCAGTCCTTGGTTTTTGGCCGAGTAAAAAGAAATCAGTAATGCAACAATCAGGGGTAGATCTAATGAGGATCTAAGAGCTATCACAAGGGCAATCAGATAGTTTGTGAATCAGCTGTTTAAATCATAAACAGATCCAGTGAATGGATTGAAGCAGCGGTTATCTACTTTGCATTTGTTATGGCAAATGCAGTTCGAAAGCTACTTATAAGTTTTTTGAAACAAACAACAAAGAATGATACACAAACAAACTAATTAGACATTCCCCAGTGGAGTCGCCATTTTGTTACAGGGAAAAGTGTCTATTTAGAACTGCTCTATCCCACTAAGGTGTGACAGCTGCCTTAGAAACAAACAGAGAAAAACTACTTTTGTATTTCCTTTATGAATTATAGATAGAGAGGAATAGAAAGAACCAACCTGTGTCTTGCGCTAATCCTTTGATCCAATCCCTCTCTTCTTTGATAGTCTCCAGCTACCTGCTCCCTTGCATGCCCAGCTTCACAAAGTACCTATAAGATCACAGAAGAAGAGCACTATACAAAGACATGGATCTATATTCATAAACAACTTAGGATCAGATTTAAGTTAACCATACAAATGTAACAAGCATCAATGATACAAAAGCATGGAGGAGAACTCAAATAGTTTTTATTGATAAACAAGAAAAGATCCAGGAGGAGTTACAACCAGTGGTTCCGACCCAGCATCAACCTCCCAGCAAATAAGCCCCTCTTCACCTCAAACAAAGCATAAATCACCCAACAATCTGATGTTTGTCTCTAGAAACCAACAACAATTCCTTACAATATGCAAAATTCCAGCCTCTGGATCTCTGGGATGAGGGATCCATATATAGATATCTATAAGGAGCATGAGTCAGCTTGTGATTTGATTAGTGTCTTCTCTCTCTCTCAGTTCTTGCTTCCACTTGGAGACTGAGGGCCTCTTACTCATCCTTGGTCGAATTCAGTGAGGCAAGTGTCACAGGAGAAGATTCTGGAAGCTTCCTTTGCCTCTCCACCTTGCAGAATGACACTGCCATTTGTCATTTCTTGCCCATCGCACCCTACAGAAGGGAGTTTTGAAATGCAACGCACCCTCACAGTGTATTTAGGTGCAATGCAACGCACTTAGCCAGTGGAGCAGCTGAAATGATCCTGTTTTGACCAATTCTGAGCAGTTTCTGGTGGAGAACATCTGGGAGAAGCTGTAATCTGTTGACCTTGTTCCTTTAGGGGTTAGAACAACACTTTTAGGGACTTAGAAGCCCTTGGTTTATGGACATTTCATGCTTGGAGTTGTAGGGCACAAAAATTTCTATAACAACCTTGAGGATGAAAAATTATCATCAGGTGCACCACTTACCACAATCAGTGAGTTACATGGTTCAACTCTTCTTTACTCCCAACAACAGTGTGAACACTAGAGACATCATGAAGCATTGGTTAAAAGAGCGATTGAATTTCAGGTCCACACCCAACTAGGTCTACAATACTAAGTCACTCAGGAAGGCCTACCAACTATAGATCATCTTTGAATGTTGCTTATATGGTTAAGAGTGCATGGAGACCTTTCCGCAGAGTTGGGTGAATGTGTTGGATCAGTTGGAAAATGGAGGAAGACCATTCAACTGGTCAGACATGTTGGCTTTTCAGATGAAATTGCATATGTCCAATGTTCAAAGTCTGCCTAAGAATGCAGAAGTGAGATTCTATATGTATGCTTACCCTCTTGATGCAATCTGTGCCCAAGAATAGCTCTTGGCATGGGTTGGACATAGACACCATCAAACAATGATGTGAACATCTATTTCAATTTTCTCTCAGAGTGAAGCTACTAAGGAGTCATGGCAAGGCTAGATCACCACTTTATCACTCAAGTGTACAAGATGATAATTAAAAATGATCCACCTTGCATGTCCCAAGAAGCAATGAAGCCATTTCTTAACATTGCACATTGATATGCCTCACCTGGTGGAACCTTCCTAAGGATGTTTTATGGAGAGAAGCCTCTGCATGTGCTACCAATGTTTTCCATAGATAAATTGGTTATGCAAGAGGTTTCATATAATGTATCCATAGGGTTATCAACAAGACCGCACAGGAGGAAGAAGGTACCATGGCCTACTCTTCCTCTGCAGATTGGATTGTACAAGATCTTAAACTTGAAGGATGTGGATGTTGAGGCTAATTAAAGCTACAAGTTCATAAAAGATCCTCTTGTTGAGAAAGTACCTTTGGATATAGAGGCGAAGAGGCGACAGTGCAAAAGGAGAGTAGAACAGAGGAAGAGAGATAAGAAGAGGTTGGAAGATGCAGAGAGGAGGTTGCACAAAATAGAAAATAATTTGAAAGAAGACCAGGATCTAAGGAGGAGAGAAAGGGAAGAGAACTAGAAATAGGAATAGGAGGAAAGGAATGGCACAATGATAGAGTGAATTGTGCCTATACAAGTTGAGGAATCAGAGCAGCCAGTTAATGAAGAAGAGGGTGAGAAAGTGCAGGTTGGGGAACTTGCTAAGCAGATTGAGAATATGATTGAAGCAATGGATATGGAGTTGGAACATGATCCATGGGAAAAAGACACTGACCTCATGTCGAGAGCATCCGAGGTTACTCGATAGTCTTCGCCACCTCCAAAATCAGAACCAGTCCTAAGGAAGCAACGAGAATTTGTCCTCCTTGATGATTATCTGGAGATGGATGTGTACAATTTGTCATTTGATGAGTCACGACAAAGAATTGTATAGGCACAAAGAAAGCAGATCCCAGATGATTACACATAACTTGCACACATAGAGGGAAGGGTGAATTTTGTAGTTGTTAGAAAATACCCAACTACTGGTGGGCTCCAGTATTGTAGCAATAATGCTACAACTCCTGGAACTCCCTTCTTTAATTTTATCAACCCGGTAGTTCGTAACAAACTTGGAAGCGACGGTGTTGTATGCACAAGTACTAGCTCTTGCCGCAGCTGTCACTTGGTCAGCTCGCACAAGTCCACTAGGAGCTTAAGCCAACTTCTATGAGCTCTTAGAAGAAGCTTTTTAATTGATGGATGAAATCTAACTCGAAGGAAGCTAATCTAATTGCAAAAAGAAATTGAAAGCCAAAAAGAAACGCAAACCTTAGCAAACCCTAATTCTACCAGCTAGTCCTATTGACGCAAAGGAGAGCATGCAAACTACTGAAAGAGATGCCATTACTTCTATGAAGGTAAAATACATGTGTCTAGACTACCTCTATCTGAAGAGAACATCTTTTTGTATTTTTGTTTAAGTTGTTGGAATTATCATGCATGTGCTTCTAACTATTTTTTACTATGCAGAGGTGGATCAAGGAGGAGAAATGCTTGGGAAAGGTTGGGAAGGTTCAGAGAGGGTCTAAGGGGTCCCTAACACCCTTCCAAAGAGTCTCGCAAAGTTTGGCTGCCAAGAAACCGTGTTTATGAGCTTCTACAGGAAGTCTGCAGGGGTTCTACAAGATGTTCAGGATTTCTACAGGATGTTCTGTAATTCTTCTACAGGATGTTTCAAAATGGGATTTTGGAGCATGGATGGAGGGAAAATGATGGAGGAATGAGTATGGAGGTGAATTAGGGGTGTAGGGGAGTTCAAGACTTGGAGGATGGAGTTGAGGAGAAGGTGTAGATGGTTGGAATCGTTCCAAGAAGGGATGAAACGATGTTGCACAAGAAGATGAGAATCATGGAAAAGTAAGCGAATGAGGCAAATGTAAGGTAAGGGTTCTGAGTGAAGAGTGAAGGAGGTAGGTTGGTGGAGTATGGGAAGGTAGAGAAGTGGTATAGGTGCTCTGCAATTTGTGTTTCCAACTAAACCAACAAAGACATGCAAGAAAACAATGATCTAGTTATGCTACCCTAATATGATCTGCCTAACAGTAACGAGAATGGACAACAACTTTATTTGCAAGGAAACCATGTATATTAACTATGAAATGAAGCATTCAAAGATCTGAACATGTAACCAACCTCTGCAAATGAAAACAACACACTAAGGATTGCATGGTAAAGCAAACTAGTGTTTTCGTTTGGGACAGCAAGGTTACTTCAACTCCAGCCCCTGATCCAATAAGGAAGAGGTGAAACCAAAAGTGTTTGCTGACCCTTTTTTGGAGCCTTTTTCCTATTATTATCCTACCAATATATTATAAACATGAAAAGCTACTCTAACCATCAAAAGCAATCTAAATAACAAAGCAAGATTCGAATCTAAATAACAGATTTTATTCTAAGAATGCAGCAAAAACACAGAAAGATAAACAAAGGAGGTACTGGGCACTTGAGATGGGCCCAACCCCAAGAGCTACAGCCTCCTAAGAGAGATTTAGAGCTGGTGCAAATCTGGATTCATCTTTATTGATCAAGAAATGAAGAGTTACATCAAAACTGTCCACAAGGAGAACTTGAAAATGAGCTGATAGCAAAACTAATCTATTGCCTAAAAATCGAACTACAAAATGACTACAACAAGACTATGAAATGACTAACTACCAGCTAACCCAAATGAGGCCCTAAGCCTTCTTATTTATACAAATTGAGGACCCCAACAGTCCTCCTAAAATTTAGGGACTAGGCTGCCCAAAACTTGTAGTCAACAGCAGTCCTACTTGACTTGCTTGGTTGCCCTTGTGCTAATTGATTTGGTGGCCTTTGAACTTCGAGCTGATGGTGGAGAATTCGAGGTAAGGGCCCATAAATGAAGGGGACACCTTCCTACAAATCCTCTCCCTTGTTCTCCCATGAATTTGGCTGCCATGTGCTCATGAAGACCTTCAATTTTGTCTCCAAGTTGACCAAAAAGGCTACACAAAGCACACATTAAACTTGTTGGCATGATGACTAACCAAATTCACTCTATTAGCAGAAATATAATCAAAAACATGCAATAAAATAATGAGAATGCTGGATTAAGTCAAATTAGGAGGTTGAATGAGCCCAAATAATTATCCATTTTTGGGGCTCATCATCACCCCCTATTGAAAGTGTTTCTCATCCTCTGAGCAACCAATCTCTCTCCTCATCTTTGATGGCCCTGGTGGCCTCCTTGTCATGCCAAGCTTCTGAGGTGATGTCCTCTTCTCTGTCATAAAACCATGCTTCTTTGCTTCTTCCCACTACTTGCTCCTTTTCCTGAAGAATTCTCAGCTTTGGTATGATTGTGCAAGTATATTCAATCTGATGGCAGCAATGGTGGCGAAAGGAGATGAAACCAGTGGAGGATGGAAGAAAAGAGTGGTTGCATGTCTTCTCAACAGTCTTCAAGCTTCAAATCCCTCTCCATAATTGATTCTAGCCTACCCAAAGGCTTCTACAGGATGTTTCTGGTAAAAATACAGAGCTTCCTGTAGAAAGTCCTGTAGCTGAGTTCTGGCTTCCTGTAGAAACAGACAGCACCACTGTATCCTGCTTGGCTGTGGGTGATTTTCCTTTCAGCTTGGCTGTGGCTACCTTAGACATGCCCTCACTGACGTGGACTTTTTCAGTCCTTTCCATTCTACTCTGTAGTCTTTTCTCCCTGGGTGTTAGTGTGGTTTTGTCCCCCTCTGTTTTGGCAGCTTTGTTTAATGCCAATGCTCCAATCACTGATGTTGTTGGATACATCTGTAGGGTTGTGCTTTTCTGGGCTTGTCACCAACTTGTCATCATTTGCCTTGCCCCATAGTACAATATACAGTTCTGCTATTACTAGAATTGCTCCCCAGCAGACTTCCTAGATAATATTTCACATGAAGGATTAGCTGTTCCAACACTGCAACAATTATGGTTGAAGTTGGATTGAACATTGCAGCAAAGACAGGTCCCTTCAGACGGATACAGTAAGTCTGTATAAAGAAGGCAAATGCAAATCATAATACTCCCTGCATATTATGGGCCAATATGATCAATGACGATGTTAAGAATTTCTACACATTATTAAAACGAAGATGCGGTGCTCGCAGAGTATATGATGCTAAGAAGCTGAATGTCCCACTTTAGCCTCCAAGCAGAGGCCTTTGGCTTAAAAATTAAAGCCACCACAGTGCACTGTAGAGTTCCTTGCAGCATCGTGAGAGCTGTTAACGAAATTTCTGCTGGATATTTCTTAACAACTAGAGCCTGAAAGGTAAGCCATCCAGACCAAAATAAACAGCCGGCAAACAGCATCAGTGCTCCAAGCAGCCATGTGTTATGAAGAACCCTATTGAGCCTAATGAGAACAGGGCCCTTGTAGAAGGTCATAATCATTGCACCACCCACACATATAATGGTTCCTACAACTTTGGCTTGGCCATATTTACTCCTGATATCAACTTTCTCCAGTCTAAAAGTTGTGGCCATCCCAAACGTGACAACAGGAACCAGGTTTGACGTTGTAGAAGCAAATGTAGCGGAGGTGTAATCTAGGCCAGCAAAGTAGAAATTCTGAAATAGAGTGGTCTTACCCAGCCAGTGCAAGCACAAAGATCTGCCAGAAGATGGCACAGGTCTTTGCAGGGCGTTGGTTTCTTTCAAGAGAAAAACAAAAGGAGAAATAACTACTGTAGCAACAGCCAGGGTGTAAGCTACGAAAAAAAAATGACTCATTCCTTCATCTAGAGTAACTCTGGTAATGATATTCATGCCGGCCAAGCAGACTTGAACTGCAATCTCAGCTAAGAATGTTGCAAATGAAAATTAATCAGCGAATGGTGAGAGCATTTCAAGGATGAGTTCGATTGGCTGTTTATGGAGGCTTCCAATGATGGAGGGTGAGCTGGCTAAGTGCACGTTGGCCCCATGCAAACCATTGGTCCCCACTGTATTGTAATTATGAACTGTAGTTCTCTACCTTTATTCACTTCCATCAATTACGTTGGATTTTAAGCAACCACCACTACCTGTTTTCAATTTTATTCTTGAGATGGCTGAGCACACGTGTTGATTTCCCCCACCGAGCGCTGTTCGAACTGGACGAGGGTGGCCAGTTAGCTGGCCACCGATTTTTTAATCCCAACCATCTCATTGCTCATGCTGTTTACGAATTACATTCATGCAAATAGAGGAACGAGTTTAGTCACGTACCTGCAAGTCCTGTGTGGTTGCTGTGAAGTGCCAAGATCCTTCATTTGTTGCATGCATTTGTTTTTGTGATTGCATGTGGCTTGACTGCTGATTTTTTGGTTGTTTTTTCTTGTGCAGGTGTCCTCTTGCCAGATCTAAGCTCCAAGCATTTGTTTCCACGTTCAAATCTGCACGTTCAAGCTGCTGCTGCTGAATTTTCACCGGGCCAGAACTTATTTTCGCCATTGCTCCCAAACGGTAAACCGGATCGATCTGAAACTTGTTGAGCACGTTCCTATCATCATGATGCACCTCCCATAGCAAAATCGTGATCAATGGATGCACGGATTTCGAGAAAAATGGAAAATGGCAGAAGATTTCAGAGATCGATTTCTCGGAAATCGTGCATCGAAATCAGCTGAAACTACTTGGGTAGGTTACCATCACTCATATGCATATCCCCATGAAACAGGTTATGAAACGGATGCACGGATATGGAGAAAATGCAAAAATGGCTGATGGTGATAGAGGCTGATTTCTTGGAAACCGTGCACCGGAATTGGCTGAAACTGATCAAGCATGTTGCTATCACCCCTGTAGAATTCCCCGTAAAATGGTTTTTCAAATGGATGCATGGTTTTCAAGTTAAGGCAAAAACAAATTCAGTTCTAGGTATTTTTGCTTCAAGACATTTTGCAATTTTGTTGCATGGTATGAAAAACTGAGCTTGGGTTGTGATGCAGGCATGGAGATGATGGAGGAGGAGTTTGAAAAGTGCTGGAGGACTTCTAAATCCTTGAGGAAGCTACCATGTTCACCAAACCACCTTTTTGAAATCCATTTCTAGCTTCCTACAATTTCTACAGGAACTTCCTGTAGAAGCACAATGAAGAAGCACAACGAGGTGGAAAAGATGATGGAAAAGGGTGAGGAATGGGAACATGGATGCTTGCAGGCATAACCAATGGATTCCAAGCTTTAGATCCCCTTCCAAAATCGAATCTGGCTCGCTTGAAGGTTCTACAGGATGTTTCCTGTAGAAATATAGAACCTCCTCTAGAAGGCACAAAAACTCCTTTGTCTTTGTTTTGAGTGATCCTTCTGACCTGCAATGTCATTTCTACAACCTGAAATTATTCAATGGGAATTAGATTTGTTTTTCTTTTTCTTTTTCTCTTTTTTTTTTTTTGAAAAACAACTAGGGCACCTCATGGAGGTTTTCACCCTAATTGCCTGCCCTGGGCGCCTCCAAGGGAGGTTTTCACCCAGACATCTTATTCTCTTTTCTCTTTTTTCCCAACCCATTGACTGCCTCATGGAGGTTTTCAATCAATGAGCCAATCTAAGGCGCCTCCGAGGAGGTTTTCACCTTAGATTTCTATTTTTCTCTTTTTTCATTTTTTTTCTTTTTCCTTTTTCTTTTTTCTTTTTTTTTTCTCTTTTTTCTACCCTACCCTACTTGGAAAACAAAATCGTTCTCAAGTATAAGAATACTTCCAATGGAGCCATGTGCACATCGAGATTAGAGACAAGATGATGTGAAGGCTCGAAATGCATGCTTTGACAGCTATCCGGATCTCAGAGACCCAATGATTTGACTGTGAAGGGACCAAACATAGCTGAGGAAGAGAGTACTGTTGCAACTTGGTGACTGTCTGGAAGCATGTCTCAATATAGCTCTGATATCCTTGGTTCTTTTGTTGATCTGGGTCATGTTTCATGTCACTTTCTACTATGACTTCCTCATCTTCCTCTTTTTGTTGATCTTTCTCTTGAATACATGGAAGATTTGATGGTAACCATGAAGGATCTTTCTTTATTTTTGCTTCTGATGTCTTCTCTTCATCAAGTAAAGCCCATGGTTCTTTGATTTGCTCTTCTGAATCTTCTTTTGCCTGATGTGGTCCTTCAATGCTTTCAATATAGTCTCTTTTTTGCAATACTCTTCCTGAGCTATGGTGAAGATCATTGAGCTCAAGAGGAGTTGTTCGGACATGTTGTGCCTCAGCTTTGCAATTAGGTTGAGCGATTCCATGGTATGGTTTTGGAAATGGTGGTACGGGTAGTTGAGTGGAGGTTTGTATTCGAGATGGATGCGGATGGGGTTGTGGTTGGGTAGACATTTGGGGTTGCCTTGGTGGAGGAGGAGGCGATGGTTGTGGATGAGCAGGTGGTGGAGGAAAAGAAGCGGGAGGAGTTTTGTATTGCGGCCTCCACCCCTGATGAGGTGCATTCCACTGAGGCTGTGGCTGAGCATAAGAGTGAAATGAATGAGCAGCTGGTTGGGCATAATATGGATCTATGAAGGAACAAGGAGGAGGTGTGAACCAGGAAGGATGAGTAGGGGGACCCCAAGAAGGAATGAAAGTGGCTTGATAGGGGTCATAATAGGTCTTGGGTGTCCCTTGCAGTTCCTGCTGATAAGATCTAGGTTCATGTGGCCTCCTTTGGTTCATATAATAGAGTGATTCAGTGGCTCCTTTGGTTCTCTCATATGCAGCTTTAATTTCGGGCAAGGAAGGGCACTGATTCGTAGGATGGTATTCTTCACAGATGAAACACACTTCTAGGGAGTGCATTGGACATTCGTTCCTAGGATGCTTTCTAGTGCACCTGGGACAAAAGATGACCAATGCCCTCCTGGCTTCCTCTTGCTTCTTTTGGATCCACAGGGTATCCAATTGCATGGCAAGAAACTGCCTCATATCACTCTTGAAATCTTCTATTTGATCTTCAAATTCGTCTTTGGACAAGGGACTGCTCCCAACATTTCTGCTTGTAGCCATTTGCTCCAGAGGAATGGTTTCTTCTTCTTCTTCCCTTGAGGTTCTTCAAATATGTCTTGTTTTCCACCTAAGGGTTCTTTAATCACAGCCATCGAAGAAGAGAGAATGTTGGCTGTGTGAAGCAGTGGGGGTGTTGTGCAATCATTTTTCTAACTTATCTCTACTCCTACAAGGCATGAAATGAAATCTTTTTGGTTGATTTTTGCTTTTTTCTACTTCTACCTGCAAAACTAAAATAGATTGAACTGCAACTAACTATCTTGCTAAAATGAAAATGCGGAATTGAAATGAAAGCAAGAAAGGACTAATCTATTTTGCTCAAATGAAATTACAAGAATGAAATGCTAGTCCACGCTTGCGGAATTGAAATGCTAATATACGCTTGCATAAATGAAATTGCGGAATTGAAATGCTAATCTATGAAAGCGGGAAATGCTAATCTACTTTTGCAGAAGCAAAATTGCATAATGGAAATGAAATAAACTACTTGGCAGAAGGCAAGAGTAGGAAAATAGAAGAAAAGCAACAATTACTAATACTCTGACGCTTCCCCAGCAACGGTGCCAAAAAGATGGTGGGCTCCAGTATTGTAGCAATAATGCTACAACTCCTGGAACTCCCTTCTTTAATTTTATCAACCCGGTAGTTCGTAACAAACTTGGAAGCGATGGTGCTGTAAGCACAAATACTAGCTCTTGCCGCAGTTGTCACTTGGTCAGCTGGCACAAGTCCACTAGGAGCTTAATCCAACTTCTATGAGCTCTTAGAAGAAGCTTTTTAATTGATCGATGAAAGTTAACTCGAAGGAAGCTAATCTAATTGCAAAAAGAAACTGAAAGCCAAAAAGAAACGCAAACCCTAGCAAACCCTAATTCTACCAGCTAGTCCTACTGACGCAAAGGAGAGCATGCAAACTACTGAAAGAGATGCCATTACTTCTATGAAGGTAAAATACATGTGTCTAGACTACCTCTATCTGAAGAGAACATCTTTTTGTATTTTTGTTTAAGTTGTTGGAATTATCATGCATGTGCTTCTAACTATTTTTTACTGTGTAGAGGTGGATCAACGAGGAGAAATGCTTGGGAAAGGTTGGGAAGGTTCAGAGAGGGTCTAAGGGGTCCCTAACACCCTTCCAAAGAGTCTCACAAAGTTTGGCTGCCAAGAAACCGTGTTTATGAGCTTCTACAGGAAGTCTGCAGGGGTTCTACAGGATGTTCAGGATTTCTACAGGATGTTCTGTAATTCTTCTACAGGATGTTTCGAAATGGGATTTTGGAGCATGGATGGAGGGAAAATGATGGAGGAATGAGTATGGAGGTGAATTAGGGGTGTAGGGGAGTTCAAGACTTGGAGGATGGAATTGAGGAGAAGGTGTAGATGGTTGGAATCGTTCCAAGAAGGGATGAAACGATGTTGCACAAGAAGACGAGAATCATGGAAAAGTAAGCGAATGAGGCAAATGTAAGGTAAGGGTTCTGAGTGAAGGGTGAAGCAGGTAGGTTGGATGGAGTATGGGAAGGTAGAGAAGTGGTATAGGTGCTCTGCAATTTGTGTTTCCAACTGAACCAACAAAGACATGCAAGAAAACAATGATCTAGTTATGCTACCCTAATATGATCTGCCTAACAGTAAGGAGAATGGACAACAACTTTATTTGCAAGGAAACCATGTATATTAACTATGAAATGAAGCATTCAAAGATCTGAACATGTAACCAACCTCTGCAAATGAAAACAACACACTAAGGATTGCATGGTAAAGCAAACTAGTGTTTTCGTTTGGGACAACAAAGTTACTTCAACTCCAGCCCCTGATCCAATAAGGAAGAGGTGAAACCAAAAGTGTTTGCTGACCCTTTTTTGGAGCCTTTTTCCTGTTATTATCCTACCAATATATTCTAAACATGAAAAGCTACTCTAACCATCAAAAGCAATCTAAATAACAAAGCAAGATTCAAATCTAAATAGCAGATTTTATTCTAAGAATGCAGCAAAAACACATAAAGATAAACAAAGGAGGTACTGGGCACTTGAGATGGGCCCAACCCCAAGAGCTACAGCCTCCTAAGAGAGATTTAGAGCTGGTGCAAAGCTGGATTCATCTTTATTGATCAAGAAATGAAGAGTTACATCAAAACTGTCCACAAGGAGAACTTGAAAATGAGCTGACAGCAAAACTAACCTATTGCCTAAAAATCGAACTAAAAAATGACTAGAACAAGAGTATGAAATGACTAACTACTAGCTAACCCAAATGAGGCCCTAAGCCTTCTTATTTATACAAATTGAGGACCCCAACAGTCCTCCTAAAATTTAGGGACTCGGCTGCCCAAAACTTGTAGTCAACAACAGTCCTACTTGACTTGCTTGGCTGCCCTTGTGCTAATTGATTTGGTGCCCTTTGAACTCCGAGCTGATGGTGGAGAATTCGAGGTAAGGGCCCATAAATGAAGGGGACACCTTCCTACAAATCCTTTCCCTTGTTCTCCCACGAATTTGGCTGCCAAGTGCTCATTAAGACCTTCAATTTTGTCTCCAAGTTGACCAAAAAGGCTACACAAAGCACACATTAGACTTGTTGGCATGATGACTAACCAAATTCAATCTATTAGCATAAATATAATCAAAAACATGCAATAAACTAATGATAATGGTGGATTAAGTCAAATTAGGAGGTTGAATGAGCCCAAATAATTATCCATTTTTGGGGCTCATCAACTACTATGGCCAATGCCTCTAAGGCTTATACAGAAGGCACGCGTTTAACAGTCAAGTTCTTAATAGAAGAAAATTATTGGATGGTAAAAGACTTGAAAGAGGCAAGGTAGAGAACAAAACAGTCTCTAGGGTTCACTATGGTAGAGATGAGAAAATCAATGCTTGCTGAAATATGGACTCTTGAGACCACCATGCAGAAACTCTATGTTAGATTTGTCACCATGCACAAGGTGGTTGTCCATCTATCTGGTTCTCAGTAGTAATGAGCAAAGATAGCCTAAAATCTCAAAGACATCCACACTGCTATCACACATGTACAGGAATGGATAATGAGCTACAAGGGAGGCTCTCTTTACTTGCAGAAGATAAAGAAGCCACATAAAGATCTAGATAAAGCACATATTCAGATGTTGATCTAGAATTATGACCACTCCCTCCTCTCATCACCAACATTGAGGATTCCTATGCATGGTTGTTGAAGATTTTGGATGTCATAGTGAGGACACACAAGATATGTTCAATTGGAACCCTCATTCAAGCCCTGATGAATAACCAAGTCCTGTTGTAGGCTGACAAGTACATAGAGTAGTTGATGTGAGAGGCCTCCAATGATGACTGCCAGCTGAGCGCAAAAAGCATGCAAAAGTACATTAGTGGTCCAGCCACACTCAGAACAATGATGCACATCCTTCAAGATGGGTTGGAAAAAGGTTCCATAACAATATACCCGGAAGCAGTTGAGGCAAGAGTCCATTTTGAGAAAGACATCACCAAATAGTATGGGGACACAATAGTGTAGTAGAAAGATTCATATCAGTTCGTAACCTAAGACCATCAAGAGGATGTTCCCGAGTTGGAATTTCACCAAGACATCGAGTGGTGATGTTTGTCTTATTAGGCTGACTCAATCCTATTTTGTCCCACATGGGTATATGTGAAAATTGTATTATTACTTGTAAATATATTATATGTGGAATTCCAAGCATCATTAGTGGAATGTGAACAGTCACTATGTAATGTAAAGGGTTATTTGTAAAGGAGTTGAAGATTCATGAGGGTAGTCAAAGAGTCAGAGGGGAATGTCAAGGTTCACCCCACCCTTTGTTATATATAGAAACTCATAACTCATATAGGGTCTTTTTTGGACCCAAGATTTGGCTAGGCATTGCTTAGACAAGGCTTGAAGAGTATTGTGATGAGCATTGGCTTCTCCACAGCGTAGAGCGAGTATCTCTTTCGAGGAGCAGGCGATGTTGACAATAATGTTCCACTATTGGGGCTAGCGGTTGCCAATGGTGTATGTATGGATGGAACATTAAATTCATATATATAACTAAGCCAACATGTTTTCATCCATATGTCTTTATTGTAGTTTGACTATTCTGGTTACTTTAGCAATGTATGTTAGCTCACTTACACATTTATGTATGAGATATTTTGCATACGATTGTATAAATCTTGTTCAAGACATGTTGTGGTATTAACTATCACTTTGGATTGTGGACTATTATGCTTCCAGCCCGTGATGTCATTCATCTTGTTTTTTCCTTTCAGGTTGCATACTATTACATGCTTCTAAGGGACACACTTTCTTTTCACCTCTATGTGTTAGAACCCCCATGCATGTCACTTCATTCACTTCAAGGTCACACGATTTCTTCTTACAAAGTTATCATACTTAGCATTGCATGCTAAAACATTAAAGGAACTATTGTAATACCCACTATTGGGACTCCTACTCAAATGGTTTGAGGTCTAGTTGGGACTTCGTACCGAGGAGATCCCCTAACATGTTAGCAGGTCTAGCACCACCAACAAAAGATAAATACATAAATTGGACCATGTTACAGTAGTGAAGGGACCAAGATATGCCAAAGTTCACAAATATTTTTCATACCCTTTGCACACAGTTGTGTATCAAGGATTCTGAGCGAAATTTTGTACTAGAGTTCCGTGGTTGTCTACACAAGTACATGTAGGATGAGCTGGAATTGCTAGAAATCTCCTCACCTATCGTTTCCTATTGATACACTTTGAAGATGGAGTAGAAATTTAAATAGAAGAAGAGAGACTTTGCATATCTGAATCTGAAGCAACGGAAAGGCACCCCCAAGCTACTGAAAAAGGGACAAAGCCAAGGCAAGTTGACCCAACACAACCCGCCAAAGACAGAAGAAAATAAGAACACCACAAAGACAAGGAAGGACATGAGGAAATGGTGTAGGTTACATAAGAGCCCCACTAACAACATAAGTGAGTGTCGGGCCAAGAAATCATTGGTGGTCGAGATGAAGGTTTATGAATCAGATGCGCATTTTGACTCTGAGTCAAAACCCAACAAGGCGAATAAAAAAGGGATGAAGATTATTGATGCAGAGTCGAGTGCCACCATCGCCACCACCAAGATCTAGAAGAACTAGCCTGAAGATCATGAGGATGGGGTGCACTTCTTCCATTCCCAAATGTGGGTCAAGGATTCTTCGTTGGAGTTCATTATCGACAGTGGGAGTGAAAAGAACCTCATTTCAGCAAATTTCATGAAGCGGCTAGGCCTATCGAACATGACACACCTTCAGTAGTACACCATCAAGTGGCTTCACCAAGGGCGAGATCTCTGTGTTAGCCAGTAGTGGCACCTTTCCTACATCATCAAGGCCTTCGTTAATGAGGTATAGTGATGTTTCTCCTCTTGAATGTTCTGATGTATTATTAGGACAACCATACTTGTGGAAGCGACATGTTGTGTATAAGTCTAGGTCCCTCAATGTTATTATTACTTCAATAAATAAGTTGTGCAAGATACAATACGTAGTGATGCCTACCACTGTATCTTTGATCATTGTGAAGCAATATAGTAAGATCATTTTCGAAACTCAACAACATTTTTTCCTTAATATTTTCCCCTTGCAAAAGAAGAAGACTGTGGCCACAACCTCCAAATAGGGCTCCTCTACACGGAAACAATAGATGGACAAGGTCATGGAGGAGTACAAGGACTTCTTCACCTCATGCACAATGGTACATCTACACTATTAGGTTGAGCAGTCCATTGATTTGACCCTAGGTGCGCTACTACCGAATGGGCCAATCTATTGATGGTCTATACTGGAAAACGTTGAGATCAAGAGAAATATGTGAGAGTTGATGTAGAAAGGGAACATCAGGACAAGTTGATGGCCTTGTGGGAGCCAAATTGTGTTGGTACAGAGGAAGGATGGGAGCTAGAGACTCTGTGTTGACTATCGGGTGCTAATCAAGATCACTATCTGAAATAGGTATCAAATTCCACAGAATGATGACCTTATGGACCAACTCAATGGGTTTAAATATTTCAACAAGATTGACTTGATGTTAGGGTATCATGAGGTACCAATCGAACCCTATGATGTCTTGAGGACTTCCTCCAAATCCAAGGAGGGCCTTATCGAATGGCTTTTCATTCCCTTCCAGTTGATGAATGTCCCTGCAACCTTCATGAGGCTAATGGAAAACATCTTGGAACCCTTCACCAACTAGTTCATGGTGGTGTATTTGGATGATATCCTAATCTTTGCCCAAAGATGGGAAGAACACCTCTGCCATATTTGATAGGTCCTTCAAACTCTATCACAACACATGTTGTGTTCCAATTTGGACAAATGGACTTTTAGTATGACCCAAGTTTAATATCAGGGGTACATCATTAATGAGTGGGGTGTGCATGTGGACCCATCAAAGATAAAATTCATTTAGGATTGGCCAGCCCCAACCAATCTAACGAATCTCCACAACTTTCTAGTTGCTAACAATTTTTACCATAGGTTTGTGTTGGGGTTATCTCATATCACTTGGCCTTTGAGTCAAGTCACCAAGGTCTGATCAAAAGAATTTTTTTTTTTATTTTTTTTTATTTTTTTTTTATTTTTTTTTTTATTTTTATTTTTTTTGTTTTTTTTGTTTTTTTTTTAATTTTTTTTTTTGTTTTTTTTATTATTTTATTTATTTATTTCTTCTTCTTCTTCTTCTTCTTCTTTTTTTTTTTTTTTTTTTTTTTTTTTTTTTCTGAATCCAAAGAGAAGGTGTTTTCTGAGTTAAATGATCACCTCCGCTCTTCCATTTGAGATTGAGATAGATTCCTTTGACTATGCTATTGGTACATTTATTACTTAGCAAGGGTGTCCAATGGCATATCATAGTGAGACACATTTAGACGTAGTCTGAAAGTATGCCACCTATGACAAAGAGATGTTTTCCATGGTGAAAACTTGCCAACAATGGAAGCATTACATCATGGGGAGGAAACGGTCATTCACGCATACCACCAACCTGTATAGTTCATACAGACATAAGGGATGTTGCAGAACAATCACCATCAGAAATAGTCCACGCAGCTCCAATAGTTCCATTTGAAAATTAAGTACAAGATGAGTAGCACCAATAATGTTTTGTACTTCCTCATTCAACTGATGGTCATGGTGCTGACCACTATGCTTGACTCTTGTGGTCACAAAACTTCATGCTGGCTGCATTTGTACATGAGGAACCTAGAATTTGGAAACACATACCAGACGCTCCTCGAAGGAAAGCAAGTTCCAAATTTTCACCTCCGGGATACATTGTTATGACACCTAGGACACCTTTGTGTTCCTTCAAGCGAACGTGCCAAGATGGTTGGGGAGGCACACTATAGTCAGGTCGAGGGACATTTCGGAGTAGAGAAAATAGTGACAGTGTTGTAGAAGTATTTTTATTAGCCAAACCTTCGATAGGATTTTGGGAAATACATTAGATCTTGCACTGCCTACGCTATTTCCAAACCAACCATCATGAAGCAAGGCCTATATAATCCTTCCTACTCATAGTCAACCTTGGGAATCCATATCCATGGATTACATGTCAGGAAAGCATGGAAAGGACTGTCTATTCATGGTCCTCAACAGATTCTCTAAGATGGCCATTCTGGCACCCTGCACGAAGAGTAACCCAACAAAAGTCAATACAAAGCTCTTCTTTGAATGATTATGGGTACACTTTGGGATCCCATAGTCCATTATCTCAAATCAGGATAGTAGGTTCCTATGTACATTTTGGTCAATTCTCTGGTCGATGTTTGATATAAAGCTCACTAAGTCCACTAATTTCCACCCCCAAACTGAATGCCAAATAAAGGTCATCAACAAGATGATCGTAAGAATTTTATGCATGTACAAATTGAAGCATCCATGCACATAGGACAAAATCCTCCCTGTGTCAAGTATAGCTACAATAGAGCTCTCCATAGCGCAACTCGCCACAACCCATTTTATATGGGGCTGGTATTTTAGCCTCTATGTCCCATTAATGTGGCCATACCATTTGCAGCTACTCAGGTAGCTTCGGTCCATGTCGAGTCTAAAGATGACATGACTAACTAATTCATTGAGGGTATCCATTGCATCCTCCAGCAGTTCCATGGAATATTGGAAATATCCAATGCTAAGTACAATCAGTGACATGATTAGCATCAGGTGCCACACAAGCTCAAGGTGGGCGAAAATGTTTGGCTACATTTGTAGAAGGAAAGCCTCGCTTGGCCCCACCATAAGCTTCGGCTGCTCTGATATGGGTCATACACCATCACCAAGGTTGTAGCAGACAATGATTCCAAGCTCAACATTCTACCGTTCCTTGTCCTGCACCTAGTGTTCAATGTGGGCTGTCTTCGGCCATACATTCCACCATTTCTCAACACATCTAACATTTTTTGAACAACTCACACCAATAAAGTTAAACCTAGACTTCATGGAACAAGCCACAACTCATGGGATTATGGACACACAGATCAAGAAGACTCGCCAACAAAATATCCAACTATATTGGGTTGTCAAAGTTATCCAACTCTTACACCAAGGCAAGTGGCTATGCAAGGAGCAAGTTTAGCAGAAGTTTCCTCGTCTCATGGAGGAGCTCAGCACAATGGGGACCATTTCTTCCTAAGGGGGGAGGATTGGTCTAGGTGGATATTGGTGGCCACCCACATATTCCACTTCGACCCCCACAATTATTTATTTCAGTTTTTCAGTTTCCTTAATTCTAGCACAATTTACTATTTTTCGGTAGTTTTTTGGGTCCCAAACTTCGATAACCATTTTGAGGCCCGAAACACTGTTTTTTTGGAAAGTGGGCAAACATTAGCCATTGAATCATGTTTGCACCCAAACGTTGTAGTCATTGGATAGAACTTTATAGTGAGTTATTATACACGTCAAACAAATATTGTATGCCAAAGTTACGACCCCCGGAAGTTGATGTACCAATTTACCCAGAGAGGGCCCATAGTTTTGGCACTTCATCTCCTAGGGTTATATTTTTTTATGGTTTTCCATTGTTTCTCAATTATAAATAGGTCTTCAAGCCTCATTGTAACACAGTTCTCCCTCTTAATGAGCATCCACTTTGGTCATCATCATTCAAATCATCAACTTGTCTATCATAATATTGTTAAGTGTCAACATAGCTATTAGACCACAAAATCCAACTATATCAGGTTCTGAAACATATATCCATCATGGTCATAACATGTTAGATACTTCATCATCACATGACATGAAATTTTCATAAAGAGATAGAATCTTATGAATAAAGTAACTAACAACTTTATCATAAATATCATAATTACTACTTCACTTCTTTATTATATTATTCAATCACAAGGATGGGGAATCCAGATTTGTCCAAACCGCTAAGCTTATAAGAATATAATCAAAGTCAACAAGAAGATCATGAATATCAATCTTATTGTTATAGTTCTATCATTGTGGTTACCATGCTTGTTAGAAACATTATCAATCGTATCAAGATACCATATATAACAATCAATTTTATATCCTTCTTTATAATATTAGGAAATACATTATGACTAAAATTAGAGACTCTTTGCCAAACATTGAATATGTGAATATCTTCAAAATATCAATGTTTCTAGGTAGCTTTGCCATGACTTAATAGAATGTAAGATATTTGCCCAATACCAAGTGCACCATCACATCATGAGTACCATGAATCAAATCTACTTTCATGTATATGAGTCATTCAGGAAGGTGATATCCCCATCATAGCTTAGGTTTTACCTTTCCATCCAATATTATATTTGGAACATGACATTGAAAGAATACATCATACATAACTTGTCAACTTATTTTTCATGGGAAATTTATCTCTCTTCTCTTCCTACACTATACATCCTTTCCTGAATCTTAGATGATCCTCAAGAAGGATCCATTCATCGCATCTCATGAAGAGGTTGGAAGTATCCAAGTACCCAAATATACATTTAGGAAGTATTAGTAATAATAAAAACAATAAACTTAAATAGGAATAGAATAAAAAAGAGGTAACATAGATATAAAAGGTGCTTGTCTTTTTACGAGGAGATCAACTCCCTCTTGAACCAACCTTCAAGATCTATTACCAAATCTTATCCATATGATAATGTTGCCTTCAATATTTCAATCAACTTCATTAGCAACGAGGCCTAATAAAGACTATTCCATCTAGGGCTTCATCAAATCTATCACAAGTGCTTTGAACATCTTCACATTGATCATGCTAGGGTTTCTAGATTCCATATCTCAAATCTCTGCCATAAACCACAATTTCTCTCAAACCCCAACCTCATAATGCCTAGCGTTTCCTTCAAACCCTAGTATTCTTTAAGGTCTCCTCCATCTTCACATGCTTGCATGAAAGGCATCTCAATAAGGGTTATATTTTATGACTTTTCTTTACCCCAACTATGAAACCATGCTAATTTTTCTTAGTGCTATATTGTTCTTTCATTTGATATTTGCAATTCTTCATTTACACATTAAATTCACCCCATAACATCATATTATTATACGTATTTACAACATTATTCGACAACATATGGAATTATATAGAAAAAACAAAATCATCATCAATGCAACAAAACATAAATGAACAATGGAATAAAATCATTCACAAATAGAAAGACTAGGATCGATGAGAGACCAAGGAAAAACCGACTATGGGGAAAACTGTTTCAAATTCTTTTTCTTATTAGATTTTCATCGGATGATTCAACAAAAAATAGTATAATGATCCACATATTTAATCATTAACTTATCAAACAAAATCAATTAAAAAGATTCTTGAGATGAACCCAACAACGTTAATACTCAAAAGTGTGATTGAAAAGCCTATGAATAAGTGTTGTTGTGTATAGTCGACTACCGAACATTTCATTCAACTAAAGAAACTTTCGTCAACTAAAAAAACGCACCCTAGGTCTCAACTGCATAGTTGAGATGACTTGCATGTAGTTGCAGCTCAGATTTCTCCGTGACACACTTGCAGCTACTACCAAAAAACTCTAAAATAAAGTTGAAAGCTTCACACCATGTAATTTCACCTTCATGTGAACCCATTCCTCCGTGGACCTGCCTCAAACTTATGTGAGCCAGAAATAAGGCAGAGAATAGAAGAAGGACCCAAGATGATTGTCCAAATGAGGTTGAGGTCACTTGTATTTATAGCCTTCCAAGGGTGTGCAATTTGTTTTACCGCCGACCTCATCAAATATGCACATGTGGGATTTTTATTCAAAAGTGCACATTTCGTTGTCCAAATTGAGTGCCTCAATAGTCAAAGTTGGTTCTCTCAAAAGGAAGAATCTTGTCCCATGGTTGGAGTTTGTCACTGAGCTGCCAAATTAACATTGCTAAAATAGAGTATTGTATTTTTTGTTGAAATACGTGTTTTACATGTTGCAATTTTATTACTGCTCCATCATTCTTGATATTGATCTATAAGTTGGTAGGTGTAGCAAATTATTCAACTATTCCCTCTTTCTTTTAATAATGGTAATGGTTCCTACTTAACAATGTTTAGAAAATAAAACAAGCTGTACAATAAAATTGGAACCTTAAATAGAGGGAAAAAAAATTGCCTAAAAATTAAAAGTTTTCCCAAAATATTGAAAGTGAAACATTCGATAAAGAACCAAAGTGACCCTAAACAATAATGAAATATAAGAGGAAATCTTACAAAATTCTATAAATGATATGAGGAGACAACTTTAGTGAAGTCATATTTCATGTGACACTAACAAGTCTCTCCCCTTTATACTAAAACCCATTAATAATATTTGTTGCGTTCAAGAATTGTTTTATTGTAGATTTACTTTTGAATCTTCCCTTCACCTTTTTGATTGGGGTGTTTTAATAGAATCTTAGCATTTCTGATACATATAAAATAGTTAATAACATACCCAATACATATAAAACAATTAATAACATAGTGAATATATCAATAATGTTTTGGGTTTCTCTTCTCCTATATTTTCATTTTCTATATGTGTGATATTAATATACTCATGTTCATCAATGACATTTAGGTTTTCCAACTACAACCATCATGTTTCACTTAAGTATTCATGATTATTCTACTTATGCAATTTTCCTTGCAGGAAGAAATTACTGGAGAATGGGTTCTCGATAGTAACAATATTAATTATAACAACTATGTTGGAAGTGTGATCATCTACCATAAAAATTTGACGAGTAAAGGCTATCATGCATTAATTTACAGGTCAATTTCTACTTTACCCACATTGTTCATAGATACATATAAATTTTGTGATAAAATATTTTAAAAACTCAAAACTTCTTTATTAGAAAAAAGACTTTATGATCATTTCTTAAAAACCTTTATTAGATTATGACAGACCATTAGTTCCTCATACCTACAAGCCTAACTGAATCCTAAATTGCTTTGTTTTATAATAAATTAGTTCGTTTTGTAATAAATTAATTATTTCTATAATTATTATAAATCTTTTTAAAATTAGAATTTATTGAATGCTTAGGATTAAAAATATTTATATAATATAGCAAATATAAATTTGAAACATATTTATATAATTTTACTTTTATTTTATGAGTTCTTATATTTTCTTTTGTATTTCACTCGGATCTTTGTTGGTTAACAAAATCACTACTTCACTTAAAAGATCATTGGAGAGAAATGTCTACCATGCAGATTTCATAGTAAGCATTGTCCAACCTCTATACTATACCTACTTGAATGAGAGTTTAAAAAATCCTTAAAATATCACTTTCAAGAGACTGTTTAATTTGTTTTGTTTTCCCGTGCTTCTTTGCTGACTTTTCATACCTTTCATTGCCTTCTATCTCCATACTCTACCTACTTATGAAATTTAAAAAAATCGTAATATATAACCTTCAAGATATTATATCACATCATGTTTAGCATTTTTTTTGACGGTATATAATGATTTTTTTATATATTTAAAATAGTGTATATATTAAGTTCACTTTTTTATTATTTAAATTTATAAGCGTAAATTTATATATTTAAAATATTGTGTATATTAATTTCACTTTTTATTATTTAAATTTATAAACATAAATTAAAAAAAATTAGTGTATATATATTTTTATAAGTTTTAATAATTAATGATTGCACACCAGAAACTAAACCCTTATCTTAATATTAATTTATTTTTTTTATTAATGATTTAAAATTACTTTCCAAATAGATTTCATTCGATGACAGTGGCAACCATGATATACTATGATCTTCACATTTTCATTTATGATTACAGTGGCGACCATGATATGCGAGTGCCTTTCATTGGAACACAGGCTTGGACAAGGTCCTTGGGTTATGCAATAATTGATCAATGGCACCCATGGATAGTGGATGATCAAGTTGCTGGGTAAGCACACGTCACTTCTTCACATTTGATACACCATATTAATTCAAACACATCTAAATGAATTATTGTGCTTTCTGAAATTTTTATGTGCACAGATATACTCAAGGATATGATCACAACTTGACCTTTGCAACTATAAAGGTGGGCTGTCGGTTTTTTTTGTTCTTTATGGTTTTTGGAAGAAGCATAAAGATTCCCTCGTAAACATCACTTTTCATTGAAACTAAATAGAATGTCTTTTTTAAGTTAAAATTAATTACAATGTATTCTTTGCAGGGAGCTGGACATATGGTTCCACAATACAAACCTAAAGAATCATTGGCCTTTTACATGCGTTGGTTAGCTGGAAAACCATTATGAAACACCACAAGTTTCCAATTGCGTTTAGATTTTATTTACATTTAAACCCAATTGCTTTTAGATTTTATTTACAATTTAAGTTTGCAAATTGTTTATGTTGCTTGGCATTGTCTCGATTTTCTCTTTATTAGATCGCCAGGCGCAGGCTCCGCTATTCAAAAAAATAAGGCATTATCAATTTTCTTCCATTGGATGGGATTATTATTCTCTCGAATACATTGAACAACCATCTAACAAATGAAAAATTTACAGGTCTTCATTTGTTTGATATTTACCTTATGTGCTAGGTTATGTGAGAGAACAAACATGATTGGCCTTCTCCGAAAAATCATGATCGTGATGTAGTTTCATAAGTAATTTCATTATGTTAGTTGATATTTTGGGGAAAGTCTATTAGATTTTAAATATGTTAATAATTTTTTAATATAAAAAAAGGATTTTTTTAGAATTTGAAAATTATAAATATTATAAATATTAAACATTGCTCATAAGGTTTTGGATTGATGGTGAATGGGTGCATTGTTAAGGAATTTCATAAAGATATCTCATCAATTCAAATCCTTTGTTGGTGATTACATCACAAAACATATATACAAGAATAGACCCAGCTTAAGTCTTATCTACCAAGGGGCTAGAGGGATCAAATAAGTCAAAATGCAAACCTTTTTATTTGATTCCTATATTAGAATTTAAGATGGATCTATATTAATTTTGAGCAACACACTATTTATAACAAGAATATTATATATCGAAAGAAAGAGTTTTATCATATATGTTTCCTACTTCCAAATATGATTATGACATTTATTGACATTTTAACTTGTAAAATAGGAATGATATATAAAATATTCCAATTCTCTCTCTCTTTAAATATATATATATATATATATATATATATATATATATATATATATATATATATATATAAACATAGAGAGAATTGGAATATTTTATTTATGATTCCTATTTTACAAGTTAAAATGTCAATACAATCATATTTGGAAGTAGAAAAAATATATCCAAAAACTCTTTCTCTCAATATATAATATTGTTGTTATAAATATTTTTTAAATGTTAGATGTTTATTTAATTATGTATGTGTATATATATACACACAATTACACACCGATGCAGTCCTATTAACACCTATTAACACCAAATGAGAGAGAGAGAAAGAGAGCATTGGAATATCTTATTTATGATTTGTATTTTACAAGTAAAAATATCACTAGAAGCCATTATCATATTTAGAAGTAGTAAACATATATTTGTAAAAAGCTTTCTCTCAATATTTAATATTCCTATTATAAATGTTTTTTAAATGTTACATGTTGATATGTTTATCTATGTGTATATATATACACACAATCACATATCTATGGAGTCCTATTCACATCGATGCTAATATCACCGATCTAGTCAATGAATATAACAATGGATTCAACCCTTTACAATATTCAATGCTAAAAAATAAAAAATACTCATACCTTTCACACACATTGTAAAAAAAGGGGTTTCTCTTTTCCACACAGCAAGCTTAACACAAATCCCAACACAATTTCATCCTCCAAACTAGCCAATACGAAGGTTGGCCAAGTAAAGTCTTAAAAATCAAACACACAATCGTCCAAGTTTTATGTGTTGTCGCTATGAAATGATTTTGTATCACCTCTTTCCAAATTAATTGTTTGATTGCTATGAAATGATTTCATAGTGCCGATAAAAATTCTATATTGTAGTTCCACTGAAGATGAAATAGCTTGACTATTCCAAACAGACTCTCCATGCCCCAAGCTGACCCCTCAACACAACATACAATTTACCAACCTTTCTTCACATGAGGTTGCAACACTATTACAAATTCGACAATCAAAAAATAGTCTAAGATGGTTCTTTTTCTTCAAACTCCAAACATGGTACTTTTCCTCTATAACAACACACAAATCATTGTAAATACCAAGGAAACACTGTTCAAGAACACAACAACACATTCCTTCTACAAAATTTAAGACAAATAGAATAAGAGTCCTAAAAGACAAATATATTATCACAACGATTCAAACCACAAGATTTGAATTTATTTTAATATAAATTGGTCGAGCAACATACAGGTTCTAAAAATGACCAGTAGTCTAATGAACAAATGCAAAAGAATATAAAACATGAGTTTACAAGTAGAAATCAAATTGGTTAATCACGAGAATTTGATTCAATCTAAACCATTTATCAAGCACACAACTTACAGTCCAAAACTTCTATTCATTTACATCACTCACACAGAGAACTACAACTTACAACCCGATTGTTGTTTATTTACACCACTCAAACAGAGAAATATTGCCTCGTTCACACTGAATGGAGAGTACAGGCAGGTCTATAAACTGATGACTATAGTTTCATAGAGAAACATGGAGTTCATATATTCTCTCCCTCTCTCTTCTCCTCACTTGAGAGATTCTCCTCTTATGTTCTCCTCTTTAAACACTATATTCTTTTTGTTTCCCAATAGAAATCAATCATGATAATAAAGAGTCACAAAGGTTGAATTGTTTCCCCTTCCCACAAAACAATGGAAATTTAAAACTAAAACTTACATCAAAAAATACCTTGTCCAAGTTATTCTAAAAAATAAAAACTTACTTCTTGATGTAAATATTTACAATTTCTTACAAAAAAAAATTGAAATTTCCTATGAGCATTACGATGTGGCCATCCCATCACATTGATAATATATTGTCCATACTTTGTCAATTTTTGTGTTGGGCCTATGCACGTGCATTAGACTCCTAGGCTGAAAAATATTCATGGTCTCCTGACCATGTGTTGATGAAGTAAATATTCTTTGATCCCAAGCTTTACATTGTAGTTTTTCCTTTTGCTAGACATGTTTTTGTTGCACTCTTTTCTCCTATTGTATTCTTCCTTCGTCTCTTTGCTGATGAAAAAATGTTCTACCCTATGCAATATGTTGTCATTTATTCTCTTTTTCCCTTGATACCTATTCTGTTGAGGCTTCTACAACATCAAATTCCTCATTTTCTCTATTTTCATATCAAACCTATCCTCTTGCTAGCACAAACGATCATTTACTAGTTGAGATTCACTATTTTCCTCCATTAACATATCAATATAGTAATGTTTTGGAGCTACTTTCACCACTCTCTGCACGTTTTGTTGGAACTTATCATTATTGTTGTCTCCTTGTAATAAGACCTTTCCTTGTATAAGGATTTCAATATTCTTCTCTTCTTCCTCTGCAACACACATCTCGATGCAGATGCTTAGGACATTTGGATGTATTCTTCCTTTCTTTATCACAACAAAAACATTATTGTATTTTTTAGAATTTTCCATTCTTACTTCAACCTTCACCTCACCAATATTGTGTTGTATGAGATCTTCTTCATATGGATGAAATTTTTTATTGTTGTTGCCCACTATTTGTTTTGTTTCTTCTTGTTCTATTCCATTATCATGTGGTACTTTAACCTTCTCCTTCTCTTCAAATGTGCCTAAAGACTTCCTATCATTTTTAACATGTGTCCTTGTGTATCCATTTATCTAAATATTCCATTTCTTCTTCAAGATCTTTTAACATTAAGTTTGAATATTTAGCATGTGTTTCTATCAATAGCTTAGACTTAGATCTCTCTAGTAATTTTTTAAGAAACAATATTTATTCATCAAATTCATTAATCATTACATATGAATGTTCTTCTTCATTTCTCCTTTTTTTGTCTACACAAGTCAATTCCACTTTGCTTTCTCTAAAACAACATGTTGCAAATATCTCCTATAAATTACCTTTTGTACATTCTCATGAGCATACATAGTCCTTGGAATAAAAGTAAACATTTGGTCATTCTCGTTCATCCTTGTGACAATCTTCAATGGTTTTTTTTCTTTACAACTTGTGCAACCTACAAACACTCATAATTTGTCATTTTCAAAATCACAAGGCCCTGTAGCCTCATTTGATGTTTCTTGCACCATTTCCTCATGTGAATATTCATCCTCCAAATAGTCTATGAGACTCTCGGTAATTCCCTCATCAAAATCATCTTCCTCCCTGTTATCCTATCCAAAGATCGGTCCTTGTGCTAATGTAAAAATGTACAATATCCCTCCTCCCTTTCTCCAAGAATCCTTTCCTCATGCAATACTAAAGAATCCACTATAAAATATTTGATCTGTTGTTTAATATTAGTTTTTCTTTGGTAATTTTGACTTCAAAATTAAAAACAAATTCTCGTCAATTACTTCATATGCGTAGGTTCCGTTATGGTGTTTGTGAATGAAAACAGGTAAATTTATCAAGTTTTATGTTTAGTTCACGATAAAAATAACATGAAAATCAATTGCTGAGAAATAGCAAGTAAATTTATAGCAAACTATCAAAATTAACACTTAACATGGTGTTTTGGTGAAGGAGTTCACCCCTCCTTGGCTACATCTCCTTGATCTAGCTTCCATGGCTTGGGCCTTTGTATTAGCTCAATAATGGAAAATGTGTTGTTTATAATGGCCTACTACTCCTTAAACATGCTTAAATGTGCTCAAAATATCCAAATCAGCTAGGAACACCTTTTCCTTATCCTAATTTCGTCGAATTTTGCAAAAGATATGACAGAAATAGTTTTCCCTAGTAAACCTCCTCTAAAATTGGAGGAACTCGAGTTAGTCCTATTAAACCTTGAGGAATCTCTAAAATTGAAGGTATCACCAAAAGTATGCCAAATTAATTACATGTTTAATTAGTGGTTAAGCATATTTAATTAAGCATTAATTGTGCTTAATGCTAATACCACACAATTAGATAAACCATTAGCTTGGTGGTTAATAGTAGTGGACACATGTTGACATTGAATTTTGTGGTTTGTGGTAACCTCCCAACTCTAGTTTATACGATAGTGTGGTCACATGTTGCAATAGCTGTGAATGGTTATGGTTGCTGACCACCAGATGGATTAACCATTAGTCATTACCTCCAGAGTTACATTGTTGTGTTCACATGGGAGGGGGTAGCACGTGGTCTCGCTCCCTCCTAACCCGCAACCACAACCATATTAAAGTTTAAATATGTATGGAAATTATTATATGTTAATTCCTGACGTGGTGGTAGAACAACATCTCGTGGATTTTCTTTGGGCAAGGGCATGAGTTTGACCATGCTTACCAGCCCATTATTTTGCACACTTCACAATGATAACCAACCATTGGTGAGGGACACGTGGTGGCCTTCGGGCTTGCCACTTGTCCCCTCCTGATTGGTCCACCATAAACCAATAAAAACATGCCACGTCACCACACCTACAGACTAATATAAATGTGACACTTGGCGAGTCCTAATTGAATATTGACCACCATTGACCCTACCTAGTGACCTGCCATGTCAATAGTACGGATTGCTGACTGTGCAATGACTGTACATTTTTTTCAAAAATTCCTCTATTTGGAAAAGCATATAGAATGCGATATCTTCCTCATATGAAATTGGTTTTTAGTGAAAAGAGTTGTGTTGGGATCATATCGCCGAGACAGACGCGGTCGTCCAGGTTTCTAGGAATTCTAAGAAATTTTATTTTTGAGCTAAATACTGAGCACCTGATCATTCCTCCCCACTAGAAGCCTTTCGGACCCCAAAAGATACTATAAATTGTTCAATAAGTGAGCGCTATAGCTTCCTCACCTTCTCGATCTGCAACCATTTGGCTTTAGAATGTTTTCGTTCCTTGAGTCCCACTCTAAGGTGTTCAACACTACCTCTCTTTGAAGATCTGGTTCTTCTGTCAAGTATGAGATCTTGCTGAAGTTCATCAAGATATTCTGGCAAGAATTCAACTATTGATGGCAGCATAACATGCTCTCCTTGATCATCAATCAAAGGAGGTTCAAACAATCTCAAATTCTCAACATTAACAACAAAGTATATTTTCATATAAAAAGGAAAATCTAGCTTAAATGCATTGCTACCAATTTTTTCCAGAATTTTAAAAGGACCATAACAGATTGGCTTAAGATTTTTACCTTCCCCTTGAACTCTATCTTTGCTAATATATAACCAAACTTTTTCTCCAACTTGAAATTTATGATCAACACGGTGTTTGTCATACCTTGCCTCATAGCTTCTTTGACTTCTTTCAAGTTGTTCTTGCACTGTGTGATGTATCAACTGAATTTTCTCAATGAACTTCCTTGCCTTATGAGTGCCACTGTGACCATCGATGGAAACATATTTCTCAAAGATGAAGTCTAATGGTGACCTTGGCAAGTACCCAAAATAGCCCGTAAAGGGCTATGTGTTTGTTGAAAAATGCTTTGCCCTATTGTATGCATGGTGTATGAAATGCGGTTGTTCATCCCACAACTTGGGATGTTTTATGAAATATCCTCTAAGAAGATGTATGATTGTCCTGTTGACCACCTTAGTTTGTCCATATGTTTGTGTATGAAAGTTTTTACTCTTCTTCAACTTAGTGTTCATCATGTCCCACAAATTTAGCCAAAAATTCCCAAAAAATTGAGAATCTCGATCACTTACAATGGAAGTAGGAAGACCAAAATGAACCCAAATATTTTGAAAGAAAAGATAAGCTGTTTTTTTAGCTGTAATTTGTTTTTTACATGGTGTTAGAATACACATCTTTCTAAACCTGTCTACAACTACATATAAGTAATCCTGACCTTTCCTTGACAATGGAATACCTCCTACAAAATCCATTGAGATACTCTCCCATGGGCATGAAGGTACTGGAATTGGAGTGTAAAATCAAAGTTTCTTATTGCTAGGCTTACTTTTTTCACATAAAGAACATCCTCTAATGAAATAAGATACATTATCAAACATGTGTGGCCAATAACAATACCTTTGGAGATTCACTATTGTCGTGCCTACAACAAACTGTCCAACAATCAATGAAGTGTGTGCCTCCCTTATGATAATGTTTCTTTCGCCCTATTGAATACATAACTTTTCCAAGTGATACAACAAAGTGTTATGTACATGGTAATCTAACTCTTCATTTTGGTTTCCTTGACTCAAGCTTGCATACGCATCTCGGAAGTCATTATCATATGCATATTTCTCAATGTAATTTTCATGCAAAACAAAATTGTGCTTGAGTATAATAGATGAATTTACAATAGGTCTAGAAAGCATATCAACTACCTTATTGTAGATTCATTTTTTGTACTTGATGACCAAATGAAAGTGTTGTAGAAAACCCATCCATCTGAAGTGTCATGAATGCTGAAACTTTGACTGTGGCTGTAAGTATTGCAATGATTTATGGTCAGTATGGATAATTTTCTCCTTTCCCATTAAGTAGTGTTTCCATTTTCGATAGTTTGCACCAATGTGGAATGTTCTTTGTCATAAGTGGTATAGTTAATCAAAGCTCCATTAAAAATTTTAGAATGAAATGAAATGGGCTTACCATGTTGGATAAGAACTGCTCCCATGGTGTAATCACTAGCATCCGTTTGAATCTCAAACGGTTGTCTAAGATCCAGAAGAGCCAATACTGGTGCTGAACTGATCCTTTTATTTAAAGAATCAAATGCTTTGTGATGTACATCTACCCAATGGAAGACTTTCTTGACACTAGTCAATGCATGTAGTAGTGTTGCAATAGAAGAAAAATTAACAATAAATTTCCTCCAATATTGTGTTGCCCCTACAAAGCTTCTTACCTCTTTAATTGTATTGGGATTGGGCCAATTCATAATGACCTCGACCTTAGATGGGTCTATCCTCATCTCACCTCCTCCAACAATGTGTCTCGAATTTACTAAAGAAGTCTTCCCAAATTCACACTTTGACATCTTTAAAAACAACTGTTCTTTCCTCAAGACGTCAAGTACTTTCTTCACATGGATGACATGTTTATCTTTGGATTTGTTGAATATGAGAATATAATGTAAGTAAATAATGACAAATTCATCTAGAAATGGTAAGAATACATCATTCAGAACTCTCATGAAAGTAGCTGGAGCATTTGTAAGACAGAAAGGCATACCTAGCCACTGAAACAATCCTTGTTTAGTTTTAAATGCAGTTTTCCAAATGTCCTCTTCAGCTATTCTAACTTGATCATAACCACTTCATAAGTCTAGCTTAGTGGAATACCTTTCATACCTCAATTGATCAAGAAAATCATCAATTCTTTGGAGTGAATAACGATTCTTTATCATGATTTTGTTTAGTGCATGGAAATCCACACATATGCACCATGTCCCGTCCTTCTTTGGCACCAAGACAATGGGTGAACCACATGAAGAAGTAGATGGGCATAGGATACCTTTGTTCAACAATTCTTGAATTTTCTTCTTGATTTCCATGCTCTCCATGATCGACATGTGATACATTTCAATGTTTGGAAGTGGAACATCTACTGCAGTTGTATCTCATGTCGAATTCCCCTTTTGGGAGGTAAACCTTATGGTTCTTGAAACATATCACCATGCTTTCTTACCACATCAAACAAATAAGATTTTATTTTTTCATCAAAACCTTCAAAATATTCATAATTAATATCATTCTTTTTCTTGATCATGAGAAGCACAAAAGATTTACTTGAATTTACTAGTCTCTTCATCTATCCTTCATTAACCAAACAAATGTTCAGCTTTTTGTGATGGGTTCTCACAATATACTCCACCCCATCCTTGAGCAATAGATATTTGTTCTTGTGGAAATAAAATATTTCTTTCCTATCATACAAAGAAGGACTTCACAAAATGATTCCTGAGATGTCAAGTGGAACTACATCTAACTCAACTTCATCAATGAACATTTTAATAATGGAAAACCTGAATAAGCATTTCCTTGGAACCTGTAAATTTGCATTATTGACTATCAAACCCAATGGATATGGCTTATGATGAGGTATAGTTTTCAAGGTTAATATTTTTGACCAAGTCTTCTAAAATTAAGTTTGATTGTGACCCACAATCAAATAACACATCAATCCTTGTATGATTTGAAATTACCCTTACATGGAACAATTCTAGTCTTAATTCTACATTTGGAGTGTTTTTGTGACCATGTGAGGAACTAGTACTTGCAACAACTTCTTTTTCGTTTCTAACCATGGCTCAAATCTTGGGCTCATCACTAGAATCTGATCCACTATCATGTTTTGTGGTAGCGGTCATCTTTTCTTTTCCCTTATTGTTTGGTTTCTTATGCCGTAGATCGGGATGTAATTTCCAACAATGGGTTTCATCATGCCCAACTTTGGAACAATGTTGGCATATATTTTTATCCCCTTCTTTCTTCAGACTAGAAATCTTCTTTCCCTTCCATTCCCCCCCTTCTCTTTCTCCTTACCCTTGAATGGCTTCTTCTTACTACCCTCTTCCTCAATGTTCTTTCCCTTTGCTCCAAGGTGTGTTGATTGCACACATACCTCATCCAAATTGCTTGGATTAAACATAAGGATAGTATGTTTTAAGTAGCAATGTAAGCCCCCAAATATATTTCAAAAATGTATCTTGGGAATTCAAGTTTACTGCTAACAACAAAGCCCTCTTCCTAAACTCCCAGGTATAGTCTTGAACTATTTGGCCCTCGAGTTGCCTAAATGTTTTCCAAATCATAGTGGATTTTTGCATATAGGCTAAAGGATAAAACTATATTTTAATTAAAGAATCAAATTCAACCCAAGAAATTGATATCTTACCATGAATTTACATTTCCTCTTGATTCTTTGTTTCCCACCAGACTAGTATTTCTCCTTCTAGCCTTGATGAAGCCAACTAGATTTTTATATCATCTTCTTGAAGTTTTTGAACTCTGCAATAAGCCTCCAATTTTTGCATCCAATTTTCTAACTTTTCTACATTTACCTCACCATTATACATGGGATGTTCAAACTTAATGTCCAATTTGAGTAAGAGACTTTTCTCCTTTCGGGTTTTTAAATGAGTATGAATTTCGTTTTTGTGGTGGATGTGGAAGATGATGTTCTTTGAGACGTTGAGGATGGTGAAGATGATGAGGAAGATGAATATGGTGTAGATGGAGGAGGCTTTCCTCCATTACCCTTTGAATCCTTCTTTTCATCTTTTTGATCTCTTGAGCTTCCCTCTCCATGTGGGGGCTTAGAACTCTCTCTAGCCATTCTAGTGTTCCTCTCTTCATAGAGGACTCTAACCATATCAGTTAAGTCATAGAAAACTTTCTTGAATGCTTCCTCTTCTGAAAGACCTTCAGTCTCTCTTACTCCCAACATAATGACTTTTTATTCAAGCTGAGCTTCTGGTACTGCTTGTGCCTCCTCAATATCCATTAAAGGTAAAACTTGAGGTGTTTCACATGCAGCTTGGATTGAAACTTTATGTGGAGATTTTTTCCTTGTGGCTCTCCTTCTTTTGGGCATTACCTCGAGATTTGCAACCAATAGTTTCACTTCTCCTCTCTATAATCTTAATCTTGTAAGCATCGCAAATTTGCAACCATTAAAACCCTACTTGCACAAAACTCAAGAAATCAAGAAAATATCCTTTTCTATGATACCAACTTGACCTGCTATTGAGTGTTTGTTTTTCTGTGTTAATTTCAACTTCAGAATTAAAAACAAATGCTTGTTAACTGCTTCATGTGATAGGTTCCCTTATGTTATTTGTGAATGAAAACAAGTAAATTTTATCAAGTTCTATGTTTAGTTGACGAGAAAAATAACATGAAAATGAAGTTCTCAACAACAACAAGTAAATGTACAACAAACCATGAAAATGAACACATAACACAATATTTTGATGAAGGAGTTCATATCTCCTGGGCTACATCTCCTTGGTCCAACTTCCATGGCTTCGACCTTTGTATTAGCTCAATAATGGAAAAAGCATTTTTTACAATGCTCTATTGTTGCTAAAACCTACTTCAATGTGCTTAGAATATCCAAATCAGCTAGGAATACCTTCTTTTTTTTTAATCCCAATTTGGTCAAGTTTTGTAAAAATGCAACACTTGGCGGGTCCTAATTGAACATTGACCACCATTGACCCTGCCAAGTCACCTGCCACGTCAGCAGTACGGAATGCTCACTGCGCACTGACTATACATTTTTTTTCAAAAATTCCTAAGTTTGGAAAAGTAGACAGAACATGATATCTTCCTCATATGAATTGAGTTTTCAATGACATTAGTTGCATTGGGATCATATCGCCAAGACGGACACAATCGTTTAGGTTTCAAGCGATTCTGAGAATTTTGATTTTTGAGCTAAATACTCAGCACCTGGTCAATCTTCCTAAATAATATCCACACACATGTGTTCCTCACCCTTAAGTTGTTCTTACATGGCTATATTTTCCCATGGATCATAGTCTTCATCTTGATTTTTATTCTCCCTCTTCCTTCGAGCCGATATAATAGTACTTAGTGATTGTTTTTCCGTTTTGTAGAGAACAAAATCAATGCTCCGCGCTTCATATGGAACAACTCCTACATTCATATACCAATTTCTAAAATGAAAATCATCATGGTTTATATCCTCCATTAACATCTTAGCCATCGTATATTGATTCCCCACACACCATGTGAGACTCTCAAAAGGACTCATCCTAGCATCTTCATCACTATCTCTAAGAACTAATCCTTATTCTAGTTCACAAATAATATCTTTAGTAATTTTCTTGTGTTGTTTCTCCATTTCTATTCCAAAATGATCTTGTAACATTTTTTCAAACTCGAATTTCTCCATCAACTGAGAATTTGATATTTTTCTTACTTTCATTCAAATATTCCATCGGTAACCCTAGTCTACCTCATATTTCTGCAGAAACCCTCTCATCATCTCTAGATGTAATTTTATTTAATATACTTCTCTATCAAGTTTGTCTTGACTTGATCTACTATGGCTTCAATCTAAACCTTTATTCTTACTCTCAGTAGTAACAAATCTCCTTCTTTTATGACCTTCTCCCTACTCACTGTGAGCTACACATAAGCCACTACAACAAGCTAACTCCATCAAATTGTTTTTACATGCCATACAAAGCTCTTACATTCCTAGTATTCTCTTGGTAATTATGTTGACTCCTTCTGCTGGAATCTTCATCTAAGCACTCTCTACTCTTCTAGCTTGCGCATGTAATTTAGTCACCTTCTTCCTCTCGAAATTTTTCTTGTTCTCCTTCTCTATCACAAGGTTCTTTTCCATATTCATCAATAAGTCTCTATACTATATATTAAATTTATCAATTGTAAATATCATCACTACTACTTGTAATCAGTAACTAATTAACAAAATACCATTACCTCACTATCCAAATGTCTCTTGAAAATGCATCACTATTCTTGCAATCTTCTCTCTTAGTTCTACCTTAAAAGTTATAGTATGGTAATGTCCTTAACTAAGAAATTTCTATTTTCTTCAAAAAAAATATGACCTACTTCCTCCCAAAGTATATTTCCTTCCATATACTATCTTCTTAAAACCATTAGAACTTCAACCATGCAATTCTCAATTTCTAAAATTCACTAAAAATTTAAAACAAAACCAAATTTACCTCAATCATATTTTCAAATCGGATTCTGCTCCATGCTTTTACTATGAACTTTGAACTTTACTGGATTCCTTTCTTTCATATTTCCATTTTATAGTCACTCAATCAGATTTACTATATCTGATTCTGCTAAATACTCCTAATTTCTCCAAAACATTGCTTGCTTGATAAGTTGCTCTAATCTCATCACCAGAGAGCATTCATTCTCTTTTCAGGCTTTGATACAACTTGATGTAGTCCAACTCGCACATGATGCCAATATCACCAATCCATTCAATCAATATAACAATGGATTCTACCCTTTAACATCTTCAACGCCAAACAATAAAAAATACCCATACCTTTCACACAGATTATTAAAAAGGGGAATATCTTTTCTACTTGGCAATATTAACACAAATCCTAGAACAATTTGATCCTCCAAACAAGGAAATACGAAGGTTGGCCAAGAAGTGACTTCAAAATCGAACACGTAGTCCTCAAACTTTTCTATGCAGTCGTTATAGAATGATTTAGTAATGCCATTTTTCAAATGAATTTTTTTTCTACAAAATAATTTTGCAACACCCATTAAAATTTTGTATTGTGGTTATAGGGAAGATGAGATGACTCCACTATCTTCCAAACTGAGTCTCCATGCCCCTGGTTGATACCAAACATAATATACAACTTACCTACCTTCCTTCACTTGAGTTTGCAACAATATTACAAAATTGGAAATTAAAAATGAGTCTTAGAGGGTTTTTTTTAGAACTCCAAGTAGGGTACTCTGTCTTTGTAACAATTCTCAAATCATTGTAAATACCAAGGAGCCATTATTCCATAACACAGTTGTTGATGGTGCTGGACCCGCCAACATGTCACGGGATCCCCCCGGTAAGAAGTCCTAATTAGAGCTCAGGCTGTTTGATGTAGGAATCCCAACAGTGGATTGTACGGTAATGCCTTGACCGTGATTTCACACAGAGGCAAGTAAGATAACTCTCTTGGTAGCAAGGGTGTGATAGTTGCAGTGAGTCAAGGAAGTTGCATGAGAGGTTCTAACACATGGGGGTTGAGATTAGTGCATCCCTTGGAAACGTGTGATAGCACTCGGCTTGGAAGGGAACACACGAGCAAAGATAAATCACAACATGGAAGAAAAGTTAGCAAGAAATCCAAATTGATGGTTAAACCAACAACACATTTCAGAAAGATTCATTCATACTTATATAGAATTTTCTATACATGCATGCGTAAGAAATAAAATACATATATCATTTAGAGTAAACCAAATAGCATAGAATACAATACAACATATGCATGAAACGTGTTGGCTCTTTTTATATTAAGAAGTGTAAGTTCCAATCATATAGTACATCCATGTCCAACCACTGGTTCCAACAGTGGAATGTTGGAGCCACAATCACCTAATCCTCCAAAGAGATGCACTAGCTCTGCGTAGTGGAGAAGCCAAGTCTTGTTACAATAGTGTGCAAGATCTCTCCAAGATAGTCTTATCGGAGGTTTGGCTGACCAAAAGCCTATACAATTAGTTATGAGGGACTATTTATAAAAAAGGGTGGAGTGACCCTTGACATTACCCTTTGTGACAGTTCAACTACCCTCATGACCCTTCATCTACTCTATGATTGTTACATCCAACTACTGACACTTAACTTACACTTGACAAGACATTACATTATAATGCACATGTATCCATGTCAGAGAAATGGCTTGAGCAAGCCTTTCTAAACATCACTATGACATAGACAACCATGGAAGTACAAATCCTCAACATCCTCATGTTGATCAAAAGTAAGATATTTATGCCAAGATCAGTAGTCCTTGATGGTGTCCATGTGCTCCGCTATGACATTTGTTTGGAACCTCACTCTTGCCTCCACAACATCCAGGTACATCGCTCGGGCTCCTTCGTCCAACTCGTCTGAAAGCATGTGCATCATTGTCTTCAATGTGGCCATACCAACAATGTACTTGTGCATGATGTTTGCACTGATGAGAAAGTCTTGGCTGGTGGCAATGTGCATCAACTCAGCAATGTACAAGTTAAGCTCTAGTCAGACCTACGCCTTTGTCTTCTCCTCGGTGAGAGTACCAATATATGGGATCGCATGTACACACACCACAACATCCATACTTTTGAATTCTCATGCATGGGAAGACTATTTTCTAGTGATGAGATGCGAGAGCTCTTTATAGTTCTAGATCTAGCTCTGGATACGTGCCTTCAGCTTGATTGCACTAGTCCTCATCATATTAAGCAAGTGAAGTAGGGCTCCCTTGTATTTCATCGTCCATGTTTTCATGTCATAAATAGCAGCATGTAAGTTCTCCAAGATACGTGTTCTTCTATCACAACATTGCTTCCATCCACGCAGATGGATGACTACCTTGTGATGGTACCAAACTTGCAGTACAATGCTCACATAACTGTGTCAAGGGAAAATACTTCATCTAGTATTTCCTTCTTCAGTTTATCTTGGGTTGATGCTATAACAAACTCTCCTCCTTGCTTGGCTATTTATAGTTCCTTTGACATTCGCTCATTCTCAACTATCATAAGCGAACACTTGAGCTAGGGGCTTCGGCATACACTCTGGCTACATCGGCCAAGGCTGTTGGATGTTTGCGCACATTAGTCACGATCACTCATTCTTCAACTTGCACAGGAGATGTCGGATCCTTGAGAGTTAACACTCTGCGAGACTGCACAACTCTATGTTGAGACTTGTCGAATGAGATGTTGTGCATCTCTCCTTTTGGCTGATCTCCAAGTATCTCAGTGCCTCCATTGCTTTCTTTGACATGAAGGGTGGATCCTGTTCAAATATCATCTTGTAAACTAGGCTGAAAAATTGATTAGAAAGTCGTGTGATTACTCATCTAAAGCTTCATTCAGACAACAACTTGAAATATGTGTTCAATGCAGTGTCCGCTGGTTACCATGCCAACTCCAAGCACAGAAACTCCTATCGGGCACAGATTGCATCTAAGATGTAGGTGAACATGTCAATCTTTGCATACATACCTTCAAGTGACTGTCGAGCCTTCGTTACTTGTTCCTTCAGTTGATATGTCAACATGTCGGACCAGTTATATGATTTTCCTTCTTTGGCTAGTTGGTCTAGCATGATCACCCAAATCTGTGGGAAGATTTCTGTGCTTTCTTGGCCATAGAGTCAACATGAAAATATGACCAAGTATTGATATGCCTTCCACAGTAGCTTTGTCTTGTAGACCTGGTTGATTTTCAACCTAAATTGAGCCACCTCCTTTACCGAGATCTTCAGAATGTCTCTGGAGTTAACAAAGTTGTTAAGTAAGTTGAAGGGAGTCTTCATGATAGTCACGGGGTATGACATCTAATACATCTCATCATAATATTGTATCCAGAAGGCTACAAGATTTGTCCCACTGAAACTGCTCAAGGTCATCGTCTCGGGATCAGTGTGAGAGACGATCCAGTGTATCATGTCCGCACATGGGAACACTGGTTATCTGCATGAAATCTGGTAAAAGTCAGACTTGTGAATGTTGACATACACCTGAAGGTCTTCGAGGTCTTCCTCAAAAGTTCTGCAAATGCTTCATTGACCTCTTCCCATTTCAACTTAATGTCCTTGTCTAGAAACAACTTTGTATCTTCATAGATTAGTAGACATGTGGACACCATTCAACTGTTGCTCCAGTTACACTTCCATCAATGTCTTTTTATCTCGCTCTCTTGGAAGCCATTGATCATGTACTGTTAGGAGGTGGGCAGAGACTTGAAATATTTGGAGCAAATCAACATGGATGGCAAGAAATTTGTCAGCAAAAACCAATAAAATTGGGCAATCAGATAGCACATACCTGGGGAAATGATAGGAAATATTGCACAATTTCTTCTCGGAGGCTGGGTGACTGGGTGCCAGAGCTATTCAAAAGGCAGTTTGGGTTGTCTGGGAGGAAAGACTTGCTACTGGATCTGTGCAATGCGCAATCCAGACTGGCTGCTGACTGCTAGGATTGCATAATGCGTAATTCCAACTCAAAGTGATTGTAGGCTCAAGGACTACATTGTGTAATTTTCTAGGTTAGCAGTCACTATTGTTGGGTTGTGTTATATTCTTTCCACGACTATCCCACGTAGTTAACCGAGGGGTTAGAAGGGAGGCGGAGCACCCCCTTGTGGCACTGATTGCGTAGCGGGGGGGTTAGAAGGGGGGTGGAGCCCCACCTTTGTTGTGCTGGTTGCATAACGGGAGGTTCACAGGGGGTTTGAGGGGTGCAGGTAACCCCACTCTATGGGGTTTGGGGTAGCGCCCCGAAAAATTTTGGTTTTGGAACCTATGTTAGGTTGGGCAGACCCACCTATGGTTTTGTGCATGATTTTCGCACATGTTTTTGGACGCGATGGTTTTCAGTCCATGGTTTTAGATGCGATGGTTTTCGGTCCATGGTATTGGATGCTTCGACATGTATAAATATGTATTATAACATTGAAAGGAACATAATGAAAAATCAAGCTGGTAGTCCCGGTTTTGGGATCCAGGGGAAAATCTCTGTGTATGTGTGTTTTTTGTGTTATGCTCTCGTATTGTTTATTTATTGTGTTTTAGAATTCGTATGTAGGTAATTTTTGCATGGTGTTAAAACTTACATTTGGTATCAGAGCTGTTTTGGTTTCAAGGGGATGCCTTTGTTGCTGAGGGGTTTCTCTTGGGCCTATAGTAGACTCTGTTCAGTTGGAGATCAACGAGATCGATTCTGATGGTGAAAGAAGATGGTGAGCAGTGGAAAGATAGAGATCGAGAAATTTAATGGTCTGAGTTTTGAGTTGTGGAAACTCAAGATGGAGGATCTGTTGGTGGATAAAGATCAGTGGATCACTGTAGATCTAGGTACTAAACCAATGGGAGTGTCCGATGAAGAACGGAAGAAGTTGAATCGGAAAGAAAAGAGCACAATACGATTGTATGTCTCAGATTTAGTATTGTTGAATGTATCAGGGGAAGCTATGGTGAAGGCTTTGTGGGACAAGTTACGGATTTTGTACCAATCTTAGTCTCTGGTTAATAAAATATTCCTGTGGAAAAAACTGCATAACCTGGGGGTGAAAGATGGAGACTTGGTGACAAAGCATCTGAACACATTTAACATTGTGGTAAGTTAGTTAGCATCTGTTGATATTAAAATTTCAAATGAAGATAAGTGCATCAGTTTGTTTTTTTTTCTACCAGATTCATGGGATACTCTGGTTATTGCAATAGGTAGCAATGCAACTTCCTTGCAGTTTGATGAAATAGTCTCATCCTTTCGGATGGAGGAGATGAGATGAAAAAATATGGAGAGCCATAATGGTGATGCCTTGTTTATACGAGGATGGTCCCAGAACAGAAACAAAAATAAGTCATCGAGTGGGAGATCTAAATCTAGACGGAGATCTAAATCTCTAGGAAAACTTATGAAGGTGGTGTGATGGAAATGCAGAAAGGAAGGGCACTACAAAAGGGACTGTAAATCTAAATCTCCTGATAAAGGAAAGGGATCTGATGATGCTCCTTCTATAGAGGCAAAAACCACCTCAGATGAAGGTGGGGATGTGTACTTGGCTTCTTCAAGTACACATGTAGATCATGAGGCATGGTTGATTGACTCAGGTGCATCCTTTCACTTCGCTCCCCATAGAGAGTGGTTCTATGAGTATGAGAAATACGATGGTGGTAATGTCTTCTTAGGGGATGATAGGAAGGCTAGAATCGTTGGTCATGGAAAAGTAAAGTTGAAGTTGCAAGGTGGAAGGGTTATAACACTTTCGGGTGTTCTTCATATTCATGCATTGGCCAGAAATCTGATTTCTGTAAGCAAGCTGGATGATGCAGGTGTAAAAACAATGTTCGAGAAGGATACCTACAAAATGGTTCGGGGAGCTTTGGTATTGATGCAGGGAGTTCGGATTGGAACTCTGTACAAGCTGCAAGGTAGCACTGTTGTTGATGGGTGCAATAGTTCTGTGGTTCTTGAAAGTGGATCATAAAATCTAGTGGTCTTTGGAGAGAAGACCATGCTGTGGCACCAAAGGCTTGGAGGTATTGGATAGAAGGGCCTTCAAATACTTCATGGTGAAGGTATGGTAGAAGGTATGAGTAATAGCTCTCTGGATTTGTTTTCTCTGAAAATTTTGTATATGGGAAGTAGAATCGGGTGAGTTTCCCCTCTGGTGGTAAGAGGGCGAAACATATATTAGAGTTTGTGCATAGTGATGTGTTTGGACCTATGAAAGTTCCATCACTAGGTAATTCTATGTACTATGTATCATTTATAGATGACTATGTATCCTGTGAAGGTTCCATCACTAGGTAAGTCTGTGTACTATGTATCATTTATAGATGACTTCTCAAGGAATACATGGATATATTTCCTTAGGAATAAATTTGAAGCCTTTGACAGGTTTAAAGAATTCAAGGCTCTGATGGAAAACTAGACAGAGAAGAAGATAAAGGTGTTGAGGACAGATAACGATGGAGAGTTTTTTAGTAAGGAATTTGAAGAATTCTGTAAGAAGTGTGGTATAGCACAATAGAAGACTACTCCATATACACCTCGGCAAAATGGAGTTGCAGAAAGAATGAACAAGACATTGATGCAAAGGGCAAGAATCATGCTCAGTGGTACCAGGTTAGGACAGGAATTATATGCAGAGGTGGTGGAGACAACATGTTAACTGGTCAATAGATCACCTTCATTAGCATTGGAGGATAAGACTCCACAAGAGGTATGGACTCATAAGAAACCCTCTCTTTCACATCTGAGGGTATTTGGATGTGATGCATGTGTACATGTTCCAAAGGAGAAACAAACCAAGTTGGACAATAAATTTTAAAAGTGCATCTTTATTGGGTATAAGAATGGTTTAAAGGGTTATAAGCTTTGGAACCCAGTAACAAGGAAGGTTGTGTACAACCAAGATGTGGTGTTAAGAGAGTTGAAATATGTTATTAAACATGAAGTCCAACCAAAGGAACTTGAGAAGATAGAGTTTGAGCTAAAGGAGGATGAATCAAACTGTAGAGAAATCAGAAGATGAAGAGGCACCAACTTCGGGTGTGAGAAGATTAGTTCAAGAAAGAAGGAAACCAGAAAGGTATAGTTCATCTGCTTTCAGTTCAAATTTTTCTTTATCTTTTACTGATGATGATCCAAGAACTGTGAAGGAAGCAGTAGATTCAGAGGATGGAAAACTCTGGAAAGAGGCCATGGACGATGAAATGGCTTCTTTGCACGAAAATGAGGCTTGGGATCTAGTGGAGTTGCCAGATGGAAGGAAACCCATTGGCAACAAATGGGTGTTCAAGAATAACACAAATGCAGAAGGAAAGGTGGAGAAATACAAAGCTCAGTTGGTAGCGAAAAGGTTATTCCCAGGTGCCGGGAATTGATTTTGGTGATATTTTTTCTCCTATTGCCAAGGTAACTTCTATTATATTACTTTTGTTTGTTGCTGCTGCTTTTGATTTAGAGGTAGAATAGATGGATGTGAAGACAACATTTCTTCATGGGGATCTGGAAGAGGAGATCTACATGAAGCAACCTGAAGGCTTTGCAGTGAAGAGTAAGAAAGAACTGGTATGCAAGTTAAAGAAGTCTCTGTATGGGTTAAAATAGTCACCAAGGATGTGGTATCATAAATTTGATACATTTATACAAGGACCTGGCTTCACCAGAAGCAAAGCACATCGCTGTGCGTATTTTAAATTAATTGGTGACCATGTTATTTATTTGGTCTTGTATGTGGATGATATGTTGCTGGTTGGAAATGAAAAAGAAATTATCTAGGATTTGAATACCCAATTGTCCTCCGAATTTGACAGGAAAGATCTTGGTGCTGCAAACTATATTTTGGGCATGGAAATTAAAAGAGATTAGGCAAAGAGGAAGCTCTGGTTAAACTAGAGGAAGTATGTCAAGACAATATTGCAGAGATTTAATATGTAGGATAGTAAACTGGTGAAGGTTCCTATTCTTGTAGGTGTAAAGTTGTTATCTGCTGAACAGTGTCCCAAGACACAAGAAGAGGAAGAGGACATGTCCCATGTTCCATAGGCAAGTCCAGTCGGTAGCTTGATGTATGAAATGGTCTATACTACACCAGACATTGCACATGCAGTGGGAGTATTGAGTAGGTTTATGTCAAAACCAGGAAAGGAGCATTGGATAGTAGTGAAGCGGGTTTTCAAGTATTTGCGTGGCACTAGTGATTATGGTTTGTGCTACCAAGGAAGAATAGGATTGGATAGAGTTTTGGATATCTGTGGCTTTGTTAATGCAGACTGGGCTGGACATCTGGATCAGAGAAGATCTACAAGTGGGTATGCGTTTAACCTATTTGGAGGTATAGTCAGTTGGATGAGTAAGAAACAATATATAGTGGCACTATCAACTATAGAGGCAGAATACATGGCAGCCACTCATGCAAGCAAGGAAGCAGTTTGGTTGTAGAGATTGTGTTCAAGTATGGGGTTAGTACAAGGAGCTATAAGGATAGACTGTGACAGCCAAAGTGCAATTTTCTTGGAAAAGAACCCTGCATATCATTCAAAGAAAAAGTACATTGATGCTCAGTATCACTTTGTGAGGGATATGATAGAAGACAGAAAGATGTTGTTGGTAAAAGTGGACACTCTAAACAATATTACAGATGCATTGACAAAATCTATGAGCTTTAAGAATTTCTCTTGGTGTAGAGAAACAATGGGCATTGTAGGGCTGGATAAATGACTAAGCTCTCTTGTGGCCCCCTATGGAAAGAAAACAACAAGTGGGAGAATGGTGGGTTGTGTTATATTCTCTCCACAACTAGCCCACGTAGTTAACCAGGGGGTTGGAAGGGGGGTGGAGCCCCCCCTTCGTTGCACCAATTGCGTAGTAGGGGGGTGATAGGGGGTTTGAGGGGTGCAGGTAACCCCACATGTTTTTTGACGCGATGGTTTTCGGTCCATGGTATTGGATTCTTCAGCATGTATAACATTGAAATGCACATAATGAAAAATCAAGCTGGTAGTCCCAGTTTTGGGATCCAGGGGAAAATCTCTGTGTATTTGTGTTTTATGTGTTATGCTCTCGTATTGTTTATTTTATGTGTTTTAGAATTCGTATGCAGGTAATTTCTGTACGGGGTTAAAATCTACAACTGTCTCTTACAAATGTGCAAAACAATACTGGAGGACAGTGTTTGGGTAGAAATGCAAATTTCTGGAGAGGAAGATATGGCCTTCCTTCCCCATATTGCGCAACGTTGTCTCAGTGAAGGCAAAGTTCAGGCCAAGGTTGGCCAGAATCGCCAATGGTCAACTGAAAGCAAATAAGAAAGTTAATGCATGGCAACACTAAGTGAAATTAGAAGTGATTGATAGTGCATAAAAACATGAATGAAAGATTCAGTAAATAGGTCAACATGCGTGTGGGTGAAGCGAGTCGCCGAATCAGTGACGTTCGTGCAAAACAGTTTCATGCATGTGACATCAATGTGATAGAAACAAAAACTAAAATAGTGCTAGGACAAGCTAGTATACATGTAAATGATAAAGAGCATTCAATGAAATCAAGCAATCAACACTCAGACAAGCGGAAATACAAAAAGCGACAAAAATGTTGAAAAATAGAAGTTGAAGCCACTTACCCATGAATAGATAAGGTGGATGTGTCAAAGATACCTGGATGTGCTTTGTGATGTGAGAGATCTAGGATCGATGTGAAAGTATGAGCTTTTATGCACCGAATAAATAATTTTTGAGCTCATGACGCACATGCCACAAATCTAGGAAAAAGCGTTACTTGGAGAAAAGTTCCTCAATGAACTTTGCATGCAACCTCCAGCTGCTAAAAATAGCTCCTTGAATCATGGGATGCCTTTTGCATGTTGCCTTCTGCTACTCTAGGAAAAAGAAAGCCATGCATGCAAGTCAAGTCTCCTTGGTCTCGGGTGGAACTGGTCAACCCAACTACTCATGCATGAGACTGCTTAACTGCTGGAAGGAAATGTGAATTTCTAGCTGGGAGCTTGACTTGATACCTAATAGATTTGCACAATTTCTTGGTAAAGCAGTTGACTACTGCCCGGATTTGTACAAATTCTACACTGAGCAACCCTGTTGGGGAAAATTGCACAATTTTCAGTGTGAGGGTTGACTGGTAGAATTAAGCAACTCTGGAGCCTAGCAGGTTGCCAAACAAGATTGCATAATTTCTGAAGGGAAGGTTGGTTTCCCTCCATAATTGTGTAATTTCTTTGGGGAGCTACTCAGCCTGTAGCTGGACCAAGTCTGGATGAACAGTGTGTCAGGGGAATGCATCAAGCTGTGATCAAGAGGCTGCCTTTGTGCTGAAAAAACACTGAAGCTTGTGTACTTGACAAAGCAAGACAAGGTGCTATAAAAGGTTGGTAGGTAATCTCCAAAATGAAGATAAGGAAAAATTTTGGAGGGTGGTTGTAGCCACTAGAACACCTAGCGACACACTGGCAGAACTCCAGCTCTCTGAATGGATCTTGTTCATGAAAAGAAAGTCCAACACCTCCAGAAGTATTGCTTAGTTCTCAAATCATCTTGGTTTCACACTAGCTTAATTGTAAGATGTGGCATCTACCAAGTTCTTGGCCAATTGAAACACATTCCAAGGAAAGGAAACACAGTTGTTTTGATTGGGGTTGAGGGGTATATTGGTGCATAAGCAGTATAGTCGTCAGAGTCTTAGTTTCATCTCTAGTGTTGCTCCATTGCTAACAGGCCTGGATAGTACCCCGGTGGAGTCGCATAGGAACACAAGCATGGCTTCGCCGCCAGCGAGCCTAGTCAATACCCCAGAGGAGTTATTTGCATCACCTCTCTGTGCAGGAGGCCTTTCTCTTCTTTCGCCTTATTCATTATTAATTTTTCTTACTTTTCATTTTTTCGAATTTTTTTTTCCAACTGTGCATAGCACTTATTCATTTCAGAGTTGGAAGAGGGATTCCTACTTATTGAGAGTAGAAGAGGTTTTTCTAGTAGAGAAGTAGTTTATTATATCTATGACATGCCTGTTAAGGTTTCCACCCTCACCTTACTCTACTTCACTGAGCTGACAAGGGTTAACCAAAAAACAACCGACTAGAGTAGGTGACACTTGTTAGCATGCAAACATTGTGTTTTCACCAAGGTTCACTTTGAACATTACGTATTTTCCTTTGACATATCATCGACTAAAAGTAACAAGTTCTTCATGTAGAGGAAATATGATAGATAACCATGTAGTGATAGCTGTACAAGCCCTCTTGTACTTTACCAGCTTGTTTCAAGATTCATACATGGTTTCATGTGAAACTAACCTATGAGAAAAACAAGAAAACTAACAAGCAACAAGACAAAGCAAGAGAAAAAGCAAAGGCGAAAGCAAAGTAAGAAAACAAGCAAGCAAAAAAAAAAAAAAAACAAAGCAAGTAAGGAAACAAGCATGCAAGCAAACTGACTAAAATCCAAACACTACTCCTGCTCCTAAGCTAACGGTGCATGGGCCTTATCACATGAAGTCATATTTCCAATGCAGCCACCGGTGCATTGGTTGATCCATCTTGGTGAAAGCTTGGTCTGCTAGCAACCCAATTGTGCGAACTAGCAAGAAAGAAAGACATAACAATGAAGACAACCACGGTTCATGTTTCAAAGTGCCCACAGAACATAAGTGAGTGCAAGTGTATGACGAGAATTCCATAGACTTATCATGGTGTTGTGTGACACCGCATGTAGATTTGAAGCATAAGCACATTGTTGACTGTGACATGCAAGCAAACAAAAGAAATAAAGATAACTTGTGTCGTGCACATGTGCTTGCCATGTAAGATTCATCCAATGCATGATTGATAGGATCATGTAGTTCGAGTGGAGGAGGCATGATCTGTGTGTGAGATTGATCTTCAATGCATATAGATGAGTGATGAGGAGCCTTGGGTGATTGCACAATTTCATGATTGGATGTGAGACTAACCCCAAGAGAGCGAGGGCCTGACATATCCATTAGCTAAGGCTAAAATGCCTCGATAGTCTTGGGTCTTTCAACTTCATCATTAGGTAGATCATCATAAACTGGTGGCTTCGAAATATCAATTACGATAGAGTCATGATCATGGTCAAATATGGATGTAAATGGATCACGACCACCATGGTTGGAAAAATCAATGAGCTCATCGGCATCCTCATGATTAGATGAATCAACAAGAGGGGTAGATGAAAAGAAAACAAACTCATCCTCTATGTTTCTTGAAAAGACAGATGAAATATCAAGTGGATTTTCAATGAATAACTTATCCTCTCTATTATTGAATGATGGACCAACATCCAGTGTGTCCTACGAGTGATCAACAATGGGTGTATCTATGGACAGAGATACACATGTGAAATCATGGATGGCAGGTTCACTAAAGATGTCAAGAAAGAATAGAGGGGGCTCGGACGGAAGGGAGTCAACCTTTGCCAAGTTTTGATGCTCAAGCTCCCACTCATACTATTCATGAATGACAGTGCATGTTGGTTGTTCAACACCAAATCTGTCAGTGGCTTGTTCCTCATTCACAACAATTGTACAGTCCAGAGTGGAAGAACACAAGAGAATATCATTCAGAGGAACAACCAAGTGGGAAGATGGAGGTTGCAGAACAAAATTCATATGACAACTCAATGGACTAAACCAAATCTGCGTGAAAATTGGGCGAAGTGATGTTGGGAGGGTCTAAAAGTTGAACAACTATGTGAGAATGATCCTCAACATCACTTGGTAGTGATGGAGTTGTTTGATGAGGGGATGGCGGAGAGTCACCTGTGAGAGTGACCACATCCAACTCAAATTGTGCAGCTCCCTCACTGAAGAATGTCGAGCGAGGCTTGATTTCAAACTTCTATTTGGGACGAGTAGATTTATTAATTAAATACTCGAATCATTCCCGAAGATAGAGAAATTTCATCTGGCTCCTTGGAGATTGAAACTGCAAGTCACGGATGCACTGCCAAAAAACCAAAATCAATTCATGCAGAGCCTTCTGTTGCTGTAGCAGTTTTTGTTCAAGATAGTTTGGATTGAAATGATAGAAAGTGTCTTCAATGAGAACATAGAAGTTCTCAAGTGAGTGCACGCTGTGAGCTGGTAGGTTGAACAACCATCGAAGTGGATAATCATGAAGTGTGTATGCAAGAATCAAGTTGACATGTTTGTTAGAACACCCATATTCCTCATGAAGCATGGAAATAAAGTCATGTAAGTACTCAGGCCAAGCCACTTCCCCTTCACCATCATATGTGTAAGTGGACAAGTGATAAAAAAACTCCCTCGTGATGGTGACATCTTCAAGATTCGAAAAAAATCATGGAGGGAGAAGAGTGCAAGAATCAATGAAAGATATGAAAAAGTAAAAAACAAGATGAGAGGACACAGATTGCCATCTGGCCCTCCTTCTAGTGCCAAAATTGTTGACGGTGTTGGACCCACAAACATGTTAGGGGATCTCCTCAGTAAGAAGCCCCAATTATACCTCAGACTGTTTGGTGTAGGAGTCCCATCAATGGGTGGTACTGTAATGCCTTGATCGTGATTTCTCAAAGAGGCAAGTAAGATAACTCTGTTTGTAGTAAGGGTGTGAGAGCTGCAGTGAGTCAAGGAAGGTGCATGAGAGGTTCTAACACATGGGGGTCGAGATGAGCACACCCCTTGGAAAACTGTGATAACACTTGACTTGGAATGGAACACACGAGCAAACATACATCACAAAATGGAAGGCAAGTTATCAAGAAATCAAAACTGATGGTTAAACCAACAACACATTTCTGAAAGATTCATACCTACTTATACAAAATAGTCTATACATGCATGCGTAAGAAAGAAAATAAATATATCATGTAGAGTAAAGAAGATAGCATAGAATATGTTAGCCTCCTGCTGCAGCAGGTTAATCATCTTTCATGATCGACAGTTTTACATGCCAAATATGTCGTGCTATGCATACTGCAATGCTCCATATTTGCTACAGATGGCCAAAAAGTATCCATAAGAGTAGGCTGGTCTAAGGGCCACTGCTGTGTTCCAATTTTGATAAAGCAATCCATTTTTGGTTTGAGGCAGTTTTTCAGTTGGAGGTACTCAGGCGGGAGTTCACTAACATCTCTCTTTTTCTCATCACCCTTATTATATAACTCCCTATTAGTTTTTCCCTTCCCCTATTAAAATCATGTATATAAATCCCCCTATGTAAATACCCCTCCCTGGAATTATAGCCATACTTTCTACTAAGTCCGGGAAATCTCAGTCCATCTGGGACTGTTTTTAACCCATCTGCATCGTTGAGGAACTAGTTTGACATCTGGTCAGCTAGCAACCTCTCCCTTAACCCTAAAAACCCCCAAAAAACCCATGTTTTCACCTTCCCCTTGTAAAATTTCACCCCACCGCTGTAAAAACCCCTTAAATCCGTTTCCTAAAGTCCTTACCCATCCACCGCACATATTAAATTTGGAATATTCCTGTGAATATTCCCGCCTATTAACCCCATATCCCGTCGCGTCCGCCGCCAGCCGTCCGATCCACACCCCCGCATGTATACGGCTGGCGGGCATCCTTATCCCCGACGCGCCCAGCCTTTAACGTCCGGGAGTTCGACGGTTTTGCTGCCGTACTCCCGCCACGCGTCAAGCGCCCAGCTGTGGTGGAGCCCCTCCCTCCGAAACCGCCATCCCCCATAAGCGGTGTGCCACATACCGCTTACCGCCCCGCTCGGTGACATCACCAGCCCACGTCACCCCCTGCACAGTCAACAGCCCACGTCAACCCCCTGTACAGTCACCCGATGAGTCACCCGCCTGCGTGGCCTCCTGCCACATCACTGCCACATGTCCTGCCACCGTACCTGCCACGTCATCGTTCGTACGTGATGACGTCATGCTAACGTCATCCCACCACGTCGCCATGCTGACGTCACCCGCCGTACAATGCTGATGTCATTAACCCTTTTTGGACGCAGAGGCGCGAAAATCGCACTTCGGAGCCCCGGAATCGAATTCTGAGGCAGTTTTTGATGCAGGATTTTTTGGGCCAAAATGGAGAATCTTCAGGGAATCTTTAAGGAATCTTCGCTCCATGCAGCCCCAGGAAGCTCGAAAAGGCACAGAAATGATCAGTTTTCTTCACAGAGCATACCAAAATGATCAGAAGACAATTCGAGATGATACAGAGGCCGAACAACGACCATTTACTGGTGATTAGACACGCAGCACAACAGATCAGCAGCCTAGATTTTGTCAGAGAGTATCAGTGGAAGAAAGGACGCCAGAAAGAATCAGTCATGATTTTTTAGGGGCTGGAGGCACCTGAACATTGATGAAGCCCCCAGAAAATCAAATCGATAAGCATCAGCCCATCCTTGCCTTCAAATCACCGTCAAGACATTTAAGGCACCAGGACAGCAAGAAAGCATAAACCCATACCCATTTATTGCAGAAAGCACTGCCGCAAGCCACCGAGGACAGCATCATTCATTCAGTTTTGACACATCGACCCTGAGCACGGCCCGAGACATTCTTTGCATTTATTTCTAGATAGGATTAGGTCAAGTAGTCATTTTTATGACCTAATTAGGTCAAGATGTAATAAAGGAACTCTGCAGAGAGTTTTGCCCTATATATACCACCCTCTGTATAGTTTTCAGGGTTGGTTAACTGATAATTTTCAGTAGAGACTCGCTGTGTATACCTGAACTTTTCTGTAATCAAAGATTGCTTAAAGCTTGGAGAGCGAATTGTTTGTTATTGATGAATGTGTTAAAGAGTTGGAGATGGAATTCCTGCGCTGCGGCCTGAAGCAATAAGTGCCTCTTATCTCTGTTTATGTGTTTGCCATTATCTAAATAGCAGGAAGAAAGAATAGCCTAGAATAAGTTTAAATACTCTCTATGCTCAATTCCTGCTATTTCTTGATGTTTTCTTCTGAATGAATTGGTTATGAACATTGAATTCCTTCTGGCTCATGCTTACCCCAGTTCACCTGTGCTGGCCAATTATCTAAGGATTCTTAACTACTCCTAGGTAGCACCTTGTTGTCTCCTCTGCTAATTTGTTGGAGAGATTCTTAACTGCCTCTCTTTCTTTAGCATTCTTGCCATCCCTTGAACCTGAAAGTTGCTTCTGCCTCAGTTATCTTGCTCCATTTTCCCCTCACTGTTATTAAGGAAAGACACCAGCAGTTCCCCTCCTCGACTCCACGCCCAATGGTTTGAAACATTCAGACTATACTCAGCCTCTCTACCTAAAAGTGTCAGTTTTCCCACCAAAACTCAATCAAAACACCTGTGCACCATATCTAGCCTAAAATCATCCCTTTCAACAAAGCTAAATCATAAAGAGAGAGCCCTCTCTGACTGCAGGCAGGCTAGGGCCTACAGTCCAAAGTTGGTTTGTGGTTACCTCGGCCGTATCCCTTTACGAGTCAAAAGGGACAACCTGAGTGATAACATAATGGCGACTCCACTGGGGACATGAATCATGTGTCTATTAGTGTGAATCCTCAATTTTGACCAGTTCGCCTCGTTTTCTGGAGAAAGTGTTCATTTTCTTCAGGGTTTTTCATGTTCAGCTCTGATCTGTGACGGTGGACAGAGATCAGGCACTTCAAGGTTACATCATCCACCTGGCGACTCCACATCATCCTCATAATAAAGACTCCGCTGGAGAAATGAACCCGAAGGAATTATATAAGCAAATCAGGTTCTTGATTTGGATGATCATCCAAGAGACCATGTTCTTTCTCTTGCACCAAATTTTGTTGTGCATATTGTATTTTAAAAGCGATTTTATGTTAGATTTTTGTGTTTTTGCTTTGGAAAAGATTGTTGAAAAGCCTCCTTGCACATCAGAGCAGCAGCTTTAAAATGTTGTGGAAGATCATCATACAGTCAAGGAGGAAACAAAATAGAGCCATTGAATATTAGATTGAGGAGGACCCAGAAGCAGAAGCATATGACCAGATGATCCAAGTGGATCCCCTGCCTCTTTGTTTTCAGTCATCTGAATTATTCAAAGAAGAAGAAGACCAGCAGCCCGCATAGAGCAGTCCGGCCCTATTCGAGCCAGATTGTAATAAATTACAAGCACCTGTGCAAGTACTGAATGACCTATTAGCTGGCAGGCAGAATGATGAAAGAAATCAGTGCACGTCACCGTCAACAAGCTGCAAGGCTCAATATCAAGTTGTCAATGATCTCCCGACTCCAAGGCATGGTAGTGATCCTGAACCTTTGTACAGTTCTTTAATTCAGCCAAAAAATTGTATATATATGTTGCAGGACAATTTTGTACAGTATTTAAACATCGCAAAGGAGGTCAGTAGCTTCCTGATCTTCTCAAAGATTGACAAAGCTATAACAAATTGCAAAATCTCAGTTGATGTCACTAGCAAGCACAAGCAGCAAAGTCCACTAATGTTATTATCACTTAAGTGGCTGCATCGGTTATTTCACTTCACCTAACAGCAAAGTAAGTGTTGGTTAGGGTAGGTAGGTAGGTAGGATCAATAAGGCAGCCAGCCAAGAGAAGTTTGCAGAACACAGTAACAGTTGAATACAAGGCAGTCTGACCTGTTGTTCTTGACTTTTCACAAGGAAAAGCCATCCCCAAGTGGAGCCACTTTTAGCCTCCTGCTGTAGCAGGTTAATCATCTTTCATGATTGACAGTTTTACATGCCAAATATGTCGTGCTATGCATACTGCAATGCTCCATATTTGCTACAGATGGCCAAAAAGTATCCATAAGAGTAGGCTGGTCTAAGGGCCACTGCTGTGTTCCAATTTTGATAAAGCAATCCATTTTTGGTTTGAGGCAGTTTTTCAGTTGGAGGTACTCAGGCGGGAGTTCACTAACATCTCTCTTTTTCTCATCACCCTTATTATATAACTCCCTATTAGTTTTTCCCTTCCCCTATTAAAATCATGTATATAAATCCCCCTATGTAAATACCCCTCCCTGGCATTATAGCCATAGTTTCTACTAAGTCCGGGAAATCTCAGTCCATCTGGGACTGTTTTTAGCCCATCCGCGTCGTTGAGGAACTAGTTTGACATCTGGTCAGCTAGCAACCTCTCCCTTAACCCTAAAACCCCCAAAAAACCCATGTTTTCACCTTCCCCTTGTAAAATTTCACCCCACCGCTGTAAAAACCCCTTAAATCCGTTTCCCTAAGTCCTTACCCATCCGCCACGCATATTAAATTCGGAATATTCCTGTGAATATTCACACCCGTTAACCCCATATCCCGTCACGTCCGCCGCCAGCCGTCCGATCCACAGCCCCGCAGATCTACGGCTGGCGGGCATCCTTATCCCCAACGCGCCCGGCCTTTAACGTCCAGGAGTTTGGCGGTTTCGCTGCCATACTCCCGCCACACATCAGGCGCCAGGCTGTGGTGGAGCCCCTCCCTCTGAAACCGCCATCCCCCATAAGCAGTGCGCCACATACCGCTTACCGCCCCACTCGGTGAGATCACTAGCCCACGTCACCCCCTGCACAGTTAACAACCCACGTCACCCCCCCTGTACAGTCACCCAATGAGTCACCTGCCTGTGTGGCCTCCTGCCACGTCACTGCCGCGTGTCCGGCCACCGTACCTGCCACATCATCGTCCGTACGTGATGACGTCATGCTGATGTCATCCCACCACGTCGCCATGCTGACGTCACCCGCCGTACAATGCTGACATCATGCTGACGTCATCAACCCTTTTTGGACGCAGAGGCGCGAAAATCGCACTTCGAAGCCCCGGAATCGAATTCTGAGGCAGTTTTTGATGCAGGATTTTTTGGGCCAAAATGGAGAATCTTCACGGAATCTTTAAGGAATCTTCGCTCCATGCAGCCCCAGGAAGCCCGAAAACACGCAGAAATGATCAGTTTTCTTCACAAAGAATACCAAAATGATCAGAAGACAATTCCAGATGATACAGAGGCTGAACAACGGCCATTTACTGGTGATTAGACACGCAGCACAACAGATCAGCAGCCCAGATTTTGTCAGAGAGTATCAGTGGAAGAAAGGATGCCAGAAAGAATCAGTCATGATTTTTTAGGGGCTCGAGGCACCTGAACATTGATGAAGCCCCCAGAAAATCAAATCGATAAGCATCAGCCCATCCTTGCCTTCAAATCACCGTCAAGACATTTAGGGCACCAAGACAGCAAGAAAGCATAAACCCATACCCATTTATTGCAGAAAGCACTGCCGCAAGCCACCGAGGACAGCATCATTCATTCAGTTTTGACACATCGGCCCTGAGCACGGCCCGAGACATTCTTTGCATTTATTTCTAGATAGGATTAGGTCAAGTAGTCATTTTTATGACCTAATTAGGTCAAGATGTAATAAAGGAACTCTGTAGAGAGTTTTTCCCTATATATACCACCCTCTGTATAGTTTTAAGGGTTGGTCAATTGATAATTTTCAGTAGAGACTCGCTATGTATACCTGAACTTTTCTGTAATCAAATATTGCTTAAAGCTTGGAGAGCGAATTGTCTGTTGTTGATGAATGTGTTAAAGAGTTGGAGATGGAATTCCTGCGCTGCGGCCTGAAGCAATAAGTGCCTCTTATCTCTGTTTATGTGTTTGCCATTATCTAAATAGCAGGAAGAAAGAATAGCCTAGAATTAGTTTAAATACTCTCTATGCTCAATTCCTGCTATTTCTTGATGTTTTATTCTAAATGAATTGGTTATGAACATTGAATTCCTTCTGGCTCATGTTTACCCCAGTTCACCTGTGTTGGCCAATTATCTAGGGATTCTTAACTGCTCCTAGGTAGCGCCTTGTTGTCTCCTCTGCTAATCTGTTGGAGAGATTCTTAACTGCCTCTCTTTCTTTAGCATTCTTTCCATCCCTTGAACCTGAAAGTTGCTTCTGCCTCAGTTATCTTGCTCCATTTTCCCCTCACTGTTATTAAGGAAAGACACCAGCAATTCCCCTCCTCGACTCCACGCCCAATGGTTTGAAACATTCAGACTATACTCAGCCTATCTACCTAAAAGTGTCAGTTTTCCCACCAAAACTCAATCAAAACCCCTGTGCACCATATCTAGCCTAAAATTATCCCTTTCAACAAAGCTAAATCATAAAGAGAGAGCCCTCTCTGACTGCAGGCAAGCTAGGGCCTGTAGTCCAAAGTTGGTTTGTGGTTACCTCGGCCGTATCCCTTTAGGAGTCAAAAGGGACAACCTGAGTGATAACAGAATACAATACAACATATGCATGAAATGTGTTGGCTCTTGTTATATTATGAAGTGTAAGTTCTAATCATGCAATACATCCATGTCCAACCACTAGTTCCAATAGTGAAACATTACAGCCACAATCACTTGCTCCTCCAAAGAGATGTACTATCTTTGCGCAGTGGAGAAGCCGAGGCTAGTTATAGTATTGTCCAAACTCTCTCCAAGATAGTCTTATCAGACGCTTGGCTGACAAAAAACCTATACAATGAGTTATGAGGGACTATTTATAGCAAAGGGGTGGTGACCCTTGGCATTCCCCTTTTCGACAGTTCAACTGGCCTCATGATTCTTCATCTACTTTATGAATGTTACATCCAACTATCGACACTTGACTTACACTTGAAAAGACATTACATTACAATGCACATCTACCCATGTGAGAGAAATGGCTTGAGCAAGCCTTGTTAGAAATCACTATGACTTAGAGAACCATGGAAGTACAACTCCTCAACATCCTTGTGCTGATCAATAGTAACATATTGATGCCAAGATTGGTAGTCCTTGATGGTGTCCATGCGCTCCGCTATGACATTTTTCTGGAACCTGACTCTTTCCTCCATAGCATCTGGGTACACTGCTCAGTCTCCTCCATCTAACTCATTTGAAAGCATGCACATCATTGTCTTCAATGCATCCAAACGAGCAACATAATTGTGAATGATGTAAGCACTGATGGGTATGTCTTGGCTAGTGGCAATGGGCATCAACTCATTGAAGTACGAATTAAGCTCTAGTCTGACCTGTGCCTTTGTCTTCACATGGGTGACAGTCTCACTAGATGGGATCAAATGTGCATGCACCAAAACATCCATACTATTGAATTCTCATGCATGGGAAGCCTGTATGCTAGTGATGAGGTTCGGGAGCTCTTCATAGTTCTTGATCTGGCTTCGGAAACATTGCTTCATCTCGACCGCACTCACCCTCATCATCTTAGGAAATTGAAGTGGGGCCCCCTTGTATTTCATCATCCATGCTTGCATGTCATCTACAATAGCATGTAAGTTCGCCAAGATATGTGTTCTTCTAGCACATCGTTGTTGCCATCCATGGAGATGGACGACTATGTTTTGCACAGTACCAAACTTGGAGTACAATGCTCACATAATTGTGTCAAGGGACAACACTTCATATAGTATTGCCTTCTTCTGTTCATCTCGAGCGGACGCTATCACCAACTCTCCTCCTTGCTTGGTCATCTATAGTTCCTTTGCCATTCACTCATTCTCAGCTATCAAAAAGTGAACACTTGAGCTAGTGGCTTCGACATACACTCTTCTTGTATCAGCCGAGCCTATTAGACGTTTGCACACATCAATCATAATCACTCGTTATTCAACTTGTGTAGGAGATGTGTGATCCTCTAGAGTTGACACTCTGCGAGATTGCACAACTCAATGTTGAGACTCATCAAATGCGATGTTGTACATCTCTCCTTTCGGCTGATCTCCAAGGATTTCAATACCTCCATTGCTTCCTTTGACATGCAGGGTGGATCTTGTTCGAATATCATCTTCTAAACTAGTATGACAAATTGATTGGATAGTTGTGTGATTACTCCTCTGAAGAAGCATTCAGACAACAACTTGAAATATGTGTTCACAGCTAGCTTCGTCAGTGACCATGCCCACTCCAAGCCTAGGAACTCCTATCAGGCATAGATTGAATCTAATATGTAAGAAGACATGTAAATCTATACATGCATACCTTCGGTGATAGTCGAGCCTTCGTTACTTATTCCTTCAGCTGATGAGCCAACATGTCAGACTAGTTACATGGTTTTCCTTCTCTGGCTAGTTGGTCCACTGCGATCACCCAACTCTGTTTGAAGGTTTCCATTATTTCTTGGCCATACAATCAACATGAAAATATGACTAAGTATTCATATGCCTTCAGCAATATCTTTGTCTTGTTGATCTTGTTGGGTGTCAACCTGAATCGAGCTGAGTCCTTTACCAAGTTCTTCATAATGTCTCTGGAGTTAGCACTATTGTTGCGTAAGCCAAAGGGAGTATTCATGATAGTCGCGGGCTTTGACATCTGATACATCTCATCACAATCGCGTACCAGAAGGTTGCAAGATTTGTCCCACTGACACTGTTCAAGGTCATCATCTCAGGATCAGTGTGAGAAATGATCCAGTGTATCATGTTTGCGCATGAGAACGCGGGGTATCTACATGAAATCTGATACAAGCCCAACTTGTGAATGTTGACGCACACTTAATGGTCTTCAAGGTCTTCCTCAAAAGTGACTCCAAATTCTTCATTTACCTCTCGCCATTTCATCTTGATGTCCTTGTCTAGAAAAAACTTTGTATCTTAATAGATCAGTAGACATGCAGAAACTTGTTCAACTGTTTCTCTAGGTGCACTTCCATTGGCGTATTTTCATCCTGCTCTATTTGAATAAATTGATGCTATACTACTAAGAGGAAGGTGAACACCTGAAATATCTGGAGAAAAAGCAACATGCATGGAATGAAATCTTTTGGCGAAAACCAAAGAAAATTCAGGGAATGACATATCACATACCTGGGGAACTTAGAGGCAAGATTGCGCATTTCTTCTCATAGGCTAGGTGACTCACTGACAGAACTGCACAGAAGGTAGTCTGGGTTGTCTGGGAGGAAAGATTGGTTACTAGATTTGCAGAATGCATAATCCAGACTAGTTGTTGACTGTCGGTTTTGTGTAATGCATAATTCCAGTTGAGAGCGACTACAAGCTCAGGGACTGCATTGTGCAATTTTTTGGGGTAACAGTCATTGTCCCTCATAAATGCACAAAATAGTCCGGGAGGATAGTTCCTGGGTAGAAATGTACATTTTTGGAGAGGAAGACAAGGCCTTCCTTCCCTAGATTGAACAACGTTGTCTTAGTGAAGGCAGAGTTTGGGCCAAGGTTGGCCAGACTCACCAACAGGAAATTGAAAGCGAAAAACAAAGTGAATGCATAGCGACACTAAGTGAAAACATAACTGATTGATATTGAATGTAAATGTGAATGAAAGATTCAGTAAATAGATCAACATGCATGTGGGTGCAACCAGTCACCAATTCGACAACTGTTCTCACAAAACAATTTCATGCATGCGACAGTAGTGAGATAGCAACAAAGGCTGAAAGAGTGCTAGGACAGGCTAGTATACATGTAAATGATAGAAAGCGTTCAAAGAAATAAATAAGAAAACAATCACACAAGCAAAAACATAGAAAGTGACAAAAATGCTGAAAAATACAAGTTGAGGTCACTTACCCAAGAATAGCTGAGCTGGATGTGTCAAAGAATCCTCAATGTGCTGTGTGATGTCAGAGTGTAGTATACCTAGGGGGGATAGTATGGGGTACAAAGGGAGGTACTTAAGGGAATAATGTAATAATGGGATGGGTCATAGTAATAAATAAAGTGGCTAACCCATATCATGTAAGGGACGATAGGTAGTTAGCAATAATGTAATAAGCCCATGGTATTAGATAGATGGTATTAAGGGATCCATGGTAATGACCCATGGTATTGTATGTATAAGGCCTATATAGAGGCTAGATACTCCCCATTAAGAGATGTCAGGGAATATTGTATGGAAAAGCATATGGCTTGTGGAGTGTTCTCCTTCCTTAAGGAGTGAATGTTTGGTGTTGCCCTACCTTAAGGGTTTGATGTCAATAAAGAAGAATTTCTATCTATATTCAAATGTTGTTACTTTTTGGGTATATTTATATTTTCTCATATATTTTCAGATCATATCTATAACAAGTGGTATCAGAGGACTTTCTTGAGCAAAGCGGAATTTCTTTATTTTATTTTTGCAGGAACTTTTTGGGGCGGCGAGTTCTTAGATCAGGTATGTACTTTTTGGTGAAAATTTTACAGAATCTAATTGTAGATATGGATTTTTTGCAAAACAGTACCCTATTTGAGAAAAAAATTTAGCCGAATTGGAGTCCATATGAGAGAGATATCACTCATTTAAAAATCAATTGTGTTGCAGACATTTTTCAGGGCGGTGAGTTTGCAAATCAGATTTGTGCATTCTAGTGAAAAATTTGCATAATATAATTGGAGATCTAGGTTCTTTGCAATAAAATACACAATTTCAAAAAAGAAATTCTACCGAATCGGATTCTGGATGAGGGAGATATCGCTGATTTAAAATCAACTCTTTTTTTCATAAATTTTTGTGACGGCGGGAGAGTTACAGCGCCAATTTGAAGTTCTAGTGCCTGGATCGGGATTTCTGTCACACCAGAAGATGCAGAATGGTTGCTCCATTTCCAAAAACAAGTCACATTAGGGATTCTGAGCAATATTGTCTGAATTGTGGCCACTTTAAATTTTCACCAAGTAAGTGATTCTTTTAAAAACCCTCTTCATGGCTTCTAGCAAGCAATTTTTTATAGGGAAAGATAATGGTTCGACTATTGAAGAATTTATAAAAGAATCTTAAGAAAAACCATTAGAAATCTTGGAGAAGTTTCTTGTGGCCTAATTTGAAAGAAGAGGCTGCCAAATGGTGGTACTCACTTGTCACCTAGAAGTTCGAATTTTCAGAGGAAGAAATTGAAAAACTCCTTGTGGACAAATGGTCTCATGCTAGAAAACAAGATAATGAGAAACATGTGGGGTTATTTTCTACTCGTATCTTCTTATTACAGGTTCGTGGATATATTTAGAAGGAGAATATAGTCGTGTCTATAAATCCTAGTTGCAAGTATAATTTTATTAATGTTCATTTGGCTAAAAGATTGCAAATTCCAGCTAAACATATGGAGCACACACATGTTAATAATGAGCAGGTGCAAGTTTTTAAAGATCTGAAGATTTCCTTGGAAAAGTATGTATTTCATTCTGATTTTTATGCTTCAGATATGGCTAATGTGGATGTTGTTTTGGAATACCCCTGGATGGAATCTGTTGGTACTATCAATATTAATGTGAAGAAGAAATTCTTGAAGCTTTGGTATAAAAGGAAGAAAATTACATGACAGGATATTTCCATCAATAAACATGTAGAGTCTAAGGAGGTTGAAGCAGAAGATGTTCCAGGGACTGACACATTATATCGTGAGCCCTTGATGGTCGACAACCAAACACAAACATCAAACGAGGTACAAGAAAAATAGGTAGAGTCTAAGGAGACTGAAGTAGAAAATGTTACAGGTACAGAATCCATACTGGAAGATAAGAAACAACAACAGACGCCACAACATGTACCAAATAGCAATCAGGACCCATTAGGTGGTCAACTAAAGAAAGATACATTGTTGCCTAAAACTTTAGCATATCACCACCCACATCACCCCACAAGAAAACAACCAACACGATGGTAACAAATTAGCCATAAGGAAAACAACCCCCATATGAAAAATAGAGAGGGGCAACGATCCACCTACTACACATCAACATGGAAGAGCCATCAAGGTCAACTTCGATCTCAAGCAAGCGAGGCACCAGCTAGATCGAGGGTTCACCTCTCTTGGATGGCTAGATGCATGTGAATGGTACCAGTTGACTACTTTTCCGAGTAGATATTATTATTTGTGTTCTTCTTACGTTTCGAGGATGAAACATGTTTAAGGGGGGTGGAATGTAGTATACCCAGGGGGACAGTATGGGGTACTGAGGGAGGTACCCAAGGGAATAATGTAATAATGGGATGGGCCATAGTAATAAATGAAGTGGTTAACCCGTATTATGTAAGGGACCACAAGAAGTTAGCAATAATGTAATAAGCCCATGGTATTAGATAGATGGTATTGAGGGAACCATGGTAATGACCCATGGTATTGTATGTATAAGGCCTATATAGAGGCTAGAGACTCCCCATTAAGAGATGTCAAGGAATATTGTATGGACAAGCATATGGCTTGTGGAGTGTTCTACCTATAAACCACAATACAGTTTAAATTAATTTATAGCTAAGATGTCATTCCAATTATCTAAAACACCCAACAGTTCTAATAAATGTTAGTAAATTGTGGAGTGGCACCATACCTTTCTTTCGAATATCTTCTGTGGTGTGTAGTGTACAAGCCCCTGCTAGGAAGGAAGTGCCCTCTTTCGTAGGGCCCACTTGTTAGGATGCTATTACATCTTCTTTCTCTACCTCCTCTCAGTTATAATTAATGTGTGATTGTTGTTGCTATTATTATTAGTCTTGTTAGGCTTTAATGATTGAATAATACTCACCTAATTATTGTGTAACAACATAGCTCTTAGACTAGTCTCTTTTTTAGTGTGACAATTATTTAATATTTGTTATAGTTTGATGGTGTGTTAATTTCATTTCAATATGTGTTTCAACATTTTTTGAGGGAATGGTTTCAAGGGGTGAAATTATTTTTCTGAATAAGAGTGACAGTGTGGTAGAGTGATTTTATTCTACATTTGTGTTCTTATTTCTTGACGTTTTGAACAAGGTTTGAGAGTGTAATAGCCAAAGTGTTGAGTTCCTAAGAGTGTGATTACAATGACTAAGTTTGAGATCCACTGAGAATTAGTCATGATTTTCTCTTGCATATATTTCTCAAAATAGTCTTGCAATAACAAAACGTACCCAAATTGATAATTAATTGGAAGAGTTGAAACTATTGATCTGAATTAAAAGCACAATTGTGTTACCCAACAACAAGTTGAAGAAAAACCTATGCAAAACTTTGACATAATCCAAGTTGATGGAAAACTTGGAATGTTGTATGAAATATGAAGCAAAATTATTTAAGGGTCAAATTAAACATATAATAATTCAAAAATGTGTGAGTAATTAATTAAATATTATAGAGTTTAAATCAATCAAATTGGCCAATAAATGAACTTTGGGTGTGCATTTTAGTGAAGCAATGGAATGTTGGTCAGTTTCAAAAAAATGCACACCAAACCTACCTTCAGAGCCAAATTGAATGATTTTACTTAGAGAGTAATTTTTTATTCATAATTAACACTCATTTTTCACATAGAAATTTATGTTGTGGAATAATATGCCAACTTGGATCAATTTCCTAGGGTTAAGGTCATGGTTTGTGTGCCTTAAATAAAAGCACACTAGGACATGTACTTAATTCATTGTGTCATAATGATAATTAAAACCTAAATACAAGGCCATTTTATGTAACATAGCATAGTCATTTTCATAAAGGAAATGATATATATTGAAATCCATGTCTATTGAAAAAACGATTTATCATATCTAGAAATGATCATAGTTGGAACAAATATGAAGCTCCAAGGTCAAACTAATTACACTCTTGGTAATGAAAGTTGAAGTGAGACATGGTTGGACAAGCCCAAAACTTATGATATAACCTTGAAACAAGTCCGACAAATATCCTACATAACTATGTTTCCCACTTATATCAAACTTTCACATAAGGTAAGTCAAAGCAAAACATAGAACGTTGTATGAGATATGAAGTCTAAATATGTAATCTCAAACTAATGTTATAACAAGGTAAAAGTTTGTAAGATCATTAAATAAAAAATTTACAATTTTAATCAATCAAATCGGCCAATAAAAGAAGCTTAGGCATGCATTTTAGTGAAGCAAGGTAATTTTTCCCTGCTTAACAAAAATGCATGCCCAACCTTCATTTCAATGCCAAATTCAATGATTACATGGGAGATAACCTATTTTTCATTCTGTATGTTAGCATATGTTGTTATAAATCTCATTAGAGTTCATGTGGCTTTTTGTGGAAGCAGATAATGATCTCCTATTATAACTATATTAATTGGTGACTGTACGTTAGAGGCTCTCCTAGCCTTGCATTTTGAGTAGTCCTAGACGTATTTGACAAGATTTACAATGCTACTAGCTATGTTCCTACACAACTGAGGGTGAGATTTAACTTGCAAATGAACAAGGAGTATTGATTCTCGATCCTGGTCATGGTAGTTTTGGTATTTTACAACTCCTATGGGCTTTGAAGGAGTAGTTTGGTCATAAGCTTAGGGAGGGTAGTGCCATGATGGGATTGCAACCCATAGAGGTAATGGTGGAAGATTGGTGCAGATCTAGTGAGTTGTAGAATTTTAAGAGTCTTAGTTTTGGCCAAGTACATTTTTTCCTTCATGAAAAGTGTATATTTGCAAGCTATAGATAATTGTAGGGCCATTTATTGTAAAGAAAACATAGAAGCCCTTACACAAGTGGAAGTGATGATGGAGTTTGGATTTAAGAAAGGAGAAAGGTGGCAATATGACCCTTGTGATATAATTTCTAATAAAAGGGCGGAAGTTATTTATGTAGCCTATATTTATGAAATTAGACAAAAAATTGAGAACATATAAAATTAAGAAACCTATTCATGTGGTAGGGTGCAACAAAGAACGTATGTTGAAACTGCAATGGTAAAAGAGAAGACTTTAAATAGCACTGCTCCTGAATAGATATATGTTAAGATGGAGGACTCCCAGTCGAAAAAGAGGACTAAAATTCAAACAGAGGATGAAGAAGACATACAAATGAAGCTAACCGGAGGACTTTCAAATGAGCCTAGTTTTCAAATGCAATTGGTAAATATAGGGTGCACTAATACCTATTTTTATCTCTACTAATTTGGGAACATTCACAATAGAAAAAACTATTTTTTCATTCGTAACATTGAAGAAAATGTATCAACAAATTAAGGAAAGGATTTATAAAATTAGAATTAGTATGGAAGAACAACATTAAGACCTTATTCCAGAACGCACAACTTGAGGTGTTATCATTAAGAAAGAAGTTAGAAGTGTTTGGGAGTGAGCACGCTCAAACAACTAAGTTGGCTCAAGTTGAAAAAGAAAAGGATTTGTTAATAGGATAATTAGTTTACATAAATATAGGGATTGTCCTTCTGCAGGAACAAGTGCAAAGCCTAGAACAATAAATTAAAATGATGTTTGCACCATTTTGGTTCCAACTAAGTCAGTGGACCCCTCAAAGAAATTGACAAAGGTCATGGTAGAGCTCATAATTTTAGAAGTTGAACTAAAGTAAACCTAAGATGATTTGACAATTGTAAGGGAGTAGTTTAATGCAAAGGAGAGGCATATGAACATAATGAATGAAAATAACAACTAGCTTATGAGTAAGTATAATATAGGTTGAGATGAAATAAAAGAGTTAAAAAACAATTTGAAATGTAATATTTATTGAATTAAGGCTCGAAAAATTGTTTGGGGTGGCATTATTCATGTAGCTTGTTCTATATGGGAATATTAATATAATTGCACAGTAGAATATTATGATACAAGGATCAGAAATGGGCATTGATGTATTCAAGAAACAAGCTAAAAAGAAGAACTTAAGGCCAAGAAGATAATTGAGTATTTGAATGAAAAATATTCAACAGAATTAAGGATGGGAGTAACAATATTTTGGACCAAGTGCACTAGCGATTACATGATTTCACATGTGAATACTCACAAAATAACTTGAAGGTGAGGACCGTGTGATGGGGTTTGCACGAAAGTATTCATTCCCTTCATCATAATCTTTATTGAAGTGAAGGAAAGAAAATAGGTAGATTTTTGAATCAATTTTTTTTGCAGAAGATAGGATGCCCATTGTCAAATTAAACATTGCAAATTTGAGGAAGTGAACACTAATGAGGCTAATATAAAGGTAAAAAGAGAAAATAATCTAATATTCATTGCGGTGAGAGAGGTAGCACATGTGTACCTTAGTATGAAGTTGATCTGAAGAAAGACTGTAAACTAGGTTTGTGCAGAGTTAAAGTGATTTGGATCAGAAAACCATAATGGTGAATAATGATAGAGTCATGGTCACAAGAAACCACGATGGAGTGGTAAGTGTGAAACACTATAAAATACCACACAAGGAATGATTGAGGAAGGAATTATGAGGTGAATGCAATGTGAAAATGTTAAAAATATTTTATGCAATTATCTACAATAAAGACTTCTAGCCCTAAGAAAATTAACATTGTTACTACTCCACTACGTAGTAAATATATAACAATGTAAAATTGTGAAAAATAATAAAACAAACAACATGCACTTTGAATCAATTAGATTGACCAAGAAATGAAGTCAGGGCATGGATTTTCATGAAGCAATGCAATTTTGGCCTGCTTCACAAAAATGCATGCCCAACCTTCATTTCGTGGCCAAATTGAATGATTAAATGTGCACAATATTTATTTATTCATAAGTAACATTAATACAATTAAATAATTTTTAGTTTTCACATATATATTTATGTTGTTCAAGAATACTCCATATTGCATGGATTTCATAGGGTAAAAGACAGGGTTTGGGTGCCTCAAATAAATGCACAGCATGAATTATAATTAATTGGTAGTGATATAATTATTATTCAATCCTATGGGTGTGAAAAATGTGACTTTAGTATTGTGGTGTAACAACTCCCTAATGGGTTGTAGCTCATGGGTATGATAGTGGTCTCTTTGGGCCTTTGTATATGTGATATGAGAAAAGATTGTGACTAATATATGAAGGAGATATGTTTAGCCCTATGATCGAGATATTACGACAAACATATGAGTTTTCCACTACGTTATTATTGTTAATGTTCTCTCTACATAATTTCTCATGGTATTGGGTGAACGCAACATCAAAATGGTCAAAATGTTTTAGAATGCAATTATCTACAGTAGAGGCTTGTATGCCTAAGAAAATTAACATTGTTACTTCTCTATTGGTTAGTAAATATATATCAATGTAAAAGTGTGTAAAATATTAAAATAAATAATCTACAATTTGAATCAATTAGATTGGCTAAGAAATGAAGCTTGGGCATGCAATTTAGTGACGCAAGGAAATTTTGATCTGCTTCAAAAAAATCCAAGCCCAACAATTAATTTTTTTATTTTTTTTCACAAATATATTTCTTTTGTTAAGGAATATTGTTGGTTGTGGACCCTGATTATCTTCTTTATAGAGAGGTATTGCTGCATTGTGCCCCATTTCGTAATGCGGTGGCAACACTGCCCACTTATGTGCACCTCTCGAGTGGTCAAGGGGGCACCCCCTAGCGGGGGATCGGGGGAAACGCCCCCGAAGCTAAAAGTAGATGTAAAATTTGCTTTTAAAATCTTGTAATTTCATAGTCAATCTAGGCCATTCATTTAGAGGAAATATGACGGTAGAAGTTATGTTTAATTTAAGGTTTTTTTCCCTTGAAGGGAACCCCTTTCTATATATGAGGGAATTGTATTGTGGCTATGTAGATGTGTATTCTAAGCGAGAAAGGGAGAGGAGATTATGTGAGAGCGAAGAGGGAATTGCAACTGATCTAGTGTAGGTTGTATCTCTTCATTTTGCTAGATAATATAAAAGGAAGGACTAATTTTTTCTTTGTGCACATATCCAAAATTGGGTGAACCACGTATATCTATGTCCCTCTTGTTTATGCATTTTCTGTGTTTATATTTATGCAATATTTTTATGTGTTCCATTGCTATGTAATATATAATTTACTAACAAGTGGTATCCAAGCCAAAGTTCTATTTGGCTGATAAACTCATGGGAGAGAAGGGTTCTTGGTTTGAGTGGGAGAAATGATGGAAGATGGTAGGTTTAGGGTCGAAAAATTTAATGGCCAAAACTACTATTTGTGGAAGATGCAGATGGAATATTATTTATACTAGAAAGATATGTACCTACCATTGAGTGGAAAGACAAAGATGCTGATGAGTATGACTGACACAGAATGGGATATTCTCAATAGAAAGGCACTTGGAACAATATGGTTGTCCCTAGCAGCGTCAGTAGCCTTTAATATTTCAAAGGAAATGATAACAAAGGGTTTAATGTCAGCATTGGCCAAGATATATGAAAAACACTTAACCTCAAATAAGGTATTTCTTATGAAGCGTTTATTTAATATGAAGATGTGAGAAGGTGTATCTGTTGCTGATCATTTAAATGAATTTAATACAGTTACCAGTTAGTTAGGTTCTGTAGGCGTAACTTGTTATGATGAAATCAGGGCTCTATTATTTCTATGCTCATTGCTAGAAAGTTGGAATGGTTTAGTTATGGCCATTAGTAACTCTATCTCTGATCTAGTACTTTAAAATTTGATAATGTTGTCGGTGCAATCCCTAGTGAGCAAATGCGATAGGAAATCTCGTGTGAGACATAAGGTAATGCTTTGACTGCAGAGACTAGGGGAAGAAAAATGGAACGAGGAAAGAGCCTAGGATATCGCAGTAAGTCAAGGAAAGGTAGATCCATGTCGAGATAGAGGATAGTATGTGGGAAATGTGGGAAGAAAGGACACCCAAAGAAATACTACAAGTCTCAGAAGGGAAAAGAAGGAGATGTGCAACAATAAAACAATCATGAAGCAAATGTCACAAGTTATGTGTTGCAAGATGCTTTGATTCTTTCATTAGAAAATATTATTGATGACTGGGTGGTGGATTTAGGGGCCTTATTCCATGCCACACATGACAAGAAACATTTTCATGATTATGTTCAAGAAGATTTTGGATAGGTTCAATTGGGTGATGATAAACCCTGTAAAATCATTGGAATAGGTATAGTTTTCATAAAAAAAACATAATGGAAGTCAATGGCTATTTAAGGAGGTAAGCCATGTTCCAGATCTGAAGAAAAATATAATTTCAACAAGGCAGTTGGGAGGTGAAGGTTGTATAACTACTTTTACAGAAAAAAACTGCAAGGTCACTAAAGGAGCTCCGGTAAGAGTAAAAGGACAAAAGGTTGGTACATTGTGTATATGTAATGGAATTTCTAATTATATTAATTCTTTAACCTCTATAGGAGGAGATACAACATTGTGGCACCAAAGGCTTGGGCACATCAGTGAGAATGAGATGCAGATTATTCACTCAAGAAATTTGTTGCTAGGTTTGAAGCATGTTGATTTGGAATTCTATGGGAGTTGTGTTTATGGAAAATAGAAGAGGGTCAGATTCCTTAGAGTTGGGAAAGAAAAGAAGAGCTAAAAATTAGAGCTTGTGCATACAGATGTATGGGGACCTTCCCAGATATCATCTCTCGATGGCTCTCATTATTATGTTACTTTTATTGATGATGCAACCAAAACAAGTTGGATTTATTGTATTCATAAACAGTCTGATGTATTTAATACTTTCAAGAAATGGAAAGCTTTGGTTGAAAATGAGAGAGGAAAAAGGTTAAAGTGTCTCATATGAGACAATGGAGTAGAATATTACAACAAATAGTTTAATAGGTATTGTTCATAGAATGGAATTCATAGAGAGAAGAAGGTTCCAAGAACACCACAAGAAAATGGTGTCCCAGAAAGGATGAATAGGAAAATCATGGAGTGTGCAAGGTGCATGAGATTTCACACAGGATTGCCTTTACAATTTTGGGTGGATGTCGTAGATACAATCATTTATCTAATAAACAGAGGGCCTTCAAGTTCCTTGGATGGTGGTATTCCATAAGATGCATGGATAAGTAAAAAGGTAAGCTACTCATTTTTAAAGACTTTTGGTTGTGAAGCCTTTGTCCATGTTAGTAAATAAAATAGAACAAAGCTTGAAGAAAAATCGAGGAAATCTACCTCTATTGGATATGATGTTAATGATTTCGATTATCGGTTTTATGATTATGTTATGAAAAAAGCTCACAAGAAGATAGAAAAGAGAGATCAATGCCTTAGAATATAGCCTCTTCGAGGGGGCAACCTCCTTTACATTACACAAATGAACAATTCTTCGATGATACAAATGAAAAGACCTCCTTTCTATATATAGGAGTCTAAGGGGTCATAACATAATCAGAGCCGACATAACAATAATAATGTAAGGGCACAATAATAACAATAGTGGGCTTCTATGGGGCACAATACTAACAATATGGGCACTACATGGGTACGTCAATATAATAAGTGGGTTGTACTAATAACAATAAGGGGTTACACTAGTAGTATAGGGGCCTAACATGCTCGTCTCCCTCAAAAAGCGTTGTCCTCAACGCTTGAGTAGTTCTTGATGCTTCTGTATAAAATTCTTGTCCTCCCATGCAGAATCTTCAGTGGGTAAGTTCTTACACTTGATGAGATACTCTGAAATTGATCAATTTCGTAGCTGTTGGGTTCTTGTTTCTGTGACTGCTCCAGCTTCCAATAATATTTTTCCTTCCTCTTCAATTTCTGGCAATATTGTTTGAATTGGGATCTTTTGCAACTTTTGAATAAGTGGCCATACTTCTTTATCCTTCTTCCATTCATCCCTTGCTTCGTTTATCCAATCTGGTTGGATAATAGAAATAGCACAAAACAATGCTTCCACATCCTCATCCTTGAAGAGTCTTCCCATTCGGTAAGGTCGCCATTTTTTAAGTGCATGTAGTATTGCCAACATTTCCTTCTCATAAATATCTGGCTTGAGATGTAGCAGTAAAAATACCCAATCACCTACATCAAAACATTTTTCACTACGATATTGATCTACCTGTTGTTTCGTTTGATTTTGCACCGAAGTGGCATTATCCTCTAAAAGTCAGAGAACTTTTTGTTGATGCTCGATGTGGTATTTCACTGCTTGAACCTTTTTCTTCTTCATATGTCCTTCTATCTCTAGAGTTTGAGGAATGGTAATTTCTTCCAATCCTTTACAAGATATGGTCGGATTCATTTCTTGATGCTCGATGTGATCTTTCACTTCTTGAACATTTTTCTTCTTGATATGTCTTTCTATCTTGATAGTTTGAGGAGTGATAATTTCGACCAATGAATTACAAGATATGGTTGGATTCATTTCTTCTTTCTCAATGCGATCTTTCAATTCTTGCACCTTTTTCTTCTTGATATGTCCTTCTATCTTGAGAGTTTGAGGAGTGGTAATTCTTGCCAATGCTTTACAAGATATGGTCTGATTCATTTCTTCTTTCTCTGGGGTGGGGTCCTAGCATATATCTTCTTCTTTTGATGTTTCTTGATCCTTTTCTTCCTCCTCTTCATATTCTCCATAAAATAATTTCTTCTCAGCACACTTATGACCTTTAGTGCATTTGCTATCACAATTGTAACAAAGCCCTTTTTCTCTTTTTTCTTCCAATTATCGTGGTGTAGCCCTTGTAGGTTGTGGAAGGCTAGGAGAAACAACAGTTCCATCTTTATAGTTGTGAGGGTGTTGAAGCCCCAGATATTGGGTCAACAACAAGGGGGATGCCCGCCTGGTCCAAACCTTGCTTGGCAACTTCTTATCCGTTTGGTATAGCGGGTCCGACTGGGGATAATGGGACCAGTTTCCCAATCTATGTGTGTGTGTGTAGAATTTGATGTTGCTGATCTAATAGTTCCTATCTAAGATATTCTAATTCAAACTTTTAATCTAATTCTATGCTATTGTAATCTAATAAATAGCACATCTAAATCTATACTAACCCAGGTTGCAATTCTTCTATTATGCGATCTAAAGAGATTTCAAATAACAAATGGTAATAAAGATCATTCAGCGATTATAAGAAAGGAAATCAATCAAGATGAACCATTTCGCATAAAAAGTTAGATGAAACAGTTGTGAAAAACATATCGCATAATGAGCTATTCATACATTAGGCATAAATAAATATCTATCACCGTACAAAAGTGCCAAATGATAACTCAAGCATTCATGCAATAATACATAAACAACTAAAAACTGTATATCATTTTAACATATAAGCAGAAATGGTCAAGCGATAAAAGTACCATTTATGACTAGTCCTACTCATAAGCTTCAAGCAACAATGATTTATCTCTCCTTGCTCTAACATCCACTAAGAGTACAGAAGTGCAACATCAGCAGTAGATATCAAATGCAAACATCAACAAATCTTGATCCATTCATTCACCAAAACCTCCTCTGAGGGTGCAAAAGTGCATGTTCTGAGGACAAGTTTTTGATAAATTTCTGGACCCTTCTCTAAATGCATGAGAAGGGTTTAAATACTACTAGCTAAATAAATTAATTACACAGATTCAGGATACGGTTTAAATGACCGCCCTTTTTCTAAGCAAAACTATTTCTAAAAATTAAATCTAATATCTAACTATTTCTGCATTTTCTCCTTAATGTTGCGAGCATTCAATATTTGCCTGGGTAGAGTCGGCTGACTCCGCTTTTGGTTGAGCTAAGAAAATAGAAATGGTAAGAGCTGGCACCATTTTTCAGCCAAAATTGATGATATACTCGAGAATCATCCTCTGGCTATGTGGATTTAATGTGTATGCCTAGTAATAATCCAAGTTCCACTTGGTTAATCCTCGAACTGCTTCTGCCTCTTCTTTCAGCTTTATGTTTCCAGTTTGTACTTTACCATTGCTTTCTTGCATTTTCCGGGCTTACAAATGACTGAGCAGTTAGAGGCTTTGCTTTTTGAGCAATTTTCTCAGCGATGTGCGATTAGTGCTAGGGGCTAATCGCGCATCAGAAACTGCCTCCGTTCTTTGATCCGGGCCTCTCTGATGCATTTTTCGCCTTTAGCGCCTTTTCCTTCACCAGGTATAAGCTTCAAAATTTGTAAACATACTACTTTCGTGAGCTTCTGACCTTGAGCGTTAAGCCACCCGTTGATATTAGCCTTGTTCAACTATTCATTCAACCATGGCTGTGAATGAAAGATCTGTAATGGATAGCTCAGCAGCGCTCTATGAATCTGTGGCTTTATTGCATGTGGTATCCGTTTATGATGGGATATTTTCTTTGTCTCTGAGCATTGGAGCTTTACCCTTTTCCTTCATGGCTTCCTGCACATTGTTTTTATGTTACTTCATTTTTTCGTTCCTGCAGTTCACACATGAGGAGAGAGTAATGATAATAAAAATCGACAAGAAAGCTTTAAGCTCTATGGATGTACAAAAACATGCCACCTGACGTGAACTGGCTCTTCGGAAAACACAAAACCGTCTTTTATTAACAACTGGCGTATCATTCATTAATTATCATTAAAGCACGTATCCAGTTCTTGGTTTATGGAAAGCTTTGCTTGAATGTTGAGGCAGGGAAAATCTGCGATGGAATGTTTTTGCGATTCGCATCGCAGCATCGCATATTGCATTATCGCATAACCACAAATTTCATTAAGATGTGTTATCGCAGGGTTTCTCGATCACTCTATCGCAAGATCGCAGATCGCAGTATCACGTTATCGCAAGATCGCAGATCGTTACAATCGTTAAATGGTTATGTGTTTTTCATGTGACATTGCGATATGTGATATCGCATATCGAATATCGGCAACTTTTTAAGGTTTTCCAATGTGAGTGTTTCTTAATGCATGCGATGCAATGGAATTTGCGTCACACTTTCACAGTTTATCATTTCTACTCACCAGGAAATGTCCTATCATTCTTCGCGCGATGCAATGTTTTCTTAAGGAGTAACATACATGAGCCTTAATTGAATTTTTTGAATTTTTTACTAAGGGTCCCCACTTACCTAGTGTTATTGCTAATACTAAATAAGGAGGGGGGTTGTTAGTGGCCACAACAATTGGCGATTCACTTGGAAGAACGAGTTATCTCTGCTTTTCTATTGAATTTTTTGAAACCTCCAAAACAGAAAATTTTTCAGAAAATTAAACCTTGTTATGGAAAGATAGAGTACATTACGCTCTAAATCGTCAATGATATCTTGTTTCAACCATTTTCTACTTTGATTATTTGCTTCCTCACACTAATCCTTTTATTTACATCAACCATTACTTGGTCTTGTAAAGATAAAACAAAGTCTCCTCTGTAAACCAGTTTTAAATACGCTCATTTGTCGTAGGTAGAGCCTCTGCTGCCAGCAGGAGTTTATAGCCTCGACAGGGTTACCTGTTACCCAGCAATGATCCTATATCCTACTTAAGGTGACCTACAATTTCCAAAAAAAAATCCATATCCACACTTATTGCTTTGACTTTCTTTTTATTCTTAAAGAAAAATGTCTTGGTTTGGTAGCCAAATTAAGACACAGTCATTCACTTGATTTATAACTTTGCTGAACAAGCTAGCTCGTGATGAGACCCCTTGTCTTTTGTTTGAAACAATCTTGAGTCATTGCCCTGTTGTGGTATACAATATTGGAAAAGTCAGCAAGTTATAATATCTGTGATAATGATAAGCCGGCTCGTGATGAGACCTTTTATTCTTCAAGATAAAGTGTATCCTTGGATCATTCCTCTGAAAGTTGTGATTTCCTTAGCAGGGAGGAAGTCATTGTTTCCTTAAGATAGCTCTAGATGACAATAACAGAGTTTTTGGAAACAGCTGTTCTACAGAGAATATTTATTTTTTTATTGATACCTTTGTGTAGAAATTTTGAATAATTTAACACATATTCAACAGAGATTATCCTGATCATGTACTATTGCGGAATACATACACAATACATAAGCTCCTCTACGTTGATCATCAATATAGCAGAATCAATAACAATAAAACATCAAGAGCATTCACACATTAACACAGTATGTATCCCGGGGAAAGCATCTCGCTAAAAACCCTAACTATATGTATATTAATGATTGAGAACATCTAACATTACAAAGTACAATGCTTCTCACAAGAAATCCAATACTAGATCCACCTGTTACACACAATACAACTCAGATCTGATCTCCAAATCTATTCCACTGCTTTCCTACCTCCACTGCTCAATACCTGCTCAAGAATTGATGAGAATGGCTTACCAAACTCGTATTTCACCTCAAAATAATCACTCACACTTTGTTGGACGTGAGCAGAGGCTACAATATTGGGCAAATACATGAGAAAACTCATTGGCATACTCAATCCCTTGATTGTGCAAGATCTGATGCACAACTATAGTCACAACTGATAGCAATCTGATTCTCTAACACTTGTCCCTGCTGAACTGAACATGCACTGACATGCAACTGAGTTAACTGATGTATTCATTAGTTGCATCATGAGTTAATAATTAGTTTAACAACTCATCATTAGTCTATTTGCAGTTAGACTAATTACAACTAGTTTAACCAAGTCAAACTGAACACAACTCCATCAACTCCACAATCAACTCCACCAAACTCAACTGATTGAGTTCTAACTGAAGTCATGCATGCAACAACTCAACTGAATCATAAGAAAAGCATATTTCCTTCTGACAGCTGCATGTGCCACCTCTGTAGCTCAAACTGAAGTGCTCCAAGAGAATAAGATCAAGTTTATAGTCCAAATATTATTATGAGATAATAATATTTGACTTTTCTATTTTTGACAGCCAGTCTAAAAATAGACTTTTATCACTCACATTATGATCACTCACACTTTGATCAAAAATAGAAGTCCATCTATTTTTTCCCAACTTGACCAATCATCCATAAAAAGCAACCTGCAATCCATAGACATGATCCATATGTCTAAAAATAGACATAGTCTAAAAATAGATTTGCACTAAAAATAGCCTACGGGCCCACTTAGTGAAGGCGACTCTTGTCACTAAGCTCCATCATCTTGTTGCAATCTCAACACTCCCTCTCGACAAGATATGGATTATCAACAACCCCTATCCTGCCTCGGTGGTACTCGAATTTGCTCCTGGTGAGAGCCTTCGTCAGAATATCAGCATCCTGATCCTCCATTGGAATGTACGAAAGTAACATGATCCTCCGCTGCACACAATCTCTGATATGATGGTACCTGATGTCAATATGTTTAGATCTATCATGAAATATAGGATTAGCCGAGAGTTTAATGCAACTCTGGTTATCATAGTAAATCACAGTAAGATCCAAATGAGAACCGAACAAACCAACCAAGATCTTCCTCATCCATATAGCCTCGCATGCAGCCAAACTTGCTGCCATATACTCGGCCTCCGCTGAACTGAGTGCCACGGATCTCTGCTTCCTGTTGTATCAAGAAACTGCTGTCGATCTGATACTGAAGACCCCTCCTGATGTGCTCTTTCTGTCCGTTGGGCTTCCTGCCCAATATGCATCCGTGAAACCACATAGCTTCACCTCATCCTCCTGTCTGTACCACAAACCATATCCCGATGTGCCTCTCAAGTAGCGCAATACATGCTTGCCCCCCTTCTAGAAGAGCTTGGTAGACTTAACCATAGCTTGTGAAAGCTGGTTAACTGCATAGAATATATCGGGTCGTGTATTGACTAAATACATCAGCGACCCCACCAACTGTCGATAAACAGTGGCATCCACTTCTTCTCCCGAAGTGGCATCCTCCTTCCTCCAACCTCCAGGAAGAGGAGTATCAATAGGCTTGCAGCCATGCATGTTGAACTTCTCCAGTATCTCCCGAGCATACTTGCCCAGAGAAATAAACAGTCCACCACTGCGTTGCCATATTTCCAATCCTAAGAAATAGTGAAGGAGGCCCAAGTCCTTCATCTCAAACTCTGTAGCAAGATCCTTCTTGCATGACAGTATCAACAACTCATCACCCGTTAGAATCAAATCATCAACATACAGTACAATGATAAGCAACTTACCCTCCACCACAATCTGGTATAGGTTAGGATCCACCTCGCTCTTGGAGAATCCAAGTCCTGTGAAATAGCTGTCTATCCGTGTGTACGAAGCACATGGTGCTTGCTTCAACCCATACAACACTCTCTTGAGCCTGCACACATGCGACTCGCTGCTGAAGACCTCAAAGCCTTCGGGTTGCTCAATGTACACCTCCTCCTCAATGACTTCGTTGACGAACACAGTCTTCACATCCATCTGATGAATGTGCCATCCCATTTACACTGAGAGAGCAAGAATCATCCATATGGAAGAATACCTTGCAACAGGTGCAAAGGTCTCCTCATAATCGATCCCCTCTATCTGTGAAAAGCCTCGGGAAACAAATCTTGCCTTGTACTTTTCCACACTCCCGTCAGCTGCCTGCTTGACCTTGTAGATCCATCTTAAACCCACCACTGATTTCCCTTCCGGTCTAGGAACAATCTCCCATGCACTGTTTCTGACAATAGAATCATACTCTTCCACCATGGCGTCTACCCATGCGGGATCCTCCACAGCTTCCTCGAAAGAGGATGGCTCAGTCACAACACACTTGCTCATCAGAGCCATGTATCTAGTGTACCGATCAGGTGACTGTCTCTGCCTGCGTTGGGCTGTAGGTGGTCCTACAACTTTCTCTGCATCTTGAGCCAGTCGCTCAGCTTCTGTCAAGCGCTTTCGCCCTCTGATGGTTGGCGCTGCATGAGTGGTCTCTTCCACTCCATGAACCTCGTCCTGTGGCTGATCCACATCCTGAAGCTCATCCTTAGGAACTAATAGCTCCTCATCTGCATGCAAGTGTAGCTCCCTCTCAAGCGAACACTTCATGGCTTTCTCCTACTGAAATTTTATATCCCGTCGCATGATAGTTTCACCACTGTCTCGCAAATACACACGATAGTTGTGGGGCGTATCAGTGTACCCCACAAATATCCCAACCTCTGCGGTTGGCTCCAACTTCTTCTTGGCATCCTTCATCACATGCATGTAAACGTTTCACCAAAAATCCTCAAATGAGAAAGATCAGGCTTCTTACCAGAATAAGCCTCCTCGGGTGTACTCATGCCAAGTATCCTATGAGGACAACGGTTCTGCACATAAACTACTGTATTGCATGCTTCTGCCCAAAAGTGAAGGGGTAGGCCCTGATCATGCAACATTGCTCGTGCAACACCCACGATCGTTCTGTTCTTCCGCTTAGCTACCCCGTTCTGCTGTGGGTTATGGGGAGCTATGAGCTCTCTACGAATCCCTTCTGCCTTGCAGAAATCCTTGAACTCGTCCGATATGTATTCACCAACATTATCGCTCCTAAGAGCCTTCACCTTCTTCCCCGACTCCTTCTTGACCAGTGCTTTGAATTCACAGAACTTTGAATATGTCTTGCTCTTCTTCTACATGAAGAAGATCCAGCACTTACGAGAGAAATCATCAACAAAAATCACATAATACGTGTGTTTTGCTGTCGAAGCAACTGGGAATGGTCCACACACATCTGTGTGAATTCTCTCAAGGATCATCGTGGCACGACTATCCTTCTCGTGAAAGGTGGCTTTCACAAACTTCCCCAAAGTACACCCCTTGCACTGATCTGACTGCGCAAGTGTGCCTTTAGGAAGCCCTGTAGTGATCTGCTGCAGTATCTTCAAGGCTCCATGGTGAAGGTGACCCAATCTCCTGTGCCACAACTCGCCATCATCCCGGCTCACCAATCCTTCTGCCTTACCCGCCATTGCTGTGCATCAATCTACATGCAACTGATAAAGGTTCCTCACTCGAACCCCTATCTTCCGGGTCTCACCAGTTGTCTTGCTACGCAGGAAAGCCTTTCCCTCGCTGAAAACAACATCATACCCCTTGTCTTCTAACATCGCCACTGAGATGAGATTCTTCTCCAATCCTGGAATATGCATGACTTCCTTCAATACAAAGGGTTTACCAGACTCCCTCTCAAAAGAAATGGTACTGATACCGATCACACTATATCTACCATCATCGCCCATCTCGATGTGCACTCCAAGATCTTTGTCCTCCAGATCAGAGAACAAATCTCTATCTTCCGTCATGTGAAAAGACGCACCACTGTCCAAGAACCACACCGTTCCCATCACACTTGAAACCAAGCATGTGATCAATGAAAAATCAAGCTCAAACTGAGAAGCTAAGGCCTCTCCCCCTGCAGATCCAGCAGCTTGATTGTTCTTCTTCTTCTGCGGACAATTTGTGGCATAGTGTCTGTGCTGGTGACAGTGAAAACACTTCACCTTGGACATATCCTGCTTCTTGCCTTTCGCACCAGACTGAGAAGCTTTCTTGCTCTTCCCTTTCTTTACTTTGGCAGCCAAAGCACAATTCTCTTCATCAGCTCCCTTTGACGAAGATCCGTCCCTGGTACTCCGGTTGATCTCCTCCTGCACAAGTTCTGACCATAGTCTTTCCCATCCTGGCAATTTCTCCCGACCATTGACAGAGTCTTGATAGGAATGCCAACTCTTCGGAAGACCAAGGAGAGCCAAGCTCACCAAGTCCTCATCATCGACAGTAACCCCCACACTTCCCAGCTCATCTCGACACTAAGTGAACTTCATGAGATACTTGGCAATACTGTCACCCTTCTCGCATTTGATGTTTCTGAGTTTATCTTTGAGCGCCAGCTTCCTCTGATCGCTCTTGCTTTGGAATAATTCTGTTAATGATTTACACATCAAATATGGAGTAGCCTTTCCATGGAGGCTGGACACAATGTGATCCTTCACGCCCTCCAATAGAATCCTTCGACATTTTGCGGTCTTCTTCTGCCAAGCATCAGCTTGAGTAGCATGAGTAGGCTTTGGGATATCCATATCTTTGAACTCCTTCAGCCTGTTATCATCCAATACTGCCTCCATCCTGTCCTTCCATGCAATATAGTTTGAGCTGCCCTCAAGAGCATACTCCAATCGCAATTCGTTGAAAGACATTGCTGCGTTGTCACCAAGAAAACACTGCTGCAAATTCGAATTCCACCAGCAACCAACTCAACCGCCTCGGATCTAAGATTCGTGAGAACACAATATTTCTCGTACAGAGATTGACTGTATGGGCATTCACCGGATATCTCACCTTCCAAAGGAAGGATGAATCCAGAGGCTACCTGGCCCGATTACAGACTCTGCCTGAAGAAATAGAATGTAAACACTTCCTGAATAGTAGATCTGATGATCAACAACTCTAATACCATGTAGAAATTTTGAATAATTTAACACATATTCAACAGAGATTATCCTGATCATGTACTATTGTGGAATACATACACAATACATAAGCTCCTCTATGCTGATCATCAATATAGCAGCATCAATAACAACAAAACATCAAGAGCATTCACACATTAACACAGTATGTATCCCGGGGAAAGCATCTCGCTAAAAACCCCAACTATCTGTATATTAATGATTGAGACATGTAAAATTACAAAGTAAAATTCTTATCACAAGAAATCCAGTACCAGCTCCACCTGTTACACATAATACAGCTCAGATTTGATCTCCAAATCTATTCCACTGCTTTCCTACCTCCACTGCTCAATACCTGCTCAAGAATTGATGAGAATGGCTTACAAAACTCGTATTTCACCTCAAAATAATCACTCACACTTTGTTGGACGTGAGCAGAGGCTACAATACTGGGCAAATACATGAGAAAACTCATTGGAATACTCAATCCCTTGATTGTGCAAGATCTGATGCACAACTATAGTCACAACTGATAGCAATCTGATTCTGTAACACCTGTCCCTGCTGAACTAAACATGAACTGACATGCAACTGAGTTAACTGATGTATTCATTAGTTGCATCATGAGTTAATAATTAGTTTAACAACTCATCATTAGTCTATTTGCAGTTAGACTAATTACAACTAGTTTAACCAAGTCAAACTGACACAACTCCATAAACTCCACAATCAGCTCCACCAAGCTCAACTGATTGAGTTCTAATTGAAGTCATGCATGCAACAACTCAACTGACTCATAAGAAAAGCGTATTTCCTTCTGACAGCTACATGTGCCACCTCTGTAGCTCAAACTGAAGTGCTCCAAGAGAATAAGATTAAGTTTATAGTCCAAATATTATTATGAGATAATAATATTTGACTTTTCTATTTTTGACAGCCAGTCTAAAAATAGACTTTGATCACTCACACTGTGATCACTCACACTTTGATAAAAAATAGAAGTCCATCTATTTTTTCCCAACTTGACCAGTCATCCATAAACAACAACCTACAATCCATAGACATGATCCATATGTCTAAAAATAGACGTAGTCTAAAAATAGACTTGCGCCAAAAATAGCCTACGGGCCCACTTAGTGAAGGCGACTCTTTTCACTAAGCTCCATCATCTTGTTGCAATCTCAACACTTTGATTGTACTGATATAAAACAATTTCTTCACTAAAGGTTGCTTTCATCAAATTTTTTGAAGTTGAAACTAGTATCATATCTAAGCTAAAGTTTTTAACTGTATCTATCAATAACAAAGATCAATTTTCCAAAATATTTGTTATTTATACAAGCGAAAAGTTCAAAATCTAAAAGAGAATTGGTGTCCTTTTCGTAAATGCCTAATGTAACCACTCACAACTTGTTTTATTATGAACAAGAAAAATAACTATTCTACAAAAATAGAAGAATAATCTTCTATGGAAAGTATTTCTTGACAATTTTTCAATTAACAGGCAAAGGATCCCTCTTACCTGCTAAATCCTGTAACACAAACATTGATGGACCTACGACTGCTACAATCTGAAAAGGACCAAGCCACATCCTTTGAAATTTTGTATGTTTTCCCTTTTTTTCATGAGCCTTGTCCCACTTTAAAACTAAATCTCCCATCTGAAAATCTTTTCTGGTCATTATGTTTGAATCAAAAGAGGATTTTACTAGTGCTCGATGATGATCATGCGTTTTCCTAGCTTGTTCTCGTTGTTCTTCTAACTTAATTATTTCCATTTGTCTTAGTTGTAAGGAGGAAGTGGGTACTTCATCAATGTATTGTACTAAAGACAAAGAGGGAATTGCTAAGTGAGTCAGAAGAACCACTTCTTTCCCATAAACTAAATTAAAGGGAGAAGTGCCGATAGAAGCTTTTTGCGTTATTTGATCTGCCCATAAAGCATATATCAAAGCCTTGTGCCAATTTTTATAATTTTGTTCAATTTTTCTTTTAATAATCGTGATTAGGTTTATATTTGTTGACTCAGCTAACCCATTACCTTGTGGGTAGTAATTGGCTGAATATTTAAGTTTGAATCCTCTTTTAAGTGCAAATTCAGTCATTTCATTTCCAGAAAAGTAAGATGCATTATCAAACATTAAAGCGGATGGCAATCCAAACCTGGTGATTATAAATTGATCTATGAACTCAATGATATTTTCAGAATTAGCCGTCTTGAATGGAATTTCTTCTACCCACTTAGTAAAATAATCTGTTGCTGTGAGGATGTATCTATGCTGCTTAGAAGAGTGAGGAACAATCTCACCTATTATGTCCAAGCCCCACTAACTGAAAGGTTGCTTGATGTTTACCGGTTGTAGTGGCAGGGACAACTTCCTTTGTCTTCCAGCAGTAGTTTGGCAGACTTGACATCTTCTCACGTAACTGTGTGAGTCTTTAAACAGCGTGGGCCAGTAATATCCTTCGCATAAGATTTTATGTGCAGTAGCATCTCCAGCATAGTGTCCACCTGCTGACCCATTGTGGAGTTCCTGCAAAACTTTTTCAGCTTCAACTTTCTCAAGACACCTAAGAAGAACAGAATCATAATTTTTCCTAAAAAGAATATCATTTATGAGTTGATATTGCTTAGCTTTCAGCCTTAGAGCTCTTTTCTTAGTATGATCAAGGAGTGAAGGAGCATACCCGTTCTTAAGATAATAAATGATATCATCATATAATGATTCTGCATCGTTTAGGCTTACCTCAGACATTTGTACCTCTTCAGATGGAATTTCAGAAATTTGCGATGCTCCAACCAGCATTTTGCAGAAGCCTTGACCTCTTACAATGTTTGCTGGTTTGATCTCAATATCATATTCCTGTAAAGCAGTAACCCAATTGGCCCTTTTCTCACCCACACCCTTCTGTACTAGAAGATTCCTTACCGCTGGAAACAGTACTATGATCTTAGTATGGGTTTTGAGCAAAAAAGGTCTGAAGTATTTGACCGCTTTGAAAATAGCATAAGCTTGTTTTTCCACGTCTGAATAATTTAGTTCAGCACCCTGTAAATTTGAGCTAAAAAATGCAATTGGAGCTTCTGCTTTCTCTTGATTTTCTTGAGTTAGAATCGCAGCATGTGACTTATCTAAGGCAAATGTGTATAAAACAAAAGGTTCTGAAAAATTCGGAGTTGATAAAGATGGAGCATTAACAATAGCTTGTTTGATCATGTTGAATGCTTCATGTTCATATTGACCCCATTTAAAATTTGAATTCTTTTAATCATGGTTTGAAAAGGAGACACGATTCGTGAAAAATCTAGAACGAATCTCTTCACAAAATTGATCTAACCAAGGAAAGATTGCATGGCTTTTTTGTTATGAGGTAGGGATATCTTAGAAATTTCTTTGATTCTGCCGGGATCAATGTGAATACTGGATTTTGACACTATGAATCCTAGAAGTTTCCCTTCACTTAGTGTGAAAAAATATTTCTTTGGGTTAAGTGAAATTCCATAGCTTAAACATCGTTGAAAGATTTGTTTCAGGTCTTTGAGATGGTCGCTTCGCTTCTTCGAGTACACTGTTATATCATCCAAATAAATTACTACAGGTTTATTGACTAAACCTTTGAATGCAATGTCCATGGCTCTCTGAAATGTGGCACCAGCATTAATCAAACCAAATGGCATCTTTCGATATGCGTATGTGCCCCATTTAGTTCTGAATGTGGTTTTCAACTGATCATTAGGATGTACCAACACTTGATTGTATGCTGAAAATCCATCCAAGAAAGACATTAATTCTGAGCCCGCCACTGCCTGCAGTATCTTTTCCATAGGTGGTAGAGGAAAATTATCTTCTTGACAGGCTTTGTTAAGGTTCCGAAAGTCAATGCAAATCCTAATATCTCCGTTTTTCTTTCTAACAGGTACCATATTGGAGACCCATTTGGAATGTCTGATGAGAAAGATTATCCCGGCTTTCAATAACTTATTGAGCTCAGTTTTTATCTGATTTTCTAAATTTGGGTGGATCTTTCTCAGCTTTTGTTGGATAGGTTTTTCATTATCGATCATGGGAATAGTATGCTGGATGATGGAAGTGTCGTATGTTTTCAGCTCATCATAATTCCAGGCAAAAACATTTGTATATTGTCTCAAAAGACGAATATACACTAGTTTCTCTTCAGGGGCTAGGCCAAGGCCTAGATTAATGTTTTGTGGTTTAGCATCGGTCCCTAGGTTTAGTAATTCGTAGTTAAAGGTTGAAATTTGGAGTTTTGAATTGGTAGACCTCTTAAACTGATCTTTCAAATCGTACAAGTCTTCTAACTTGACCACCGACTTAGGTATAGCATTATTAGTGCTATTTTGTTGTAATTGTCGATCGTGCTGGTCTTCGTCAATTATTTGATTGGAGTAGGATCCTTCAGATGTGAGGAAATTTACGATATCAGGATCGTCATTGAATACTCTCCAATTTGTGATGTTGTCAGGAATGGACGGTCTAAAGATTAATTCTATTGAGAATCTATCTGGACTAAAATCTTCGGACGGAATAAGCTTAGAAGCTATGTTAGCCAAAAGGTCTACACTTGCGTTTTGGAGCCTGGGGATTGAAGAAATATTAAACGCTATGAAATGCTCAGTCAGATCTTGTACTAAGGATTGATAGTGTTTTAAATGACCTGATAAGCAATGTATAGTGTTACGTACTTGTTTAACCACAATCTCAGAGTCTCCAAAAACTTGAAGATACATGACGTCTAACCTGATTGCTTTTTACAGGCCTTGAACCAAAGCCTCGTATTCTGTTGTATTGCTTGTGCAATCGAATTCGAGTCTGCATGTGAGCATGATTTTATCTGCTTCTGGACTAATCAGAATGAATCCTGCTCCTGCTCCTTCGTTAGATCTACAACCATCAAAAAATAATTTCCAAAACAAAGATTTATTTACAGGCTTATCTAAAACATTGATACATTTCGAACTATCAGTTCGAGAAAAATTTTCGACTTGGGACAAAACAAAGTGTTCTAAATAGGGTGACGCATGAGCATTGAAATTGCCAAGGAAAGAATCTACCGAGTAATTGCCAATAATTCTACTGTTATATGCCACTGGTTCATTTTCTCCCTCTAACTCCGTTACTATGTACTTCTGGTGTAGCTCTCGTTCAACCTTTATTTGATTCAGTTTACCGTTGTAGGGTAGCCACATGTGTGACCAGTCGATTGCGAAGTATCCATGGAGTTTTTCTGACCAATCCCTGCTAAGAATTAAGCCATAGAATTCTAGGATATCGACAACTAGAATGTCAATAACCTGGCATACCTTCGGGTTGGATGACAACCTTATGGTTACTTGATTTAGTTCGCCAATCACTTCGACTTGATATCGATCTAGCTGAACTATGTGCACTGCAGATTTATGTGGTTGAACATTTAACTTGGAACATATAGATTTGGGTAAAATATTCGATGAAGCACCAGAATCTACCAAACAATTGTGCACATTTTTATTGAAGATTTCATAAATAGGGAGAAACGGGGGAGTGTGAGATCTTGATATTCCTCCAATTAGGGCGATGTCATTTGGATTAATATTATTGATCGCATTAGTTGGAGGTCTTCTAATGTTATGGGAAGCTTGAGAAAGTATAGCGGCAGGCAAAGGTGCAACTGGGACGGCATGTAATTCTTTCATCATTATCTTTTGTTGATGTTTCAACTTGCTCAGTTCGTAAAGGGTGATGTTAGCCCTAGTCTTCTTCATGCCTTCAATAATATTGTACTCCATTTCATCCGACACTATCAGTGTTTTAGATGGATTCATTTCATCTGTTTGGACTCGGATGGTTTGAGTCACTTTAGATATCGTTTTCTTTGTCGTGACTTTACCGTTTATTGCAGAACTTGCGCTCTTCGGCTAAGGGATAGTTTGGGGAGGATCAAGCTGATTTTTGCTTCATGTGCTAACTGGAAATACTTCTTGATCTTCTTCTTGTGGGAGGATGAAATCCCACATTCCTTGTAATTCCACAACTTCTTCGTCATCAGTCTGCCCTTCAGTGGCAATTTCCTCTTCTTCTTCCTCGGATTCAACATTTGAAATGGCATTGGGTGGCTTTGAATCCATTGAAGGACCTCTTTTAAAAGCTCTGTAGGGCTTTTTTGAAGAAGTTTCTGCTACTTGCTTTTTTATGTTGACCATTTCATTGGACATGGTCTTTAGAACTTTCTGCAATCCTTCCAAATCAAATGGATCTTTTGCTTGTTTCTTCTTGGAGTCTTCCTTGAAGGTGACTTTTTTGGATTTACGTTCCTCTATCGTGGAGCTCTTTTCCAGGGCTATTATTCATTTCTCTACTACTATTGCTTCTTTCGTGTTATTAGCTAAGGTTATTTTATTTGCCCTGTCCACGAAGATTGCTATGTTCGATGGTAGAGCGGTGATATACCATTCACGTCGTACTTCTTCGCTAGGCAGGGAAGCAGTAGGAATTTTGTTGAAAATCTTGTTGAACCATAAATTGAAATCCTTGATAGGCTCTCTAGTTTCGGCTTTGAGATTGGATAGGTCATTGATTAACGTTGCCATAGACCTGTCATCACCAAACTTGGTTAGGAATTGGTCCTGGAAGATGTCCCAACTTGTGATGAATCTCGAGGGTAATGAAAAGTACCATGACCCGCCTGTTCCTTGCGGTGTATAAGGAAAAAGCCGAACAACAACATCTTCATTAGTAACCCCATTGAGATTAATGGAAAGCATGAAGTTGTTTATGTACTCTTCTGCTAGCATGCCTGCCTCGGTATTGAATTTAGGAAGCCATTTCTCAGGATGGGCCAGTATTTGACTCAAGGGTGCAGGCATTAATATTGCCCCAAGGTTATTCCATGGAGACTGAGCCATTGTTGAATTGATAACAGTGGAAAGTGCAGAAGGTGATCCCTGCGGCTGGGAGGATGAGGATACTATGATTGTAGATGGTTGAAGAGGGGTTGTGGGGGTTCCAGTGGACGGATGGATGATGATCTGGAGTGGAGGAGTGGATGGTTGACTTCGCGGTGAAGTAGTTGAGATGGACGATGTTGATGAAAGAGTCTCACTATCAGACTCTTTAGGTGATTTCCTCACTCTTTTCCTAGTGGGAAGAGGTAATTCAGTTGGCTGGATGCCAAAATTTTCACTCTTTAGCCTGGTCAGGGGATGAGCAGGGTTGTACTGCGAAGTCACGCTGCCTTGAGATTTATCAGACCTCTGAGGAGAAATGGAAAATCACTGAAGTTTGTGAATCAGGGATTCGACTTCAGGAAGTTCAACGGTAGATTGTTCTAAAATATCAGGGTGTGTAGTAGCGGTTGATACTCGAGTGACTTCTGACTCTGGATTTAAATGTAATAGAGAAGTCGAGGGAGATGATGAGGGCGATTTACTCTCAGAATGGTATTCAGATTTGGATTTACCTACCATTAATAGTTCAGGCCCTCCTTCTAGCGCCAAATATGTTGAAGCCCCGAAAATCGGGTCGACAACAAGGGGGATACCCGCCCGATCCAGACCTTGGTTGGCAGCTCCTTATCCGTTTGGTATAGCGGGTCTGACTGGGGATAATGGGACCAGTTTCCCAATCTATGTGTGTGTGTGTGTAGAATTTGATGTTGTTGATCTAACAGTTCCTATCTAAGATATTCTAATTCAAACTTTTAATCTAATTCTATGCTATTGTAATCTAATAAACAACACATCTAAATCTATACTAACCCGGGTTGCAATTCTTCTATTATGCGATCTAAAGAGATTTCAAATAACAACTGGTAATAAAGATCATTCACCGATTATAAGAAAGGAAATCAATCAAGATGAACCATTTCGCATAAAAAGTTAGACGAAACAGTTGTGAACAACGTATCGCATAATGAGCTATTCATACATTAGGCATAAATAAATAGCTATCACCATACAAAAGTGCCAAATGATAACTCAAGAATTCATCAAATAATACATAAACAACTAAAAACTGTATATCACTTTAACATATAAGCAGAAATGGTCAAGCGATAAAAGTACCATTTATGACTAGTCCTACTCATAAGCTTCAAGCAACAATGAGTTATCTCTCCTTGCTCTAACATCCACTAAGAGTACAGAAGTGCAACATCAGTAGCAGATATCAAATGCAAACATCAACAAATATTGATCCATTCATTCACCAAAACCTCCTCTAAGGGTGCAAAAGTGCATGTTCTGAGGACAAGTTTTTGATAAATTTCTGGACCCTTCTCTAAATGCATGAGAAGGGTTTAGATACTACTAGCTAAATAACTTAATTATAGAGATTCAGGATACGGTTTAAATGACCGCCCTTTTTCTAAGCAAAACTATTTCTAAAAATTAAATCTAACATCTAACTATTTCTGCATTTGCTCCTTAATGTTGCGAGCATTCAATATTTGCCTGGGTAGAGTCGGCTGACTCCGCTTTTGGTTGAGCTAAGCAAATAGAAATGGTAAGAGCTGGCACCATTTTTTCAGCCAAAATTGATGATATACTCGAGAGTCATCCTCTGGCTATGTGGATTTACTGTGTATGCCCAGTAATAATCCAAGTTCCACTTGGTTAATCCTCGAATTGCTTCTGCCTCTTCTTTCAGCTTTATGTTTCCAGTTTGTTCTTTACCATTGCTTTCTTTCGTTTTCTAGGCTTACAAGTGATTGAACAGTTAGAGGCTTTGCTTTTTGAGAAATTTTCTAAGTGATGCACGATTAGTGCTAGGTGCTAATCGCGCATCAGAAACTGCATCCGTTCTTTGATCCGAGCCTCTTTGATGTGTTTTTCACCTTTAGCGCCTTTTCCTTCACTAGGTATAAGCTTCAAAATTTTTAAACATACTACTTCCGTGACGTTCTGACCTTGAGCGTTAAACTGCCTGTTAATATCAGCATTGTTCAACTATTCATTCAACCATGGCCATGAATGAAAGATCTGTAATGGATAGCTCAGCAGTGCTCTGTGAATCTGTGGCTCTGTTGCATGCGGTATCCGTTTATGATGGCATATTTTCTTTGTCTTTGAGCATTAGAGCTTTACCCTTTTCCTTCATGGCTTCCTGCACATTGTTTTTATGTTACTTCTGCTTTTTGTTCCTACAGTTCATACATGAGGAGAGAGTAATGATAATAAAAATTGACAAGAAAGCTTTAAGCTCTATGGATGTACAAAAACATGCCACCTTGTTATAGCTCCAAATCTCACTCTTATGGTTTGTGATGCTGTACTCAAGGCCTACGAAAACCCCTCCTTCCAGACCTGGTGCTAAAATTTAAAAAACAGTGTTTTATCCCTTATACCCGACATTGCCCTAAGTTAAACGCGTGTATACGCGGGTCTGTGTATATCCAACCCGCGTACATGTATTAAAACACTTAAAAAAATATAAAATTCCTTATTTTCAGGTGGAGACCACGAGTTTTACCTGCTGATCACCTGTTAGTGCCCGTGGCCCAACTGTTCCCAACCAACTCTAAACTAAAAAACTACTTTGGGAGAGGTATAAAAAGACATCAAAGGGAAGGCCTAAGGGAGAGGAGAGAAGAGAGAGAAAGGTTATTATGCTGAGATTTTTCCCCTGACTAGGTCTGAAGTCCCTTGTGACTTCTGCGCTTCCCCCATTTGTACAGGAAACCTTTGTTTCCTTGTGTGTTGATGTTCATCCACCATTTATGACATCATGGAGAGAGTCATGGAAGGAGTTTGTTAAAGGCTTGAGGCTAGAATGGATCCGGAAGGAAGCTTTGCTTGGAGCCTGCTGAAGGTGATTTAGGTGAAAATATTCCTTTTTATGTACTTTATTTGTCTATAATAAAAGAAACACATGTCTTGGTTCCCGAAATGAATCTTCTTTATGTTAATGATAGTCATGTTTAGAATTCATATGTAAATGGTTGTTTGGATTTCATAACTAACTACCTTTATTTATAACATGAAGATGGTTTCTTTATAAGGTTTTGTCCATATACTGTTGTGTTCTTTGAATTGGTTGTTTTGTAGGACAAAAGAGAAGAAGGGAACTCCAAGAAGGGTTTGGACCCTAAAGGCCTTCTCAAACGTAGGACCTAAGGTATGTACCCTTTACAATAGAATTTGCTTATAATAGCATAATGGCTATGTGAATGTGTGCTTATTTGAATAGACAAATTTCAGTCTGCTAGGGTTTCAACCCAAAAAGCCCTAGGGGAACATTTCCCTCCATCAGAATTGGCGACTCCACTTGGGACAACACTCTTGTTGTTCCTAGTTTGGGTGTTTTTCAAGCCAATCAAGGCTCAGCTGCCTATTTGTTTGCTGTTGCTGTCTGGTGTGTTTTTGAACTTTAAGTTTTGCCAGTTTCTTCAGTTTGTTTTTTATTTTTCTTGAAACCTTTTATATACGTTGTTTTTCTTAGTTACAGAGGCGTATGTACGCATGTTGCTTTAAGTGAACCTGTGTATACGCAGGTTTCCTTAGTTACAGTAGCATATACACGCATTCTGTACATAAGTACAGTCGCGTATATCTTGCAATTTTCAAGATTTGTAAATCTTTTTGTCTCTGAAGGTCTGTCTGGTAGTTTGATTCAGTCTGAAATAGTCATTTTCCAGTATCAGTTATTTGTTTTACAGTGAGCATCTTGTTCCGAATTCTCTCTGAGTATAAGAAGTATTGGTCTTGTTTTTCGTTGATTGCAAGAGTCATCGTTTTTGCTAAAGCACGCAAGATTTCTTGCTAGGAATCTTGGCTAATCTGATTCATCAGGGTAGGAAGATTGATCTCAATCTTTGTGTTAACCTTGCTTTTGGTGACTTTTTGTTTTCTTGACAAAAACCGCTTTTGGTGACCATCCACTTCTTTGTTTCATGAAAAGTTGTTGATTGACACTTTCTTGGAATTTGTCTTTTTGATCTTTTTGGTTTTCATTACCAAAGCTTTCATTGCTGCTTTTGATTGTTAAGAGCACTTTTAAACAAATTTATTTTTGTTGAGTTTTCATCCGTTGTGTGGTGTCAACTTTCAAAAGTGTTTGATTGCCTATTCTTCAATAACAAGTTTCAGTGTTGTTGAGAGCATTTTTTGAAAAGACTCTTTTCTTGTTGCTTTTGAAGAAAATCTTTTGAAGAAAACTTAGTTTTGCTTTCTTGAACTTGGTTTTCATTTGGTTTCCTTTTAGTGAGTGAAAGTGCTTTATGTTTGTCTTAGAACTTGTTTTCAATGTTTAGACGAAATGAATAGTAGCATCTCATATTCCATCTAGACATTTTAAGTGGCAAGATAAAGATTGATAAGCAATCAACTTTCATTTTTTGTTTTTAGAGTAGTTTTAAATCTTGCATCCGCATATATTTGTTGCATTAGGATAGATGTGCTACCTTTTTAGGCATACATAGAGTTGTTAACTTTTGTGATTGTGAAGCGTGAATTAACGAAAAGAAGAGAAAAATTTGTTTTATTAGAAGTTCCTCTGAACCGTATAGAAATTGCTCTTCATCGAAGAACGAAAAAGTGCATGTGCATGTAGTTAAGTTTTTATTAATTTCTTTTGCGTCAAAAAACACCACTAGTTTCACTTCTGCTACCTTGTGACTTAAAGAATAGCCTATTTTAAAATCAAGCGCTAACTAAAATTCACTAGAACTTTTTGTTTTAGTTAGTTACACCAACAAGTTTAGGATTTTAGGGCCTTGGATTAGGCAAGTGGAGAGTTAACTCTCCAAGGCCATATAAATGTCAAAATGTAGGAGTCTGAATAATGAGAGAAAATCCAATAGCATTAGGAAGACCAGGAAAGCTCCGGATCTGGGAGTTAAGCACGAGGGTCTGTGAAGACAGGGAAGAGATATACCCCCTCTCCTACTTGTCCAAACTTACCTCATGACTGTTCCGCTTGGCTTCTACGACGAGTTGGTATCCATAGTTGCTACTCCTAGGGATCTACACAGGTGGCTACGGAGGGGAATCCCATGGCACCTGAGGTCGACGTTGCATCACTCTCGACAGTACTACTGGAGGGCACCCTTGCAAAGCTTGGGGGCTTGCACCGATGCAGGCTGTTGTTAGGAGGTCAACGTAACTTCCTCTGATACCTTCACTGATAGGACTGGGCCCTCATCATCCCAGAATATCTTCGGAAGGCCCCTTAATTCACTTTCTTGTATTTTGGTGTCCAGTCCTTATCACCCAAAGCAGAAATACTTGGAAGTTGTTTGACTGGCTATTATATTTAGGGACTTTATAGTGTGTGCTCTGTGCTCTTAGTTGGCTTAGCTTTCAATTTTTAGAGTCTTTAGTTAGGTCATAACAAAAAATTCAAAGTGGCTGACCGATCTCCCAGACGGTCTTGAAGACTTCGTGGTCTTTCACCACCAAGTTTAGAGCCTTCTCCTAGAAGGTGCAGAGGTAATACTACTAGTGAGTTCCGTCCCACGCCGGTTGACGCATCAGGGATTGATCCTCCTCTCGGGGGCATTAGTGTTCAAGCAAGGCTTGGCACCTCTAAACAAGAGAGGGACACTCCAGTCCTTTCTCGAGTTCCCTTTCAAGCAGAGAATAACATAGAGGTAGAGGAACTCTCAGAGTCGTTAGCGGCTCCGAATTCTCCACTATCATCTAGTCATCCAGATGTATTACAATACATTGGGACTCTGACACATAAACCGTCAAGCCCAGGTTACACTACGCGCTTACCATCAATGACCACTACTGGAAGCATGGCTTCTACAAGTGCTATGACTATGCAAACTCCAACATCGGTGCAAGGAGGAGGAACGATTTCCATCTCCTTTGCTTCCTTGTTTGGATCTTTTGCTAGCACATCTTTAGTTGGGTCTACCTCCATTCCGTCCACAAGTGGAAATGCCCAAACCAATGCTTTTGGTATTGGATTCTTCCCATTTGTCACCCACTCACAGGGTATTCCATCAATTCCGTTTAGTGTCGCTACGTCCATGATGGGCGGATCGGCTTCATTCTAGGGTTTTCCTTTCGGAAGTGGTCATATACCACATTCAACCCGATGATAGGATCCATGCCTTTTTCTTCTATAGGACAAAGTAGCAATCCTTTCCAAGGATGGAATAACCTTGGGGTTAGTGGCGCGGGAACTGGGAATCCGTTTATCGGCCAACAAGGGAATAGGTCGTACTCCACGGTTAGTTCATTTCAAAGTATTCCTCCCCTAGCTTCAGCTTGGAATCCTTATCAGGGGTTATCAACCCCTTATAATCCTTTAGGAGGAAACTTTGTTGGTTATGGAGGTTTTGCGGCTGGAGTTGGTCAAACTCCAAATTTTTCTGGATCACAAGGTTTGCCTTTTGGTTCAGCCAATTCTACGGGTTACTTCGGGCAGCCTGGTGCCTCCCAAAATCCAGGACAATCTTTTTAGAACTTTGGGAGTTCTGCCCAGTCTGGGTAGAAACCCCAAGGTCTTCCTAGGCTTCCGTTTCTGGCAACGTTGAACTTGCCATATCTCACTAAGTTAACAAATGACCCATTCAAATACAATTCGGCCTGGCCTCCGGTCCCAACCAAACTCCCTTCGGACATTCCAAAATTCGAAGGGAAGAGCGGTGAAGACCCAGGCGACCATGTAACCACATTCCATTTGTGGTGCTCATCTAACTCCCTTATCGATGACTCGATTAGGTTGAGACTCTTTCAGTGCACCTTGACTGGTAATGTGGCCAAATGGTATATAGAGTTTCCAGGGGGAAGCTTTACATCTTTCGCTGACTTAGCCAATATTTTCTTAAATCATTTCTAGTTGTCTGTCCATTATGATGCCGGAACTGAACTTCTGGCCACTTTTCGTTAGGATAAGGCAACTCACATTTCTGACCATATTCAGGAATGGAGACGGAGAAAGAGGCTCATTAAAGCCGAAATCCTTCCAGAGTACCATCTCGAGTGGTTTTTGATATCTTTACAACCTAAGATCTCCAAAGATGTCTCCATGTCTGGAGTCTATTCTGAGGAGCAAGCCATTTTTAGGGACCAGCAATTAGAATTGATCTACTCTCAGTCTGGGATCCTACAAAAATACTTGCCAGATGCTCCTGGGTCTAAGGTTGACATAGCTAAGTCGAAGCCAGGTCCCCATGCGGATGGTATCGTTGGGTCAGTAGACACAACTACCATGAACTTGTTGAATCAATTGCAGCAGTTGTCCTTACAAACTGCTTCTAACAACCAAGTCACATCGTCTAATCCCCCAGCTTCCCAAACTTCTTCAATTAATGTCGTCCAATCTGATAACCCTAAAGGAAATCAAAATTCCAGTGGGAAAAAGAAAGGACAAGGTAAGAAAAATAACCAGGATGGGAAGCCTGATGCAAATAAATCTGGCAACAACGCTGGTGGTGGTAGAAATGAGTCGAGAAAGAAAGTCAAGTTTCCAAGAAAGTTGTGCAGTGGAAACCACTTAACTCATCTCTGCCCTAAGATTGAATATGCTTAGCGCTTGTTAGGACAGCAAGGGACTTCTAGTTCTCAAGCTGTGTTAACTAACCCATTTCCCCAATGGCAGCAACTTCTTGCTGGCGCGAGTTCAAACCATTGTACCTCCGCAGGGGGCAACTAGGAAGGGGACAAGTCATCAAACGTTTTCATGATGGGTTCTCACACTAATGTGACCACACGGTCACGCGATTATGGTGAAGCTGAAACTTTCAAGGGATTGAGCGACCTTCTGTCGAGACTATACCTCGGGTACCGAAAGGTTCCGCTAAATGCACGACTATCAACCCTAATATTAGGGCAGCCCAGAATTACTCCATTGTTGAGGATTTGGCTCAGAGTCCATGTGCTATGTCCACTTTAGAGGTTCTCCAATCATGTCCTACTCAATGAAGTGCCTTGCTATCGGCAATGGGGGCAGTGGATCCAAGTAATTCCTTAGCTCTCACTTTTGATATGAATAATGTCAAAAAGAGACTTCCTCATCACATGGATTTCCAGATAAAGTCTACCTACTAGAAAACAAATATTTTTCGGATGGTTATAGATGAGGGAGCTTCCACATGTCTCATGTCTATGTCATGCTGGAAGGCCATTGGATCACCGTCGGTTGTTCCTTCACCCATCCTCTTGACAGCGTTTGATGGCCATTCTCATAGGACATATGGGATCATCCCAGCCTTTCCTATATGTGTTGGAGGAAAGGTTGTTAATATTGAAGTAGAGGTCATAGATGCTAACCTAGACTACAATCTCCTCTTAGGAAGGAACTGGGTATATGAGATGGACGTCATTGTTTCGACTTTGTTTCGTGTCATTTTATTTCCTCATGAGGGGAAAATTGTTAAGGTAGATCAATTGGATTATTGTCCAGTCGATGCTCAAGCAAGCTCTGACTCTACTCTTCCTTTAGTGGGTAACCCCTGCCTGCCTATTGAGAATTTAGGAGTCGGGATGTCCTCTTCATTGATGGGTACATTTAATCTTCCCCCTCCTACAGCTAGAATAGATACAATTTCATCCTCCAGGGACCCTTTACGGAGAGATTTTTTTCAAACTCCTTATTCTTCGGATCCTAGAACCTTAGCTTCATCTGTGACCACATCAGGTGATGAAAAGGTGGGTGGAATAGAATCTTTTATGTCTATAGTAGAGCCTAGATGTGAATATATCCATAACTCTGCAGATAACCATTCTACTTCTTCCTCTGGGAAGGAGATAGACAGTGATGTGGCTCATTTTCGGACGCTTGATTCCACCTCTGCATCAGATTGCTCGGATATTGTTTTTCCATCGGACGAAGCAATATTCGAAGCAATAACAGCTGTAGATCAACCATTGGATGATCTACATCATTGGTCATGTTTTCATTCCCTTGTGCATGAAGTCGAATCTCGGCCCTCCAGTATGACTAGCGATGTTTGTACGGTCCCTTTGGCTCCAACACAGTTATTCGCCGAAGGAAGTATATTGATTGGTTCGATAATTGTACCTATAAACATCCCTAGGAGTAAGGTGGCGGAGCCCCCTAACGGGCTCTACCTCAGGAAGTGCTTTGCTTAGCTTTGGCCAAGCAATGGCTTTTTTGTACTTTATGTATATTTGTACATATACCGTCGAGAGTTTTCTGATATCAACACTTTTTGCTCTGCTGTGGCAGGTGTTGATGGATGATTTGGTCTATTTTGGGTTCGCCGATGGTGCTAGTCGGCACACTCGGAATCTCGCTTCCGCAGCTTGGGTACTCTATTATCCAACTCGTCAATTGATGGCATCAAGAGATGTGCGTATCTGTCCGGCTTCAAACAATATGGCCGAGTATATTGCTGTTATTAATTTATTATCCAAGGAAATCTCTCATGGGATCGACTCGTTGGTAGTATATCTTGATCCTCAATTGATAGTGTTTCAATAAAATAACATTTATCAGGTACGGGATCCATCTTTATATCGCCAATATTTAAGGGTGAGGTTGTTGCAAAGATCATTTAATTATATTAATTACTTGCATATTCCAAGATCTCATAATTGGTTAGCTGATTCTATCGCTAATCAAGCATTAGAATGGCACATCAATCATTCATCATAATAAAATCAAGCATCAAAAAGTCAAACTGTATATATATATATATATATATATATATATATATACATACATATATATATATATATATATATATATATATATATATATATATATATATATATATATATATATACATATATATATATATCGTAAAGCGTCTCGAGTGTACATATGTGTGTCCAAAAATATACAAAATTTGGGACTCAAATGCCCATAATCATGTCTGGCATATCTAATGCCTTGACTCAGGATGAGCGTCTAAGTGTGTAGCTATCGCATTGGCCACACGCCGAAAAGTGCGAACCCAGTCACGTGACATGCCAACCACATGACGCTGCATATCCTCAGGAAGGTCCTCTATGGCGGCCATCGGGACTCGGTAGCTCATCCTCGCCAAGTGTCACTAGACGTTGTTTAGAGTCCGTTCTGTATCCGCAGCCGCCTCTTCAGCTCCTCGACCGCGCCATCCATGCCGTGGGAACCCATATGGTCGTACCGGCCCAATATTTGGAACATGATCATCATATCAGTCATTTGAATCTCATCAAAAATATTTTTCAAAATGCATCATTATATTTGAAAAATCCAAGAAAAATCATAAAATCAAAAAAATTCTTACCAATCTCACCCCATGCTGCGTTCAGTGGTAACACTAGATGAGGATCTCCTCGAAAATCCAGCCCAGCATAGGGGTAGTCATCCACGACGATGATCTGCTGATCCCACCAGGTGAAGAAATCATCATCAAAGACAGTCCTTGCGACCTCCCCACCCACCAGACATTTCATCAGATCAGCCCACCGGCCCATGCATGGATCGCATGGGGTGCTGATGGAAACTGCTACCCTGGGGCGGAGTGTGGGAACCTTCTTGAAAAAGAAAGTACACAGGATAGTCCCATATCCAAAGTTCTTGGTCTGTCCCCTCCTGATAGAAGTGAGCTGGCTCTTCATGTTGGCCAGGAGAGGAGTACACCAGTTGAACACAGTAGTGAGACAGTCAACTGCCACACTCATGATGACCTGTGACGCTTGATGTAGAGAGGATGATCCGTTCACTTGAGCTATGCTGAACAGGATTATCCTAAGTGACAAACTCGCCACATGTGTGATTGAAATCTATCTCCCAACCTTCTTGGGATGTCTCGGGCAGTATATCTATACATAGTCCTCTATCATGAGGCTACTCCGTGTCCTGCCCCAGGAATGTACTACCTCTCCCCTTCGGGAAAGGTCCATGATAAAATAGATATCCTCCACTTCTACCTTGAGCGGCATCTGATTGATCATAAAGGATTCCTCCTCGACATCCCAATAATCAATGAGCATCTCAAGCATATGCGTGTTCGCTTTCATATTTGGCAGTTTGAAAAATTTAAGCAAACCGCATCCCCGTAGGGCATCTAATTCTTCAGGACTGTTCATAACTTCATTATCTACCGCTGCTTGCTCTCTTTCGTGCCACGTGACAGGCATCCTGGGAAAAAATCGATTTAAAACCATTAGTTTTTGTTTAAAAATGGTTCACGGCATATACGCGGGTCCCTGTGCACACAGTTGCGTATATGGTGCGCGTGTACGTGAGTTCAATATTACCAACCTGCATATACGCCGCGGGGAAATTTTTGACAAAAGTTCAACGGTGAAACATCAATCAAAAATCTTAAAACTTGTCACAATCAATTGTAAGCTAAGTATAAGAGTTACCTAGAGGTCTTTCACGAATTTGAATGGTTGAATCTGGCTGTGGGAAGTTTGCTCCTTTTGCTCCAAATCCTTTGCTCTCAAACTCAAATGGTAAAAATGGTGAGTCCAAAATGCTTTTTATAAGTTTTGAAAATGCAAAATTTTTTCAAAATTTTATTTTGTTTGGCCTCATGTGACTTTTAACTTGGGAGCTTGGAATGTCGAGAATGGTTTGTTTTTCAGGACATTTTGGACATTTTTCAGTTTCGAGACGGTTCCATGACTGCTGACCCGTCATGGCAGGTATCGTTTTCTTACTGGCATATAGGTTAGGGACACCATTTTTCCGTTGCATTATGCATACTAGCCTCCATTTGCCGATACATCTGCCATAGGGTCGATCCCATCGTGTTATGGTTCGTAAGCCATCTTCACTCGCCGATTCTTTAAATCATGACATGATGGTAGAGCCATCCTTTACATGGGCATCGTAGTTAGCACCTCACTGACATTTGTTGCCCATGCTGCTCCATTGAGTAGGCTCGGGAGTCCTCTGTAGTCCCGCCATGACTTATGCGTTGAAGATTCATTCCTCTTAGCTTCTCTACTTTGTTCTAGCCTTATACCCTAGAGGCTCCTTTGTGTTGAGTTGTACTACTGCATTGCATGTTGACCACTTGCACCTTTTGGCCTAGAGCCGACTTCACTTGGACTCGTGTTTAGGCCAACTTTTGACCATGATGACTGCAAAATCAACCATGCATACCTTTGACTTCTGCAGCTTGACACACCTTGACCCATGGAAGGAACACACCTTTGAGTGTCACTGACCAGTTTTCACCTCCCTGCATTGAGCATAGGAACGTTCCATTCCCAGGAACTAGATCATATGTTTCATCGACACTCGTTCTTTCCACTGTACCATAGCATTCTTTTATTCTTTTTCCAGCTTAACATAAAAAGACAAAAAAATTAAATATTCCAAAAAAGAGCAGGAACGGGACAATATTTCCATTTATTTTTGGCAACTACAGTCAGTTGTGTCGCCCTTGAACAAAGCACTCAAAAAAAAGTCTCCTCTGCATGGGTGGGATTTAGTTTGACTTAGGTACACGATAACCTTGTTATTGAGTCAGTTCTCCCTCGATTGGTTATCTCTTCCAATCATATGGAGACTTCGTTCATGCCTTCTGCATGGCGAACTTATACAGAGTCATCATATGCTGCCACATAGTCACATTGAGTCATGCTTTTGTTCAAGGGAAGTTAGCCTGAGTCGGCCTCTCTGCAGTGTCTCTTGACTCATTTTTCAGTCGGCCATCCCTGGTTGTCAGTGTCATGTCTATCATCACACCAGCTATATTGGTCCTTTACTCATGCCAGTTTGAGAAGGTCCCCATTGACTTCTTGCTGGCAGGTCTTGTCCTTATCGACGACAACACCTTTCTCTGAGGACAGGCCTAGAGCTGCACCCTGGCCCTATTTTCATTATTTATAGGTCACCTTGTGCTCAGCATCGATCAGTATCATGGGTCTTTGACTGAGTGGTTTCCCTTGTGTTCGACATCAGCTTACATTATCACTCATTGGGATTCGTGCAGTACCTTCATTTCCATTTGACCCTATTGGTGGATACCTCGCCTCTGTGTCAGCTTTCATTATTGGTTGGTTCAGAGGGTTTCTGTCGTGCACTAGCCACATCTTGTGTACGCTGGAATCGTACTTCGGTTGGGTTACTACATCTTTTTCGTCCGATTCCTTCCACATTATTGGCCTACGGGTTAAACTCGCACTAGATTGATGAAGGATGCCTTAATGCCTTCCTTCTAGCGGATCTTTCCCTATCGACTCCGACTCATTGCTCTGGGGCAAAGATCTAGAGTCCATTTGGCAGTACCTTGGGGTTTGCAGTCATTAGTGGAAGATCCTTCGCTATCGACAGTGGGAAATCATCATTGTCTCCTGATCGATAGATTCTTACAGGTGTTCGACTCCAGCTCATCTATTCACACTTGTTAGATTGTACTGGGTACCTTGACACTCATTATCATTATCAGTGAGTAGTCTCGCGTTTGTTAACGGTAAACATCAATGACCAGTAATCAAACGATTTCTCACATGGTCGACTTCATATCATTTATTCCCATGGTGTAGAAATGTACCACATCAGTCGGTGAAGACCTCAGGTTGTATCAACATTCATTGGTTCACTTGACAGTTGCTCCTGTTGCTTCTAGTTGATACCACTACACTTTGTATGTTGCAATCAGTCATGGCGACATTCTATATGCTGGCACCTGAGTTTGCAGTGTAGTACCATCATATTCGATCATGTTCAGTTGGTACCTTTTGGGATCAATATTTGATATCAGTGATCCGTTGCATCTTTCAGCATCATTGACGGTCTTATATGCGATATTCAGACATGTACTTGTTTATTATGATCAGATGATCCATTATGTATCTTTCAGTCATTTATACTTGTACACTTAGTGGATCTGCTTATACTTGATATGCAGACATGCTTTACTTTTTCAGAGCATGGGTATGCCCACCTCAGACAGTGTTTCTTTCTGATCTCCTTTGGTGGCTTGGCAGGGTAAATTCTGGTGAAGTCCTCCTTGGTTTTTGATAGACTTCCTTTCCATGTACTCGCATAATATATTTCGGCAATCATGTACCCCTTCTGACCTCATATATTAGGGGGCATATGTTATAGCTCCAAATCTCACTCTTATGGTTTGTGATGTTGTACTCATGGCCTAGGGCAACCCCTCCTTCCAGACCTGGTCCTAAAATTTAAAAAACAGTGTTTTATCCCTTATACGCGACATTGCCCTGAGTTAAACGCGTGTATACGCGGGTCTGTGTATATCCAACCCACGTATATGTATTAAAACACTTAAAAACTACTTGCCCGTGGCTTCTTTGAATAGACAACTTTTAGTCTGCTAGGGTTTCAACCCAAAAAGCCCTAGGGGAACATTTCCCTCCATCACACCTGACATGAACTAACTCTTCGAAAAACACAAAACCATATTTTATTAACAACTGGCATATCATTCATTAATTATCATTAAAGCACGTATCCAGTTCTTGGTTTATGGAAGGCTTTGCTTGAATGTTGAGACGGGGAAAATCTGTGATGGAATGTTTCTGTGATTCGCATCGCAACATCGCATATCACATTATTGCATAATCGCAGATTTCCTTAAGATGTGCTATCGCAGGGTTGCTCGATTGCTCTATCGCAAGATCACAGATCGCAGTATCGCGTTATCGCAAGATCGCATATCGTTACAATCGTTAAATGGTTATGTGCTTTTCATGCGACATTGCGATATGAAATATCACGTATCAGATATCGATGATTTTTTAAGGTTTTCCAATGTGAGCATTTCTTAATGCATGCGATGCGATGGAATTCGTGTCGCACATTCACAGTTTATCATTTTTACTCATAAGGAAATGTCCTATCAGTCTTCGCGCGATGCGATGTTTTCTTAAGGAGTAACATACATTAGCCTTAATTGAATTTTTTGAATTTTTTACTAAGGATCCCCACTTACCTAGTGTTATTGCTAATACTACATAAGGAGGGGGGTTGTTGGTGGCCACAACAGAGGGGTATGCTTCCTGGTTTCCATAATTTTTCTTTCCACTATGTCATAAAGCCCTTTTACTCTTTCCAATTGTTGTGGTGTTGCTCTAAAGAAGGTGTTGCTCTTTGTATCCTCATAATGTGTTATCATTTCCTCCGTGAAAATTGACCATGTAACAAGTTGTTTACGAGAACAAAGCCCTTCATACCATAAAAATTGATCCGGTTCTAAATATTAAGATGCAATACATACCTTTTGTAACAGTGGTACACCATGTAGATCAAAATATTGGTCCATCTAAGGTATCCAATTTACCGGATCCTTACCATCAAACTTCCTCATCTTGCTTTTTCTTGATTTTAGGAGCTCAATCTTGAAACGACTGTAACTCTGTACTTTCGGATCTTTAAGTTCTGAAATTGGGACATGTAGTAGCCCTCTGTGTCCTATTTCGAATGCCACTAGTCTGATCCAAATTGGATTCTCCAAGAAAGAGTTATGCACAATCTCCCAAGATGACCTGATTATAGACCTTTCCAGAAGAGCAAACTTGTATGAAGTGCCACGTGTCACTGTTTCGACCTTTGGCACTGAAAAATATATAAAAGAAACTAAATTTCGTCCTCTTTCTATACCTTTTCACAAAATTTCAATCCGATGCTCAGAGAGAAAGTTATGACGATTTTCCTCAGTCACCTATTTGGAATGTAATTCAAGAGTCTTCAAAAAGACCAAATTCCTCAGATCATATCTCCGTAAATATAGCGCGAAAAGCTCTGAAATTCGGAGCCGAGATTTAGCATGATTTCTTCTCAAACTATTTTTTTTTAGCTTCTGAAACGTCACAGAAAAAAAGTTATTGCGGAAATGCCACGATGACCTGTTTGGAGCAGCGAAACCCTAGAATCCAAAGCTCTGATACCAAATGTTATGAAACCAGCTCACAAGAAGATATAAAATAGAGACCAATGCCTTAGAATTCAGCCTCTTCGAGGGGGCAACCTCCTTTACATTACACAAATGAACAATTCTTCGATGATACAAATGAAAGGACCTCCTTTCTATATATAGGAGTCTAAGGGGTCATAACATAATCAGAGCCGACATAACAATAATAATGTAAGGGCACAATAATAACAATAGTGGGCTTCTATGGGGCACAATACTAATAATATGGGCACTACATGGGTACATCAATATAATAAGTAGGTTGTACTAATAACAATAAGGGGTTACACTAGTAGTATAGGGGCCTAACAGATTATAAATAACACAAAATTATTAGGAGCAGAGATGTCATATTCAATGAAAAGGTTTTGTATAAGGATTTAATGCACGAAAATAAATAGTAAAAAGAGAAAAGAGGATACATAGTGCTTCATGACACACAAAAAAGTGAAGATGCCTAAAAATCATAATGATCAACAGCCAGAGCAACAACAAAAACCACAATAGTAACACCTAAAAATGGTGTTCAAAGGTCTACTAGGATAAGTAGACCTCCTAAATGATACTCTCCTTCATTATATTATGTATTGTTCACTAATTCTAGTGAACAAGAATGTTATGAAGGAGTAGTGTAGGTAGAAACTAGGAATAAGTGGGAGCAAAGCTGAAAGAAGAGATGGACTCCTTAGTACATAACCAGAGTTTGGACTTAGTGAAGTTGCTTGCAGATAAATCAACATTGCAGAATAGATGGGCTTACAGGTTGAAAGAAGAAGATGGAGGTAGAAAAAGGTATAAAGCTAGACTTCTGGTGAACGGGTTTGCACAGAAAAAGGGTATAAAGTTTGATGAGATATTTTCTCCTACCGCTAAAATGAATTGAATCAGAAATATTTTAAGTCTATAGCAACTAAAGATTTGCAACTTGAGCAATTAGATGTAAAGACAATCTTTCTCCATGTGGATTTTTAGGAATAGATATATATGCAGCAACCACAATGATATGAGGTAAAGGGGAAGGAGAAACTAGTGTGTAGGTTGAAGAAGAGCTTGCATCGCTTAAAATAGGCTCCAAGGCAATGATATCTAAAATTTGAGAGGTTTATGTCTAAACAAGGTTATACTAGATGTCACTTTGATCATTGTGTTTATCTCAAAAGGAAAAATGATGGCAGCTATATTATAGTGTTATTGTATGTAGATGACATGCTTGTTGCAAGTTCTAACATGCAGGAAATAAATGTGCTTAAAAGAAAATTGGTGAACTCATTTGCAATGAAGGATTTGGGTGACAGAAAACAAATCCTTGGTATGAGAATAACTAGAGACATGAAGAATCACAAATTAACATTTTCTCAGAGTGAGTACATACAAAAGGTGTTGAGAAGATTTAATATGGAGAATAAAAAACTAGTTAGTATACCTTCAGCTAGCCATTTTAAACTAAGTAAGGAGGTGTGTCCCAATACATATGAAGAAATGGCTTATATTTTTAAAGTTCCATATGCATCGGTAGTTGTAAGCTTAATGTATGCAATGATCTGCACAAGGCATAATATTGCACATGCAATGAGAGTTGTAAGTAAGTACATGAACAATCCAATAAAAGAACATTGGATGGTGGTGAAGAGAATTCTCAGGTATTTGAGAGGTACCACAAATCAATAATTATGATTTGGTGGTTTAAACATTTCTCTATAGGGATATGTTGATGTAGATATGGTGGGTGGTAGAGATAACAGGAGGAGCAACATAGGGTATACATTTACTATAGGCGGAACAATTATCATTTGTGTTTTAAAACTACAAAGTGTTGTTGCACTGTCAATGATGGAAGCACAGTATTTTGCTACTATATAGGCTAGCAAGGAAATGATTTGGTTACAAAGGTTTCTAGATGAATTGCGTAAGAAGCAAGAGTTGGGAAAGTTATACAGTGATAGCCAGAGTGCCATACATCTTGCAAAGAACTTTGTATTTCATTCCAAGACTAAAAATATACAACTCAAGTGCCATTTCATATAGCCAGTGTTGGAAGATGGACAACTGAAGATGGAAAAGATAAACACTAACCAGAATGCTGCGGATATGTTAATGAAAGTTGTAACTATGAGTAAACTAAGATTCTTCTCAGTTTAAATTTCTCTTCAAGTATGATGATGAAGATACGAAACATGGAGTTCCAAAGTGGAGTCATTGTCTAGCAAATGAAGTAGCAATGAAGTTGTTATAATCAGTCTCCAAGTGGGAGATTGTTGGGTGTGGAGCCAGATTATCTTCTTTATTGAGAGTCATTGCCACATTTGACCAAATTTTGTAATGTGGCGGAAACACTACCTATTTATGTGCACTACCAAGGTTGTCTAGGGGGTGTGATGGCTAAAAATAGATGTAAAATTCAATTGTAAATTGTTGTAATTTCATAGTCAAACTAGACCATTCATTAGGCAGAAACCTAATGGTAGAATTTATGTTCAATTTAGGGTATTTTCCATAGAAGGCAAGTCCTCGCTATATATGAGGGAATTGTATTGTGGCTATGTAGATGTGTATTCTGAGCGAGAAAGAGGGAGGAGATTATGTGAGAGTGAAGAGGGAATTACAACGGATCTGGTGTAGGTTGTATCTCTTCATTTTGTTGGATAATATAAAAGAAAGGATTGGTTGTTTCTCTGTTGATGTAGACCAAATTGGGTGAACCACGTATATCTATGCCTCTCTTGTTTATGTGTTTTTTGTGTTTCTATTTCTGCAATATTTTTATGTGTTCCATTGCTCTGTAATATATAATTTACTAAAAAATTCTCCAAATGGCATGGATTTCATAGGTAAAAAGGGAACATTTGTGTTCCTAAAATAACTTCATATTAAGACCTATAATTATTTGGAAGTGATATAATGATAATTTCATCCTAATGGTCTTGTTCCTTAGTCTTGTGGTGCAAGAGAACCCTAGTGGGCCTTGGTCTTGTGGTGTAATGATGCCCTATTCAGCCTCAATTATTTTTTATGACAATGGCATGTGTGGTCCTTCTTATTTGAGATAAGACCACAACACCCTAATGCACCTCAATCTTGTGGTGTAACAATGCCTTAATGGGCATCAATTCTTTTGTATGATAGTGGTCTCCTTGGACCTTGTTCTCTATGATACAATAAAAGATTATGAGAGAGATATGGAGGATATATGTTGAGTCCTATGACAAAGATATTATGACGGGCCTAGAATTGTTCTGCTACATTGTTATTGCTAATTTTCTCTCTAAATAATTACTTATGATGATATTGGGTGAATGCAATGCAAAAATATTGGAAATACTTTAAAATTCAATTATCTATAGCAGAGAATTGTAGCCTTAATAAAACTAATATTGCTACTACTCTACTGATTAATAGCTACTGGCTAATTATAGGTCACCTGTGGATTCTAATGAACCTTTTTTCCTTGTTTAAAGTATCGATAGGTTTGTAATTTAGTTTTTTTTTTCTATTTGGATTTTAAAGTGACTGTTGAGTTGATTGGTCTTGTCAAATACTCAAAAAGGTTGTGTCCCTCAAATCCTCTTCTTGTTTTATTTTTCCTATGTGGTATTAGTATTAATTCTAGCAATATTTTTAGTCTTAGATTTTGGAAATTCCTAGATACAATCATGACATTGCTAGTTGCCCTCCTCCTAGATGTTGTTAATGTGACAAGAACCATGAGATAAGGAAGGAGATGAGACAACTAGCCAAGCAATTGGAAGGTGTTCATAAGGCCATGGTCTACATTATTACCCAAATGGAATCCAAAATGAATAAGAATGAAGAGTTCAAAGGGAAAATAATTCAAGGACCTTAGTTAATTAATAAAAGGTGTTGTATTCAAAAGTTACTTTTTACTTTTCCTATAAAACAATTAATCTCTCTCTCTCTCTCTCTCTCTCTCTCTCTCTCTCTCTCTCTCTCTCTCTCTCTCTCTCTCTCTCTCTCTATATATATATATATATATATATATATATATATATATATATATATATCTGTGTGTGTGTGTGTGTGTGTAAATATATATATATATATATATATATATTTGGATGTCGGGAGTACAAAATTGTTTATATAAAAATACCTTTTCAAAAGTTTAATTTTTATATTGCATACAGGCCTAACTTTTCATCCTTAAAACAACAACCTTAAAATATATAAATGCGACTTAGAATAATTTTATAAATTGGAAATTAAACTTCACACAAGTTTGGGATCAGATCATGATCATCGCTCATTGGAATCAACCTGAGGAATCAAAGGATTTATAATAGGTTAAATAAATCAAAAGTTACGGGATGAGGATGCATCAAAAAGTAGGACAGCTGAGATCCCATCTCCAAATCAATGGCCACGATTCATTCTAATAGGTCCTCCATGATTTTCAAAAATCACTATGGGGACCCTTGGGAAGTGGTTAATGGTTTTTCTAAAAACCAAGCATCAAAACTCAGTTACAACTCATGTACCCTTCACGCAAGTTATGAAAGTGAAGGATCCCTTACATATCATCAATTTCTTTTGATAAATGTTCGACTTGCCATTTATTTCCTTTGTCATCAAGTTGCAGAGTTATAGTGACCAATATCCAAAGTGTACGTTGTGAATTTCTTATCATCATTTATGTTGTTCACTGTTTGTTGTTATTGGGTAACTCATAATTAAAGATTTCTTCCTCATCCTTTCTTTCAAATTGTAATCATGTTGAAACCCCGAAATCAACTGAAAAACCTCCAATCTCTATGACATCTATTCATACACTCCTTATGAACATAAAAGCCCAACTATACAATTATCATTTCTCCATCGACCATTTCAAGGTTCGAATGGACATTCTTGACCATTCCAGTGAGTCAAATAGTCTTTTTGGATTCCTCTAGTCAAACATTTATAATGTAATTGTCCCACATACCTATAATTTCCTTGATTTTTTAGTTGGTTAGTGCCTTCCTTTGTCTCACAGAGGAATTTGAGGTGACTTCCGAGCTCATACACAAAGCTTTTAATTTTGCTTAAAGTTGAGAATTCCATGAGCTTTTCAGATCAATCCTTACACATCACTTATATACTTCTTTCTAATGATAATAAAGAAAGTCTTTTTAGTCTGATTCTTCCACTAAATTTTGAAATTCCTTCACCCGCAATGAATTATCCAACAACCTTGTTTTCTGAATCCACACAACATGTCTTAGTTACAATTTTATCTCTTTTGGGATAATATTATAATGGGATAGTAAGTGAATAATCCCTATGGTTTTTGAGTGTGATGCTGCAACCCGATATTGTTTTGGAAATCCCTTCTTACCTAGCCAAGTCTATCATTTTTCAATTTGATAACTATCATCTTTTAGGTCTTTTTAGATATCCCCCTCTCCTAGTCTATATGTTCTTATATGTACATGATGATAAGTGTTGGGCACCAAGGATGAATAACTTTTCCATACATTTCCAGCCATCCTTTTATCCTTTTTGCACTCATTAACATACATTTATTATGATAAACCTATGAGGTAAACCCCTTTCTCTGTCTCTTGGAATATTTTATTAATGAAGTAAAGTCACGAGGGTTTTGCCGATGCGAACCACTAAAACTTGTTATGTCCACAGATTCCGAGGAACAGGTGTTGAAATCACAGCGTGTAGCAGTAGTTCCGCGATTCACAACAGTTGTTCAACAATGATGAAACAACACAACCACATATTTGTTTTAATCCATTTTGGATCATTTCTGTTCTCATTCTCTCAGCACTAGTGCTATTCTGAATTGTTGTATATTTTTGGGCATTTAGTTGCCAGGTTTTGGGAAAGATGTTATTACCCCTGTATTTTATAAAAGATGTTTCATTCTTGTGTGAAGGGTTAGCCACATAGAGATATGTATTGTAACAGCTCTTCTACAAGTTAATAAAGTATAAGTACCTTTAATGTTCTATCTTTCATTGTGAGTTAATGCAACCATGATGAGAGAGTTCAACCCACTCTTGATCAGGTGTTGCATGTCTTCCTTTTATGTATGTTGTTTATTTACTACATTTATTTTCTTATTGTTGTTATAGATTTCCATAGATTGTTGTGAATGTATTTTTAAGTTCTGCAATTTAATTTCTCTCACTGTTATAACGATGCTTTAATTTCTTAGTCACGAACCCTTGGTTGATGTAAGATTGTAACCTTGCTCCTACATATACCTTAGGCGTTACCTTGAAAAGTGTACACACCTGGATTGATGAATTAATGTAGGAAAAGGGGGTTGAATAATTTGTTCACACTCGCACACCAAAATTTTCACACTTTGTTGGGGAAGGCTAACTAGGTGCGAGACACGATCTTTATTTACCAGAGGGTCAATCTCTCATCTTAGGGAGGGAAACTCTACCCTGTTCTAAGTCTTGACCGTCTAAGTATTTTTATTTCTGTTGCTTTTATTATTTTTGGGTCGAGAGGTTTGTTTCAATTAGCTATTTTTGATTTTCCTGAATTATCATAACCCAATCTCTTGTCCTGGGGAGGGAATGGTCCTTTGATGCCCTACTCCAAGTCCCAAGATTTAGATTTTCTTGTATGCTTATTCTTTTCTTGTTTGGTTTCTTGTCCTGGAGAGGGAAGGATCCTTTGACACCTTTCTCCAGGCCCTGAACCCTAGGCTCCTTTTTCTTTAGTTGTTTTCCTTTCGGTTGTTAAAAATATTTTGATATCTCGTCCTGGGGAGGGAATGGTATTTTGACACCCTACTCCAGGTCCTGAGAATTATGACCTAATATCGACATTTCCACTACACCAATTTGCATGAACATAGATTTGAATAAAAGGGGCAGAGGAAGAGCCCCAAAGAAGGGAGGAAAAGATTTGGGAAGGAATACTTATATCCAACAAATCATCGCAAAACCTGAATCAGAGGCATCTTCTCATGCTGTTGTGAGGCTGGGTGTGCGAACAAGATATGAGGGACAATCTATAGATCACCCAGTGCTATCCACAACACACCCTATTGATTCAATACAGTAGACCCTTCCAGTAGTTGACGAGACAAGAAACAATATACCTGATGAAGGGGTAGTGTTGTTGGTAATATAAGGGTAAGAAGTTGCAAGTAGAACATCTGAGGGAATAGCCCATTGCAGTAAGGAAGAAGAAGTTGTAGAGAAGGGGTTTGAAGTGTACTCAAGCCACTATGAAAGAGAGGAAGAATTTGTAGGGGCACTTCTATCGCCAAGGGATAGAGGTAGTGTTGTTAAAGCAACTCAAACCCCTGTGATAAGATCCCTTCCATCATTTCCTGCAAAACCTATTGAAATCCCCAGTGATTACTGGAGGATATTCATGGCACCTACAACCTCCACTATTGAATTCCAAATTGGGGGTATTGGGACTGGTGCACCAACAAAGCCTATTCTTTTAATAACTTTACCTAGATTTCATGGGATTACATCGGAAGATCCCGACACGTTCCTGTTTGAATTTAATATTGTGTGTCGAGGATATGATTATATAAAAGATGCTTAGAAATTGAAAATCTTCCCTACTACGCTAAAGGGGATAACCTTGTGATGGTTTATGGGTCTTTGAAGAAAGACTATTTCCACATGGGAGGAGATGAAAACTACTTTCCTGGAGAAGTATCAAGACTACTGTAAATCATGGGATATTAAGGAAGAACTTTTCAATTTCATAGAGAAAGAGGACGAAAATATGGAAGATTGTGTGGAATGTTTTAAATACACATTGCAGAGATCAGGTCACTCTGACCTAGATAAGTATATTTTGAAAATTATCCTTCTTCGAGCCTTTCGAGAGGACTCTTTGGAGTGGTTAAACATAGTAGGAAAGGGAGATATATCAAAAGAGAACTTCGATACCATATGTGAGTTTTGAATCCAATGCTCAAGGGGAGTTGCAAGGAATAAACAAGGGATTCAGTCAATGAAAGTATTTGGTGGAGGTGTCACAAAAGAAAAAATTGGATATTTACTGAATAACTTGACGACTCACATCCTATGTACCTTGTCTGCACAAATGGACATGCTACAAGTAAAATAGAAACAAATGGAATTGGAAAGAACTATGGCTATATTTTGCCCAATGTGCAGGAAGAAGCATCCACAAAGGGAATGTCCATTGAACTCTATAGAGGAATGTGCAATCTATGTGTTGAATCATGCAACAAGTTCATGCCCCTCCTTGTGAGGATTGAAAGTGGTTTTTCAAGGAATAGGTGAAGAAATGAAGCAGTTGTACTTTATGGGACGAAAAATCCATGGCAACCTTGGCCACTAATGGGAAATGAAGGTATGTTTCTGGATCCATCTTAGTATTTTAGTAATTTTAATATGGGTCCTCAATCTATGCCTTATCCACCTATTTGGCCCCAATACCAGCTTCCACCCTGGCAGGAATGGGCTCCTCAAGCTAATTCGAGTTCTTCCTGGGCTTTGAATTGGCATGGACCTTCTCCTCGTGGATAGTTTCCCCAGTCAATGCCACAACAACAACTCTAGTTGCCCTCTAATATGCCTCCTGGTAATGAGCCTGTTTGTCCTCAACTTCCTATCCAACCCAATCCAAATCCTAACAATAAAGGGGCTCAGCAAGCTGACACCCTCAACCTACCTTCTTACAACATCTCCACTGTGAAACTTTATGAGATGAATTTGAGATCTGGGCGGGTAGTAGATGCTCAACCCTCACCTGTTATCATTGAACAAGTTGACAGTGAGGCAAAGGAACCAGAAATAGTTGAAGAGGAATCAAACCGAGTTAGTAAAAATCAAACACCTCCTCAGCTGCTAATTACTCAAAAACACCAAGCTGAACCGCCCTATCCAAAAAGATTGGCTTTGAGTAAGAAGATCTGTCAAGCTGAGTTTGACTTGTTAGGGGAGTTACAAAATTTGTTCATTAAGATCCCCCTATTACAAGATATGAGGGACGTACATATATATGAAAAATATCTCAGGGAATATTATGCTAAGAAGCCTAAAACGAAATCAAGGGACCCACTCACCATTCATGGGATGGGAAATCTATCAGATTTTATGATGTGGAAGGTCATGCTTGTGAAATATGCAGATCCCAGGAACCAAATTTTAACCATGCAAATGAATGCAGTAGAAATTCCAAATGTGTTGATAGATTTGGGCGGTGCCATAAATGTCATTACTGCTGAGACTATGCATGCATTGGGTCTTCGAAACCTGAAACATACACCTGCCATGTTATAACTCATGGATTGATCTATAGTTAAGTCGGTAAGGAAGTCAGAACATATCACAATCTCAGTTGATTAATGGCACAACCGTGTGGATTTCCTGGTACTGTAAACGTAGTCCCCAGCTGATGGCTATCCCCTAATTCTGGGAAGACCATCGTTGACAACCACAGACACTTAGATTGGGTGTCATTCTAGGCATATGGTTATCTCAAACGGGCAGGTTACTAAAAATCTGGTGTTATACCCTCCTGCAGAACCTAACCCATCAGTGAAACCAGTTAGCCACAAGAAACCTTTACCAAAGGAAGAATCTGAATTTGAAAATGAGGAATTAAGACCAGTCCTTACTATTGGACAAGCCCTTTAGTTGAAAACAGAGAAAGAAGATGACACAATTACTAATTTTATTAGTGATCGAGTCTGTCTTGAGCTGTGAAATGTAGGAAAACATTGGAACAACAGATGGGTTCAATGAGATACCTACAATTGCGTCCCATGACAACATTTCTTTGGAAATAGAGCCAAGAAAGACCCTGAATATTAATCCAGATCTGTCAGAATCCTAGACAAGACATCTCTTGGATGTTCTTAAAAAGCACAAAGAATCCTTTGCCTAGTACTACACATACATGAAAGGGATTCCTTCCAATCTATGTACCCATCATATATACATCAAATAGGATTGTCATCATGTGAGACAATCCCAGACAAGGAAGAACCCTACTCTGAAAAACATTGTCAACGAGGAACTTCAAAAGCTCTTGGATGTGGGGTTTATCTACCCCATTTCAGACAGCTAAAGGGTCTCCCCATTGGTGATTGTCCCCAAGAAAAATGGTAAATTGCGGATATGCATGGATTACAGAGAATTAAATAAGGCAATGCAGAAAGACTATTTTCCGTTACCATTCATTGACCAAGTCTTGGATACTTTGACTGGGAAGAAGTTATTCTCCTTCCTAGATGAATTTAGTGGGTACAACCAGATCCAGATATCTCCTGAAGATCAGGATAAAACCACTTTTACATGCCCTTGGGGATCTTTTGCATACTGGGTCCTCCCATTTGGTCTCTAAAATGCACTTGCGACATTCCAAAGGGAAATTTTGGGGATTTTCTCTGATCCGGTAGATGACAATGTTAACATTTATATGGATTCTTTCACTCCATATGGGGATTCATTCAAGCAGGAGTTGGAAAATTTGGAAAAATTTCTTGAAAGATGTAAAAGGGTGCATGTCTCATTGAGTACAGTAAAATGCCACATGATGATGGAGGAAGGAATAGTCTTGGGACATTTACCTTCCACTGTTGGAATTTGAATGGATCCAACTAAGATAAAGGTAATATTGCACTTCCCGATACCTAAAACACCCACATAGGTATGTAGCTTTATTGGTTGTGCTGGTTATTATACGTGCTTTATAGAAAACTTTGCTAAAATAGCACATCCACTTTTTCAATTGCTAACAAAAGATGCAAATTTTGTGTGGATAGATGACTGTGATGCAGCCTTTGTAAATATCAAGGAACTTGTCTGTAGTGCTCCGATCTTTCGAGGGCCAAATTAGACATTACCATTCCATATTCATGCTGATGCCTCTCAGACAATAGTTGGGGCAGTTTCGGGACAACAAGTGGATAAGGTACCATATGCAGTTTAATATGTTAGTAAGAACTTGGCTCCTGCTGAGTTAAACTACACAGTGGCTAAAAAAAAATTCCTTGTTGTCATCTACGCCATCAACAAGTTCCGGCATTATATCACAGGGTATCCCACCTTCATACATATTGATCATGCAACAATAAGGTATCTGATGAATAAACCCATTACTCTTGGTCGTATTACAAGATGGCTTTTGTTACTTCAAGAATTTGACATTACCATAGTAGATAAACCAGGAAAGGACAATGTGGTTGCTGATTTTATGTCTAGGCTACAAAATAATGTTGAAGGTACACCCATTGAAGATAGTTTTCCAGATGAGAATCTCTTTGCAATTTCTACTAACACTCTATGGTATGCAGATATTGCTAACTATATTGCTACAGGGAAAGTACCTCGTCATTTGTCATACAGGGATCAATGGAAAATTATTCATCATAGTACCTGATATTAATGGATGGCAGGGTACCTCATTCATATAGGGGTCGATTAGCAGATTCAATGTTATGTATCAGAGGATGACATCTATGAGATACTGAAGGCTGACCATGATGGCCCTTGTGGAGGAAATTTTGTAGATAAAAGAATAGGCCACAAGGTGCTAAAAATGGGATACTATTGGGCTTCTATCTTTTGTGATTCCTGAGATTATGTCTGAAGATGTGACCGTTGTCAACGGATGGGACAACTTGGGAAATTAAATGAGATGCCGCTACAGCTCCAGATAGTCCTCGAACCTTTTGAAAAGTGGGCAATTGAATTTGTTGGACCTTTCAACCCACCTTCTCATCAAAAGGTTCACATCTAGTCTGCACTGATTACGTGACTATGTGTGTGAAGCCAGAGTTGTTGCAAGAGCAACATAACAGGTGGTTGCAGATTTTGTTTTTGAAGAGATTTTTGCTCGATATGGTACTCTAAGGGAGATCGTTTCAGACAGGGAAGAAAAGTTCACATCCCACATGATAGGAAGGCTTATGCAGAAATACGTGGTTAAACACAAAGTGACAACTCCTTACCACCCCCAGGCGAATGCACAAGTAGAAAGTACAAACAAGGTATTGGAAAATATCTTGACAAAAACTGTAGCAAGTCATCATGAGATTAGTCTCCAAAAATTTGAGAATCTCTTTGGGCGTATAGGAGAACATGGTATAATACAATCATGTTTTCACCATTTGAGTTAGTTTATGGGAAATCCCCATTGTTTCCAATAGAATTTGAGATCGACACACTAAGAATAGCATTGGAAGTGGGATTAGACTTATCAGAGGCCTAGAAACATTGGCTGGAACAACTCAATGAGTTAGATGAGATCCATTCAGTGGATGTCTAGAAAACTATTGCTATTCAACAATAGAGAATGAAGTGGCATGATAAATTTATCAAGAACAAGGGGTTTCATATAGGAGATTGGGCATTGCTCTATGACTTCCGATTCAAGGATTTTAAAGGAAAGCTGTACACTCATTGGATGGCACCTGATGAAGTGGACGTTGTGTTTGACAACAGAATAGTTAGATTGGTTACAATTGATGAAACTCATACTTCTTTCCTAGTGTATGGACACCGTCTGAAATTATACCACCATCCAACTTCTAAGGATGCCTTCATCAAACATCTCTCTGATAAATCTAGTTTGATGGTTGTTGGTGCAGAGAATGCTCTCTCTACGTCGTGAAAAGAAAATAATATATATATAGATATATATATATATATATATATATATATATATATATAAATGATGTTACTACTTACTCATTTGTCTTTTCCAAGGATAAGAATCAAAATATGACAAGGAGAAGCTGAAAGAATATTTTCCAAGTGTCGGGTGTTGTTACTCCGTTGTTGTTGTTACTCCATTGGTGTTGTTACTCCACCACTGCTGTTACTCCTGAAAATTTGTCTAAGTATCGGTTGCTGTTACTCTATCAGTGTTGTTACTCCGCCATTATTGTTACTCCATCAGTGCTGTTACTCTGCCATTGCTCTTACTCCACCATTGTTGTTACTCCGACGGTGTTGTTACTTCATCATTGCTATTATTCCATCGGTGTTGTTACTCTGTTGTTTCTGTTACTCTTTCATTGTTGTTACTCCATCGTGCTATTAGCCTGTCAGTGCTGTTACTCCGTCAGTGCTGTTACTTCGCTGCTGCTGTTACTCCTCTAGTTAATTTGTTGTTACTCCACTACCAAGTAGGTCTCCAAGTATGCCTTTGTTGACTCTTACAAATTTAATTAAACTATTCCATTAAAGAGACAATTAGGTGTAGCGGAAGACCACATTTAAGTTGTGGGGTGGGGGGGGAGTCCTGTCATAAATAGACGCTGACACACTTAAAACGTATTAATGATACATCATTACCAAATCTGATGTGAAGAATAATAAAAAATATCGTGATTTCGTAATAAGGACCACGATGCATTGGAATTTGAATTTGTATGCTAATACCTTATTGGCCTTTTCCAAATGCATTACATTCAGTTGTTGTAATTATTCCATGGCACTACCAGAACTCACCATCACTTGCTGCATTTCCCGAGACATACCGGTCACTCTCAATACCCTTTTACCCCTCGGCCACCATGTTGCTACCATCGCCACTGTTAGTGTGGATTGCTGCTACTCTCCCCCTACCAGCTGACTGCATCCATATTGCTATTACCGTTTTTATAGTGATGGGTGGGTTGGCTATGTGCCATGACCCGAAGGATACAACAATGGTTTGAAGTAACCTAGAAGTATGGCAGATCTTTGTAAATGTAGGTTGGGATGTTTATCTCGATAGGTTGCAGGGATTTGACGAAGGAGTTGCAATAGAGTTCGCACTCAATAAAGAGAGCTCTTAGGTTAGAGGGATAGAAGTCCCTCTCACAGAGGAAACTATCACAGAGGTTAATGGACTACACTAGCAAGGACAAAGCTTGTTTTCATGAAGAACCTCCCTCCTAGAGTTCCTCAAAGCATTTCTGCACACTGGTGAGAGCGTCGTCCAAAAAGGTCGAGGATATGATCAGAATTCATTACTGTAACCATGGGGTGATGTTGCAAGTTCTGTAATGAGATATATAACTTGTGAAGGGAGGTACACCACCATATTTAAATATAACTTTAGAGTGTTGGCTCACCTTCGATTTCCATAGTTGGAAGCTTTCTCATTAGACATGTCGTTCTTCCTGTTAAAAAGCCTCCAGCCAATGGCGCAATCTGCTCAGTGCTCATGGCAAGTTGCAGCAGTCATCACCAACCACAGGCCGGTTCAGCTGCTAGTTATGCATGTAATAGCCCAGTTCCAAATCCCGTGGGAAACATTCCAGGAATCAATAGAGGAAGAGACAACAGTTGTTATAGCCACTAGGGGAGAGGAGCTGGAAGCAATGGAGAAAGAATAGGTAACATAAGATGAATACGTGGACCAGGAAGAACTAGATGAAATGTAAATGGAGACCGAGGAAGTGGAGCAAAATAGGGAGCCTGAACGGGAAAGAACAGTCGAGGCTATTGCACAAGAACCAGCCTCGACTGTGGAACCGATGAAAGAAGAAGTGTTGCAAAAAGAAAGCATTGATATAGAAGAAATTGTCAACATTACGGCCGAGGCTGCTCCACAAGAACCAACCTAGACCATGGGGCTAATGGAGGAGGACAAACCAAGCGAGGAAAGATTTGGAACGAAAGAGGTCATTAGCACCACAACTGAGGCTACTCCACAAGAACCAGCCTCAATTATGGAGCCAATGGAGGAGGATGGACCAGGGCAAGAGAGGCCCAAGGCTGAAGAAACCATGGGACCGACAGAAGGAGAAACTATGGACATAATGGATGGGGTCGACACAGTGATATAGCGGTCTAATTTCATTAATGCCGTGCTGGAGGGAATAGTTTCAACACCATCTGCTCAAGAAATGTTGGATACTGGCGATGGTGTCACACAAGAACCATCATGAACTCATCCGGATCCAGGAATTGAGGAGGAATTAAATCCTGAGGTTGACACTATCCCACAAGAGCTAGTGTCAACCATGGGATAGGAGACCACACGGGAAGAAGCTTCGTCTCAAAACAGAGCTGTTGAAGATAAAGGAAAAGAGCTTGAGGTCAGAGACGGGGCTGGAATATACTGGGCAGAAAATATTTTTCAATTTTCTTTTTTTTCATCCATTCCGAGAGGAGCGAGGATGTCTCACTCTTCCTAACAAATAAAGGAGGAGATTGTTATTCCCCCTATTCTAAAGTTTGATGGGTCGATTAAAGGTCCAGTTGTCGTTAGTTTGTTGGCTATGGAATCCAAGCATGGCCATTTCGAAGGACATAGGGAGGAAGAAGACACCACAGAGCCACAAGAAGAACAATTGGGTGAGGTAGGAATTGTTCAGCCAACAGGTGCCCCAGAACCCAGAAAAGAAGAAGAAGTGGGTGCTTCTGCAATAGGGGAACCAAGAAGAGAGGTTCTGGTTGAAATGCAAATGGATATTCCTCCAGTCGGACTACCACCTGCCAAAACGACTATAAGACCGGTTGAGGTAATTGTCAAGAAGGAGGCAGTCACTCCCAAGGAAGAGGGACAAACAGGATGGTCCTGAAAAATGAACCTGTGGATACTCCCTTGAGTAATCCACCACTTGATGAACCAGCGGCAAGACCGTTTGAGGTGTTCGTAAAGCAAGAAAAAATCGAGAAAGATGGACCGAGGGAGGAGAACTCGACAGTAGGCCCAGTAAATATTCCCCCGAGTGGTCCACCTTCCATTGAACTAGTTGTAGGTAAAGATGAGGAGGCTGTGAAGTAGGAGTGGATAGAGTTGTGCGAGCAATGAAGGCCACCCATTAAAAATAAATACCATCTGAAATTCAAGGATACAAATTGATTGAAAACAAAGGTTCAGAGGCTGAGAGGGTAGGTGCACCGGCTAAAGAAATAGGTGATGAATTATAGACAGTGAGCTAAGAAGCCTAAAGCCACAATGGCCGAAGAATAAATGCAGGTAGACAATGTGGTGACAACTTCTGTTGCCATTCAAACGGACCCTATCGAGCAATTGTTTGAGGGCTGTCAGTTCTCCTTGACAATTGAAATTCAAACCTGTAAATCCACCATAACCCGATATTAGAATGAAGTGAATAGAGCCCAAGAAGCATCAAACTCAAGGTCGAATGGTTGGAGGCACAAGTGACAGAATTGAAGGCTGATAGAGAACAGATGTTCAGCTTGGCACAAGAGGTAATGGCATGTTGCCCTCCTACTTCTAGCTATGCTCTATTCTTGCATAAGGAATTTATTTTCTTATGTTTGGAGAGAATTAGGAAGGAAACCAGTCAGGAGATCGAGGACGGGGTACAGTTACTTCAGATATTAAGGGCCCATGGTTTAGCAACTCAACACTTGCTGTGTCAGTTTTATCTACATGGATATCTCCTGCGTGCTGACAAAGAATTTAATCTGGTTCCATAAGTGGGGGACATTCATTTAAGGGAATACACCTCCTACACTCCCAATCAGATAAGCTGGCCAAAGGATTCCAATACGTTTGAGTCAAATTAGACCATGAAGTCTCTTATGATGAGAGGAGAGAATGAGCAGTCAGTAACTATGTACAATAAGCACAACATCGTTTTAGAGATTGAGGGGAACAAAGAACGTATGCTGAGGACACAAAGGTGGTGCATTGATCTTTGTGTCAAACAAATAGTCACATTTTAGGATGAGGCCCTCGATAGTTGTTAGAAAAGGTGGATGATGTCACCTACATCTGTCTGGAATAGGGAACTGTTTGGGGCACAAAATTTTTCACGGGCACTAAGTAGGGTGCCAAGATACGTGGCATGCATCCAAACATGTGGGGTCTCATGGATGGGAATCTAGTTCAAGTTTCCTGTCATTTGGTTGCCAGCAGACCACTATACCCTTGCATACAATGTACCAGATGATTGGTGGAAGGAAGTTATTATTTTAGAGTGGTACAAGGTTCCAGGAACATATATGGCAGAGGAATATGATTTTTCCCAGCTCCACGAGGACAACATACGATTTAACTCAGACCTGCGGAGGTGGTGAGTTGCATGAGGGCATGCAGAAGGCTAGTTGGGAGGAGATGTTGGGCACCAAATCTGCTTAAATTTTCCTTACATTTCCACCCATCCTTTTATCCTTTTTGCACTCATTAACATACATTTATTATGATAAACCTATGAGGTAAACCCCTTTCTCTATCTCTTGGAATATTTAATTAATGAAGTAAAGTCATGAGGGTTTTGCCGATGCGAACCACTAAAACTTGTTATGTCCACAGATTCCGAGGAACATGTGTTGATCTCACAGTGTGTAGCAGCAGTTCTGTGATTCACAACAACTCTTCAGCAATGCTAAAATAGCATAACCAACTCGCAGTTGTTTTAATCCATTTTGGATCATTTCTGTTCTCGCTCTCTCGACACTAGTGCTGTTTTGAACTGTTGTATATTTTTGGGCATTTAGTTGCCAGGTTTTGGGGAAGATGTTATTACCCCTGTATTGTATAAAAGAGGTTTCATTCTTGTGCAAAGGGTTATCTGTGCAGAGATATGTATTGTAACAGGTCTTCTACAGATTGATAAAGTATAAGTACATTTACTGTTCTATCTTTTGTTGTGAGTTAATGCAACCCTGATCAGAGAGTTAGGCCCATTCTTCTGATCAGGCGTTGTGTGTCTTCATTTTATGTACGTTGTTTATCTGCTGCATTTATTTTCTTATTGCTATTACAGATTTCCATAGATTTTGTGAACGTCTTTTTAGGTTTTTCAATTTAATTTCTATCACTATTACAATGATGCTTTAATTTCTTAGTCACGAACCCTTGGTATGTAAGATTGTAACCTCGCTCCTGCATATACCTTGCGCACTACCTTGAAAAGTGTACGCACCTGGATTGATGAATTAATGTAGGAAAAGGGGGTTGAATAATTTTTTCACACTTGGAGACCAACAATAAGTTTGGCCATCTAGGTCTGAATATGTGGGATTCAGTGAATTAAATAAAACATGTGATTGGATGGACTAGTGTTGTTAGAATGAAGGAAAACAATGAGGGATTTTCTTATTACTTATCATCATTTATGGACAATGTATTTACTATTTTGAAAAATAAGCATCCTCTAATGAGTTTTATAGAAGGAAAAGAGTTTTTTTAGCTCAGTAACGACACTAGAGTGGGAGACTGGTATATTTTTGAAGATTACACCATGATAAGACTATATTGGACTAAAGCACCACCATATCGTTTTCCAATATTTTTGCCTATGAGGATATTTTATCTTTAATTTATATGGAAAATTTTAAATGCTGATCAAGATCATTTTTTTCCTACATGCAAAGGGTATATTTTTAAGCTAGAAAGAACTGGTGGGATATTCATCATGAATAGTAGAAAATCCCTCTTGCAAGTTGAACAAATGATGCAGGAGTGTTTCTTTCATCAAGGAGGGAAGTGGAAATATGAACCTCATATAATTTTAGATCAAAGAGGGGATATCAATTTTTCACCTTATATTCATGAAAACAAGCCATAGCTTGATAAAATGGAAAATCAAGAAACATGGCTAGGCATCAAAATAAAACAAAGAATAGATGTCAAAACCCCTATAGTGAGGGAGAAGAGCTTGAAGTGACATATACCTAAACAAATTGATGTTGAGATAGAAGACTCATATTAAATTGAAAAATATAGAAAATGTTCAAAGAGAAGAAGAACCAGAGGTAGAATTTAAATTGATAAAGGAACTCTCAAATCAACTAGGTTTTCAAAGGTAGTTGGGAAGCACATAGTGATCTACCTCATCCTCTATTCTCACTAATTTGGTGTTTGCATTGATGTGTTTTTGCAGATTTGTTGTTGGTTGGAATTGATGTCAACCTGGTAGCATGGGTTTCATGTCACTCAGTTATGCATGTGCATGTGTGGCTAGATGTGGTTTTTGTATGGAGATCATCTATGTATATGGTCCTTGGAATGTCTACTAACATGTAGATGTGACGATGGAGAGATGATTTACAGATGTTGCATACAAAGTGTGAGAAGAGGATGTCATGCTTCCTATGATCATGTTATTGTGATAATATTGTTGAATAGATTTGGATGGTGTTGTGTTGTACTTCCCATAATGATCAGTTCTGTAGAGAACAGACTTAATCTGTTTTGGTGAATTTTCTCTCGCTAATTTGTGCATCTTACATATTTCATGAGTAGAGTATTACCATGGTACAAGTATTCTCGACTTTGGCATTACTATGGTATTGGTATGTGTGTGTTGAATAGGTTGACATGTGATATTATCTTGGTAGAGATAGTCTTGGTATTGAAATAACCATGGTATTTGTCCATTGTATTATTTTGGCGATTACCATGGTACATGAATCCTTCGTATTGACATAACCAAGGTATTTTCCTATGGTATTGGTATAGATATTACCATGGTATTAGTGTCCTTGGTATTCACATAATCACGGAATTTTCCCATGGTATTGGTTTGGATATTACCATGGTACATGTGTCCTTGGTACTGACATAACCAAATTATTTTACTCAAGTGTTGGTTTGGATATCACCATGGTACAAGTATCAAGGGTATTGGCATAACCATGGTATTTGTCTATGGTATTCACTTAGCAAATTATTGAGGATAATTTCTCTTTTACATATGTAAAAATAAAAATAAAAAGAATAGTGTTGTTTGTTGGTTGGTCTTCTTGAGAGTGTGAGAATATGTGATTGTGAGGGCATTGAGGGTGAGTAGAGGTTTCAACAAATGTTCACATATGTTTGCAGTGTTTTATAAGAATTGTGTATGAAAAATCCAGACATTGATTTGAGGATAATTTCATACTTTTTGTATTATAGATGGAAGTAGCCAGAGTGGAGAAGGATTGGAAAATTGTGTTGTATTAGTGTGCATAAATTTAAAGTGAGATTTCCCCTCTCTCGATCATATTTTTTATTCAGATTTTATATTGCAGAATGATGGTGTTATTGGCTTGCTCTTGTTAAGCAGATTGAGAGCCCATTATGAAATATTTATGAAACATGGTCATCATGGAAGAAGTGAAGGCATGGAGGCTTAAAAGTAGACATTGATTTGACATATTCAATAGAAGGAATATATTTATCCATCAAACCGGTGTTGGATAGTCCAATGGTTGTTGGGTGAGGGTCATTGGTTGTGGGTGCTCCTAGCAGATAGATTTCTGTATATCTATGAGAGAAACATTCTTCCTAATTGATAGGTGCCAGCATACTATAACACAAGCCAAGTCTTTAAGCTTATGGGTGTAATCTAATCCATGTAAAATCTTGTTCAACATATTAATATATGAATTAAGTAGCACAACAACAATAGGGTGGTTTTCTCCTGAAAAGGTTTCCACCAGAAATACTTGTGTTCTTGTGTGCATGTTTGTGATGATGTTTTCCATGTTTATTATCCTTCAAGTTTATTATTGATTTCATATTTTGATAAGATAACATTGTGGACATGTGTGGAAAATTAATAATACGGTAAAAAGTTAAAATTGATATAAAGTCCATCATTACTGATTCACCCCCTCGTTAGTAGTGATCTAGTTTCTAGTAATTGGTATCAGAGTTGGTACTCTCTAGTGATGGTTGAATTCTTGGAGAGAATATCGTTGATCATGGCCAAAATACAGAAAAGGGTGTCTCAAAACAAAAGGGTTTGAAGAAGGAAAACATTCAGTCCATTGAAGATGAAGTAGAAAATTTTGAAGTTTTAGCCAAAACAATTGTGTCACAAGGTAATATTTTGAAAGAATTTTTTAATTATGGATTTGATGATTCTATTTAGCTACATAGTGGAGATAAGATGGATATTTCTCTTGTTAAGTCTCAATATGAATCGACAATCGCTATAATCAAAGAACTAGCTATCGAAGTGGATAAATTAACCTCTTCATTTAAGGATCATCAAATAATTTTACAGATTTATGATGAGAAGGAGAATGGACTAAGAGATGACATCAATGGATTTAAACTTCATCTTAAGGAGGCAAATAATATTGAGGAAGAAATGAGAAGTTGGTATAGAGGAAAGGGGGGAGAGTTTGGGAGATTGGAATAAGAAGGAGCTCAAGGAATATGAGCCCAAGGTTATGCTAATAATTTTTTTTTATCCTTTTCATATGTGAGATGCTTCAACTGCCATAAGCTAGCACATATTGCAGCAAATTCTAGATCCATGCAACAAGAGAATTCATGGTGTGGAACGTCCTATCAAGAAAAAAATAAATCAATACAACCCACTTCTTGGAGTTCAACCAAAGTAAGCTATAACGGTCATTTTTATGGTTATTGATACTCATGTAATGATTTTTACTAGAAGGCTATTGAATGAAGGTTGCATGCAATGAGGAGTCAAAGGAAGATAAAGAGATTCAAATATTTTCATCCATTTCTTGGTCATATCAAATGATACATATATGATAATGTTGGTCATATGGACATGGATTGCAAGACTCCAAGACACTTAAGTTCACCTAATGAAATAATGAAGTATATGAAAACTAGGCCAAACAAGATGACAATTGGATGTCCACATGTAAGAGAGTAACCACTCAAAGATTGGAGGAAGGAGCAACAAAAATTGACAAGACAAAATGGAGGCTTGCATGGCCTTAGGGTGAGATATGGTGCATCTTGTTTTGCATGTAGAATAATTGTTGGTGTCTCCATAACTAGTTAAGTATATGTGAATATATCTTCTTGTTGAGATTTTTTTTAGGGTTTAGATGATGCTTATCGTTTGATGGCAGATTTTTGGTACTAAAGATATATCTGCAAAAGTTGTTGTGATGAGTTGAGATGGCACATGTTCTGGAGGATAACTTCATATGCTTCTAGTATTTTAGTGGTTTTGATGGAATCATGTTTCCTTGGAGGAGTTGGTTATGCATTCCATGCTATGTGCTTATTTGACATCAATCTTTTGCAGGAGTTGGCATTTTGGTTGTGCATGGTTTATCTGCTACCTAAATTAGTTGACATGCAGATGGCTAGTATTATGCATCTTCACTTCAATGGTATTATGCACCATGATGGTGTCATGGAGATTAGTATCATGTTTGTGTATGGTTATAGCTACTTGCATAATTCATGTGTTAGAGATTTGCAGCTTATATGGAGAGAATCTAGAAATTATTCATGATGGATGTTTTTCATGTTGTTGTCGCTACTACATATGGTATTCTTCATGATTTTGGTAGATGATGTTTCTAAGTATGGTTTTATTGATGCCTTGAAATTAAATGCACCAACACGGGGGAAAAGAACCATTCTAGACCTTAAAGCAACTCCTTTTCCATTTAGAGTAGTTGCTCGGAATGGTTAAATTACGTCCAATTACCTTTTCCCAATCGTTGTCGCCTTTAAATTTTCCTTTAATTTCTAGTAGCTAGGGACATTGGATCGATTCTTCTAGCTGACCAGGCAAGAAGAATGGCCCTTAAGTTGTTTCTGTGGAACAACCAAACCAAGCTAAAGCATTGCCTCTACAGATAACATATGAAAGATTTAACTAGTGTACAATTATTCTACCCTATAATGCAAACATAATATATATTGACCAAGGTAAGAATACTCTTATTCTTAACCAAGAGAAAAACTATTAATGAGAAAGGGAAGAGAATGTATTTGAATTTGGATTTAAAATATTTTAAAGTTACTAAAATAGTTCAATATCTTACAAATGATGAAGACAAATTATGAAATGAAAAGATGTTAACAAATAGTTGTATAAATTATTTTCATTCATCTATCCAAATTCCTAACTTAGCATGAATCCATTATGTGATTTATATCGAGTGACAGAAATAGTTCTTCAAACTCAAGATAAGTTAAATCTAGATAGATTTTTAAACAATTAATAAATAGTTATTTATTGTTAAAAATTGAATTCTCCATAACCTTGTTTAAACCAGTGACATTCCTGTAATGATAACTTCACAAAAATAAACAATTTAGCATAAATCGAGCAAAAAAACAAAATTGCTAACAATACACATTCACACCGATTGTACTGATTAGAAATAGAATAAGTAAAACAAATAATAAATCTATGAAATGATTACAATACTGCAACTGATTTTTTTATTATCATTTATTGAAATTTCTTTACAGTCCTTGATGCCTAGAATTTATTTGATGAGAAAACTTCTACAATAGTGTAAGAAAATCTCTCCCATGAATAATCTTTGACTTTTAGCTATTCTTTAGGGACCTCCTCCTACCTCTTCCTTTTCTTCATCTCAAAGCTCTCTATATGTGAAGAAATTCTACTATTTGAAGCCTCTTTAAGTAAAAGAAAAAGAATTTATATCCTATATTCTATTAAAAAGAATAAGAGGTACAATAGTGCAAGCCTCAAAGGCTTTATTTTTTCAATTCTAGATGCCCCTTTAATTTGATCCATTAAGTGGGCTTAAATAGTAATAAGTTTTTTTAATAACATGTTTGAGCACAGCGTGGAGGAAATTAACAAAATCCATCAAATATTGAAAAAAACAGTTTTCAGAGATAATCCCTTGAATTTCCATTCTATCTTATTGGCCTTGTATTTCAATCAAAGGATCCTCACATTTCCAGATTCTATGGAACTAATCTCCTTATTTCTGTGCACATCTTTGTCCTCTTCATTTTCTTTGCTATCAAATTCTTCATTTATACATGGAAAATGATAAACCATGGATAAGAGAACATAAATCAAAATTGTGTTTTAAGACAAAGATAAGACCAAAGGAAAACAGGCAGGTTGTTTAAGTAAATCACAATCGCATTTTAATCGGGGACACAATTTAGCATAATCGCAATCCATTGGAGTGGGATTGAGCCATATTGCAATGTCACCTCAAACAGGGACTGTATTAAAATAATCACATTAAAACAGGGAACATTCCTTATCGAGATCAAATCATAATCATAGTGGAAGAGATCAAATTGCAATCACAATTAAGTGGGGAATATTTCAATTGGAATTGCAATCAAACTAAATCCAATCGCAATTGCACTAGAATCAAGGAAAGAGTTTAGCATCATAGTCAAATTCAGGGACAGACCTGAGTCATAGCATAATCACATTAGAATTGGGGGTGTTTCAATCGAAATTACAATCAAACGAAGAACATTCCAATCAGAATTATAAGAAGGAATCAAATCGTAATCACTTTGAAATGGGATTGCAGTCACAATTTAAATGGAGGGGATTAAATTGCAATTGTAATTTAAACGGAGCCAACAATAGCTTGAGGCCTGTGGATCTTGCGATTGCGATATCGCAATCGCGGAAGACCTCAGATTGGCTAATCGCAATCAGGTTTGTCAAGTGTGACAACTGTAAAGGTGCCTCTTGAAAGTTATAATTACGATGTATGGGGATGATGTGGTAGTGACATAAAGGTGACATCATTCTATGATGGGGTAGATGACATGGCTAAATGATGTGGAGATGACGTGGGAGATGGCGTCAGTAATGACATCATATTGCAATTGCAGTTGGTATGGGTTGAGTGGCATGGATTTTGGTAGCCACATTTGTGATATGTTTTAAATTGGGATTAATAACTGTGGTGGGTTTGGAGCTAATCACAAATCGCATCACGAAGGGGTGGATAGGGGTCTAGCCACTGGTTCTTGTGATTGCATGGACACGGGGGGACTTATTAAAAGGAGTATATCGCTATGTTGAGTCGGGCCATCACAATCGCAAAGTGGATGAGGCCACGAGACTTGGCTTATTTTTTTTTCGATCTCTGCATATGTGATATTTCATGAAGTGGAGTTTACGATCCCATCAGGTCTAGGTTGATCATTAAATCGCAATCGAAATGCGCTATGGGAAAAGGGCCTATGTATATTGCAGACGCAGGATTTATTGAGTGTCGATTAATTATGTCATCAGGTCAGATATCAAATTTCAACGCAATTGGTCAAGGGGAATCAACCTTGACCTATTTATTTACAATGTAGGGAGCAATATTTTGGATAAGTCGAAGTTTTTTTTTTAAATTATAACTCATATTTTGATTGAACTCTGATTTATTATCTTTATTTTGATAACCCAATATTTAACACTTAAGGTTTTTTAAAGCCTAAGTATGAGCGTTGGTCTTAGGGGCTATGGAATTTCGGTTTTTATGAAATAAATTCCATTGATTTAAAACAAAAATTGTTTTACTCAAAACAATAAATTATTTTTATTTAATTGTGTTTTAAAAATTAAAAAGTGTCCCCTATTTTTAAATAATTAATTTCATAGGAAATTATTATATAAAAATTGGGGGTTGTTGAATAGTACAACAATGGGTGATTTACTAGAAGAACCAGTTATCTCTGATAAATCATAGTGAAGTTTCAAAAATTTATTAAAAATAATTTAGGAAGGGGAAGCTAATCATTGAAATATTTAGATAAATAAAATTACTCTAATTATAAAAACTCATTAAATTGTAATTTCTTTAAAAATCCTTTCTTGAATGAAAAACAAATGTTTACTTGTATCAGTCATTAATCAGTTATAAAGATAAATTAGGGGCCTTTTATAACTTAGCCTCTGATGTACTCAATTGTCACAGGTAGAGCCACTGTTGCCAGTAAGCATTCATAGCTTTGACATTGTTACCATTTAAACAACAATAATTGAGTGTCCTGTCCATTTAATAGTGCAATATTTAGTCGCAAGTTTTTTTTTAACTGATACCTAAAATTCATTATCCTGGTTTGGTTCCCAAAATGTGACAATGAAATTCACTCGTAGTAATTAAGCTGAACAAGTTGGCTCATGATGAGACCCCTTGACTTATAATTGAAACATTCATAAGCCATTACCCTAATTTTGTGCTCAGTAGTCGTAATGCCAGTTTTATTATTTCTCTATGATCATGGTAAGTAGGATCGTGATGCGGCCTCTTATCTTTTAGATTTATTATATTTTTGAATTACAATCTAAAAATTACTTTTTAATGGATTGGTAAAATCATTGACTCCTTCAGAGTTTTGAATGACAAATTAGAGTTGAATGTGCTTAGTCGTAAGATAGTCTTTTATTTATAAAGATAACCTTTTTCACTGATACTGGAGTAAAGAAGGAGATAATTTTTTGAGGTTTTACAAATTTCACAACTTAGTGGAAAATTTTCAGAGTTATATAACTTCTATTTTGTTTTTCAAATTGAAAAATCATAAAACGATTTCAAGATATTTTTTGAAAATCCAGAGGTATGCTATTAACATTATTTTCTAAAAGGAAAATGTAAATGCGATATGATAACAAAGTTTTCTCAAGATATGATTATTCACAAGCATGATGGTAAAATCGCCCAACACCAAATCTAAAAGAAAAAATCTAAGAAGAGTTTATATATATATTTCTTAACAAAAGAAGAAAAAATAATAAAATAAATACTTCTTATATTGAAATTTAGATGAACTTTAACTTGTAAAGTTATAAGCATTAAAGTGCAATTTGAATGAGGAAATATCTCTTTACTATGTATTATATTTGAAAAGAAAAACTTGTAAACAACATTTTAACCATTTTCGAATCGAAGTAATTATATTTTAAAGAAAATGATTAAGGTTTAGAAATCCCCTATTTTGGCAGATTCGATGAAACTCATTACTACTTCATTTTTTAAACTTTGAGCTCAAATTTTACTCTAGTGAAAGTGTGAAAATACTTGTGATGAGCTGCAAAAGGAAGTTACATATTAGAAAAAACTAAAAACTAAACTAAGAAAGTAAAGAAATGAATGAAACTAAGTGTTGAGACTTACCATTGAAGAATTGCATTTAATCTTATTGGAAAGATATGACTTTCTTCAATGAAGGTAACTAACCCAAAATCATAATTTATTAAATGCAATCTAAAGCAAGCAGTAAACTTAAGAAAATAAGGTCATGTTCAAGGGAATTAGATTAAATTGAATCTATCAAAAATGAAAATTAAGATATTATTCTTTATGAATTGCAGTGATGAATGTTCTTTCTCAATTGTGAATTTATATCAACCCCACAATATAGAGAATGATTCAATCTCTAATGATGTATCACTTAAGTATATGATGAAAGTTTTAATCTTTAAGCATGAGTGATATATCAAAGAATTGAAAATAACAAAGAGCTCAGAATGAATTCATCACGATCTTTTAGATTTACATGTTCCATATTCTATATTTATGAGGCAAATTGTGAGATTTGGAACATGCATAGATACAATCATGAGTAAGATCATTTGTTGCAAGATTTAAAAGAGAGCATTTGACTAAACTTTTCTTTAGTATAAAAATTATTTTAATAATTTAATTAACTCTCAAGAGTTTTGATCATAAAAAGTTCTTGGAACTTTCTAATGAGGAAAGTTACAAAATTTGATGATACGATATAAGTCTTTCGATAATATGTTAAAGGATTATCAAGACTTTTATGAGGTGAAGCAAAATTTAGAGAATTCTCAATGTTTGATGAAACAATAAGTATTTCCCTCAACATATTACAAATTTATAAAAAGGTAACTGCTTGTTAATTTTAAGTTTTCAAATAAAACAAGGAAAACCTATAAAATAAATAATGGTGAAAAGAAAAACTAATGTTAGATGAAAATGAACTTGTAAAATGCATCCCTCGAAGAATTTTTACTATAAGTTACCTTATATATCTTGAATTCTTTTCGGTATTTCTCAAATTCCCTTTGTTCAATAACATATATTGATTAAATCTAAAATGCTAAGTAATGAATTTTAGGACTACATTCACCTCAATTTCACATAGGACGACAATAGTGATGACTATGACCACTTAAGAAGTACTTGTGAATCAAATACTGCCAAAACATGGAAACTCTCCACACATGTTTTCTAAAAGCACTATTGTCAGTGTGATGGAGTTTTGAAAATTAAATAAAATCATGTGATTTAAAAGTATCTAATATGTTTTATGCCAAAAATGAAAAATAGATGTTATAAATATTAGATTCATTAGTTTCTTAATAGAATCTATAATGAAAATAGTAATAATCTAATCTAAATTAATCTACTCCTAATTACTAACTAAATGGAGGAAAAATGACTAGGTATAGTCATACTTCCAATGTAGCCATTCTCTCATTTTGTTACCAAAATGTATATACAAGTCAAACATTAGTAACAATATGACGAAAATAATCAAAATGAAACAAAAATTATTATTTACATTTAATGTAAAACTATGTACAAAAATTAGTTTATTTAAAATTAACTTGTTAGTAAACCATTTTTTTTTTGGAAAGCATTGCCTAAACAAATATCTATGGGATCATCAAAGAATCGATGAATATTTGTTAGAGAGTGAAAATTTTCGAAAGGAGATGATGAAAAGACATGTTGTGAAGGAACACCCTCAAGATTTATATTAGACTTATGATCAAATGATTGGAATGAATTTCTCAATATCGAATTATATTGGAAACGAAAATATTTTTGATATTCAAGATTATGAGTAACCATTTCATTAGTTTCATTTAGTAAATATTTAGGATATTCAATATTGAAATGTTGAACATGCTTGCAAAAGGAAAAGAAAACAAAACGAAAGCATGGAAACAAAAAATGGTTATGAAAACTAAAATTACAAAATAATTTTACAAGGCAATTTTGAAACTAATCTTAGATTTTAGTCAACGAATTGCCACTAAAAGGACACTCCCTGAAAAGCTTATGAATGCAAGTTTCTAAACAAGAATCAGAATGAAATATGTTAGAAACTCGCAACTTTAACTCATCAAAATTCTCAAAATTAAGTTTGTGTTTAGTAAGAGACAAATTAAAGTGTGTGAATATTCACGAGATAGATCAATTTTCGAAACAGGCGCACTTCGTATAATATGTGATTCTTCATCCTCGGTGCCATGATAATTGTCATAAATTACCTTCTTCTCATGGAAATCAAATGGCTGATCTGAACTAACGAAATCAAAAAATACAAAACAATAGGGTTTTGCAGTTAAAGAACCATCATCCAAATGAGTGATAGATGCATAATTTTTAGAACAAACATTAGGAAGATTATCAACTGAAAGATTGGGGTGATCATAATTGACCATACACTGATTTCAAAAGGTATCAGGATAAATAAAATAATGTATGCCAGAGTATAATGATGGCTGAAATTATTCATGTATACAACATGCCGTATTATAATCTAGGTTTAAGGAAGTTCTTTCAATTAGAGAAACATGTTCTGAATTTTCTGAATCTTCCTTCAAAGAAGATAAATTGATATGTTCATTACCCAAGTCTTGTTGTAGATTGGATTTTATTGGACCTACTCATTGATCACATGCATCATTAAAAATTGTTTCAATTATATCTTCAGATTTTGCATTTATATTGAAAATATTTGTTTCAGAAATGAGAAAATGAGAAATGAAATTTTCTAAAGAAGAATGTTGTGATTTAATTACAATTTCAGGTTTGAGTTCCATAAAATCGTCTGCTGATTCAAGACTAGTTAATGAGTTAAATGTGTCTTATTCTTCATTAATTGATTCATTATATTCAGAATAGGAAGAAACAAGAGAAGTGAAACGTTAAATTAAATCTTCAGTTGAAGGAAAATCATCTAAATGAAACCTATAACAAAATCACCAAAATCTATTATAAAATTCATTTAAAGATTCATTATCATACATGTAAATATTACCTAATTCTAGACACGAACTATTGTAACTCAAATTTTTATGTGCTTTGAGAAATACATGGCAAAAATGTTTCCATGAATGAATCGACTTCATGGGATGCACTAGGAACCATTTCTGGATTCTTCCTCTAAATGTGAGAGTGAAAAACCTGCAAATGTCATTATAAAATATTATATTAAAAGATTTACATCTATTAAAAAAATCATAAATATGATTTAATGTAGAAATATTACACTCACCATCGATCATTAACTTTGACAAGGAATCAATCTTCTTCTTGGGCATGCCTCATGTAGGCTTAGGTGAACTGAATGCATGACCAAGTGTAGGAACGCATATGGGAGCCATGATTAGTTCAAAATGATATAATAAAATTTTAAACAGATAACTAACTCAAAGCCCTCCTTACAGCCCGAAAATGTTGATGCCTCGAAATTTGTTGCACCAACATGGGGGAAAACCACTTGGGCCGGGCCCTAAAGCAGCTCCTTTTCTATTTAGGGTAGTGGCTTTGATTGGTTAAGTTAGGTCTAGTTAGCCTTTCCCAATGGCTATCAGATTTAAATATGCCTTTAATTGCTAACAGCTAGGGACATTGGATCGATTCTTCTAGCTGATCAGGCAAGAACAATGACCCTTAAGTTGTTTTTGAGGAACAACCAAACCAATCTAAATCATTGCCTCAAAAAGAGGACATCTATGGATAACATATGCAAGATTTAACTAGTGTGCAATTATTCTACCCTATAATGCAAACATAATCTATCTTGGCCAAGTTAATAATAGCCTTATCTTAATCCAAATAAAAACTATTAATGAGAAAGGGAAGAGAATGTATTTGAATTTGGTTTAAAATATTTGGAAGATACTAAAATATTTCAATGTCTTACAAATGATGAAGAAAAATTACGCAATGAAAAGATGTTAACAAATAGTTGTATAAAATGTTTTCATGCATATATCCAAATTCTTAACTTATCATGAATTCGTCATATGATTTATATAGAGTGAGGGAAATAGTTCACCAAACTCACAATAAGTTAAATCAAGACAGATTTGTAAATAGTTAATAAATAATTATTGATTGTTACAGATGAATCTCCATGAATTCTCCATAATCTTCTTTAAACGAGTGAGATTTATGCAAAGATAACTTCACAAAAATAAACAATTTCGCATATATCAAGTAAAATTAACAAAAGTTCTAGAAATACTCATTCATACCGATTGTACTGATTAAAAACATAATAACTAAAATAAATAATAAATCTATGAAACAATTACAATACTGCAACTGAAAAACAAACTTATCATTTAGTGAAATTTCTTTTATAGTCCTTGATGCCCAGAATTTCGTTCAAGATCACACTTCTGCAATAGTGTAATAAAATCTCCCCCGTAAAGAATATTTGACTCTCGACTATTCTTCGGGACCCTCCTCCTACCTCTTCCTTTTCCTCATCTCAAATCTCTCCATATGTGCAGAAGTGCTACTATTCAAAACCTCTTTAAGTAAAAGAAAAAGAATTGAGATCCTATCATTCTATTAAAGAGACTAAGAGGTACAATAGTGCAAGAAGTCTTTCTTTTTCAAAGTCTGGATGCCCCTTTATTTCGATCCATTAAGTGGGTTTAAATAGTAACATAATTTTTTATTTTCTTTTAAATAACAGGTGTGTGCACAACACTGAGGAAATTAGCGAAATTCCTCTAATCATGAAAAAAAAATAGTTTTCAAAGATAATCCCTTGAATTTCCATTTTGCCTTATTGGCCTTGTATTCCGATCAAAGGATCCTCGCATTTGTAGATTCTGTGGAACTAATTTGCTTCTTTCTCTGCACATATTTCTCCTCTTCATTTTCTTCACTATCGAATTCTTCATTTATAGCCATAAAATCATAAAGCATGGATAAGCAAACATAAATTGAAACTATGTTTTCAGAAACAAATAAGACAAAATGAAAATAGGTGGGATGTTTAATTAAATCGCAATCATATTTTAATCTGGGACATAGTTCAGCATAATGGAAATCCATTGGGGCGGGATTGAGCCATATCTCAATCACATCTCAAACAAGGACTGTATTAAAACAATCACATTAAAACAAGGAGCATTCCTTATCGAGATCAAATCATAATCACAGTGGAAGAGATAAAATCTCAATCGCAATTAAGCCGGGAACATTTCAATTAGAATTGCAATCAAACAAAATCCAATCCCAATCACATTGGAATTGGGGACAGAGTCCAACATCCCAATCAGAATCAGGGACAGACTTGAGCCATATCACAATCACATTAGAATCGAGGGTGTTCCAATCAAAATTCCAATTAAATGGAGAATAGTCCAATCAGAATTGTAAAAAGGAATCAAATCACAATCACTTTGAAATGGGATCACAATCCCATTGTAAACAGAGTGGATAAAATCACAATCTCAATTTAAATGGAGTCGAAAATAACGTGAGGCCTGCGGATCTTGTGATTGCAATATTGCAATCGTGCAACACTTGGGATGGGTTAATCGCAATCAGGTTTGTGGAGTGGCACAACACTAACATTTCCTCTTGAAAGTTGTGATTGTGATGTACAAGGATGATGAGGTAGTGATGTAATGATGACATCATTCTATGATGGCGCAAATGATGTGGCTGAATGACATGGGAGATGATGTCACTAATGACCTCTGATCACAATCACAGTTGGTATGGGACATGCAACATGGCTTTTGATAACTACAGATGCGATATCTTTTAAAATGTGATTAATAACCTCGACGGGTTCAGAGCTGATCACAAATTGCATCGTGGAGGAGTGGAGAGGGGTCAAGCCTGTGCTTCTTGTGATTCCATGAATGCGGGGGGGATTATTAAATGGAGTATATGAATCCATCAGGTTCGGGTGATCACAATCACAAAGGGGATGAGGCCATGGGACTTGGTTTATTGGTTTTCCAATCTCTATAGATGTGAGATTTTATGAAGTGGAGTTTACAATCTCGTTGGGTCCAGGCTGATCATTAAATTGCAATCACAATGTGCTATGGGGAAAGGGGTTACGTATATTGCAGACATAAGATTTTTTGAGCGTCGATTAATTATGTCGCCGAGCCTAATTTCAAATTTCAATCGCAATTAGTAAGGTGGCATCAACCATGGCCTATTTGTTTGCGATGCAGGGAGTGGGATTTTGAAGAAGTCTGATTTTTTTTCTCTAAATTATAACTCATATTTTAATAGAACTCTGATTTATTATTTTTATTTTGATAACCCAATGTTTAATAATTAAGTCTTTTTAAAGCCTAAGTATGAGATTTGGTCTCGGGGGCTATGGAATTTTGACTTTTATAAAATAAATTCCATTTATTTAAAACAAAAATTGCTTTATTATTTTTTTATGAAAAATAAAAATTGTTTTATTCGAAACATTTTTTATTTTTTTATTTCTTTTAGTTTTAAAACTTAAAAAGGGTCCCCTATTTTTAAATAATTAATTTCATAGGATATTATTATATAAAAATTTGGGGTTGTTGAATAGTACAACAGGTTGCTGATGTGATATTGTTGCTTTCATTACATTATTACATCCTTGTTCCTGCTACCAACTTAGTATACATTGTGGAGATTCATGCTACATATGATTATTATCATTGATGCTTTGTTTTGCTATAGAAATCGGATATATTGGGCTGATTTGTGTGCCATATATTATTGGTTTATGATATTGATAATACATGTTGTTGTTGGGCAACTATACACTGATTTGTGTTGGTAATTACTGTTGTTGATATCTCGTTCCATGGTTGATGATTTGGAAAGGACGATACATGTCTCTTTTGAGATTTATATTGAAATGATCTTGTTGTAATAAACAGTACATGTGGCTAATCATATGCTCTGTGTACTTGCATTGTGACATTGTATTAGACATGCATTGATGAGAGGATTGTTATGATAGCCATGTATGAGAGAGTCTCACTCTTGTATGTTTCATACATAGTGTTGAACACCATGTTTGGCATATGTTGCATAATGATTCATGACAGTTAGTCCAACTATGTATGGGTTGTTTAGTAGTGTTGTTAGAATCATGTATTTCATGTATTATTTATTTATGCTCTCATACTTGTCATAGCGGGACATTCTAGAGTCATATCTACATTGAGAGAGATTCATGTAAGTCATAGTTCAGCCATATATGGGTTGATTGATGTAATTATGGAACCATGTATTATAATTTTTATAGCCATGTCATATGCCTATGAAGCCCTATACTTTGTTCCATATCATTGGGTCATAGTTTTTGGTCCATGTGGAGTAGCCTCTTGCATATGTCAAGGAGGAATCAACAGGATATATATCATGACACATTCTACCATGGAGATGTTTGCACTAAGTGGAGAATGATTGTTCATGATGTTATGGTTGTGTCATCATATATTTGTTGTTATCATGTCTTCTTCGGAGGAGGTTGTTTTTTCCCATTGAGAAAGGTGAGATAACTTGATTGCAACATTGTTGTTTTTTATGTATATATTGTGGAGAGGATGTATTTGTTGTTGTTGGTTCAAAGTTTGTTGGATTTTTTTGTTGCTACTATAGATTTGATAAGAGTTGTTGATGCTAGTTCATCACATTATGTTGTTGCTGCTATGTGTTGGTGATTTGATCTACTGCTACTATTATGACATGGATTATTTTGTTGTTGCCTTAGGAGAGAGAACGTGTTTTTCAGTTATTGCAGTTGCTTCTTATTGTCATGCTACCTTGGGAGTGAGAGGGTTTATTGTTGCTGCTGATAGGAGATGTATATTATTTCTCAAGTATGTTGCTGATCAAGGATAAATTGTGTCTTGGTGGAGTTTATTACAAATCATTTTTCTATTATGTGGAGGAGTGTTGTTGTAATTATCATGTGTCAGTGATGCATTCCATTATTCATCACCCACATGGACATTTTTTTTTTTATGGATCCCATTTAATTCTGAGTTTGACAAAAGAATGAGAGCAAGATTTCCTTCATGCTGGGATCAACAGGGAAATCTGCTTCCCTCGGACACTTATGAAACTTCACTGGTGGAATCCAAGAGAAAGATTGGTTCCTCACATGAAAAAACAATAGTTCTAAAGGGGGAAACAATAGTGAATTATTTGCACAAGGGTTTTGAGTTGTTGTGGTTAATAGGATCTCTTTTTACTGACCAACCAACTTATAGCAAGATTACCAACTTCAGAATGTCTCACACCAAGTTTGTCAAAAGCCAGAGCTCAGATATGATAGTATCAAGGAAATGTAGAGAGTGGATGTCACCTAAAGCAACAAGTACATAAGGTGGGCCTTCAACTACACCAAAATATCAATTGACTCAATGAACTAATGCCACCTATTACTTCAGCTTAAATTTTGATTTTTGTTTTGGCAAATGATGTAATTCTTTTTATTCTCTTCATGAATATAGTTTTCAAAGGAGAAAGTAATTTGTTGATAGTTCAAGTAGTTAGAAATTTTGACAATTGAAAGTTTCATAACTATCATTATTGTAATTATGTTAAAAAACAAAATTTTGGAGAAAGGGTTCTAAGTTTTGGACCTCAGAAGCAAAATTTTCTTTGTAAGTTTGATCTTGTTGGTGATTTTAATAAACATTTCAGGTGATTCTATACATATGTTTAGTGTGATATGTGTTTCTTGTTATATTTTAACTTAATGTCATTTTACTATAGAAGAAAGTAATGAAGTTGTTGGCCTTTAGCAGTATAGTTTCACTTAAATTTTGATATCGTAAGTTAAGTTTAAATAACCTTAATGTTGGGCATGGAATCCCCCCATAGCATGTTTTGGGGCTCAAAGCCCAAGTTTTGATTTCATATTGTTGTAAACCTCCACGAATTGCGGGCACGAAATGTATGTTAGAGTCATAGGGTTGTCCGCCCTAGTTTTGAATGTAATTTCGGCCTACCCAAGGTCCTCAGACCATGGGATTGAATAAATAGAGCAAGGCTATAAGTTGTAAAGAGACATCAAATGGGATCTAATAGGATAGGAATTGGGCATGAAGAGTCTAAGTGGTTAAGTCGAAGTGTGAAGTGTGTCGTGGGTCGTAGAGTAGGAGAAGCCTCTACAGCTGAGTGCGTAGAGGCCTAGTAGTGCGCTGCTGAGTGCGCGGACCTCTACAGCTAGGTGCACAGGGTAGAGTCGAGTTTGTAACCGAGGAAGAAGATAATAAAGATAAGTTTTATCATAATTATATGCATCTATTCTTGGGTTATTACATGTTTGATATGAATTTAAAATGTATTGTTTATTTACTGCATGTACATGTATGAATGATTTGTATTGTTGAATATAACATATTGCATACAAATAAGCTAAGATAATCTAAGAAGTTGAATACTAGTAAGGACTCGGGTAATAACAGCGTTCGGCCCCCGAGTCGGGCTACACAAAGGCAACATCTCAGGCTGCGAGGTATAGGAAAGTGCGCATAGCAACATTTGTGCGGGGTTGAACCACAGACCACTTGAACTCATCAGACATCTCCAAGGTGCAGAAAACTGGTTCTAACACCCTGCCATACTACTTCGAGTGCGACCTCAGTCGGCGCTCCGAGGACTATTGCTGAAAGGGCCAGGAATACTGGGATTTGTTTAGCTAAATCACCCCTAAACCTAGGTCAGCCCCAATAAGCCAACAAATGGTTCTGTTACTAGGACAGGGATCTACATAAGAGATGTTTGATGTTGTGTCACTAGAATCTGATAAAGAAAGAAATTGAAAAGTGGTTGGACAAAAAAATTCATGAGTTCATGGTGCAGGAAAATAGGAATCCGCGAGTATCAAAGGAACAATTGTTAGAGAACTACATGTATATGGAAATCCACAAAATTTTCTTTGTATCCTTCCCCTCTGAGTTGTACGAGTGGATCAAAAAGCTAACAGACAATTAGGGAAGCTGTAGGGTCAACAAACCAATTGTGTGGACTCCAGAGTTCATACAAAGACTAGAAGCACTGGAAGATAAGATCATGCATGCTATGGACCATTGGCTCGATTGAATTATAGGTGGGTTTATCACCAAAATTCGTGGTAGATGCGTCATTCAGCTACAATGAGGTAGAACAATGCTTCCTCAAAGGACGCGAGGTAAGTACATTAAATCTTTGAACACTTGGATTAAAATGCTACTATGTGAAAATTTGGTTATGCAAATAAATTGATGTTTGGGGCTACACGAAGTGGAAGGATCCACAGAAAAGGAAGTAGTGAAGAATTAGAGACTAGTCCCTTAATTTCACCTCCGCGAGAAAGTGAGGAAGAGGTTACGAAAATTTCACCAAGAAGAGTAATCAATCTGATAAGGTAGCGAATTTCGTGCATACCACCCCCACCCACACCACCACTAGCTTCACCATCTTCACCCTCATCTTTGCCCACACCACCTCCACCACCACCATAGTTCAATATGGCGAGTGTGATTAAGTTGCCAGTGTTCAAAGGAGTAGGGAATGAAGATCCATACCAATTTTGGTTCGTAGTAAAGGCTGTATGGGAAGCAAAAGGAATCACGGATGATAATATCAAGAAGGCAACACTGGTTAGCACCTTGCAGGATCGCACACTGACGTGGTACATTAAGAACTCCAATGACAATCCCAATGCAGGGATCACGGATATCTAAGCTACGCTGAATAGGGAAATTAGCAGGCCAAAATCAGAGACACTGTCGATTATCGGGTTTAAGGAAATCAGGATGCTTCCAGGCGAGACCCTTGGGGACCTGGATTAGAAACTGAAGGGTATGATTTGAAAATCCAACATGACCTTAACAAATGAGTAGCACTTTGCATTGTTTGTAGCATCACTAACACTGCATCTAAGGACCGCGTTGTCATAGCAGAAACTATCCACTCAGGCAGAAGCATTGGAGATCGCGATGAGACTACATGAGACCCGAATACAAGATCCTAGTCTAGGAGTCCAACAGATTTACGTGCATTTGAAAAACCTGTCTGGAGATGCAGAAGCGTGCGAGGAAGAATGGTTCATAAAGTGCAAAGGCCAGGGACATGAAAAGGACCATTGTCCAGTCTTCATGAACTACCTAGCGAGAGGAGGGCCAATGCCATTGAGACTAGAGGTACAAGCAGGATCGAGCGTGGTGCCTGCATTATGGTGCATGAATTTTTAGATAGGAGGGAAGCATGCTACAGATAACTGTCATCTATTATAGAAGTATATGCAGGTGTCCCAGTAGCTGTTCTGTAATTTCTGCAGGTGTTTTCGGGAAAAGTGTCCATTCAGATCTGCTCTATCCCACTAAGGGGTGACATCTACCTTAGAAACAAATAGAGAAAACTACTTTTGTATTCTTCTTTATGAACTATAAACAAAGAGGAATAGGATGAACCAACCTGTGTCTTGCGCTAGTCCTTTGATCCAATCTCTCTTCTCTTCGACAACTCCCAGCTACCTGCTTCTTCGCTTGTCCAGCTTCACCAAGTACCTGCAAGATTACAGAAAAGGGAAACTATACAAAGACATGGGTTTATATTCATAAATAACTTAGGATCAGATTTAAGCTAACCATACAAATGTAACAAACATCAATGAAACACAAGCATCGAGAAGAAACTCAAATAGTTTTATTGATATACAAGAAGATCCAGGAGGAGTTACAACCGATGATTCCTGACCCAGCATCAACCTCCCAGCAAAGAAGTCCCTTCTTCAACCCCAACAAAGCATAGATCACCCAATCCTCTCATATGTATCTCAAAACCAACATCAATTCCTTACAATGTGCAAAATTCCAGCCTCTGGATCTCTGGGATGAGGGATCCATATATGGATGTATGCAAGGAGGATGAGTCAGCTCATGAATTGATTAGTGGCTTCTCTTTGTCAGTTCTTACTTCCACTTGGAGACTCAGAGCCTCTTACTCATCTTTGGTCGAATTCAGTGAGGCAAGTGTCATTGGAGAAGATCTTGGAGCTTCCATTGTCTCTCCACCTCGTGGAATGACTTTGCCACTTGTCATTTCCCGCTCAATGCACCTTGGTAGTGCATTTAGGTGCGTTGCAACACACCCAGCTAGTGGACTTAGGTGATTTGCAACGCACTTGGCTAGTGGAGCAGCTGAAATGATCTTGATTTGACTTATTCTGAGCAGTTTCTGGTGGAGAACTTCTGGGAGAAGCTGTAACTTGTTGACCTTGTTCCTTTAGGAGTTAGAACAACACTTTTAGGGACTTAGGAGCCCTTGGTTTATGGACATTTCATGCTTAGAGCTGTAGGGCACAAAAATGTCTATAACAGTTGCCCCCTAAAGTATGAGGTCGTTCATCGGGTGAAATGCTTTATTAGGAGGATCCGAAGTTCTTTCAATGCTGGGAGGAGACCTGTAATAAGATACAATACAATACATTATCTTCATACTGTTTTCATGATCTAGGTGAGGCGGGCATTCCCATGCTCAGCTTTATAAATTCATTTTCATGTACATAGGACAGACAATCGTCTGATGGTAGACTGATGATTCTGATAGAGTCATCATCCTTTTGGTAGGATGATTATCTGTGCTGCAATGCTGTACACTTCAATGTCTTTATTTTCCTGAATATATATCGCAACCCGGATGGATGAAACTAGATTCGGGGTCTTCAATCTCGTCCGATCTTCACTCGAAGTACAAGTCGATCCATGTGAGAAATGTTTTGAAGTCGAACATGGAAAGACATCGCTTGATTACCAGTCAATGATGTAAACTGTTAACAAGCGCGAGAGGAATCACCGATAATGATAATGACCCTCAAGGTACTACAGTACAATTCACGTGGTGTGAATAAAGGACTTGGCATCGAACACCACGCAAAATCTTTCGGTCGAAGGTCATTGATGTATACTTGTCGCCGGAAGTGAGAAACTTGCCATTGAGGCATGCAAGCTTCAAAGTACTGGATGGGGTGTTCCTAGATCAACTTCTTGGATAATGAGATGATGTTGACAAGAAGTGATCCATCACAGGAGGGCCTTAATGAATCCCACATCAATGACACAGAACGGAGCACATGATTTTGATGGAGGTGAAAACGATTTGATGATATATGGTTCAGGGTGGCGGTCATGAAAGAATGGAGTATAATGTATGGTAGTGGGCGGGCACAGGTGGCCTTTCTGGATGACTTCTCTTGAACATGTCGGTGACACTTATGTGATGGATTGGTAGCATTAACCCCAAATGTGGATGGTATGGCAAGACCATGACGATGTGACCGGTGAATGAAACAACCCAACCTGACTCGGGCACGGAGTGGAAGTGTCATGTTCAAGAGCGACTTGCTACCAATAAAGATTCTTTGAGTTTTCTTGCCAATTTTTCCCGAGTCATTGCTGACTAGTACCTATTTATTTTTGTCAAGCTTGAGGAGGATAACATATGCTTGTTCTATAATTTTCCCTTCGGGAAAACCCATCGATATGTTTTAACGAGCCTAGTGATAGTGAAACTCGTTCTCGTCTAAAGACAAGTTTGTCACTATTAATCTTTTTTAACGAGTCTAACGACAAAGATAACTCGGTCCTTTTCATTTTTAGAGAGTCTAAAAAGGTACCTAAAGGTAACTCCAGAATTCCTTTTTCGTCATCTAATCCCTTAAGTCCGAAAAAGTATAAAACAATAAAAAAGGATAAATTTTCGATCGCTTTAACGAGCCGAACAAAACAAGCGCTCGATCTTTTTGTGCAATAATCCCTCAGGTCCAAAAAGATTAAAATCTAGAGGAGGGATAGCACTTCCCATTGCTTTAACGAGCTGGAAGGCCAAAACTCGGCAATCTTTTCATATTTTACTAGTAAGTTGAAAAGAGCTTAAAGAAGACTCGTCTTTTGAGGAACGAGTGATAAAATGGGTAGCAGCTGATTCGAGGTAAGGTTTGGAATTTTCCAATCACGGCAGTGTCACAAGGATGGCTAGTGAAATCACTCTTTGCAGCTGTTCCTCAAAATGGGTAAACAATCAAATGGAGGTGAATGATCGGCCAGTGAAAAGTGGAGGTGACGGTGCAAACACAACCAAGGCTTTAACGACTGAAATGCTTCATTCACAGTGGTTATTTACCAGGGAATAGTTCATTTTTTAATGAGCTTGAACGCGGGTGGAAACATTTGCTCGGTCTAGGTTTATTTTTTAACGCGCTTGAACCTCACGGTAAACACTGCTCGATTAATCCAGTCATATGATAAGAATGTCTCATATAAAAATGGCAACTCTTAGATTTTTGCCCCACATCCTTTCTTTATGCAAGTTAGGTGACGACTAATCCTACGAGTTTAAAGGGTTAGCCTACGGGTTTAAAGGGAGGACCTAAAAATTTAGAAAATAAATAGTCACCCTTTCCTTGCACTCCAAAAGGTTTGCATGCCCCCAGGTATAAAATATGGTTTCAAGGTTACCCCCTCAATTTGCAAACAAAACATTTGTTCTATCAGGAGAGGCCTACCTCTTACAGGTTACCCAAAGATTGTTCTGTTTACGGTGTAAACAAAACACTTCTTCGGCGATGTCTACCGAGATAAACAAGGGTGAGTGACGACGTCCGCCAACTCACATAACTTTGACAAAAGAATCTTATTCTAGAATAACCCCTCTTCCGCTGACGAACGGGGTACAGACTAGTTATATTCTCCCGTGGAAACCTACCCTATACCCGAAGTTTTCCTGCCGAAGCAGGCCAGGACGCATGCCCCCTGGGTTTCAGTCGTATCCCCCCGGATTACTCGCACTCATCGGGAGGAAGGACTGGGGATTGAGACATTTCTTGTGTGAATAGACCATTTAGGGATGGTATATGACTATTTTCTATGCGTGATCCGGGAAATGAAAGCTGGTCCACGAGCTCGACCACTCTTCCTTCGTGCGGAAAACACATTACTCTAAAGAGTGAGGAGATGATGGCTCCTATGCAATAAATATAGTCTCGTCCAAGGAGTAGATTATAATCCAAGGGTCCTTGAACTACCATTACATTCATGTGAACTGTCTTCCCTCTCAATGTTATGGGCACATCGGGAAGGATCCCTAAAGGTCGACTGGTTCCTTTATCAAAGCCTGTTAGATTTCTCATCTCAGGCAAAAGCGTTGGCGAACCAAGCGCTTTCCAAGCAGTAGAGGAAAGGATACCCACAGAAGCCCCCTCATCTATGATGGTACCAGCCATGACCATTATATATATTTCAACGATAATTCGGAATGGTATGCTTGCTGGTAAACAGGGTCTGCCTAGTTGATTCCAGTCAAAGGAGACAACTACGTTGCTTGGAGGTGGGACCGAGTAAACGGTCGGGTATGGCTCTGACGAACTTCCTTCCTGCGGTAAAGGAATGGGTAGGTTGCCCCCATGTTCGTCAGAGTCTGTGTTGATGAAGAGAATCTGGATGGTGTCATCCTTGTTCTCTTCAGTGACTGTATCATCCGAAGATAAAACCTCTGAAGGCAAGACCGGGTCAACTGCCACCTCGACCTTTTGACTTTCGTCTGGCATGGATTCAGTTGGTTTATCTTCAATGATAGGCATTTCAGTCGACCACCAGAGCGGGCCAGCTGGATTCTCAACTAGTGACGGACTTGGCAAGAGTTTCTTATATCTAGGAGGAAGTCGTAAAGGTGAAACTGGACGATCATCCAAAACTCTTTTAGCTTCGTCTAAGAAGGGACAATGATGGACGGCATGATTGCCTTCGCACAGTTTACAGGGAAATCTAGCTATCCCTTTTTGTCCTGGGGCTTCACTTTCACTAGTTGACGGTGTGCTTTCAACATGATCATCAGAGGTTGACGACACCGGGATGTGCAAATGAGGAGACCAGTCCCTTAGTATTCGGGGGATGCAAGGACAATCTCTGTGAAAGTGGTCTCCTTTGCAAATGACACATGGCGATTTAGGCCTGGTCAGTGCAGTGTGTGGATTTTCGTTAGACGACACTCGTTTTCCCCCATTTGCCTTTGGCTCCTTCTCCTTTCTCTCTTTCTTCTTCTTTTCCTTCTTCTCCTTAGGAACTTGGCTTTTAGCTTTACCAGTTCCATCAAGCGAAGAGGAAGGAGGAGAGGAAGAATTAGAGGAAGTAGAAGGCTGGTGGGCAACTCTGGACTCGTCTTATTGCTGATTCGATTGTTCATGAATAGTGGTTCTCTGAACGACACTGGTTGAGAAGAGCCATACAGGCAAGCCAACTGTCAGTCCTAGAAGTGACAATGTGGCCATATGGGGCGCACCAACATCTCCCCAAGAGGAGAAGGGACTAGGATTTCGACCAAGGGGAGTTCCTTGGTTGGCAGGCTCCATTTTCTCAACCCAAGATCAATGCAGGAAAGGGGTATGAATATTCCGTTTAAAATAAATTTTAACACGCTTTGACACAACTTGTTTTTTCAGTTTTTAAGAGTCGAGAAAAAACAAAAGATGACTCTAGTCTCCTTCGATTTTTAATGAGCCTGAAGTGACAAGTGCTCAGATGGACCTTTTCCGTTAAGGAGTCTGAAAAGGAATGAAAGGGACTGCTCTGGAGGTCTAGGTAGAGGGAGTACCAAACCAATCGCAAAACTGCAGAATACTTTTTACGGTACGGCAGTCAATCTTCCCAAATGCTGTGTTCGGTGCATTGCGATCAGTAGGGAAGCTGACACGGCTTCCTATGGATAAAGGTTTTAAGCCTATAGGGGTCTCCCAATATATACTCGACGGTATGTGGGAGCACAAGTTCGTACTGGCACTTATCATCTCAAAGTGGAGGAATCACCCAACCATCAGTGAGGACAACAGTTACCAGGCTTTACGACACCGAAATGCGTCTCTAGCCTAGACCTCTAAATGTTGTGCATTAAGTTCCAAAGCGTTGTTGAGTTCATTGGATTTATTTTAAGTTGATCTTTCTTATGAAGTTTGCCTTTTGGGATCACCACGAGATGTAGATGTAATTCCTAAAATGCAATCTAAAGATGATAAACAAACTTTTATCTCTTTTCAGCAATGAAAATCCTAGCTACTAGGGGAAAAGAAAGACACAATCTTTTCGCAAAGAGCAAAGAGCACACTGTAAATGCACTTTTCCTAAATCAAGCCAAACAGACTGCCAATATGCAAATGCACATGCATGTGTTTTGTTTTTCACTTTCTTAATATTGATGCCTAAAAAGAAAGTTGTTGTACAAATTTGAATTTGCTTTTAAGTGACAAACATAAACAAGCTTCTTTTCGAAATCAAAAGGTAGAGAGATTACGACACTTTATGATTTTGAAATAAATACTCGTTTCGACACTAGAAAGTGACAAATTCAAGCCTAAGGCAAAAGTAAAAGCATAACCAACTATCAATAGCAAATAAACTTTCTCCTATGATCAAAATTGACACTTGCGACAAATCTTAATCAAAGGACGACAGTACGACTATTATACTTTTGCAATGGAAAACTGTAAACGACGCAACAAACACATAAAAACATCTACAGTTTTTTTTGTACAAATGAGGCGGAATATTAGTAAGGAAAAAGGGTTTGAAATAGTGAAATGCTGATCACAGGCTGCAAAAATCAGAGACAAAACTGAAAAAATGAAGCAAAGAACCTCAGCTGCACAAGGCTAGGCTGATCAACGCACCTGTAACACAGGGAAACTGCGTTGCAACACAGGTAGCCCTCTCGAGAACTGCATTGAAATACAGAACCTCTTCACAGAGCCTGCGCTGGGGCATAAATGAGAATTCTATCCGGGTTCCGGGTCATGGTTTACAGTTTAATCTATGGTTTTTGGCCGAGTGAAAGAAATCAGTAATACACAATCAGAGGTAGATCTAAGGGGGGTTCTAAGAGCTATCACAAGGGTAATCAGTTAGTTTATGAATCAACTATTCAAATCATAAACAAATCCAATGAATGGATCAAAGCAGCAGATGTCTACTTTGCATTTGTTAATGGCAAATGCAGTTCGATTGCTGCTTCTAAGCTTATGAAATAAACAACAAGAGAAACACAAACAAACTAACTAGACACGTTCCCCAGTGGAGTCGCCATTTTGTTTTCGAGAAAAGTGTCCATTCAAATCTGCTCTATCCCACTAAGGTGTGACAGATACCTTAGAAACAAACAGAGAAAACTACTTTTGTATTCTTCTTTATGAACTATAAACAAAGAGGAATAGGATGAACCAACCTGTGTCTTGCGCTAGTCCTTTGATCCAATCTCTCTTCTCTTCGACAGCTCCCAGCTACGTGCTTCTTCACTTGTCCAGCTTCACCAAGTACCTGCAAGATCACAGAAGAGGGAAACTATACAAAGACATGGGTTTATATTCATAAATAACTTAGGATCAGATTTAAGCTAACCATACAAATGTAACAAGCATCAATGAAACACAAGCATGGAGAAGAAACTCAAATAGTTTTATTGATATACAAGAAGATCCAGGAGGAGTTACAACCGATGATTCCTGACCCATCATCAACCTCCTAGCAAGGAAGTCCCTTCTTCAACCCCAACAAAGCATAGATCACCCAATCCTCTGATATGTATCTCAAAACCAACAGCAATTCCTTACAATGTGCAAAATTCCAGCCTCTGGATCTCTAGGGTGAGGGATCCATATATAGATGTATGCAAGGAGGATGAGTCAGCTCATGAATTGATTAGTGGCTTCTCTCTGTCAGTTCTTACTTCCACTTGGAGACTGAGAGCCTCTTACTCATCTTTGGTCGAATTCAGTGAGGCAAGTGTCATTAGAGAAGATCCTGGAAGCTTCCATTGTCTCTCCACCTCGTGGAATGACTCTGCCACTTGTCATTTCCCGCTAAAAACACCCTGGTAGTGCATTTAGGTGCGTTGCAATGCACCCATCTAGTGGACTTAGGTGCTTTGCAACGCACTTGGCTAGTGGAGCAGCTGAAATGATCCTGATTTGACTTATTCTGAGCAGTTTCTGGTGGAGAACTTCTGGGAGAAGCTGTAACTTGTTGACCTTGTTCCTTTAGGAGTTAGAACAACACTTTTAGGGACTTAGGAGCCCTTGGTTTATGGAAATTTCATGCTTAGAGCTGTAAGGCACAAAAATGTCTATAACAGCAGGCAATAGGCCATGATCAGTGCACCTGTAGATGTTATGAACTGATGATGGATCGAACCCCCACCTACAGGGTGCAGATTACATTGTGAACCCTCAATGAAAATGAAGGGATGGTGCGCATTCGATTTCAGGGGCACAGACTAGGTCGAGGTGGAATGGGGTGAGGAAGGGGTCATAGACAACTAATTTGTTACAATTATGGAGGGCCATGGCATTATGCCCACGATTGTACAAATCTGACGACGGCATCATGTTTATATTGTACCCAGTTTGATCATGAGATGGAGGAATGCCCCACGTTGATAGTGAGGTTGCATGATAAGGGAACACTCCAACCTTCCCCGACTCAGAACCTGCAAATGATGAGGTTTGAGCCGTGTGAGGAGGACCCGAATGCAAACATCGTGCTTCGAAGAAATATCGTAATAGGAGATGACAAAGGAAAACATCCAGAAGAAAGAGCGTGAGTTCACAAAGCTCCAACGAGGGAACGAGTGTTTGATTTGGAGCACGTTAAGGAGACATTGATGGTGGCTAAGAAGAGCTTCGCGGAGGCCTCCAGTTCAAGTAGTAAAGATCAACCAGAACCAGAGATGGATTCTTCAATGCTTACTACCTTTTTGAAGACATGCATGAAGCTACTGTGCGACAGCAAAGTGGTGAAGGGACTATAAGAACTCATCACTAGATGTGATGGATCAGGGGAACCGCATGTATTCTGGAAGCTCAGAAGACACACAACGTGAACAGGAAGGGAGATGAGATTGACTACGTAATGTACTGCCAAAGTAGACCTGGGAACGTGATCCGAATTGGATCCTTGAAAATTATTAGAGTTCTATGACTGTTTCAAATTATGTCAGACTCCAAAATATTGTGAACACGAGCTATCAAGAAGGACCTCTAGACAATGGAAGTTGTAGCCAACATGGAACAACGAGGACCCTCAGTCAATACGCGTTGACTGTTGGCCCATGGAGACCGCGCAGTGGCACAAACTAGCAATTGGGAAGTCCGGATTAGAAAACAGAGGCCATTTCTAATATGTGTATCGCATGATAAAAACCTCAGAGAAGGAAAAGCCCTGGCACCTAGTCATGTGAAAAACAGGTAAGACCATGTGGAAATACCCAAACCATCAAAAGGCGGGTCCCGCGCTAAAAACCAACTAGATATCGCAAGCACTTTAAGCGGTAAGCAGGTTTGGCAAGGACCGTGTGATGCCATACATGGTAACGGTTGAGCAGCTCACCCGTCCGATAAAAACGATGACCGTAGGATCTGGAGGCCCCAAATCAACGGTGGAGAATCTACACGATAGAGGACCGGATTCGTCAGAAGAATAGGCTAAGGCATATGAAATTTGGGGTCTGCCATGACCATTGAGTTGGTGGATGAATCATTTCATAGAATAACTGAAATAACGACCATTCGAGGAAGAGTTGGCACTCAGTTCATGAGGGGACAAGTGGCCACCTCTCTGTGAAACGTAACACAGTGGCGATGACACAGAAGCATGGAATTCAAGTGGATAGAGGTAGGTGATCTGAAGAGCCAGAAGAGGAAGCGAATAGTCATGGGACAATTGGCTTTCAGCCACAAATAGACAAAGATCATAGGAGAGATAGAATAGAGAGAGAAGCAAGAAGGAGAGAATAGAGAAGTCGAGCTGACCTACAGAGGTAAGGTAGCATCGAGTAGATAGAACCGAGAAGGCATGAGAGGTTCAAGCAATCCCTGTGAGGATATCGGTAGGGAACTGAGTACCAAATTGGACTCATCCCATTAAGACTAGTTGAGGTCGATACTCAGTAAGGGGGAGTCTATGTACTCTAGTGGCTTTGGGAATCCAAGTACCACCCTACTGAGCATCGTCTATTAGAGGAGACTCAAATTGAGCTCCTCATTATAAAAGCTCTACTTAAAGACACAATAAAAAACGGCCACCACTAAAAGCTGGACTAGGAGACATAGCCTTGGAGGATTGGGTGAACTCCTTAATGAATTGTTGTGTTTTGCATTTGCTTTTGTTAACACCTAATCATCAGGATTAGGTGAATATAATGTAAATAAGTAAATAAGTAATATGAACAGTCATCAAGAGATGAAGTGAACAATCTCTCCCTCATGTATATAATGAAGACCTACATGAAGGAATAAGATATACGAATCAATTTTGGTTGAGGAGTTACTGCCTCGTCTAACATGGTATCAAAGCCAGCTCCCAAAATAGGTGTAACTCCCTTCTGCCTACTGCTCTCTATCCACTACCCCTGTGCGCTCTATCTGCCATAATTAACTATGAATTCTCTGACCTGACAACCTCAGACCTAAAAATATTCTAAATCGCTGAGTTGAATTCCCTTGAGGTTGTGCTGCTGCATTGAATGGTCCGAGCATCTATGCGGAGGAGTAGTGGAATGCTGCTGGTGCGTGAATTGACTCCATGACGATGTTCACTACGTGAATTGTGCGTGAATCAAAGCCTCTATCTGTAAGAGGTATCCCGAAAATATATATATATATATATATATATATAAATAAAAAAATAAAAAAATTCTGAAGATTTAGAGATCAGTTGGATGACTTGCAATCATGGTATTTACGCTGGTATGGCTATGTGTTGAAGTTTCTTTGGAAATCTGTTGAATTTTTTGGCTATGCGTTGATGTTTTTTGGCCATACGCTGGTATACAAGCGTGGTGTTCACTGGTTTATGAAGGGCAAATGTTGAAGTTAATGGAAAACATTGAATGCTATTTCACCATTGTATTAACGTTGTTTTAGTAATGTATTAATGCAGTTGTATTAAGGTTGTTTGGTATTGTATTAACGTAGTTGTATTAAGGTTGTTCTTCGTGTATAACATTGGTAACGTTGAACGCTATTCATGGCATGTTAATATGTTAAATGTCTATGTGAGTTGATGTCCATGTGAGTTGAGCCATGCATTGAATATACATGGCAAGCATTGAGCCATTTTTGTACGCTATTCATGACATTATATTGAGCCATTTTTGTACGTTGTTCATGACATTGTATTGAGCCACTTTTGGTACGCTGACTGCATGGTATTTCATAAGTATTTGAGACATGCATTGAGATTAGATTGGTGAAGACCAAATTCCGATAGCTCTATTGCTTTTTCCATGTAAAACAATTCAAGAACATTGCATTGAATTGTTTTGAAGAACGTTGCTCTGGTATCAGACAGAGCGAATTGGTAGATTATGAAGCAATTTTTTCCATACTTTGGTGCTGATTATTATTTGTTATAACTTGCAAAAAAAAAAATTATGAGGAAGAGATTTGAAATTTTTTTGAGAGTGCATAGCTGATCTGAATATTTCTTTGGAAAATGTTTTATATTTTCATTAAATACAAAGATAGTACAAAGCCCTATATGGAGAGAATGCCCCTTTGAATTGTAATTTAAAAAAAAAATTACCACCAGAAGTATTTTTCTATCAGCAGAACTATTGTGGGAATAGTTCTCACTAGCAAAGAGAACTATCCTGAGTGGTATCGGATGATAAAACACACACTCATTTTCAATAAGCTGTGGAAAGGAGTGAGTGTGTGTTGGAGACAGAGACACAGAGCCAAAATAGCTTGTCATTTGGGAAAACAAGAACAACAAATCTTATGCATTAATCATAACATCTGTAAATGAAGAGGTGAGTCACCATATTTCGCCATTTTCAACTGCATTTGAAGCCTTAAAAATGCTAAAAGAACTCTATGACTCACATTCTGCTCTTGGAGTTGTTCAACTCGTGATTAAACTCTTATCTCTTGAACTACAAAATAATGATCCTCTTGCTCTTGCATCTGAAGTAAAGTCTATAATGCATGACATCAAATCCACTAAGGTTGAATTGGACATTCCTCTTATCGCTTTTCTCAAGGCATTTTATCCTACTTACTCCAATTATCTTGAGTCATTGCAAGCAAATGGTAATCTCAAAGATATCACCTTTGACTCTCTTGTGAAAAAGTTTGCTGAAAGAGAGAAAGCTTTTGGAAATAAGACATCCCTTGAATCTTCTAAAGAGGCTGTGTGACTTGCTCATAAAGAAAAGAATCCTGCTAAATATTCTTCTAGAGGAAGAGGTGGTCGAAGAGGAAGAGGAAGATATTTCAGAGGTGGGGGGGCAGACAGTCTCAAGGAGAAAAGGAAGATTTGCATTGTATACGTTGCAAAAGAAATGGATGACATGATGCCTCTACATGCAAGTTACCATGGGACAAAATTGAGCAGCAAAGAAACCAACAGAAAGGTAAAAATGATGATACAGACAAAGGTAAAGCACCTGAATCCACTCACTATGTTGTGGCACAATGTAATATTGGAGTAAATGAATATTTATTTAATGCTTCACTTGCTTCTTGGAAAAATGATTGGTTGCTTGACTCAGGAGAAACTTGCCACATGACTCATAGAAAATATTTTTTTGAAGAATTTACTAACAATGTTGATGGAGCAGTATACTTTGCAGACCAATAAAAAATCAAGCCATCAAGGCTTGGCACAATCAGGCTAAAATTTCCTGGTCTTCCAAACTTTCTTTTGCACCATGTTCTATATATCCCACAACTCAAGAGAAACTTGTTGTCTTTGGTTCACATCCGCCAATAAGGTCACTCCATTCATATGTTTAATGGCAAGCTTGAGGTAAGAAAATCATCTGACCACTCACTTGTCATGAGGAGAATAGAAGAAGAAAGGCTTCTCAGGCTGCAAGGAACCTCTACTCGGGCACAACATTTCTCATAAAATTCTCATCACGAAGAAGGTACTCTTCCATCAAGTTTATTATGGCATGCTAGATTTGGACATTTGAACTATGATAGCCTCTGCTTGTTGAAGAAAAATGGTGTTGCTGGTTTGCCTACAATTCCTAGGAAACTTAAGTAATGTGATGCCTGCATTCTAGGAAAGCATAACAAACAGTATTTCCATGATTCACATTCAAGAGCACATAGAAAACTTGAACTCATTCATTTAGATTTATGTGGTCCAATGCTTGTTCCTTCTGCAAATGGAAATAAATATATGATGACATTTATTGATGACTACACCAGAATGTGTTGGGTTTATTTATTGAAGAACAAATCTGATGCTTTTCAAACATTCAAGAACTTTCATAAATGGATTGAAAATGATGCACAATCTCATATTGGGTCTATTCACATTGATAATGGAAAAGAGTACACATCAAATGAATTTGAAAACTATCTTCGCAAACATGGGATCAAACATCAAATAACTGTGCCTTATAATCCCCAACAAAATGGTGTAGCTGAAAGAATTAATATGACAATCTTAAATATGGTACGATCCATGCTCTTCTTCAAAAACGTAAAGATAATGTTTTGGGCTGATGTTGTTCTATGTGTTGCGTATATAAAGAATAGATGTCCATCTAATGCTATTAGAAGCAAGACCTCATATGAAATGTGGTATGGACATGTTCCTTTGACAAAGTATCTCAAGGTCTTTGGTTCCACCTATTATGCCTTGATACCAAAGGTACATAAAAACAAACTTGGTGCAAAAAGTTGTAAGTGTATCTTCCTGGGGTATTCAAACACCTCCAAAGCATACCGTCTCTAAGATGAAGTAAATAAAAAGTTTGTTGTATCTAGAGATGTAATTTTTCTTGAATCATCCAAAATTGACAATGTTGTTGAGCGGAAACTTGATCGCTTGGATAGATTCACAAAAGAAAAATCATTTCAAGAATTTGATAATCAGATTCCACATCTTGAAGGGGGGATTCCTATACTAGATCAACATGTGGAATCTTCTTCTGAAGTACACTCTCCCCCGCATGAAACTCCAACAACGGATGATTCTTTAGGTGATGTGATTGATAGAATTAGGAGACTCAATATTGATTCAGTCCCAACTCAATCAATAGAGCAGCCTGGACCATCTGAGAAAGGTCCCCCAAAGTGGCTGAAAAAGACACTTGAAAGTGTTCATCTTGATGAAGTTGGAAAGACAGGAACTAGAAATTCAAACCAGCAAAATGGAGATGATGTAGATGACTCTAATTCACCTGTTGATATGGATGTTTCTTATGATTGTGAATTGAACTTGTCTACAGATTTTGAACCAACTTCCTTCAAAGAAGCTGCTTCTCATGATGAATGGAAAGAAGTGATGCAAAAGGAGTATGATTCCCTCATAAAGAATGGCACTTGGAAGCTGGTTGATCCTCCATTAGGAACCAAACCAATTGGCTACAAGTGTGTCTACAAGAAAAAGTATAAAGCTGATGGCTCACTTGACAAGCACAAAGCTAGGCTGGTGGAAAAAGGTTTTGCACAAAAGGAAGGGGTCAATTATGAGGATACTTTTCCCCCATAGCAAAATGGGCTACCATCCAGACACTCTTTTCCCTAGCAGCTCAAAATAGTTGGAAAGTCCATCAAATGGATGTAAAAACTGCCTTCTTGAATTGAGATCTAAAAGAGAATGTTTTTATGTCCTAGCCTGAAGGATTTGTTGTGAAAGGACATGAACATAAAGTATGCAAACTTTTGAAGTCCTTTTATGGCCTCAAACAAGCACCGCGAGCCTGGTATGAAAAACTAACTGAGCATCTTCTGAAACTCAATTTCAAACATTATGATCTGGGTGATGCAACTTTATTTGTCAATAAAGTTGGAAAAATACTTGTTTATCTTGTGGTATATGTAGATGATCTTTTGATGATAGGGAACAATGAAAGCTACATTGCATCCGCAAAGAATGAATTGGGGAAAAGTTTTGAAATGACTGATTTTGGCTATGTTCACTACTATCTTGGCATTGAAGTAACCCGACATCTGAAGTCCATATTTCTTTCTCAAAAGAGATACATTGGAGATATGTTGAATAGGTTTGGCATGACAGAATGCAATCCTCTTACTACACCAATGGAACAAAACTTAAAGCTCACATATATTGAAGGAAAATAATTTTAGGATGCAACAAAGTATAGACAACTTGTAGGAAGTCTCAACTACCTAACTACAACCAGACCAGACATTTCGTTTGCTGTTGGAATCCTCTCCAGGTTTATGCAAAAGCCTTGTGAGGGAAATTGGTCTGGTGCAAAAAGATTTCTAAGGTACTTGAAGGGAACTCAACACTTTGGAATCAAATATACACATGTAGACGACTTCAGCTTGATTGGATACTCTATTTCAGACTTCGATGGAGACAAAGAAACTGGGGTATCTACTTTAGGATATGCTATGAGTTTTGCATCAGGAGTTGTCACCTGGAGATCACACAAAAAATCAGTTCCAGTAGATTCCATAACAGAAGAAGAATATGTGGCAGTAGTTGAAGAAACAAAAGAAATTGTGTGGCTCAGGAAAATTCTTGAATATTTGTAGGTAAAACAAGTACAATCAACTCCACTCATGATTAAAAATACCTCTGCAAAAAAGTTGGAAAAGAACCCAAAGTTCCATGATCAAATGAAGCACATCAATACTAAATATCATCTGATTCGACATCATGTTGAGGCCAAAACAATCCATCTCCATAATTGTTCCACTAATGAGAAAATTGCAGACATCTTCACCAAAGCGCTTGGAAGAGAAAAACTTGAATGATTCAGAATGATGCTTGGTCTCACCAACATTCCTTCAGATTAAGGGGGGAATGTTGACACCTAATCATTAGGATTGGGTGAATATAATGTAAATAAATAAATAAGTAATATGAATAGTCATCGAGTGATGAAGTGAACAGTCTCTCCCTCATGTATATAATGAAGACCTACCTGAAGGAATAAGATATACGAATCAATTTTGGTTGAGGAGTTACTGCTTGGTTTGACAACTTGCTGTGTTTCTCTTACTGTTTTCCAATGCCTGTGTATTTTGCAATCTTATTGATCCGTTGCTTAAAATAACATAGGCACACACCAACACATGAGTTTCTAATACCATCATTAGTTTCCTAAGGTCACCTATGGGTGATTTCAGATCAAGTGGTATCAAAGCTATAGGTTGTTAAGGTTAGACAAGCTTGTGCTAGATTTAGCTGTTGAATGCTAACTAGATCGAAGCTCAAATTAGGAAAAGGAGAGTTGGTCAAAAATAATCCTGAAATTGGAAGAGTCTATCCTCAGAAGACAATGTCAAAGGAAGGTTGTGTGGGGCCAGACTCTCAATTTATAGATAGTTTCCTGGCCATAAGGTCCATGGTAGAGGAAATGTATAAGGACTTTAGAAAACATAAAGATGAAGATTCATCAGGCTCCAAACAAGATAAAGGAGAAGAAGAGTCTCTCCTCCATGACCACTCAAAATGCAAATGGAAAGAAGAAAACTTTCTCACACCTCCTAATAGCCCTGAACATAAAAAGAAGACATCTTTGATTAAGCTAGATGTTAGATTTCATTTACCAATATATGATGGACAGTTGAATGCAGAAAAGCTGGAAAATTGGATCAAACAAATTGATGTTTATTGCAGAGTGCAGAGTATTGATTCAGACAAAAGAAAGATTCAGCTCGCTAGCCTATGCCTTGGAGGCACTTCCTTGATTGGGTGAGAAGGCAGGACGGAAGTGGACATGAAGAGACATGTTAAGACTCTTTCTGTCTGGAGTGAATTTTTTTCTGCAATCAAAAAGTAGTTCTATCGACTAGCCTACATGCAGCAAGCGATGATGAGCTACAAAACTCTTCGCCAATTGAAAGGCAAAGTGTACAAGGTTACACCCAAGAATTTAGGAAGAGAGCTTTGATTCTAGGAATCTCATTTGAGACTCTGTTGAAGTACATTGGTGGTCTACACAACTACATGAGGCACACTATCCTCATGTTTAATCCCACTAGTATAGATGAGGTATCTGTTCGAGCTACGCTTCTAGAAGCTAGAGGAAAGAATGAGAACCTAGAAGTTGGGGGATCATCCCAACCCACTGCAAGCAAGAATAAGGAGAAAAGAAAGCAGAAATGGAAAGCAAGGAAGGCCAACAATGCACCAAAAAGCAAGTCTTCATGCACTCACTATAAGAAGGATGGGCATGATGAAGAGCACTGTTGGATTCTGCATCTGGAGCTGAGACCTAAGAAGTTTGAGGACAAGAAGAAGAAGACTGCTGCAGCAATTCAGAAAGATTTAGGATCGGACTTAGGAGATGAAACAACCATTGCAACCACAGGTATAAAAGGTAAGAATTTTGAAGCATCTACTAGTAATTCTACACAATCTACTATTGATGAAGAAAATGAGAGAAAAAGACATGAGATTTTCCATATTCAAGTTATTTCCAAACATCAAAATATTGATACTTTGTTTGATAGTGGCTCACAAGTAAATTAATTTCTGAAGCAATTGTAAAGAAGTTGGGGTTACTGACTACACCTCACAGGAAACCATACCCATTATGATGGTTAAGTGATAAAGCACAACTACAAGTGACTAGACAATGCAAACTCAAGTTTTCTTTTGGGTTAGCATTTGTAGATGAGGTTGAGTTACACATAATTCCTTTGGATATATGTGGAATTGTTTTAGGAAGTCCTTACTTGTATGAAAAAAAACCTATTTTCTATAGAGCTGAGAACAAGTATCTACTCGTTAAAGATGGAATTGAATACTTTGTAAGAGCTCATAAGCTCAAGAATAATTTCACTCTCATAAACTCAGGGCAGATGAAACGAATTGTAAATTCATGCAAACAATTTTTACTGATGGTTGTAAAGGAAAAGAAACTTGATAAAACAATTTTATTTGAGGTTTTTGATGCTAAACAGCAAGCTCATTTAGAAAAATTTGTCTCAAAGTATGATATCTTGTTTCAAGAACCTAAAGGTCTACTACCCAAAAAGGAAATAGTGCATGATATTAGTTTGCAGCGAGATGCTCCATAGCCAAACATTGGAATGTACAGGTTGTCTGCTTTAGAGAATGCAGAAATCAAGAAGCAGATGCAGGAGTTGCTCGAGAAGGGGTTCATCAGTCCTAGCACATCACCATGTGGATCACCAATCGTTTTGGTGAGAAAGAAAGATGGCTCGTGGAGAATGTGCATTGCTTACCGAGCATTGAATAAGATAACAATAAAAATTCATTATCCCCTTCCTCGCATAGATGATCTCTTAGATCAATTGAAATAAGTTGTTTATTTTTCCAAGTTAGACTTGCATAGTGGATATCATCAGGTCAGAGTTGAGAATAAGATGCATGGAAAATTGCTTTCAAGACAAAGCAAGGATTGTATGAGTGGCTAGTTATGCCTTTTGGCTTAACTAATTCTCCTGCTACTTTCATCAGAATAATGAATGATGTACTCAAACCTTTTCTTGTTGATTTTGTTATTGTGTATTTGGATGACATTCTGATATTTAGAAAAACATGGGAAGAGCATTTAAAGCATGTTAAGAAGACACTAGATGTTTTGAAAAGAGAAAAACTTTATGTTAAACTCTCAAAATGTGAATTGGACAAAACATCTTTGAATTATTTGGGACATATAGTAGGGGGTGGTGAATTGAAGATAGATCCCTCTAAGGTGGCAGTCATTGTAAATTGGCCTAAACCTAAATCTGCTACAGAAGTTAGGAGCTTCTTAGGAGTAGCACAACATTGGAGAAAGTTCATTTCTGAATTTTCCTTAATTGCAGCTCCCTTACATGCTTTAATAGGATTGAACAAGGTGTTTTAGTGGGGAGGCAAACAGTAGAAAGCCTTCGACACCTTGAAAGAAAAGATTAGTACAACACCAGTACTAGCACTGCCAAATCTTCAAACACTGTTTGAGATCCAAATAGATGCCAGTGACTATGCCATGGGAGCAATGTTGATACAGCACGATAAACCCATATGTTATCATTATCAAACATTTAATTCTGCAATAGTTAACAATCCCACATATGATAAAGAATTGTATGCATTAGTACAGAGTGTGAAAAAGTGGAAACATTACTTAATGGGCAAAGAAACAGTTATACATACTGATCATCAACCAATTCAATATCTACACTCCCAAACTAAGTTGTAGCAATCAAGACACTATAGATGGATGGGTTTTCTACAACAGTTTCATTTAGTCATCAAATATAAAAAGGGCATATACAATAAAGTTGCAGATATGTTATCTATACCTATTATAAATGCATCTACTATACTTAAGCATAATTCTGTGTTGCATGAGAGCTACATTGAACAATATGCTGAAGATATAGACTTTAAAGATGTATATGCAACTTTAAGTCAAGGAAAATGAGTAGAAGAATTGGATTATTATATTAAGGACCGACTCCTTTATCATTGTGGGCAGCTATGCATTCTACAAACTGAAAGAGTAAAGATAATTCGAGAAGCACACACTTCTCTAATATCAAGTCACTTTGGGGTAAGTAAAACAGTTACACAGCTGCAAAAATTTTGTTATTGGCCAAAAATGAATGAGAAAGTTTCTAGATATGTAAGAGGGTGTACTATATGTGCTAAAAGCAAGCCCAACAATACAAAACTAGGCTTCTACACTCCATTACCAGTTCCTTCTCATCCTTGGGAAAGTGTTTCCATGGACTGTGTTGGAGGACTGCCTAAATCTAGGAAAGGTCATGATTATCTATATGTTGTTGTGGATTGGTTCAGAAAAATGTGTATTTTGATACCTTGTAATAAACAGATTACAACTGAACAAACTGTAAAACTGTTCTTTCAACATGTATGGGTTCATTTTGGATTACGCACTTCCATTATATCTGACCGAGACATCTAATTTTTGGGAAATTTTTGGTCAACTCTATGGGAACTGATGGACACCAACCTGAAGAAAAGCACAACTTTCCATCCACAAACCGATGGTCAGACATAAGTAGTCAACAAGACATTTATCTAGTTACTCAGGCGATATTGCAGCAAGCATCCTAAGCTTTGGGATGAACATTTGTGTTATGTGCAGCATGCTTACAACCGAGCCAAACATTCTTCCACACAGAGATCTCCTTTTGAGACCTGTTTTGGTTTCACACCAAGGTCTCCCTTGGATTTTGTCTTTGGTAAAGACACAATAGTTGAGGGACATAACGATGTGGACAAGGCAACTAGGTTCATTGAACAAATCCAAGAGATCCATCAGGCAGTACAGGAACAGCTGGAAAAGAGTCAGGCCAAATACAAGGCAAGGCATGAAAAGCATCGGATGGAGCATAGTTTCCAAGTTGGTGATCAAGTCTTGCTGTATATCAGCAGGGACAGGATGCAAGGTGAACATAAAAACCTGAGACCAATAAGGTATGGACCTTTCAAGATCCTTGAGAAAATTGGTGAGAATGCTTTTCGCCTTGATTTGCCAGCTTATACGCAGATCTACTCAGTCGTCAATGCAGATACCTTGATACTATTTGAACCTTCGTTAATTCAAGATCTTGAAGAAGAGATTTAATTGCCTTCTATTGATGACCTGTTACTTGAATATCTTAATGAATTGCAGGAAGACACAGTTCTAGATAGGAAGGTGGGAACGACGTGCAAGGGAGATGTTGAGTACCTCAGGATTGGGCTCAGGGGTTCAAAGCTAAGTAGTGCAAAATGGATAGAGATTGGACAGGTGAGAAAGTTGTATCCTCATTTAATCGATGCTTGAAAACCAACTTTTGGTGGTCCAAAAGCTTTTTCAGTGGGAAGGCCATGATCCGAATTGGATCCTTGAAAATTATTAGAGTTCTATGACTATTTCAAATTATGTCAGACTACAAAATCTTGTGAACATGAGCTATCAGGAAGGACCTCTGGATAGTGTTAGTTGTAGCTAGCATGGAAAAATGAGGACCTCAGTCAAAGCACGTTGACCATTGGTCCATGGAGACCGTGCAGTGGCACAAATTAGAAATTGAGTAGTCCAGATCAAAAAACAAAGGCCATCGCTAATCACGTATCACAGGATAAAGCCCTCAGAGAAGGAAAAGCCCCGGCACCTGGTCATGTGAAAAATAGGGAAGACCATGCGGAAATACCCAAACCGTCAGAAGGAGGGTCCCATGCCCAAAATCGGCGGGATATCGCAAGCACTTTAAGCTGTAAGTGGGTACAGTAGGGGACTGCACGATGCCATACATTGAATGACGTGTGTCCAGTGGATACCACTCTCATCACAAGGTAATGGTCGAGTAGCTCACCCGTGCGATAAAAGCGATGATCGTAGGATCTAGAGGCCCCAGATCAATGGTGGAGAATCCACCCAATGGAGGACCGGATTTGGTGGAAAAATAGGCTGAGGCATATGAAATTTGGGTTCTGACATGACCACTAAGCTGGTTGATGAATCATTTCACAGAATAACTGAAATAATGATTATTCGAGGAAGAGCTAACGCTCAGTTTGTGAGGGGACAACTGGCCACCTCTCTGTGAAACGTTACACAGTGGCGATGACACAGAAGCAGGGAATTCTAGCAGATAGAGGCAGGTGATCCAAAGAGATGGAAGAGGAAGTGAAAAATCACAAGACATATTGGCTTTAAGCCACAAATAGACAAATAGTAGAGGAGAGATAGAATAGAGAGAGAAGAAAGAAGCAGAGAACAGAGAAGTTGAGATGACCTGCAGAGCTAAGGAAGCATCGAGGAGATCGAACCGAGAAGGCTTGAGAGGTTCAAGCAATCCCTGTGAGGATATTGATCAAGAACTGAGTACCAAATTGGACTCATCCCATTAAGACCAGTTGAGGTTGAGACTCGATAACGGGGAGTCTATGTACTCTAGTGGCTTGGGGAATCCAAGTACCACCCTACTGAGCATCGTCTGTTACAGGAGACTCAAATTGAGCTCCTCATTGTAAACAATCTGCTTAAAGACACAATAAAGAAAAGTCACCACTGAAAGCTGGACTAGGAGACGTAGCTCAGGAGGATTGGGTGAACTCCTTGTTAAATTCTTGTGTTTTTCATTTGCTTGTTGTGTTTCTCTTATTGTTTTTGAATGCCTGTGTATTTCTCAATCTTATCAATCCGTTGCTTAAAATAATATAGGCACACACTAGCACATGAGTCTGTAATACCTTGATTAATTTCCTAAGGTCACCTAGGGGTGATTTTAGATCAGAGCGCATGGGTAGGCCCATGTTGCAGTGGTTTCCTATTCAATTGTGAATGGTGAACCATCAAAAGATCCTATCGATGGGAAGATTGTAGGGAGTAATGGTGGGTATTGAAGGTGAGAGCGTGCTTGCATACTTCAAACTGCTAGAGATTATTGATGAAACAATCCCTATCCCATGCTACTGGGAATATATTGGGCCACTGATATGAATGGGGTGATAAATCTAAAGGAGCACAAGAAGATTTTTGAGAAAAAGTCATTGCGCGTAGTGGTACCTCTAGACCCTGCAGAAGGATTGCGCTACACAAAACCAGTGTGCGATGATGATAGTGAGGATGGTCTAGAATGTATCTACAAGATAACTATGTGTGAGCAGGACTGGGTGAATCCAACAACGGATGGTAGGATTTCATGGGAGAACAAAAGTTCCTGCACTTCGGATTCAGAAGAGGAAATAGAAAGATGGCAGAATCGGTTACATGAGGTAACCACACTAAACTGCAACATGATGATAAGGTCACTACGCAATGTAGCAACAGAGGCAAGGGATCTACCTATGTATGACGAACTGACCACGGTAGATGACTTCCTTAATAAATTTTAAAAAGAAGTACCGGAACACAGTGCTTCGACGCAATGAAACGGACACTATGTACTGCACCCGCAAGGTGGTGGGTTACGCATCAAGGAAGTTTTGAAGCATGGTAGGAATGCAAGAACATGATTCTCATTCAATTTGGAAAGCCTCAGATGCAGATGAAAGCTACGTATGATGGGCGAAACAACCTGTACACCCACCTCTCCAGATGGGTACGGGCGTATGGTACCCAACCTGCATGAACACACACCATCCTTGTAATAGGAAATAGGACCAAAAAGTAGGAGTGGGCAAGACAATGGCGTGAACAACGAAGTATGATAAGGCCAAGTGCGCTATAGAATATCCACAGAGACACCTTTGAAAAAGTATGCGAAGTACTGTGCACGGTCCACCAGGTGAGACGCAACGATTGCGACGTGTGCATACCAGCAGCTCTATGGGCTTATAGGACCATGTGTAAAACCCTCACCGCGTGGGCACTCCCAACATTGAAGTATGAAGCAAAGGCTGAGATCCCGCTGGAGCATCCAAAGCCTAGACCACACAGTAGCACCAGCAGAAACGCTATTTCGCAAATCCCAGAAAGGAGATATCACACAGCCACACAAAACAGAATGCATGGGATTAGAGGAAGGAATCCAGTAGGGAAACCTTAGACTCCGCGAACTAGAAAAAGAAAGGATATGGTTATGGCAGAAAAGTGCTTTGATGGATGCAGAAGTCAAGAAGCTAGAGGACAAAATAAAGAAGGAATTTCTCGTCAAAAATACTAGAATGGTAAGCCAAGGTGCATACGATCATACTGACAAATTTAAGAGCTATTATCATGAATTGGTTAGTTTGATGCCTTGGCTTAGACCGCATATCACCAAGTGTAGTGACCAGGGCAACTCATTGCAAATAGTGAAGTGTACGATGCAGGCCCCCACAATAGAAGGTAGGATGCTTCTGCAAACCATGATAGAGGAAAGGGTGGAGCCCTGCACGGGTGGTACGACCACTTGACTAGCCATAGGAAGGACAGTCTCAGCGCTCAATGTACTTGGAAGGGAGTGCGGGACTATAAACTATTGTACCCAGGACCTGCGTGATATTGGATATGTGCACAGAAGAAGAGTGTCACAAGGTCTGCGACCGCACACAGAAGGATCCATTGCCATGCGAGTTGGCTAGAAAATGACCACTCGAATCACTATTCACGACGGGATGTGCAACTTGAGGCCAAATGGAGCGGGCAACGAGCATTTAAGACGTGATTTATGGGAAAGATTTGGGAAAATCTACCGCCAAGAAAGAATTAATGGACCAGAATTGGGGGGAATTGTTGAATTCAAATTCAAAAGGTGCTATAAAACACAAAGGGCTGCCCAGCAAACAACACTTAGTCATTTGAGATTTGAGCAATTGAGCAGAGCCCTGAGCATTGAGAGCTGTTATAGACATTTTTGGGCACTGCAAACCCAGGCATGAAATGTCCATAAACCAAGGGCTCCTAAGTCCCTAAAAGTGTTGTTCTAACCCCTAAAGGAACAAGGTCAACTGATTACAGCTTCTCCCAGAAGTTCTCCATGAAAAACTGCTCAGAATTGGTCAAAACAGGATCATTTCAGCTGCTCCACAAGCCAAGTGCGTTGCATCTCACCTAAGTACACTGTGTGGGTGCGTTGCATTTCAAAAATCCCTTCTATGGGGTGCGATGGGTGAGAAATGACAAATGGCAGTATCATTTCGCGAGGTGGAGAGGCAATGGAAGCTTCCAGAAACTACTCCTGTGACACATGCCTCTCTAAATTCGAACAAGGATGAGTAAGAGATCATCAATCTTGAAGTGGAAGCAAGAACTATCAGAGGGAAGATACTAATCAAATCACAAGCTGACTCATCTCCCTTACAGATATCTAAATATGGATCCCTCATCCCAGAGATCCAGAGGCTAGAATTTTGCTATATCAGATTGTTGGGTGATCTAAGCTTTGTATGAGGTGAAGAGGGGCTTCCTTGCTGAGAGGTTGATGCTGGGTCAGAACAACTGGTTGTAACTCCTCTTGGCTTTTTCTTGTTTATCAATAAAAGCTATTCAAGTTTTCCTCCATACTCTTGTGTCATTTATGTTTGTTGCATTTGTATGGTCAATTTACATCTGATCCTAGATTGTTTATGATTATAGATCCATGTCTTTGTATTGTTCTATGCTACTGTGATCTTACAGGTACTCTGTGAAGCTGGGCATGCAAGGGAACAAGTAGTGAAAGACTATCAAGGAAGAGAGGAATCAAACCAGGATATTAGCGCAAGATAGAGGTTGGTCTTCTTTGTTCCTCTCTATCTATACTTTATAAAGGAAAAACGAAAGTAGCTTTACTCTGTTTGTTTCTAAGGTAGCTATCACAGCTTAGTGGGATAAGCAGTTCTGAGTAGAAACTTTTCCCTGTAACAAAATGGCGACTCCGCTTGGGACAAATTAGTTTGTTTGTTTATCTCCCTTGTTGTCTATTTCATAAACTTACAGACGGATTCTGAAGTCATTCCAGGTAGCATTCGAACTGCATTTGCCATAGCAAATGCAAAGTAGATAAATTCCACTTCATTCCATCTCCAAGATCTGTTTATGATTTAAACGACTGATTCACAAACTCTTTGATTGCCCTTGTGATAGCTCTTAGATCCTCCTTAGATCTACCCCTGATTGTTGAATTACTGACTACCTTTTCCTCGGCCAAAACCCATGAACTGAACTGCAAACTGTGAACCAGAACCCAAGCAAAGTCTTGTTTCTGGCCCAACGCAGGTACTGTTCTGAGAATCTAAAATTCAACGCACTTCCCGAGTGTAGAAGGTGCACTGCATTTCAAATTCCCTGTGTTACAGGTGCGCTGATCAGGCTAGGCTTTGTGCGGTTTTGGTTTCTGTGATTCATTCTTTCCAGTTCTATTCATGAATTTTGCTGCCTGTGATCAGTATATCTGTTTGAAACCCCTTTTCCTTACTGTTATTCCGCCTCCTTTGTACAAAATAATTGTAAATGTTTTTGTGTGTTTGTTGAGTCATTTTCAGTTCTCCTTTGCAAAAGTAGTGTAATCATACTGTCGTCCTTTGATTTGAAAGTGTCGCAAGTGTCGATTTCAATCATAGGAAAGAGTTTGATTGCTGTTGATAGTCGATTATCCTGTTACTATTGTTTTTTGTCTGAATTTGTAATTCTTCTAGTGTCAAAAACAAGTATTCATTTCAAAATTGTAAGGTGCTGTGATCATCTCCATTTTTGATTTCGAAAAGAAACTTGTTGATATTTGTCACTTGAAAAGAAATTCAGATCTGTGCATCAACTTTCTTCTTATCATTCATATACTAAGAAAGTCGAAAACAAATACATGCATGTGCATTTGCATTTAGACAGTCTGATTGGTTTGATTTAGGAAAGTGCATTTAGAGTGTGCTCTTTGCTCTTTGTGAAAGGATTCTGTCTTTCTTTCCTTAGTAGCTAGGATTTTCATTGCACAAAGAAGATAAAAAGATTGTTTATCATCTTAGATTGCATTTTAGGAATTACATATACATCTCGTGGTGTACCTGAAAGGCAAACTTCATAAACAAGATCAACTATAAAATAAATTCAATGAATCTAACAACGCTTTGGAACCTAACGCACAACATTTAGAAGCCTAGGCTAGAGACGTATTCTGGCATCGTAAAGCCTGGTAACTGTTGTTCTCACTGATGGTTGGGTGATTCCTCCACTTTGAGACAATAAGTGCTAGTATGGACTTGTGCTCGCACGTACCGTCGAGTATATTTTGGGAGACCACAATAGGCTTAATCCTTTATCAATAGGAAGCCGTGTCTACTACCCTATCAATCACAATGCATTGAACACAACATTCGGGAAGATTGACTGTCGTACCGTAAAAAATATTCTGCAGTTTTGCGATTGGTTTGGTAATCCCTCTACCTATATTTCCAGAGCAATCCCTTTCGTTCCTTTTCAGACTCTTTAACAGAAAAGGCCCATCTAAGCACTTCTCACTTCAGGCTCATTAAAAATCGAAGGAGACTAGAGTCATCTTTTGTTTTTTCTCGACTCTTAAAAATTGAAAAACCAAGTTGTGTCAAAGCATCTAAAATTCATTTAATTCGGAAACATACTTCCCCTTTATTTTTAGTTGATCGAGTAATCCGCAATCGTGGAAGAAAGTCAATTGAAACACCGTCATTCGCGGAGACTTACGATTCAACCGTCTTTGTCTCCGGAATCGAAGCTAGTACGGACAAAGCGAAATCGTTTAACCAGTTCCAAATCTCCTGTTAAAGTTAGAACAAGTGTTCCAACAACATCAGAGACTCTGATTACTCCAAACATTTCTGGTATCCCTGCCTCTACAAAAGAAGTTCAGCAACCACAGAAGGACAGTGAAACTGATCCTAGTCTGAGTGTAAACACTTGTGTTACCGAACCAGTTCCATTTACAACTCGTTCGGAGAGTCTTGCTCCTCAAAGATCTGTCGTTGCCGATTCCATACCTTCTTCGGCACCAGAAATATTTTACGGACCTGACGGTCTACCCCTTCCACCTGGTCTGATTTCCATAGAAGAGATTGTGGAAGATCCTCCATCTAGTACTCCATCACAATTTGGAGTCAGGATCACTCTGTATCCTTCTTCATCAGAAGTTAGTCTACCACCAGCGGAAGCTCCTGTAGAATCGCTAGGTAATCTTTTGGATAGACTAGAAATTTCTGAACAACCGTCGACATCTAGGACTGTGTCGTCTGACACAGCGACGGCAGAACTCCCTGCTATCACTCCAACAATGTTCGCCGGTATACCATCTGTCCCAACTAGCTCTCAATCGCTAGAAGGAGCCCACTCAGGGGCCATTTTGATGGTATGGTCTGTTCCTGTTTGTTCATCCGAAATAATATCCGGAAAATCTTATGTTGAGTCTCAACAACTGATCCATTTGGAGGTCAATTTGGGAAGTCCGGCCCTCAAGGGCAAACTATTCCCTTCAGTTCTAGATTACCACCGTATCAGGGGCAGTATGCCCTTTCATTATCCCCTCCGGGAGGACAACCATACGGGAGTTCACAACAAAATTCGGGTTATGCTAGAATTACTTCAAGTGGTTGGGTATCAATACTACCTCAACAACCAAGAGTCATAGATTCGATGCAACAATGCTTACCTATGTCAAATATACCAACTACGCCAGCTATTGTGACGGTGTCACAAGTTCAAGCGTTGCCTATTGTATGCCAACCTCAGGTTTCTCAGGTTGTAATGCAACAACCCATTGACCCTACGACTCAACCACAATCACTGACTGGTGGAATGACACAGGTTCAGACGGGTACAATTACCCCTCATCTTGGTCAAATGGTTAGTATCGGGCAACAACACATGGCTTCACAACCATGGCTAGTACAATACCAAAAACCGCAATTACAACAAGTATACCAAGGTTCTGAACAACAAATCATTGCAAATAGTGGGCAGTCGTATATTCAAAACAGTGAAAATAAACCATTTTACAATGGTCATGCCCACCAACCTTACCAAAGTTACCAGCATCAAATGCATTATGCCGGTATGCAAAGACCAACTACTCAGGCAATCCCATCTTATCCTGGGTATGCTTCACCTAACCTGAATCAACAGTTACCCTTCGTGGCAAATTTAGAGTTACCTGATTTAAATCGGTTAACAAATGATCCAATCGCTTATGCCCCTTGGTGGCCAGAGATTCTGCATAAACTTCCATCAGATATTCCTAAATTTAATGGGAATCCGGGTGAAGATCCGTCGAATCATGTGATGACCTTTCATCTGTGGTGTTCATCAAACAACCTAAACGATGATTAGATTAGGCTTCACCTTTTTTAGAGGACGTTAACTGGTCCAGCAGCAAAATGGTATATCGAATTGCCTAGAGCTTCATTCGAAAACTTCAGTACCCTAGCCACAACCTTTTTAACCGATTTTCAGTTACCGATAAGGTACGAAATGGGAACGGAACTCCTTACCAACTTCAAACAAACGACGGCCACTCACATATCTGATCATATACATGAGTGGCGACGTCATCATAGAATGGTAAAAACGTATGTTCTCGATCAGCTCTTAGCTGAATGGTTTATCAAGTCATTACTACCTTCCATCACGGAAGATGTGGCAAAAGGGGGAGTCGTCACAGAAGAGCAAGTTATCGCTCGTGCGCAATATTTGGACTTGATTTATACTCAGTCTGGCACGCTCTACGTTAAAATACCTGATGCCCCTAGACCAGAATTCTCAGTTCCTCCTCCTCCTAAATCAAACACTGACTCTCATGCTGGCGATGGCGTGATTGGTGCAACAGACATGAATTCGACAAAGGCTACATCCAAAAAGGCCGTTAAGATTTCAGGTCAAAATGAAAAATATGAACTTCTTGCCTCAGAAGTAAATGCTGTATCGACAGATAAAGGCAAAGAAACCAAACAACCAGGGGGAAAGAAGAAAGGCAAAGGGAAGAAGAAGAAACAGGAAGAATCATCTCCTGAAAAATCTTCTGCAAACCCTCCTAGAAATAGGAAACAAAAATTTCCATGCATGATATGCGATGAGGATCATCAGACACGAGATTGTCCACACATAGCTGAGCTTAAAAAATTCTTCAAGAATTCAAAAACCTCCACAATGTTAACTAATCCATTTCCAAATCGAGGAACAAATCTGGTTGATAGTGGAAATGCTTCCCTGTCTCAAGTGCTAATGTTGTCGGTTTCAAAACAGCAAATGATGCTTTGATATCGACAAGGAACAAAGATTATGGGAATCCACAGTGTTATCACTCAGGTTGTCCTTAAGCTCTGAAAAGGGATACGGCCGAGGTAACCACAGACCAACTTTGGACTGCAGGTTCTAGCCAACCTGCAATCAGAGAGGGCTCTCTCTTTTAGATTTAGCTTTGTTGAAAAGGATTTTGGCTAGGTTTTGAGTTCAGAGGGTTTTTGTTTTGTTTTTGGTGGGAAAATTGATGTTTTCAGACAGAGAGGCAAGGCATAGTCTGGAAGTTTCAAACCATTGGGCGTGGAGTCGAGGAGGAGAACTGCTGGTCCATTTCTTCGGTCACAAGAGAGGGAAAGTGGAGCAAGATAGCTGCACATGAAACAATATTTTATGTTTAAATGATGGAAAGAATGCTAAGCAATGAGAGGCAGTTAAGAATCTCTCAATTAGCTTAACAGATGGGGGTAACAGAGCTCTACCTAGGGGCAGTAAAGAATCCCTAGATAATTGGCAAACACAGGTGAATCAGGGTAAATATGAGCCCGGGGGAATTCACATTCATAACCAATTCATTCAGAGGAAAACATAAAGAAATAGCAGAAATTGAGCATAGAGTGTACTTAAACAAATTCTAAGCTATTCTTTCTTTCTACTATTTAGATAGTGGTAAACAATAAACAGAGGTAAGATGCACTTATTTCTTCAGACCGCAGCACAAGAATTCCATCTTCATATCTCCAAAAACATTCATTTACAACAGACAGTTTTCTCTCCAAGCTTTTAGCAATCTTTGATTATAGAAAAAACCCAGGTATACAATGCGAGTCTCTAGTGAAAATTCTCAATTGACCAACCCTTAAAACAGTGCAGAGGGTGGTATATATAGGGAAAACTCTTCTACAAGTGCTTTTATTACAACTTGGCCTAAACAGGTTTGAAAGAAAGATGATTACTTAACCTAATCCTATCCAGAAATAAATGCAAAAAAATATCTCGGGCTGCGCTCAGGGTTGTCGTATCAAGATTGAGTAAATGATGTAGTCCTTGGTGACTTGGTGCAGTGTTTTCTACAATAAATGTGTATGGGTTTCTGCTTCTTTGTTGTCTATCTGCATTTAAAGCTTTAACTATGATTTGAGGGCAAGGATGGGCTTACGCCTCTTGATTTGACTTTCTAGGGGGCTCATCAATGTTTAGGTGCTTCGAGCCCCTAAAAAATCTTGACTGATACTCTTTGGCTCTTCTTCTTCCTCTGATACTCTTTGACAATAAATTGGGCCGCTATTTTCCTTTGATGTGGGTCTAATCACAAATTAATGGCCATTGTTCGGCCTCTGTTTCCTCTAGAACTATCTTCTGCTCCTTTCGGCAAGCTTCGCGAAGAAAAATGGGTCATTCGGTGCCTTTCTGGCTTGCTGGGGGCTGCAAAATGAAAATATTCCCTAAAGATTCCCCATTTAGGCCTAATTTATCCAGCGATCAAAAACTGCCTCAGAAACTGATTCTGGGGCTCCTGAGTGTGATTTTCGCCCTTCACGCCAAAAAAGTGATGATGACATCAGCATGACGTCAGCGATGGGACCTCGTATAGTGGGTGACATCAGCGATGACGTCAGCATGATGACATGGCAGGATGATGTCAGCATGATGATGTCATCACATACGGAGGTGATGTGGCAGTACGATGGCTCTGAAGATGTGGCAGGACACGTGGCAGGTGACTCGGCGGTACAGTGGCAGGAGGGCCCCGTAGGCAGATGACGTGTCATGGTGACTGGGCAGGGGGGTGACGCAGGCAGGTGACATCACCAGGCAGGGGGCGGTTTCTGGTTTTGGGGCGCACCGCCTTTGGGCATGAGCGGTTTTGTCAGAAGGGGCCCCGCCACAGCCTAGGAGGTGACACGTGGCGGGAGTACGGCAGCAATACGCCCATCTCCCGGACGCTAACCTTCGGGCGGTTCGGAGATGGGACGGCCCGCCAACCGTCGATCTGGGCGCAGGGTGATCGGACGGCTAGCGGCGATGGTGAGGCGGTGGGGCTATACAAGCGGGGAATATGCGCAGAATATTCCAAATTTAATAACGCGCGCAGGTGGTTTAAACATAGGGAAAGTGGGTTATGGCATTTAAAATGGGCGGGTTACAATATTTATAGTTAGGGCATAGGGAAAAGGGGTAGAACATGGGTTTTTTGCGCGCGAGTTTAACAATTTATGCCCGAAACTTAGGATAAGGGGGCAAAAAGTGGGTTTTTGAGGGTTTTAGTGCTAGGGAAGAGGCTGTTAGCATGACCAGGTGTCATCTAACCCCTGTTATGACTCGGATGGGCTAAAAATAGCCCCGGATGGACCATTTTGTCCCGGACTTATAAAAAATATGGCTATATTTCTAGGGAGGGGATATTTACATTCGGGAGTTTTATATACATTCTTTTAGTAGGGGAAAGGGGAAGACTGATAGGGAGTTATATAGTAGAGTTAGTGGTTAATATGGTGATGATAAATAGGCGCTAAGGTCAGGGACCTTAGGCTAATTTTGGGGAAAAGAATTTGGAAAGAAATAAAATCCTTGAGTGAAGCAGATCTTCACCAAGGCAACTGATATGGATGATGATGAAACTAAGAGGAATCAAGCAGATCTTGACCTCTTTGGGAAGTTAGTAAGTGACTTAGGGAATTAGAAGAAGGGGGAGTTAGTGATGTCCACCTTTGAGCTCCTTTGAATGAAAATTGCCTGCACTATGATCCGGAAAAATATACACTTAGTAGCACAAAATTGATCATAAGTCATCTTTCTGAAACCTCTCAGCTACCTACCCAGCCTACTTTCCTAACATTTTTTTCTTCTTTTTTTGGTTTGGGTGGACCTAGACTTGCAGTCCCAGATTTATAATTTTTATTTTTAATGTTTCCTATCTAGCTCTATACTTATTTCTGCCAGGGCCCAGATTAAACAGTTGGGTCCCTTTGATTCTCTACCTATCTACAAATCTGCCAAGATTACACTGTTTGGTCAGATGCACTCTCTATATTCTAAAGTAGGAAATTGAAACCTAGGGAGACCAAGATTAGACTGTTTGGACCTCCCTTAAATGAAAACTCTTCAAAACTGGAACAACTCATCAAAATTGGAATCAGCAGTGGCATTTGGACTAGCACACTTCATGGATTTCTTCTTTGGCCTCTTCTAGAAATATGGAACACTGTAGCTTGCAAAGTATGACATATTTGGCATGTAAAAATGTCAATCATGAAAGATGAAACCCTGTTGCAATAGGAGGCTAACAGTGGCTCCACTTAGGGATGGATTTTCCTTGTGAAAAGCCAAGAACAGCAGGTCAGACTGCCTTGATCTTTTGTGGTTGCTGTAGACTGGAAACATTTGTTCTGGCTACTAAAAAAAATATAAACTTTGAACTATGAACAACCTCCTCCTCAACTGAATTACTGTGAACTGCACAGCATCGCCTGCTTTCTTCTGCGTTCTTGATAATTATGTACAATGCTGCTGGAACATGCCTTTGATTGCAGATAATTCTTTTCTACCATGAATTGCCTGTAATGTGACAGTTTTCCTTTTGCTGTTTTGCTGAAATTGGTGCAAGGACAAAGTTTTCAGAACTGGGGCACTTTCATTAGCTACGTCTTCACAGAATTTACTACTGTTCTTTAAACAATCGGCCTGCTTATACAAAAATAAAAACAGAGTGGTGATATACACAAATAAGACTGTACAAAGATATATATAAAACTGCATTGTTTCCCTTAAAAGGGATCATGGTAATGTTTCAGCATACGACCATTGACAGGGCCTTCTTCAGTAGAACAATCCTCTACAGATCTGAGAAAATAAGTGTTATTTCCCTGAACAACAGAAATAACCAATGGACCTCTCCATAGAAAATCAAACTTGGCATGTTTTCCCTTGTCTTCCCTTATTGAGTCCCATCTTAGAACTTTGTCACCAACATTGAAATCCTCAGCCTTAGCTCTCTTATCAAACATCTTTTTGAGCTTTTCTTGCACAATTTGAGCTCTGTCATAAACTTGTTCTCTGGTTTGCTGCAGATGGATGGTCTGATTGATTCTTCTTTGGATGCCATTTGATTCAGCCTGAATCTCTTGTAACAATTTGATAGTAGGAATGCCCAGGGATGAAGGAAATCTAGCCTCCATGCCATATACTAGCTCATAAGGGCTCATCCCAATTGATCTTTTGCTTGAAAGTCTGTCTGCCCAGGGCATTTACCAGTTTTTTGTGCCAGTTCTTCTTATTTTCCTCCAGCACTTTCCTTATGGTGTTGATGAGGCTTTTGTTAGATGATTCGGCCAAGCCATTACCTTGAGGGTAATAGGCTGTCGAGTGGCCCAAGGTAATATGAAATTTGTGGCAAAAATTGTTCATCTTTTTGGACTTAAAGGCGACGGCATTGTCAGTGATGATTTTCTCAGGGCAGCCAAATCTAGAAAGGATATTGCACTCAAGGAATTGGATAATGATGGTGTCATTGGCTTGTCTACAAGGAATGGCTTCAACCCACTTAGTGAAATGGTCGGTGGCTGTTAGGATCCATTTGTGTTGGCCTGAGGAAGAGGGATGGATTTCTCCAATGAAGTCAAGACCCCATTGTTGAAAAGGTTGTTCGGTTGAGATGGGTTTAAGGGGCAAGGGTAACAGCTTTCTCTTGCCCTCAAAAATCTAGCATTTGTGACATGACATGGCAAACTTCTTTACATCTGCAAAATGAGAGGGCCAATAAAAACCAGCCCTTATGATTTTATCAGCAGTGGACTTCCAATATAGATGTCCTCCACAGTCACCTGCATGGAATTATTTCATGACATTGTTAGTTTCATTCATGGTTAAACAATTAAGCAATATACCTTCATGATTTCTCCAAAATAATGCACCATCTATAACACAAAACTTTAAAGCCTTCATTTTCAAAAATCTTTTCTTGGTTCTGGACAATCCTGGGGGAGCACACAGGTTTAACAATACAAAGCATATATCAACGTACCATGGGGATTGTAAAAAGATTTCACTGATCTGTGGAGTCGCCAGCTCCGGTTCATTGTCCAGCTGGTTAATCTCTAAGGCTTGAAAATTTGTTTCGGACATCAGTTTAGCTAAACCTTGTCCCTTTATCAGCTTGGTTGGTTTTATTTCTATGTCATATTCAAGGATGTTTGCAATCCACTTTCCTCTTTTTCCTTCTAATCCCTCTTGGGTCAGTATGTCTTTTACAGCAACGTGTGGGACATAGGCAATCACGTGTGAATATAAAATGTACACTCTGAAATCCTTGATGGCCTTAACAAGTGCGTAGACCTACTTTTCCATTATTGGGTACTTCAAAGGGGCGTCTCTTAAGGCTCTACTGAAAAAAGCGATTGGTTTTTCAGCTCCCTGTTCATCCTTTTGCAAAAGGACGGCGGCTATAGTGTGATGAGATGCAAACAAAAATATGATAAAATCTTTGTCAAATTGTTGGCTAGCACTACAACAAAATCAACGATTAGCGTCCCTTTTTACTTATTTTTTTGCATCTAGAGCCCATTTTTGGTGCTATTTGCATCCATTTATCAAATATGGTGCAAAACTTGACACAAAATTTGCATCAAGTTTTGCACCAAATCTTACACCAAGTTTAGCACCAGGTATTGCAATAGGTTTTGCACCACATTTTGCACCAAATTTTATGCCAAGTTTTGTGTCATCCTTTACACCAGGTTTTGTTCCAGGTTTTGCATCAAGTTTGGAACCTAATTTTGTTTGACATACTTTTGCAACCTCATTTTCATCCACTTTTTGCACCTACACTTGCATAAACTTTTGCATCGACTTTTGCATCCTTTTTTGCATCCTTTTTTAAATCATTTTTTGCATCCATTTCTTCATCCATTTGTGCATCCCTTTTGCGCCAAGTTTTACATCGTGTTTTGTATCTAGTTTTCCATAAAATTTTGCATCTACTTTTGTTGCATCCACTTTGCCCTCTTGTTTGGCATCCATATTTACATCCTCTTTTGCATCTATTATTGTACCCACTATTGCATATAATATTTTTGTGCCACAATTAGCGCCTAGTTTGGCACCTCCTTTTGCACCCACTTTTGATTATAATTTTGCATCCACGTTTGCATCCTCATTTGCGTCTAGGTTTTCATCAACTACTACATCTATTTTTGCATCCCTTTTTGTATCCAATTTTGGACCGGGATTTGCATCGGGTTTTGTGTCTCGTTTTGCATCTACTTTTGCATCGACTTCTATTGCATCCACTTTTGCACACAATTTTGCATCCACTATTGCACCCAATTTTAAATTTCACTTTTTGCATCCCTTTTTACATCTTCATTTGCATCATACTTTGATTATTTTTTTGCATCTATCATTACATCCACTTTTGTTATGCCACAATTTGCACCATGTTTTGCACTCACTGTTGTATCCACGTTTGCTTCCAATTTTGCATCCATGTTCACATCGTCTTTTGCATCAAATATTGCATCTATTTTTGCATCCACTTTTATGTCAGGTTTATGCATTGGGTTTTGCATCTCGTTTTGTATCTAATTTTGCATCTACTTACATTATATCCATTTTTTGCATCCAATTTTGTTTTGCCTGTTGCATTAATGTTTGCTTCCACTTTTACATCCATTTTTGCATCTTATTTTTCATATTTTTTGTCTATTGTTACATCCACTTTTGTTGCACCATATCTTGCGCCTACCATTGCAACCACATTTGCTTCCACATTTGCATCCCCTATTGCATCCAATTTTGTTTCATCCATTTTTGCATATACTTTTCTTTCCGTTGTTGCATCCACATTTGTTTCACCACAATTTGTGCCAAGTTTTACACCTACCATTGGACCCATGTTTGCTTCCACTTTTGCCCTCATGTTTGCATCCAAGTTTGCATTGACAACTGCATCTACTTTTGCATCCACTTTTGTGTCAGGTTTTTCATGTTGTTGTGCATCTACTTATGTTGTATCCACCTTTCATCCAATTTTACTTCTATTGTTGCCCCCATTTCTATGTTCGCTTTTACATCCCTTTTCCAACACTCATCATATTTTCTGCATTGATGATATTCCTTATGGCATTGACAATTATGAACAATTGATGACAATGTCAATAATATTGACAATGATGAAAATGAAGATGATGGCGATGACATGAATTGTGATTATGATGATAAAGACGATAGTGGTTACAATGACAATGATGATGATGGCAATGATTATGATGATGACGATGCTAATGACGTTGGCGAATCTTCCCAATTTTAGATGTTGTCATTGTCATAATCATAAGCATTATCTGTGGTGTCTTGATCATCATTTTCATCTAGGTCATCATCAAAAACAATAATGGCATGAATGATGATGATGCATGATTACAACAATGTCGATAGAAATTACATTAATGATGATGATGGGGATGATAAAAATGACAATGACGATGATAATGGTGGTGATGATGATCATCATCGATCATCTATCAAAAATAGAGTTGTTATTTCTCTTACGTATATCAATGTGTCCTAAACAACCCTTTTCTAGCTTATCACACTTTTTGGGTTGATGATATTTCTTACAACATCTACAATTATGAACAATTGCAAACAATGTCCATAATGATGATGATGATGGCATGAATGGTGATTATGATGATAATGTAATGATGGCAATAACAATGACAAGGATGATGGTGATGATGATGACAATGATTATGATAATGAGAATGACCTTACAATCTTATGGATTCGTGAACAATTACTAGTTTCAATACCATCTTCTGGATACGTATTACTATCATACTTTTTAAATTTTCTATCTCTCTTGAGGTATCTTACTATAATGGTATTGTCAACACTAGAAAGATATCTTGTTGTATTGGTGGTTCTAATGTTAGCACTAGCAAAGTTTAGTAGGGAGGATGCTACTACAAGAGGAATTCCTTCTAAGTGACTATGGCATTCAAAATGAGGCTTTATGGGCTGCTTGTTAACACATGTTCTCATGCTCATATAAAATTAATGTTAAAAGTTGCTTTAATTGGTTCCCATGCATAATTGATATTGATAATGGGGTGGTATAAAATTGTAATGGGCATATCCGTTAGTTAGTTATGATGCGTCAACAACATTGAAACCATCCAAATGACATTTCACCTTGGAACAATCGTCGCTCGTGCGAAAACACGAAGTTTATGTAAATGAAAGTTGTGATTGTAGTGGAATTAAAACCATCGAGAAATATCAAAGAAGACGTTGCCTACCAGTTTTGAAAGACAACCAAGGCATTGAACAATTATTTGCGTTAGGATGTAGTGAGGGAATCAAAGGAAATTTGGCAACCCTAAGTTTCCATTACTATTGCCAATCACACATTCAATAGTAACCATAAAAGGTAGCCACATATAAACAGAACCTCGAGGTGTTGACAGTCAGAATCTATTGTAATAGCTTTGACGTATATATAGTTTTGTATTTAGATGAGAATGAAGTGGGATTCATCCAGGGTTCGGCTCAATCCTCGTCCATTCCATGCAGTGGTGTTTAATTCACCAAGCAAGAGAATATTATGTGAGTGTTCAGAGTTAAATCAATAGAAATCAAGGATGTGTGATTGTCAAATTATTGCTCCTCCCTTATGATTGAGCGCTTGATGCGATGGTCATTATCCTTGGGTGATACTTTTATTCCCCATTTTCTATTGAAAAAGTAGCGTTTTTCTGTTCGATTATGATAGGATTGGATGAACGCCAGTTTGGGTGGATGTAGACCCATGTTTTTTTGTGGTGATCTTCAAATGTCTTGAGGATAAAAAAAAAATCCTTCACCAAGGTCCATGGTTTCGGGGATGAGTTGGTCTTCTAGTGAAGCCATGGTTTCCCAACTTCAATCCTCTCACTATGTTGCCGATGACTACTCTAGTATGGGTAAGATTCCCAGTTTTCCCATTCACTTTACCCATCTAGATCTCTTAGAAAAAGTGGGCAATTTTATTGGAAGATTCGTCAAAGTAGACAGGGAAAGACTTTTGAAAGGCATTTTCACCTATGTTTGCATATGTGTTTAGGTAGATCCCAATGAAGTTTTGCGAGATAAAATTGAGCTCAAGTGGATGGGAATTGCGTATTCCCAACCCCTGGACTATGAAAATACAACTTTTCGATATAGGAATTACCGACAAGATAGACACCTTCAAACTGTCTGTCCCTTTCCAATAGGGGCTTCCTCGTTACAGTCATCTAAGAACTCTAGCTGCAGTTGGAGGGATCTTAAGGAAAGAGAGGGATCCAAAATGTAACACCCCTCCCTTGTGTGTCAAACTTTGCAAACCTAAGCTGAGAAAAGCTAGGTATGATGTGTAATATAAAAAGTAAATACATTATTAATAAATTAATCACTTGGAAAAGCGAGACACCAAGAGATGAGATTCTTGCCAAATCACATTGGTGAATGGGAAAGGATAATTCTTTCATGGTAAAGCTTCTTGATTTAATTCTAGATAAGTTGGATGGATTGGAGATAAATATCCATTGAGAAAAACTTAAAAGTTGTGCAGTTGAGAAAGGCAATCTTCTATGAGGAAAATCCTCATGGGAGAGAAAGGTGAGCTTTTATGAGATAAGCCTACGCAAATGGATAAAAAGATCCATAAAAGTGAGACACCGCTAATGGAAACCATATCATGAAAGAAGGTATTAAATACCCATTGCATAGATCAATTGGAGGCGGTTGATCCATGGCAAGAACCTCGACTCGGTGGTGAACTAAAGAGTCATTTCTAGGTTGGGTAGCGGTGCTATGTTTTCCAAGTGTCGTTCTCTCTTTTGATATAGTTTGACTCACTTGCGTGGATTATTCTGTATGTTGGTTTCTTACCCTCTATGTTATAAATTCCTTAGCATATGAGAGAATTTGCTTGAGTTTTAAATGCACTGCATGTGGCGTTAATGAGATGATTTTATGGATGCACATAAATGAAATTCTAATTACAGTCACAGTATGTGGATCTTATGTAGAATTGGTGTTAACCTGTCTTTTGTTAAGATAGTGAATAGTCGTGCTTGAGCCGCTATGAAAATTTGTTAACTGTGGTTAAGGCTCGACTGTATAAACTATGGTACAAGTTATTTGTGCTATGCATCCAATGCCCTTCTGATTAATTGTGCATAATCCATAAGATACACATGTTAACGTGTCATGCAACTGTGGCAGACGGATTATTGATTATGTATGATAAATGATTTTATTTTGAAACGGTAGAGCCTATGGTTCGGGTTATCTAATATATGCATTATGCATTATAGGATGAATTGCATCCATTGAGGCGTTCTAATTATTTATTCATATTGCATAAGATATATGTCGGTGGTACTTTCGGCCATGACAATAGGAATATGAACATGCTATATGGCAAAGCTAGTTATTGTAAATGGATGACCTGATCTCCATAAATGTTGGATTGAATCCTCAAAGGAGGGATACTCGAATGCGGGATATTGAATAATATTGATTGATTCCTCCTCTGTGATGTGATGTAGGCATGGGTAGAAGTGCCTGTGTTAGCTTTGTTATGAGGTAGTTGTATATGAACGCGTGTGACAACCATTACATCTAAATTTATTACAAGCTAAAATTAGTAAAGGAAACCAATATGTTGCCTTTAATACTGTGGCTAGGAGGTGTCTACTGAAAGAGGACCCAAAGTTGATCATAATTCATGGAACAAGGTACCAATCAACCTTAAGCACAATGCAAGAATAGGATGAAAACCTTAAGCATGACCACCAACTCATCGAATGGCCTTGAGGCTGCAATATGCAAGAGGAGGATGAAAAACATTGACTTTGAAAGCTTTTACAACAAGAGAACCTTAAAACCCCAACTCCCTCCTTAGGACAAGTGTATTTGAGTTTACCAAGAGTTGGCTTCCAACACACCCAATGCTCAATGCCAAACATCACATGGTACACTAAAACACAAAGACCGTAAAACCTTTCAACATATCGACAAAGTACACATTCTTCCTTGAAATACACATTCTAAGGAAACCCACAAATGACTTCTCCTCATTTTGAGGATGGTACCTAATTTAAATTGGATTGCATAGGGATTTCTTAACACAGGGTTCAAAATTATTACAACAATATACTCATTAATCACTAAATATGTCATTTGTAGGAATTGCAGTTAGGTGGGGAGGATAACACTCCTATCCATTTTTAAAGCTACACCCAATTAATAAGTTCTCCATGTGCCACAATAAATGTAATTTTTATGACTATAGTGACACATCCCTCGAGATTTCCTTCCACACCAACACTTTTATCCATGAAGTAAAGAGTGACTATTTCATTATTATACTATACATACATGTTGATATAAGCATTAAAATTTGTATTCCTTTGTAAAAAATGCTAGTCCAAGAGATACATTTGATCACCTTGTCTTGTATCCAATATCCAATGTTGACCCCTATATCCTTAGATCTAGAGTGAAGGTTTCATTTCTAATGTTGTGTTTGAGCTTAAATTCTAATTAAATATTTGGGTTAGCCAAGGTCATTACTTAACTTAATGGCTTTTCAATATACAATGTATCATATTTTTTTTAAGTTCAATTGGTGAGATATGTTTGGGGGATTGAACTTTCGATCACTTGGATACACAAGGGCTTGCCAACATGCTTTTTTCCAATTGTGCTACTACCCTCAGAAAATATACAATGTATCATATTAACATCCACTTAAACCAAATTGACTTTTGGGACACATGTCTCTTTGATGATGAAGGGAATCCAATTATGTGATGTCAAACACATTCCCTCACAAACACTCACAAAGACCCTACACTTTTTAGGGTTCGAACCTAGGTTGTCTGTTATGAAACCAACTCACAAAAAGATAGAAAAGATAGATCAACAACTTAGAAATCAGCCTCTTCGAGGGGGCAACCTCATTTACATTACACAAAAGAACAATTAGTGGATGATACAAATGACAAAGCCTCATTTCTATATATAGGAGTCTAAGGGGTCACAATATAATCAAAGTCAACATAACAATAATAATATAAGGGCACAAAAATAACAATAGTGGGCTTCCATGGGGCACAATAATAACAATATGGGGACAATAAGAGCACAACAATAACAGTAAGGGCCACAATGACACTAGTAATGGGGGAATCACTAGTGTTATAGGGACCTAACATTGTCTATATGGAAACATTGTATAATTTTGAATTTATTTATTGTAGATTTGTACATAGATGGATATTCCTTTCTTTGCATTTATCTTTTAGACTTCTTGCTTTCACCAATTGATTTAGAGCTTATGGAGTCTCAAGTAGCACCAATCCCCTTGCTTCTATTGGATTGAATAACATGATTTCTCTTTTGAAATCCATAATATCTCATTCACATGCTTCCTATTTCTCCCATAAGACTTTAGCACAGACTCCATGATCATGTTTGTGTCCCTCTTAATAACGCACTCCTTGGAAGGGGCCATAAAATCTTTTATTAGGACTAAACTTGGATGTCTCTTCTTTCTTACCCTTTGATTCTTCATTTAATCATATCACCCATCGACTTGTTATTTTTCCATTTTTCTTATAATGACCTTTGTTGTTGGGAAGGTGCCTTTCAAGTATTTTGTCTTTGCATATAGATACACATAAAGTATCATTATTTTAATCTAATGGACGTGGTTGTTAAAATCACCAATATTTAATTAAATATGCATTGTTATACCTTTGCTCAAGTCAACTTCAATTCAAATTCTAACACATGTGTGTATACCGTTCCTTGCTTAGTTTGTATGTTGTTGTAAGTCCCCAATATATTTATGTTGGCTTTTGAAATATCATCTCATCCCAAAATAAGTAGGGGGGATTCAATATTGAAATCCGACAGAGTGGGGTTGAAGAAATGGATATTGAAGATGGATTCAATTATAGAAACTATCTTTTGAAAAAAGGTTAGTTTTTCCCCAAAAAGAAAGTCCCTCCTTTGAGACCTTGCCACAACTTCCATAGTTGTGAAATTTTACAATAATAGAACCTCTAGAGTAGAGGTTTACCATATACTTAGAACTTAGGTTGGAATTGATTTGATTCTTGAACTCTTTAGATGATGACTAGAGATCATTAAATACATAGTTTGAAGCGTTTGCGTGTAGTTATTAATGAACTTGTTAACCATCCATAGATGAATACTTCCCTTGCACATGTGCTTGATTTTGTCAATAATGAAAAAATCCTACTATGTTTTTGGTATATTCGACAAGACTACATCTTTAAAATAAAGAAGATTCAATTCTTAATGCTTTGCAATCCTGTAAGAGGGAGGGACAATCGAAGTCACGCAAGAGGAGGTATTCCCTTTGTTTAGCGAAACTCTATAGAGATAAAGCACTAAATGAAAGATTAACCCCTTGTTTATGTGATAATTAGGGAATATATATCTATTCTCTCAAAGATTAGTCTTATATATTCAAAAAGAATTTCTCATTTATTCTAAATAACACTTAACACTGTTTATAGAATAATTTCTCACCATTACAATCACAATAATCATTTTTCAAGGAAAAAACTACCTCAAAACTTTTTGAATATGCAAGTAGATAATCTCCACAAATGAAGATGAAAACATATTTTGAGCATGTCTAAAGTGGATTAAAATATAATAATAAAAGACACAACAAAAATCTTGATACAATAATAGCTCAAATAATTATCTTTAACAAAAATCTATTAAAAATTACTATAAAATTATAAAATGAAATTAACATTAATAAATAATCAATTAATTTATATAAAATCCCAATTTAATAATGAATAATTACTTAATTCTTTAAGTTCCACTTCAAAGAAAGCATTGACACATCAGCTAGAGAAGGGTGCATTATTGTTTTGGAGTAAGAGAAGGGTGCATTATTGTTTCGGAGTTCTATGTCCGTCGCATCAATATTTTATTTGATGTGCCCAATTATTTTTCCAAAGTAAAACTATTATTCAGCTTAAATAATAGAATGTATAATATTTCAAATTCTATAAAATGTATAATATTTCAAATTCTTTGAAAATCCGTTTTACTGAAACACAAATATATGGCCGTTGATGACATGATCGGACGGTAGATATTCTATCCCGCCTTTAAATTCAAATCCTCTTGGTAGTTTGGCACCATTGCGCGTATCCCTCTCAACGAGCTCAGTAGCTCGCATATGAACAATCATGGTTTGCAATCGCATAAACATTGCCCCAGAATCGATCCACGAGCCACCAGATCTCTCTCTGCATGACTTCCAACAGTTCATCTGCGTTTCTTCGTGGTCAAAACGATTTCAGAAAAGGTATTTTTCTGCAAGAGAGTGCTATTCTGGTAATTAGGGTTTTGCTTTTCTGTGTATTTTGTGAGTTTCTTGTTGTTTTGATGTCCCATTGATATTTTGATCAACATTTTTTGATCTCATTATGGTCTGTAATAATTGTTTTCCTATGTTGATAGGCTGCCGATGAAGATTTTTTTGGGGATGCATTTGATGGTTTATCTGTTATCATTGGGGGTTTTGTATTTTGACGAGTCTTTTTATATTTTGTTGAACTATAGGGCATCCTTTTTTCAATGTCTTTGAAGAATCTATGATGGTTTCTCCGTTATTCTGGTTTAGTGGGGGGTGTGATGGTCATTTGTTATTGTTAAGCATACGGGGTTTCGTATTTTTTGGTTTTTGGATTAGCCATTGAATACTGAATTGGGCATATTTGATAATCTGTCTTTTGGTTATTGGCATTAGGGTGATTTGTATTTTTATGTTGTGAGGTGGTATGATTCAGGCATATGTCTGTTTTGGTCTTCTTTCAACTGTTTTCGTTGACTTTCTATGATGTTTTGAACAAGCTGTTGATCATTTATGTACTTTATGGGGATGTATGGGATGAGCATTCTTTTGTTATTAAATAGTTGATTATTTGTATTCTTACATGTTTGATGTTATTATTGAGCTTTTTTGTGGGATCCTTTTCGGTAATGTTAAGGAATATCTCCTGTGTTTTTAATAGGTCGTTGGTAATTTACCTTTGAATGCATTTGATATGGTGGGATATTGCGGACGTTACTTCTAATGGATGCCATGGGCTCTTAAAATGATCCTAATGCAGTTTCATTGTTTATTAATATCCCCATTCTTTTTTATATGTTTGACCCTGCAGGAAGGCGAAGCTGTACAGGTTTGACAAGGATGGGAATCAATGGAAGGAGCGTGGTGTAGGAACAGTAAAGTTTCTTAAGCACAAGGATACTACAAAGGTTCGGCTGGTCATGAGGCAATCCAAGACATTGAAAATATGTGCAAACCATTTAAGTATGTAAATTTGTTTGTTTGTTTTTTTTTTGTGTAATTTCCCCCCTGAGATTGTAATAGCTTATCTTATGTCCAAGTTTTAAGAGGCTTTCTGTGCCGAGAATTTGTGTTGATCCTTATTATCTGGATTATATTGTTTTTTTTTTTTTTTTTTTGCCTTGCAGTTCATTCCCCAATGTCACTTCAGGAGCACGCAGGTAGTGATAAAACTTGGGTCTGGCATGCAACTGATTTCTCAGATGGGGAACTGAAGGAAGAACTCTTCTGCATTCGTCTTGGCTCTGTAGACAGGTAGCACTGTTCTTAGACTCTTCTAATCCTTGTTATGATCTTTTCTTTCTGTCTTGTATTTTTCTTTGATAAAATCAATGTTTGAGTACCTATATTCTTGGATCATTTCATTGAAGGGTTGATTTGCATATGTTCTTAGGATGCTTTTGTGCAGATTATAGTGGGTTGGTAAGGGATCCCTCTCCCAAAACAACCTATCAGCATAGTTAAGACTTGAGTTTAGGGTGGCTTTAATTATCTTTGGTAATAGCAAATGATACGGAGGATTGTGCATAACCCACCCCCTTTTTGATTCCAATAAGCAGAGGTGGTCACTATGGTAATCCGATTTCAATTTGTAGTTAGAAAATGGGGTCACAACTTTCCATATTTTTTGTTTTGTTTTGTCTTTTTACATCAAACAATAGTATATTTATTAGAACCATAGTCAACTAAACAAACAGGAAACAATTTATTTGACAGGTGGAAGAAGTGATAGGCTTAGAGCAATTGAATTGTAGGCCATGCTTCTTGACAAATTGATGAACATATGTCTCCTTACTTGAGATTTAGGTTGGCACCATGGCACCATCCAGTCCATCATTATACACTAATCTTGTCATTATCTTCTTCACTGTGAATGACTGGCCTGTTCCCTGTAAATAGATCTGGGCATAGAGGAGCCAATCCAAGAACAGTAATCTCTAGCACAAGACAATATTAATGATCTAAATACCTAATCCTGAAGCTTGAGTTTGATTTTTCTCTACTGGTTCTGAATCTCTGATTGAGAATCTCCCACTCGTCATTATCAAACCTTCTCCTTCATCATTGGCATCAGCTACACTACTGAGGTACTTTGGTTGGTTTTCATTGGACTTGAGAGCTTGAAGTTTCAAATGATTATAGTAACAGATAGCCAGAAAAGCTAGTCCACACCCACTCAAGTTTATGACTGTAACCTTTTCATTTATTACAGACAAAGATTATGTTATGAGCAGCCAGTCCTTGACAAGACCAGCAACATTCATAGTCAAGGCTGAAGTCTTTCCTATCAGAAGAAACACTGCAAGATTAAGAGCCAAGGCACAAGCAGAAATGTCATGTAATCCAAATCAAAGGAAGAGACCCTGATTATCAGAAATGGGTACTCTACTAAGGCCTAGGGGGTCTGAGAAAAACAAGGCAACAAGGAGCAACAAAGATGTGATGGGATTCAACTTAATCCCTTTTGATGTTCATGGAATTTTTATGAGAACCAATTGGGTAGTCTCACATGCAACTGCACTTAACTGGAGAATCACCTCCCATGCATTCATCTTGGCCTCCCCATAAGCTGAAATAGTAACTCCAATGGATATGGCCAACATATTGGCCTCGGGCTCACCTTTATAAGATTCTTTCTTCAAGGAAACCACAATCAAATACACAACAATGGGAATTAGAGCTTTCAGCATTTGAAATAATGATACTGAGAGGAAAACATAGGCAGAATTTGAAAACCAGAGACCCAAAGAATACACTTATGAATACCATGGGTTCAACGAGCTTGAAGACTCTTACAATAGCAACAGCTAGTGTTGAGTAGAAGCCCATGTGAATCATGGTGGGACTGATCACACTAAAGTTGTCAAGCAATGGCAACTCCAATGGATATGGCTAAGATATTGGCCATGGCCTCACCTTTATAAGATTCTTTCTTCAGGGGAACTGCAATTGAATGCATATCAAATGGGCACAAGAGCTTTGAACATTTGAAATATCGATACTTTGAGAGACATGCACCAAGGGCTGCATCATTTAGGATTTGTACTCAGTTTAGGTGTCATATTCAAGGGGAAGTTGTTATGCTTTCCACCACTTCATAGATTGTTAGAGTGATGAAACAAAAGAGGCTCCCTCTTGAGGCTAGATTATGTCACTCATATCAGCTGTGTTTTTGATGTCATAGCTCAGCTAGGTCTTGCCAAAACTCTGTTGAAGTTCAAAATTTATTATAAACTGAAATGTCTTCACAAGAATTGACCTCATAAAATGTCGTAATCACAAGATATGCCATACATGGCTGTGATTATGGCTCGCAAGACCCTTAGACTTTGAGCAATGAGGCTCGCAACATCACTTGTGATTATGCACTCTACAATTCTGTGACCAGCTGAATGTCAAGTAATTGAACCGCGATTTAAATCCTATTTTGTCAGCAATAAGTACTATACTTTGTCTTTATTTAGTGTAGAGAACCAAGCACTTATTCTGCTCATCTATAGAAGGGACAATGGTTGTTTGCCTATGAGGTATAAGGAAATCCTATCAGATGTTTTGTATTTTCGTATGGAATTGAATCATACTCCTGCACACTGTAACATTTGTATATATCAACCTGTAGAGGATTTAATAACACCTGGTATTCTGGTTAGTGATTTTATTGGACCTCATGTGCATATCCTACATGCACAGGATGGACTATTCATATGTTACAGGGTATTATTCTTATTATTTAGGGTGCACATCTTCAGGTGCTCAAGAACGATTACTAGAACAGTCAGTTAATTATTCAATTTAAAGGATGAAAAAGGAGGTTATAGGAGTCTAGTTTTGGTTCTCATCCACAATGTCACACTAGTCTGCCTGGGCATGGTTCTCATGGTTTAATAGTGACTTGAGGAGTCATAATACCACAGATCACTAAACACGAACAGCTAAGGTAGCCCAAGGACAATAGCCATCTTTACACATTAATTAACAGGTCTTACATTAATTATCCTAGGGGGTTTTAATACTTCCAAATGCTTAAAAAACAGTTAGCAGAGCATTCACATTACACATTCCAACAATCTTTTCTATAAACCAACCAAATGCAGTCAGGAGATCCCTCCTTTTAAACTATACAACCTTATTGTTAGTATGATCAACCTTATTTTAATATATAGTGTGACTAACCGTATGTGACAGGCAGGTGGAAAACTTTTCTCGCAATTGACTAAGCGACGTCCTGCGAGCCAGACTTGAGATGGAAACCCTCGTCAGAAGTATATGCTTGGCTCTTTTCCAAACAAATGAAGAGTCAATGAGGTTTTGTGTAATCACTTCTGGTATCGTATTGGGTTATTGTTAGAAGCGATAATTGGATTCGGATTCTCATCGAGTGAGTTGTTTTGCTTTCTCAATTTGAGAGGGTTTGTTTGGAGGGAAAAACGAAAGAGGACATACAAGAATAGTGAGGGGAAAGATGCAGAGGAAGAAGATTGAGAACATCACCAGCAGGCAGGCTACATTTTCCAAACGTAGGTGGATTGTTGAACAAAGCTTACGAGCTCTCGGTGCTCTGCACTGCAGAAGTTGAACTTGTGATTTTCTCCCCAGCAGGAAAGCTCTATGAACTGTTTTTTAGTGCAAATCCTACTATTTTGATTCTAATAATCATGGCTATGCAAACCTCATGAGATTCTTACTAATAACCCCGGTGGTGCAAGCCCTAGTAAGCTCGATGTTGAAAAACTTAGTGTAAAACCTCCAAATCGTTGGTTTTGTTGTAGTGCTTATTGGAGAGTATATAAAAAATTTCACACCTTTTTATGAGATATGGGAGGAAAACATGTTAAAGATTTTTAATAAATATAAAATTTCCAAAATGATGCTAGTTACGTGTGATTCTTTTTTCATTGTTTGTGATTATGAAAAATGAAACTCAATGTTTTTTCATTAGTGCACACATATTTCATTATATAATTGCATATAGAAAAATCATTCCAGAGCGGATAACAATAAAAGTGAAGAATTTATGGTCCAACGTTATATTTAAGGGAGATGTTTAAGGATGACGTTTGAATTTTGTTTTTCATTTTAAGACATTTGGAGCAAATATTAGGAAGGACTTTGAGAAAGGATTTTCCTTGATTTTCGAAAATGGAGTTGTTCCTTTCCAGCCATATGCCCCAAGTGACCATCAAAGGGAGAGCTCATATGTTTTTTGGATGTTTTCTTTATAGCCATTTTTTTACACATATCCATAGAGTCTCCATGCCATTGATGTGAATTACTTGTTCGGTTTTTTTTAACCAAAATTTTTAACCAAACAAGAAAAATTAAAAAAATGCCTCAAGATCAATGACTGAAACAAAGACCTATTGACATACCTTTTAAAGTATGGAAAGAACTTGTAAAATCATATGAGAAGTTGGATGCACAAAGAAAAGCCGGCAATGAGAGCATTCAAGTATTGAATTTTTCATTAAACATTATTTAGAATGTATTAATACTTATAAGTATCTTAGACATGTATTTGTGTGAAAATAAATTGAATTGGTTTATGTTTAAGGACAAGGCATCCAAGGCGAGGTTAACCAAGACAAAAGTCACTCATCGCAGTGGCCAGAAAGGTTTAAAAGCACTGATAACAACCTTTGTAAGTATATTAAACATGTGATATTTTTTTAATAAATTTTGTACTAGAAGAAAGTCATTGTTATCTAATTTCTCCCTATTTACTGATTGATAGGAACTAAAATATGGAAGACCTCCAAATCATTTGGAAAAGGAGGTGCTGCAGCAAAACAGATGGGTTGAATTTGTTGTTTGGATGGACTCTATGGTATGTAATCTTAGTTGGATTTCCAATATACTTTTAAACCATATTTTCATTTTATTTTTTAGTACTATTAGATACTATATCTTACCTCATTTTATGGTTAACATTGTATAACAGAAACATGCGTTGTGTTATGTAATTAATACTAACATGTAATATTGATTTTTTTTGTCAGAATGCTATAGGTAATGATTGCCAAGACAATGATCCAAATTATGTTCAATATATATCAGGAGATGATGAGGATGAGGATGAGGATGGTGGTGGTGAAGGAGGAGATGATGATGATAGTTGCGGTGTTGGTGATGATGTGGATCAGAGTAATGAGGATGGTCAAGATGATCATGAGGATGATCTTGGTGGTGGTAGCTAGGCATGCACATGCATTGTTTTTTATGAAGAAATTATTGTGTAGAATGACATTGTTATGTTTAGATGGGTGTTGTGAATCTACCCTATATCAATGAGACATTTTGATTTTGTAATCATACGATGAGTTTGATTTATGTATGTTGTTAATTTATCGTAGAATAACGATATTCATGAAATATTTTGATTTGTTAATCATATTTGAATTTTACTTGTTTTGATTAAAAATAATACTGATTTTATTAGTATTATGTTGCTATTTTATACATGTTTTGAAAATTGTTAATGACACATTGTTATTTTTTTGGATGGATGTTGTCAATTTCTCTTAAATTTCTTTACAAATGATTTTGAATTGTGATATCTGCTTTAATGATATTTAGAAACTATCATATATTTCACTATGAATCTATAAAGGGGGTCATATATGTAAAGAAAAATATACTCTATATAAGAAGTCAAATGCGGATGTAACCATGGATGCAAAATTGAAAGTAAAATTGGATGTTAAACTAGGAATTAATACAAAATGCAAAGAATTGACATACAAAGTGTTTTAAATTAGAAGTGAAAAATTGTGCAATAGTTGACACAAAGAAGGGAACAAAACATGGCATACAAAAGGATATCAAATTGGGCGAAAACAAGGACACATAAATGGGCACCAAATTAGATGCAAAAAAAGACAACAACTAGATGTAAAATAAGATGCAAAGTTGAGCGTTAAAAAGAAGCAAAACACGTTACAAATTAATATGCCAAATAATGATGCAAATAATGGTGTAAATTTGGGATGCAAACTTGGGTGCAAAAAAGGAAAAAAAAAAAAGATGGAAGAAAAGACATAAAACAAGATGCAAAATGGGGCTGAAAAAAGGTGAAACCAAGGATGTCATATTGGATGTACAAAATGATTCCTAATCACATGCAAATTTAGGCTCGAACTCAGACACAAAATTATATGCAAATGTGGACACAAAATGAGGCAAAAAAAGATGCAAGTTTGGATGGTGAAAATGATGTAAAACTAGACACCAAAAAAATGCAAAATTGGATGAAAAAGTCGGTGTAAATAATGGTGCAACATTGGACACAAGTAGACACAAAAAAATGGTGCAAAAAGGGGCATAAAATAGCTTAAAATTGGATGCAAAACTTGGTGCAAAAACAAATACAAAAGTAGACGTAAAAAATGGCTCTAAATTGAATGTACCATTAGACACAAAATAAGATGCAAAGGTGGACACAACACATGACTCAACATAAGATGCAAATATAAATGCAAATTTGGATGCTCAAAATGATGTAACATTAGATGCAAGAGATGGTGTTAAAAATGATGCAAAATTGGATGAAACAAATGACGCAAAATATGGTGCAAAATGAGATGGGAAAAATGGAGACAAATCAAACATAAATGTGGATGTAAAAAATGGTCCAAAAAAAGATGCAAAAATGGGCACAAAAATGGATGCAAAATTTGGTGCTAAATCAAATTCAACACATGGTGCAAAGATAGGCACCAAAGCTGGTTGAAAAATAGAAGCAAAAACTAGTGTAAGACTAGATACAAAACCTGGCGTAAGACTAGATGCAAAAACTGACACAAAATGGATGCATAAAAAGACGTTAAATTGGATTCAAAATACAGTGTAAACTTGATGCAAATGATGGTGCAAAAATGGAAGCAAAGAATGACACAAAATAGGAAGCAAAAGAGAATGAAAAATAGATGCAAAAAATGACACAAAACTAGAAGCAAAACCTGTCATAAAATAAGATGCAAATCTTGGTTCAAAATTTGATGCAAAAAATGATGCATAGTTTGGTGTAAAAAATGATGCAAAATCTAGCGTGAAAAAGGATGCAAAATCAGGTGCAAAAAAGGACGCTTTAAAAATTGTACAATAGAGCCAGATTTAGCGCCAAGTTGCTCATCACAATTACAAAAAAAATGCACTAAAATCTGGCGATAAATCTGGCGCAGATCGCTGGTTTTGTTGTAGTGTAGTTAGGACAGGGGTTTGTGTTAAGGCTGATTTGATACTGTCAAATGCTTTCTTGGTTTCAAGAGACCATTTTACCTTGGCATCCTTCTTTAACATGTTTCTTAACAATCTTATCAGCTCAGCTAGATTTGGAATAAATCTTCTCAAGAAGTTGATTTTCCCAAGGAATGCTTGTAGCTCTTTATTGTTTCTTGGAAATGGGATTTGGACGATGGCTTGTATTCTTTCGGGATCAATTCTGATCCCATCCTTTGATATGATGTGGCCAAGTAATTTGCCTTCTTCAAGGCCAAACAGAGACTTCTTGGGGTTCAAGGAAATGCCATATTTCCTACATGTCATGAAAATTTGCCTGAGATGCTTGAGGTGTTCTTCATCAGATTTGGAAAATGGGGTTAAGTCATCAAGGTAGACAACTAGGAAGTCATGTATTTATTTGGCGAAAGCAATATCCATTGCACGTTGAAAGGTAGCACCAGCGTTTTTAAGACCGAATGGCATCTTTACGTACTTAAATGTTCCCCAGGGTGTGGTAAAAGTTGCTTTGTCTTGGTCGTCTAGGTGAACAAGTATTTGGTTGAAACCTGAAAAACCATCTAGCAAGGAGATTCTAGATGATCCCACTACCCTTTGTAGGATGTGGTCCATTTTAGGAAAAGGGTAATGGTCTTTTAGGGAGACTTGGTTTAAATTTCTGAGATCTACGCAAAGTCTAATTTCACTTGTCTTTTTTCTCATAGGAACAAGATTGGACACCCATTCAGAAAATCTAATGGGTGCTATGATGCCTGCTTCAAACATCCTCTTTACTTCCTTCTCAATCGGGGGAAGAAACATAGGGTTAATTCTTCTAATTTTCTGTTTGAAGGGTTTCTGGTTTGGTTTTAAAGGAATGGTGTGTTGGATCACCGAGGTGTCATAGGATTTCAAATCCTCATAGCTCCAAGCAAATACTTCTTGGAATTGTTTGAATAAGTCAATGTACTCGGGCTTTTGATCAGGTGGTAAATTTTTGGACAATTTGATCATTTTTGGCTTTTCTGCTGTCCCAATGTTGTGTTCCTCTATATCAGTGTTTATGGGCTGCAATTTTGGCTTTCTTGGCACGTCATTAGCATCAAACATGTCTTCTAATGGGGTTAGGCCAGCAGGCAGAAAGTTATCCTTTAAGTCAATGATGTCTGCCTCTGTTTTGGCTATATCTCCCAAGTGTATTTGTTTCAGCTGTTCTATGTTTTCTTCGTCAAAAATAGTTGGTTTTAAGATTTGCTTGACTATTGTAGCTGTTATATCTTGCTGATTTTCATTTGTTTGGTGTTGGGAGCCATTCATAGCATCCATGTCGATGTTAATATTCGAAAACTCATGCTCAAGGGTGAGGAAATTATTAATCTAGGCATCATTTTCGAATACTTGCCAATCTTTAACGTTATTTGGGACAGCGGGCCTATGTTTTATTTCAACTGTGAAGTGATGGTTTGGGTCAAAAGGAAGCTTGCATGTACTAGCAAAGGTGGCTAGGCTGTGTGCATGAATGTTGTGATTTCTTGAAATCTTGTCAAGCTTGAATTCAGTGAATGCTTGGAGTATATTAGTAGTAGCGGTCCTATAGGCTCTCATTTTGTTGTCATTGGTTAGAAAATTGCCTTTCATCTGTTGTATGATTAAATCAGAGTCTCCTAAAATAGACACTTTTGCAGCTCCTAGAGCTCTGAGGAGTTTAAGGCCTAGCAACAGAGCCTCATATTCTGCCATGTTATTTGTGTATTTAAAATTCAGTCTGTAGGCATGACCTTCTGCTTGGTTGTTATATGTATTGTGAATCTAGACACCTGCCCCTGCTCCTAACTTGTTAACAGAGCCATCAAATTCTAAATACCATGTTATTTCCTGCTTGTGGTTGATGCCTAAAATGTCAGTCAGCTTAGGATTGGGCGGATTCGAAACTTCTGTTTGGGAAAGTTCTTTTGGTATGCTGGTTGCATTAGCTGTTGTGACAGTTTCATCAGTGTGTGGCACTGATTCGTCGTTGATGTGTGCTTGTTGCTCTAGGGTAAAGGGCTCATTATCAATTGGAGAATTTGTATCATCATTAAACAAAATAAAGGAATCCATATCAGAGTGGATTGAGTAAATGGGAAAATTTTCAGGCTTGCTCTCACTACTTACCACATATTTCATGAGCATTTCTCTATACAGTCTCTTTGGTTGCCCAAAGACTGAAATGGTGGCATAGGAAATGTCTAATTTAAGGGATCCTTGGAGCTTTGCTCCCCATGATCTTGACAGGAGCATATCGTACTTTGGTGGAATGTCAGCAACCACTACATCCATGAGGATGGTCTTGTTGGGATATTGGACTAAGGAGACACACAAGTCTTTGATGAGGCCTAGACATTTCACTTGACTTGAGTCAAATGAGTATAAATCTTTGTAAGGTCTTATAACATCAAGATTCAGTTTTTCCATAACTGCTCCGGGCATAAGATTGTGCCATGCCCCTGAGTCAAACATAGCGTTGTGCAAAACTTTGTCATGTATATGCAAACTGGCATAAAAGGGTGGGACCGGTCCATGTGTTGATTTTCCATTAACTTCTGGGCCAAACAGCAGCTCTGGGGTGTCGTCTAAAATATTTGCATCATCCTTAACCTCTGGCATTTGAAGTGATCTTTGAATTTGCTGCCTATATACATCATGTTTGGCAAGTTCTGAGAGGGGAATGGATATTTTTAACTTAGCTATTTCTGTTTCTAAATTAAATGGCTTTTCCATTGGAGTCTTGGTGTTGATAATGGTAGTTTTTTCTGTTTCATTTGAAACATTTGCGATTTGCTCTAGTTTTTCAGCGTTATGGGAAGTTTTTGCTTGCGGTTCTACAATTTCCGGAGGGCTTTTTGGAACGTTGTTTGAATTTTGTTTTGAGGAAGGAGGTGGGAAAGGCTGATCTTTGGAAGGCTGTATTTCTGTTATGTCTTCTACAATCACTTGATGCGGGTTTGGAATAGGTATATCAGCTGGTTCTGTTATGACAACCTTGCCTTTAGTCTTGTTGGGTTGTTTGCTTTCCTTTGTTTTACTAGGTTCGGAAATTTCAATGGTCCTAGTTCTTAGCTTATATTGTTTGTGTACTTCATACACAGCGGTATCATAACCTTGTTTAAAATCAAAAGACTCGCCAGACCTAGTCTGAAACTGATTGTAATCGGGTTCATTTTGGTCTTCTTGGGACAGGACAGTTTGGTGCTCGCCCTTTAGATCCATTAAGTTCATGTGAGTGTCCTCTATGGGTTCACTAGAAGTAGATCCTTCAACATAATTATCTTTGAAAGGGGGTCTTATATCATGGTCTTGGTTAGGCCTACCAGCATTTGTGTTCTGCGCTTTCCTAAAATTTGGGTTCCTTATGGTATTAGACTGTTGTCCTTCCCATGATGCTTTTCTCTCAACATTTTCTACTCTTTCTCCCAGCCTTTGCAGGCCACTGATGATAGCATCAAGATTTTGATCAAAAGCTGAGGGTTCTTCTTTAAAGGTGGTTCTTCTTTCCATTTTAGCTCTGTTTCTTTTGGCAATTAAATTGGCTTCTACGCTGACAGCAACATTTTGCATGTCCGCAAGGGTCTGAGGAGCTCTTTCTTTTAACTGGTATGCCATATCTGGGTCGAATCCATCGGTAAATTTGTACAAGGCAAGGTCAGGTGGAGGCCTTAAGTTCGGTGGTATTGCGTTATATACATTATTAAATCTTGCACAGTACTCCAAAACAGTCTCTTGAGGACCTCGTTTGATCGTATCATATTCAGCTAGTATGTGCAAGGGGTCTTTCTTTTTCTCCCATCTGTTGGTAAAGAATTGGTAAAGCTCATCTGGGGTGGTTATGGAATTTGCAGCAAGTGATCTGAACCAAGTTCTTACATCACCTGTTAAACTCTGAACAAAAATTCTCATTCTTACACTATCATCATCTATCTTGTAGTTTTCAAAATAATCTTGCATCTTTTTGGTGTGCTGAAGGGCTGTGAAAGGACTGGTGCTGTCAAAATATGTGATTTTAGAATTGTACTCTTGCGGTAAAGCCCCGGCATTAGCGGGTAATTGCAGGGGTTCATATCTATTAGCCATATTGGCAGGTATAAGTGGAACAATGGGGATAAATGGGACAACTGGAGTAACGGGGATCACAGGAGTAACTAGAACGCTGGAAACAATAGTAGTGTTAGTATGTACAGTGAATGAAGGTGTGGAAGGAGTACTACGAGATGTAGATGATGAACTAAGGGAAATAGGGGTTGAACGGAACAAAACCTTGACAGGAGTCGGAATACAGCTAGGGTAAGCTGTTTCAGGGCTCAAATCAGCAAAATTTTCCTGTCTTTCTTGCTTCCTAAGGATTTTCGAGATTATGTTAGGGTTTTCAAAAACAGCTGGAGGGTTGGGATCTGGATTTGACCTTGTATATCGTGGATTTTTCTTGGGAGCCAGCTTCCAAATTGTTTTTTGTGTAATTTTCCTGGGAACGTTTTTGTAATCAACAAGGGACTAATTAAAATTTGGGACAGCTTATTTGTAACTTAAAACTAACATGAAGATTGACTGAAGCAGTATTTATTTACTCCTGTTAATGCAAAGCAAAAAACCGTTTCAAAGGCTTCTTGGCTGACATTCAGGCTTCATATGTAGTTTTAAGAGATAAACAACAATTGGAAAGTTTGATTTATGGTCTCAGCGGAGCTTTCTTACCTTCTTCGTGAAACTATCTGAGGAAGTCTCCCCAGCGGAGTCGCCATTATGTTATTACTCAGGTTGTCCTTAAGCTCCGGAAAATGATACGACCAAGGTAATCACAGACCAACTTTGGACTGCAGGTTCTAGCCAACCTACAATCAGAGAGGGCTCTCTCTTTTAGATTTAGCTTTGTTGAAAAGGATTTTGGCTAGGTTTTGAGTTCAGAGGGTTTTTGTTTTGTTTTTGGTGGGAAAATTGATGTTTTCATACAGAGAGGCAAGGCATAGTCTGGAAGTTTCAAACCATTGGGCATGGAGTCGAGGAGGAGAACTGCTGGTGCATTTCTTTGGTCACAAGAGAGGGAAAATGGAGCAAGATAGTTGCGCATGAAATAGTATTTCAGGTTTAAATGATGGAAAGAATGCTAAGTAATGAGAGGCAGTTAAGAATCTCTCAATCAGCTTAACAGATGGGGGTAACAGAGCTCTACCTAGGGGCAGTAAAGAATCCCTAGATAATTGGCAAACATAGGTGAATCGGGGCAAATATGAGCCCGGGGGAATTCACATTCATAACCAATTCATTCAGAGGAAAACATAAAGAAACAGCAGAAATTGAGCATAGAGTATACTTAAACAAATTCTAAGCTATTCTTTCTTTCTGCTATGTAGATAGTGGTAAAAAATAAACAGAGGTAAGATGCACTTATTGCTTCAGACTGCAGCACAAGAATTCCATCTTCATATCTCCAAAAACATTCATTTACAACAGACAGTTTGCTCTCCAAGCTTTCAGCAATCTTTGATTATAGAAAAAACCCAGGTATACAATGCGAGTCTCTAGTGAAAATTCTCAATTGACCAACCCTTAAAACAGTGCAGAGGGTGGTATATATAGGGAAAACTCTTCTACAAGTGCTTTTATTACAACTTGACCTAAACAGGTCTGAAAGAAAGATGATTACTTAACCTAATCCTATCCAGAAATAAATGCAAAAAAATATCTCGGGCTGCGCTGAGGGCTGCTGTATCAAAACTGAGTAAATGATGTAGTCCTTGGCGGCTTGGTGTAGTTTTTTCTGCAATAAATGTGTATGGGTTTCTGCTTCTTTGCTTTCTGTCTGCATTTAAAGCTTTAACTGTGATTTGAGGGCAAGGATGGGCTTACGCCTCTTGATTTGACTTTCTGGGGGGCTCATCAATGTTCAGGTGCTTCAAGCCCCTAAAAAATCTTGACTGATACTCTTTGGCTCTTCTTCCTCCTCTGATACTCTTTGACAATAAATTGGGGCGTTGTTTTCCTTTGCAGTGGGTCTAATCACAAATTAATGGCTGTTGTTCAGCCTCTGTTTCCTCTAGAACTGACTTCTGCTCCTTTCGGCAAGCTTCGCGAAGAAAAATGGGTCATTCGGCGCCTTTCTGGCTTGCTGGGGCCTGCAAAATGAAAAGATTCCCTAAAGACTCCCCATTCAGGCCTAATTTATCCAGCGATGAGCAATTTGTGCTAGGCGCAAATCACTCATCAAAAACTGCCTCAGAAACTGATTCCGAGGCTTCGGAGTGCGATTTGTGCCCTTCGCGCCAAAAAAGTGATGATGACGTCAGCATGACATCAGCATGATGTCAGCATGACATCAACGATGGGACCTCGTATGGCTGGTGACGTCAGCATGATGACGTGGCAGGATGACATCAGCATGATGACATCATCACGTATAGAGGTGACGTGGCAATATGGAGGCTCTGAAGATGTGGCAAGACACGTGGTAGGTGACTCGGCGGTATAGTGGTAGGAGGGCCCCGCAGGCAGATGACGTGTCATGGTGACTGGGCAGGGGGGTGACGCAGGCAGGTGACATCACCAGGCAGGGGGCAGTTTCTGGTTTTGCGGCGCACCGCCTTTGGGCATGAGCGGCTTTTTCAGAAGGGGCTCCGCCATAGCCCAGGAGGTGACGCGTGGCGGGAGTACGGCAGCAATACCGCCCATCTCCCGGACGCTAACCTTTGGGCGGTTCGGAGATGGGACAGCCCACCAACCGTCGATTTGGGCACAGGGCGATTAGACGGCTGGCGGCGATGGTGAGGCGGCGGGGGTATATGGGCCGGGAATATGCGCAGAATATTCCAAATTTAATAATGCGTGCAGGTGGTTTAAACTTAGGGAAAGTGGGTTATGGGGTTTAAAATGGGTGGGTTATGATATTTATAGTTAGGGCGTAGGGAAAAGGGGTAGAACATGGGTCTTTTGCGCGCGGGTTTAACAATTTATGCCCGAAACTTAGGATAAGGGGGCAAAAAGTGGGTTTTTGAGGGTTTTAGGGCTAGGGAAGAGGCTGTTAGCATGACCAGGTGTCATCTAACCCCTATTATGACTCGGATGGGCTAAAAACAACCCCGGATGGACAACTTTTTCCCGGACTTATAAAAAATATGGCTATATTGCGAGGGAGGGGATATTTACATAGGGGATTTTTATATACATTCTTTTAGTAGGGGAAAGGGGAAGACTGATAGGGAGTTATATAGTAGAGTTAGTGGTTAATATGGTGATGATAAACAAGCACTAAGGTCAGGGACCTTAGGCTAATTTTGGGGAAAAGAATTTGGAAAGAAATAAAATCCTTGAGTGAAGCAGATCTTCACCAAGGCAACTGATATGGATGATGATGAAACTAAGAGGAATCAAGCAGATCTTTACCTCTTTGGGAAGTTAGTAAGTGACTTAGGGAATTAGAAGAAAGGGGAGTTAGTGATGTCCCCCTTTGAGCTCCTTTGAATGAAAACTGCCTGCACTATGATCCAGAGAAATATACACTTAGTAACACAAAATTGATCATAAGTCATCTTTCTGCAACCTCTCAGCTACCTACCCAGCCTACTCTCCTAACATTTTTTCTTCTTTTTTTGGTTTGGGTGCACTTAGACTTGCAGACCCAGATTTACAATTTTTCTTTTTAATGTTTCCTATCTAGCTCTACACTTATTTCTGCCAGGGCCCAGATTAAACAGTTGGGTCCCTTTGATTCTCTACCTATCTACAAATCTGCCAAGATTAAACTGTTTGGTCAGATGAATTCTATATATTCTAAAACAGGAAAGTGAAACCTAGGGAGACCAATATTAGACTGTTTGGACCTCCCTTAAATGAGAACTCTTCAAAACTGGAACAACTCATCAAAATTGGAATCAGCAGTGGCATTTGGACTAGCACACTTCATGGCTTTCTTCTTTGGTCTCTTCTAGAAATATGGAACATTGTAGCTTGCAAAGTATGACATATTTGGCATGTAAAAATGTCAATCATGAAAGATGAAACCCTTTTGCAACAGGAGGCTAACACACAGCTGTTGAACAACAAGGATAAAGATCAACCTAGTAGTTCGACAACAACTTCGACAGAAGTTGCGCCGCCCATCATTCCTGAACTGAAAATAAAACCGCCAAAGGGAGTAGTACACAAATCGACATTTAATCCTCGTGCTAGAGTAGCAGAGCATTATAATATAGTGGAAGATTTGGCCCAATTGCCATCCGCTATGTCGACTCTTGAAGTACTACAAAATTGCCCATCCCAAAAGCAGGCTTTATTATCAGCGATTGGTGGGATAGACCCAAAGGATTCCAATCTTGTATCCTTTGATCATAAAGGATACGATCCTCAATTACCAGCTCAACTAGCTTTCCTTGTTCAAGTGAAAGCCCTCAACAAAACTATTCATCGAACAATTATTGATGAGGGGGCATCTACATGCATTATTTCGATGAGTTGTTGGAAAACTTTAGGATCTCCAACCTTGTCGCGATCTTCGACGACATTAAAAGCATTCGACGGAAGAACATATACCCCATATGGTATTCTAAGTAACTTGAAGATTGAACTAGGAGGGAAAACAATAGAAATAGATGTTGAGGTAATCGACGGAAATCTCGATTACAACATCCTACTAGGAAGGCCATGGATATATGCCATGGCTATTGTGGTGTGGACCTATTTTAGAAAGATTGCATTTCCCTTTCAAGGAGGGATTACAATCATCGATCAACAAAACTTCCTCCCCAATGGTTCTCAAGTTACAGGAAGCATTCCTATGATCCATGGAAGCCCCCATTCACTTCAAAATATCGGAGTAGGCCTACTAAAATACCCTATATTAATGGGAAATTTTGCCCTTCCACCTCCAATCAATTTGGCGGAAGTAGCGTCGGTAGGAACCTGCAACATGATATCTTCTAAAAAGATCTCGGAAAATGATATCGGCATGGATCATGCGATGGTTTTGCCTCCAAGCCCAATGGAAATATTGTAGCAATCAATGTTCCTAGCGTGGGTGGCAAACCCAAATCAACGTTCATTGAGTGTTCGGATAGATAGGTCTAAGGAATATGGCACCCCTTCAGATCCTTGGTCAAGAGTGCATGACATCGACAAAGGAATTGTTCAATCAATGGTAATTGAAGGGGCACCATGGGATGATTACCACCATCGTTTCCTTCTTACTCCTGATGACCTTTATCATCCTTCAATTTTTGATTTTCTATCAAATACTGTAAACACGGTGGCTTCCAAGCGAAACTTATCCAACATTGAAGAGACTATCGCCATAAATATCTCGACCAAAACATATGTTGTACAGAATATATATGTTGGCAAATGTTGTTCTCCTTCAGAACTGGAAATATATAACACTCTTTTTCGCGAATTCAGAGATGTCTTTGCTTGGTCATATAGTGAAATGCCAGGCATTGACTCGAGCATCGTTGAACATGAAATTAAGATGTATCTAGATGTCAAACCAGTACGACAACAGCTACGGCAGGTGCACCCCAAGAAAGCCGTTGTCATTAAGGTAGAAGTTGAGAAACTTCTCCATGCTGGTTTCATTTACCCAATTCCTCTAACCGATTGGGTATCGAATATTGTCCCTGTTATGAAAAAACAAGGAACAATTAGAGTGTGCATTGATTATAGGGATGTAAATCAAGCTTGTCCAAAAGACAACTACCCTACACCCTTCATCGACCAGATAATTGATGAATGTGCCGGATGCGAAACATTTTCATTTATGGATGGATTCTTTGGGTATAATCAAATAAATATCCGCCCACAGGGCCAGTCAAAGACAACATTTATTTGTCCATGGGGCACATTCGCATATCGAAAATTACCCTTTGGTTTAAAGAATGCAGGGGCAACATTTCGGAGGGCAATGAATTATGCCTTCCATGACATCAAAAACATCGTTCAATCATACCTCGACGACCTTCCGGCTCATTTGTGAAAGCGGACTGATCGTCCACAGCATTTAAGAGCGATATTTCTACGTTGCCGACACTACAAGATACGACTCAATCCACACAAATGTGTATTTTGCGTCAGTTCTGGTCGTTTACTTGGCTTTGTAGTCTCAAAGGATGGGATTCGTCTTGACCCATGTAAGGTTCAGGCAATCATAAATTTACCTCCACCTTCAAATTTGCTTCAGATTCAGAAAATCCAAGGGAAAGCAAACTTTCTAAGGAGGTTCATTCCAAAATTACACTGAAATTGCTAAAGGTTATACGCATCTTTTGAAAAAAGAAGTACCCTTTGTGTGGGATCAGGTTGCGCAAGCTTCCTTTGATGCTTTAAAAGAATCCCTAATGAAATCATCATTAATGTATGCTCCTGATTATCAAAAAGATTTTAACCTGTATCTGGCTGCAACAGATACGACCATCGCAATGGTTTTAGTTCAAGAAGACGACGGAATCGAACATCCTATATATTATTTAAGTAACTTAAATGATACAGAAAGAAAATATTCTTATGTTGAAAAGCTAGCGCTCGCAGCTGTTCAAGCGATACAGAGATTTCGACACTATGTCCTCTTTCGAAAAACTACCATTCTGTCAGATTGCAACACCATGACTTATATATTGTCGTGACAATTGCTGGGGGGAAAATATTCGAAATGGATAGCAATCCTACAAGAGTTTGATCTGGAATTTGTAAAGTCCAAGTCAAAGAAAGCTCTGGCTTTCGCAGAATTATTATGCGATCTCCCATCGTCTTCCAACGATGAAACATCCGAAGAAACGATCGTGGACGAAAGCTTGTTTCTGATATCTTCAAGCAATTAGTGGTATGGGGATATAATAATTTATCTCCAAACCCAAAAATATAGGCCAAATACCTCTCGCTCTGAACAAAAATGTATTCAATACCAAGCAAAAGACTACATGATCATCGGTGATACACTTTACCGTCGCGGTATCGATACAATTCTAAGAAGGTGCCTCACGCATGAGGAGGCCGAAAAAGTCTTGAATGATTGCCATTCAGGCGCGTGTGGGGGGCATCAATCCGGTTATGCTACAATGCAAAAAATCCTACGAGCAGGATAATTCTGGCCAACAATGTTTAAAGATTGCATAAATGCAGTCAGAAGTTGCCATGCTTATCAAATTTTCAATAGCAAAACCAAAAGACCACCCGCACCTCTGCAACCAATAGTTGCTCTCGGGCCATTCGCCAAATGGGGCATCGATTTCATGACATGTAACCCCACCTCGACAGGGGGGCATGGTTATATCCTAGTCGTAGTTGACTATTTTACCAAATGGGCCGAGGCGATGCCTACATTGGATAATACTGGTGAAACAGCTGCCCTCTTCTTTTTCAATCATGTAGTCGCTAGATTTATTGTCCCACAAGCTATAGTCACAGATCATGGATCACATTTTCGCAATCACATGATGGTCGAATTAGCTGCCAAACTAGGGTTGTCTCATGACAACTCTACTCCATATTACCCGCAAGCCAACGGACAAGTTGAAGCAATCAACAAGGTCCTGAAGCGTATGCTGCAAAGGATGATTGGAGTTCACAAAAGAAGGTGGCACCTAATCCTGTACACAGCCTTGTGGGCTTACCGAACATCGGTAAGGAATGCAACTGGGTTTACACCTTTCCAACTGGTATATGGCCTAGAAGCAGTCTTACCAATCCAGTGTGAAATCTCATCCCTCAAACTTGCAATTGATCTTTGTCATGTGGAAAGAGTCAATTTTGCGGACAAAACCGAACTCCCTAGAAAGCAAGGCTTTACTAGTGACAAACAAAACAATCAAGCACTATCTTTCCCTAAATATGCATTAAAATAAAAGCAACCAGGTGTTTAAGGCTTACCTCTAGTCCAACGCTTGTTTGCAGTAGCCAAGCCTCTTCGATCCAGATGAGCTCCTTCTCCTTGAAGCCTGCATTCACTAACAAGCAAATGATTACATAGCACCTGAATAACTCATATAATAGAACATATTCATCATAAAGACTAAGGAGTTTATGAAACAAATTATATATAACAACTTGTTGAGAAAAATGAACTTAATTGTATTAATTGGAAACAAAAGAAACCATTACAACCAGTGCCTTGGTGTTGTGCAGGTCCCTCCCAGGGTCCAGCAAGAGTTCTCATTTACTTTGATCATCTCACCCACTTCAAAATGAAGCTAAGAAAGGAATGGAATCTATCCTCTCAAGCTCTATAAGGGAGTCCTAATTTCAGCAGCATCTACCCTTAGGAATGTTTAGCTTTCAACCTCCTTTGCCTCTGGTCCAATGCCTATATTTATAGTGCTCTGGAGGAAGTTAGTAGGTCCACCATCAAAGGGATAAGCTCCTTCTTCAAAGGGATAGCTCCCCTCTTCATGGGATAAGTTCCTCTTTCATTGGGATGCATGAACCATCTGGAGGCACTCAATCCACATCAAACCATCTTCTAGAATGCTCTAGAATTGACCACAAGTAAGTTTTTTGAAGTAAAACTTGCGCCTTTAGACCTTTACAGGAGTACGCACCCACCCCTTTACAGAAAGAGCGTACAAGTATGCAGGTGTTATGAACTTGAGGTGCGTACACGCAGGTAAGGGTAAGATAAACTGCATAACCAGAGTTATATTGACTTATAAAGACTTTCTCTCTTTTCTGGAGTTTGACATGAGGAGCAGAGGTATAAGACTTACCAAGGAGGATAGTATGACTATTGATGGAGCCATACTGACTGCAAATAGTCATGGCGACAAATTTTAGTGTAACAGATTGCCCCCTAAAGTGCGAAGCCTGTAGTAGATTAGGGTTTTTATATCATCTAGGAAGGGTGAAGAACTTTATCATTTCAAGGATTATCTTGTGGAGAGCCCAGTCGGAACCTGCAAATATTCAACACAAAATATATATATGAGATCATATCATCACTGAGGTAGGAATTCCCATACTCAGATCAAAAAATTTAACTAATAAACTAACTACTGCTCTGATACAGGAATGATTTCGCAGTACATCATAGTCATAGACTCGTGTAGACACAGTATGGACGCAGCCATCTGTTTATAATTAGTCTACTATATAATGAATACAAAACTCCTCACAGCCTGGATGGCAGAAACTAGATCCAGGGTCTTCAGTTCTACTTCCCAAAATAGTACGATTCTATCCATGCGAATAAATGAGTTGATGTCGAACATGGTAGAAACCACTTGATTACCAGTCAATGATGTAAACTGTTAACAAGTGTGAGAGAGACCACCAGTGATGTCAATGGTTCTCGAAGTACCCAGTACAATCCATGAGATGTGAATGAATGTGTTGATGTCGAACATGTCACGGAATCCTTCGATCGAAAGTCAATGATGTAAACTGTCGTCAAAGGCGAGAAACCTGCCATTGATGCATGCAGATTTCAAGGTACTGACGATTTCTAGATCATCTTTCTAGATAATGTGTTGATGTCGATAGAAAGCGATCCATCATAGGAAAGCCCACAACACGAAATCATAGATCAAGTTGAAGAAATGTAGCTGTAAGGACTGACTCAGGGATGGTCAAGATGGATGACAGATATTTTGCAGATGAATATTTATTTGCAGTGACCTCTTGAACACATAACGACATAGCAGATGGCTTGGTGATAATTGACCCAAAGTTAATGCCCAGAAATCGACTGAAGACTTTCAATGTGGTTTGACTAACTGTTAGGCAAAGGATTTCCCAACCCAGGTGAATGAAAAGTGTCATGTTCAAGAGTGGTGATAAGGTTTTTCTGAGACGAAGGATTACAAATAGGCTCATTTTTCTCTCTTTTCCCCCACCATTTCTGGCAAGTGCCTCTTTATTTTTTACAGGCTTGAGGAGGATAACATTTGCTTGATTATAAGCTCATCCTTCGGATGAGTCCAACTTAGTTTAGATTCGAACCTTAAGAAGGAGTGATCCGTTCCTGTTTGTAATAGAACAGGTCCTTTACTGTGAAATTTTAACGAGTCCAGTATAGGAGAAACTCGACGTTTTTCAATTTTAGAGAGTCTGAAAAACTTAAGAAGACTCCAGGGTTGACCTTTTTCGTAAATTTGTGTCTCCCAAGCCCAAAAAAGTATAAAATAGTACTTGAGAGAACTGCTTGATCTTTACAACCAAGGAGTACTTCATGATTAGTGTCTCTGATCTGAAAAGTAAAAAGCGACCAAGGACACGTTGTTTTATTTCCAATATCGAATTTGAAACGACAAAAATCCGACAATCTTTTCATGTTTTTATGGTCAGAAAAGGGCTGTAAGAGGACCGTCTCTTAATTCCGTTTTAACGAGTGTAAAAGAAACGCTCGGCAATCTTTTCATGTTTTAGGAGTCAGAAAAGGGCTTAAAAGATGACTCTGATGTTTTTGTTTGTAAAAAATGACAATTTTCCTTGAAAATCCTTTATCCTGCAGAAAAACCAACATCTTACTCATACCTGTTGAAGATAGATAAAAATAATCTGAAAAATACCTTTTCATGGTGAAAAATAAACAAATTTACCATTTATTTACCCAAAAACCTATAAAAAGGGTTTTTACTAATTCATTTTTACCATTTTACTGTTGAGGAGAGAAAAAGGGCTTTTGGCAAGAAATTTCCCGTGGACATTGCGGAGAATCCGACCGACGAAATCAAACACTGTCTCTTTCAGGTATTCTACAACATCCTCCTCTTCATTTTCATCTGTTTAGAATTCTTTTTTAGGCCCCTAATTTCATTTTTTGGAGGTTTTGGGGTTTCAAGAACCGCCTCTCGGGGTACGCAGGTGCCACACTAGGGACCCGCGTACCCCGATATTTTCTTAGTTGGGAAAATACCGGGTGTACGTACCTTGCCTTGAGGGAACCTGTGTACCCACACTCTGTCCCTAAAGGTGGGGTGCGTACCCCGCGCAACAAGTTTTTAAACCCCAATTTCTCCAAATTGGACCAAATTCTTTTTGATTTCATGGAATCTAATGGATGTTTTCTGGTGTGTAGATTGTTCACCATGCTTGATTGGCACGAGAGAGAGCACGAAGATGTTGATTTGGCCGCCATTAATCACCAACCGTCAATTGATGCTTTGAAGGCATGCGGCCTTTATAAATACCGGGCCATACCTGGCATGAGGGCCCAAGTGAGCTTTCTAGAGTGGCTGGTAGAAAGATGGAACGTTCAGGACCAGGGTTTTGATATTGGAGGGCACCAGCTCGAGATGGAGCCCACATATATCTATTTTCTCACTGGTTTGCCCAAGAGAGGCGAACACTTGACTCTGTTCGGGACTAGGCCGGGTGGCCAGTCCATCGCTAGTCTCCGACTAGAGTGGTGTAACACTCAGACTCAGGAGAAGGGGATAGAGATCAAAACTATATCCCGACCTGAACTTAAGGTGATTGCTTTTACAGTTACTAGACTTTGCGGGGCTGCCGCTTTACACATTGCCACTGGATCCCAGATGCGGATGGTGATTGATTGCTATCGAGGTACCATTTTTAACTAGTGTGATGCTGTGTTGGCCAATATAAAAAGCCAAAAACGATCAGCTAAATACTTTTGGTTATGGGCCTTTAGTTGTGAGTTTTGGCTTAGAGAGGGTTCCGATGTTGATCCCACAGCAACTTACTATTGGTGTTGGGCTTCCTCGAGAGCCCAAATTGATGCGATGGGTTGCGGTTATGGCCCGTCATCCTGATGACGGAACGGAGGTTGTTCGATTTACTCCGGAGTACTTTCACTGGTTAGAAAACCAGGTCTTTTCTATACAGGATTTTCCTTATGCCGGGGTTGATTTTCGTGGAGATCCGGACATGATTCTTCCACTGGGAGAACAATGGGATGATACAGGTAACTTCATTTTCCACAAGTTTTTTAAACTATCTATTTTTTGTTTGTTTTATATCATCTCAAAACTGACAATAATAATTTTCAAAATGCAGATGTAGGCCCACGACATCCAGCCAATCTCCGGCCTTTCGAGAGGAGACTACCAGTTGCAGTGGCACTGGCTCAACAGGACGAGGCCACAGAGACTTTAGCTGAGTTGGAAAGTGACATAGAGCGTCTTACAGCAGATATACCGAAGACTACCATAGATTATATTCCTATCAAACTTCAGCGCTATGTAGTCAGGGTCCTAGTGTTGTAGGGAAAAGTATCCGACTCGGATGACCCTATCCCACTCTAAGGGTGACAGTTCCTTAGCAACAACTGTAAAACAAACTACTTAAGGTTTACTTCTTAATGAAAGCAAAAGAGAATGGAGAAATGCACTAACTGTTGCCTTGCGCTTAATGTCGAATCCAAACTCTTCTCTTTGGCCGCTTGCTCCTAGCTCCTTGTTCTTTTGCTCTCCCAGTTATAATGAGATCCTGCAAAATAACAAAGAAGGAAACTACAAGAGGCATGCAATCATAACTGGTTCATGGATTAGTGTAAACCAAACATGCAATCATCACAATATATCATTGAAACAAGAGCACATAGAAGAACCTCAATAGCTTTTATTAATGAAGAAATAAAGGTTCTGAGAGTATTACAACCATTGAAGGCTCCAACCCAGCAACACCTCCCAGCAGAAAGAATTGCTCTTCTTCACCTCTCTCAAACAATCACCCAATAGTTCTATGGTGAAACCAACAGCATATCATTAATTTGCACAAAATTCCTGCCTCCTGAGCTCATAGGAGAGAGCTCAATATATAGATGAATTGAGAAAGGATGAGTCAACTTGCAACTGATGTGTAGCTACCTTGTGTCCTCTCTCTCTTCAGTTAATCTTTAGTTGATCTTCAGTTCTTGAGTCCACTTGGTGAACCTTGCTTCCACTTGGAGAAACAAAGCCTCTGACTCATCACAAGGCGAAATCCCTGATCCAAGTGTCATTTTTGGAAGATTCCAGAGCAATGACTCAGTGCGCCACATGTCCAAACTCGCTCAACGCAGGTGGCCTTTGTTCTACCTGCTTTGCAACGCAGGTACACCATGGAGGAGTTGTGTTTCAGCGCAGAAGCCTAGTGGAGCACCTGCTTTGATTTCAAGATTGCTTGTTTTTTAGTGTTTTCAGGTGGAGAACTGATCTGAGAGCTGTTGGTTTGCTGACCTTGTTCCTCTAGGGGTAGGAACATCATGTTTAGGGAACTTTGGATCCCTTGGATTATTGACAATTCATGCTTGTTGCTGTAAGGCACAAAATTGTCTATAACAGATGCCCCCTAAAGTATGAGGTCGTTTATCGGGTGAAATGCTTTATTGAGAGGATCCGAAGTTCATTCAATCTGCTGAGAAGTGTCCTGTAATAAGATACAATACGATACATTATTTTTCATACATTTTCATGATCTAGCTGAGGCGGGCATTCCCATGCTCAGCTTTATAAATACATTTTGGTACATAGAACAGACGATCGTCTGATTGTAGACTGATAATTCTCTACTGAAATTATCATCCTTTGAGAAGGATGATCATCTGCTGCAATGATGTACATATCAAATGTCTTTATATCCTGAATATATATCGCAGCCCGGATGGATGAAACTAGATCTGGGGTCTTAAATCTCTTCCGATCTTCACTCGATGTACAAGTCGATCCATGTGAGAATTTCTTGAAGTCGAACATGGAAAGACATCGCTTGATTACCGGCCAATGATGTAAACCATTAACAAGCGCGAGAGGAATCACCGATAAGGATGATGACCCTCAAGGTACAGCAGTACAATTCACATGGTGGGAATGAAGGACTTGGCGTCGACCACCATGCAAAATCCTCTGGTCGAAGGTCATTGATGTATACCTGTCGTCGGAAGTGAGAAACTTGCCATTAAGGCATGCAAGCTTCAAAGTACTGAAGGGGTTGTTCCTAGATCAAGTCCTTGGATAATGAGCTGATGTCGACAAGGAGCAATCCGTCAAAGGAGGGCCTTAATGAATCCCACATCAGTGACACGGAACGGAGCTAGTGATTGTGATGAGGTGAAAACAAACTGTGATGTATGATTCAGGGTGGCGGTCATGAAGTGGATGAAGGATAATGTATGACAGTGGGTGGGACACGGTTGACTCTTTGCAGAACCACATCTCTTGAACATATAACGACACTGATGTGATGGATCGGTAGCATTACCCCAATTGTGGGTGGTGTGGCGAGGACCATGGTTATGAGACCGGTGAATGAAACAACCCAACCTGATGTGATACGGAGGACAAAGTGTCATGTTCAAGAGTGACTTGCTACCATTAATGCTGTGAGGTTCTCCCAATTTTTCCCCAGTCATTGCTGACCAGTACCTCTTTATTTTTGTCAAGCTTGAGGAGGATAACATATGCTTGTTCTATAACCTGCCCTTCGGGCAAGCCCATCGCTATGTTTTAACGAGCCTAGCGATAGGGAAACTCGTTCTCGTCTAAAGACAAGTTTGTCGCTATTTAATGAATTTAACGAGTCTAACGACAAGGATAACTCGGTCCTTTTCATTTTTAGAGAGTCTGAAAAGGTACATAAAGTCAACTCCAAAATTCCTTTTTCGTCTTCTAATCCCTTAAGTCCGAAAAAGTATAAAACAATACAGAAGGGATGAATTTTCGATTGCTTTAACGAGCCAAACAAAACAAGCGCTCGATCTTTTTGTGCAATAATCCCTCAGGTCCAAAAAGATTAAAATCTAGAGGACGGATAGCTCTTCCGGTCGCTTTAACGAGCTGGAAGGCCAAAACTCAGCAAACTTTTCATATTTTACGAGTCAGTGAAAAGAGCTCAAAGAAGACTCGTCTTTTGAGGAACGAGTGATAAACAGGGATAGCAGCAGATTCTAGGTACAAGTTGGAATATTCCAATCACGGCAGTGTCACAAGGATGGCTAAGTGAAATCACTCTTCGCAGCTGTTCGTCAAAATGGGTAAACAAACATATGGAGATGAACGATTGGCCAAATGAATGGATGGAGGTGAGACTGCAAGAACACGACCAAGGGCTTTAATATGGCTGTCAAAGGTTACATTCACCAAGGTTATTTACCGGTTCATTTTTTCTGGGTGAGCTTGAACACTAGGGGAAGATTGCTCACAACTTATGTTTATTTTTTAACGAGCATGAACTATGCGCTAAAACTGCTCGGATCTTGCGTTTATTTTTTAACGAGCATGAACTATGTGCTAAAACTGCTCGAACATACCAGTCATAATACAAGAAACGCCTCAGGTGAGGTAGTCATATTTAAGGAGCTATTCCTCACTAGTTACTCCAATTTGGCAAGTTTTAACTTTCGCCCCACATCCTTTCTTTATGCAAGCTGGAAACGGCTAATCCTACGAGTTTAACGGGTTAGACCTACAGGTTTAAAGGGAGGACCTAAAAATTTAAAAAAATAAATAGTCGTCCCATGCTTGCACTCCAAAAGGTTTGCATGCCCCCAGGTATAAAGTATAATTTCTAGGCTCTTCCTCTTACTTATTATCCGAAAAATGGTTTTGTTTGCTGCCGCAAACTAAACTCTCTTTTCGGCGGTGTCTATCATTAGGTTGCTAAGGATGGTGACTACTTGTTGCAGCAATTTCATCTCTTTCTTTGAAGACTGCCCCTACTTATCCTTCAAAACATATTGTTTTAATGGGTGAGGCTTGACATTCAAAGATGGTGGCTACTTGCTGCCACAAATGGATCTCCTCCTTAGGAGAGCCTACTTTTTTAGACAAAGGGAGACGATCTTTTCGCTCATATAACTTTGACAAAAGAATCTTATTCTAGAACAACCCTCTCTTCCTTTTTCGGACGGGGTACGGACTAGTCTATTCTTCTGCGGAAATTAACTTTATACCCAAGATTTTCTCTGCCCAAGGCAGGCCAGGGTGCATGCCCCCTGGGTCCCAGTTATATCTTTCCGAATCACTCGCATTCATCGGGAAGTAGAATCGGGGGTGGAGGCATTTCTTGAGTGAATAAGCCGTTTAGTGATGGTATTTGACTATTTGCGATGCGTGATTCTGGAAATGAAAGTTGGTCTACGAGCTTGACCATTCTTCCTTCGTGCGGAAAACACATGACTCTAAAGAGCGAGGACACTATTGCCTCCATGCAATATATATAGTCTCGTCCAAGGAGTAAGTTATAAACCAAGGGTCCCTGGACGACCATGACGTTCATATGAACTGTCTTCCCCTTCAATGTAACGGGAACATTGGGGAGAATCCCTAACGGGCGACTGGTTCCTTTATCAAAACCTGATAGATTTCTCATCTCAGGTAAAAGCGCCGGGGAACCCAGTGCTTTCCAAGCAATAGAGGAAAGGATACTCACAGATGCCCCTTCATCAATGATGGTTCCAGCCATTACCATTCTATAGATTTGGACAATGATTCTGAATGGTATACTGGCTGGTAACCAGGGTCTGCCTAGTTGGTTCCAATCAAAGGATACAACCAGGTTGCTTGGTGGTGGGACTGAATACACGGCCAGATACGACCCTGACGATGCTCCTTCCTGCGATAAAGGAATGGGCGCATTGCCCTAATGCTCATCAGAGTCTGTGTTGATGAAAAGAATCTGGACGGTGTCATCCTTATTCTCTTCAGTGGGGGTGTCATTTGAAGATGAATCTTCAAGGACGGTGTCATTTGAGGATGAAACCTCTGAAGGAAGAACCGGGTCAACTGCCGTTTCGACCTTTAGACTTTCGTCTGGTCTGGATTCAGTTGGTTCATTCTCAATGACCGACACTTCAGCTGACCACTTGAGCGGGCCAGCCGAATTTTCAACTATCGAGGGATTAGGCACGAGTTTTTGGTATCCAGGAGGAAGTCGTAACGGTGATACCGGACGATCTTCCAAAACTCTTTTCGCCTCATCTAAGAATGGACATCGGTGGATGGCGGGATCGCCTTCACACAACATACAGGGTGATCTTGGTCTCCCTTTTCGTCCTTTTCTCTCGCTAGTTGACGGACTGCAATCAACATGACTACCAGAGGTTGATGCTACCGGATTGTGCAACCTGGGGGACCAGTCCCTTAGTATCCGGGGAATACAAGGACAATCACAATGGAAGTGGGTCCCTTTGCAAATGACACATGGTGATTTAGGCCCAGTCGGTGCAGTGTGTGGATTTTTGTCAGATGTCTTTTGCTTGCCCCCAGTCGCCTTCGCCATAGGCCCCTTCTGCTTCTTTTCTTTCTTCTTCTTTTCCTTCTTCTCTATGGGAGGCTGACTTTTGCCGGCTCTACCTTGTGAAGATGAAGGATCAGAGGAAGAAATGTAAGAAGTGGAAGGCTGGTGGGTAGTTCTAGACTGGTCTGACTGTTGATTCGACTGCTCAGGATTAGTGGCGATTTGAACTACATTAGTTGAAAAGAGCCATACAGGTAGGCCAATTGTCAATCCTGGAAGTGACAATGTGGCCATATGAGGCGCACCAACATCTCCCCAAGAGGAGAAGGGATTTGGACTTCCGCCAAGGTTACTTCCTTGGTTGGTGGGCTCCATACTTTTTCAACTGAAAGATCAACGCGGGAATAAGAGGTGATTATGTTCCGTTTAAAATAAATTTTATTAACGACGCTTTTAGACACAAACTTGCTTTTTCATGTTTTAAGAGTCGAGAAAAAGCTAAAGATGACTCTAGTCCCCTTCGATGTTTTAACGAGCCCGAAGTGACAAATGCTCGGATGGACTTTTTTAGTTATAGAGTTTGAAAAAGGCCAAAAGAAACTGCTCTGGAGTTCTAGGCAGAGGGTGTGCCAAACTTTTCGCGAAACCACAGAATACGTTTTACGGTACGGGTGGTCGATCTTCGTGAATGCTGTGTTCACTGCATCGCGATCAGTAGGGCGGCCGACACGGCTTCCTATGGATAAAGGATAATTGCCTATAGGGTCTCCCAATATATACGCGACGGTACGTGGGAGCACAAGTCCGTATTAGTGCTACCGACTCTCAGGAGGAATCACCCACCTTCGTAGAGATCGACAGTCACTATGTTTAACGACGCCGGAACACGTCTCTACCTAGACCTCTATTTGTTTGCGTTATGTTACAAAGCGTTGTTATGTAAATTGAATTTATTTTAATGTTGATCTTGCTTAGCAGTTTGCCTTTAAGGATCACCACGAGATGTATGTAACAAATTCCTGAATGCAGTCTAAGATGAGAAGCAAACTTTTCAATCTTTCAACTTTGAAAACCTTAACTACTGAGGGAAAAGAAAGGCAAATCTTTTCACACAGATCATAGAGCACACACTAAATGCAAATTTTTCCTAAATCGTCAAGCAAACAGTCAAATGCAAAATGCACAATGCATGTATTTTCTTTTCCCTTTCTTAATGTGGATGGGTTACAAAAAGAAAGTGGTTATATAACTTTGATTTCGATTTAAAGTGAAAGTAAACAAGTTTGTCCAAAATCAAAGGACACCTTAAGATTCACTTGCTTAATCACTGGAAATGCATGAAATCAAACCATAATGACGAAAGTAAAATGGCTAATCAGCTATGGACAACAAACAAGCTAACTCTTTAGACCAGCAAAATGCCTAACACAGGTTCAAATCTAAGAGGCCAAAAGCATGACTAGTTTACTCTTCGTTATGGGAAATTGTAAATGAATAAGAAATACAAAGAACAAGTACAATTTCATTATATAACAGAGGCAGAATGATGGCAAGTAATATTGGTTTCAAAACAGGTACAAGACTGACACCTAGCAGCAAAACTAAGTGAAAACAGGCAAGAGAAAGGAGGAAACCCCAAATGCACTAGGCAAATTTGGGCCAACGCAGGCTCTGCACAGCCAAACTGGCTCTCAGTGCAGGTAGCCCCTTCGGGACCTGCGTTGCAAAGCAGGTAGCCTGTGTACTACCTGCTTTGGAAAACGAGAATTGCGTTTTCACAGTTTCCGGGTCATAATTTTCTCAAAAATGCTCAGTTTTTGCTCAAATCAGAAGCAATCAGTCAAGCACACTCAAAGGGGTGATTAAGAAGGTGCAAAGCTATCACTAAGAGCTTACAAGGATCCTTGTAGATCAGCTTTTCAAATCATGAACTTGCTCAGAAATGAGCTAGAGTAGCTGCCCTCTACTTCGCTTTTGATATAGTCAAAAGCTTTTCGATTTGGTACTCTTTTGTTCAGGAAATGAATAGCAAGATACTACAAACACAATCAAATGGATACGATCCCCAGCGGAGTCGCCAGTTTGTTGTAGGGAAAAGTATCCGACTCGGATGACCCTATCCCACTCTAAGGGTGACAGTTCCTTAGCAACAACTGTAAAACAAACTACTTAAGGTTTACTTCTTTATGAAAGCAAAAGAGAATGGAGAAATGCACTAACCGTTGCCTTGCGCTTAATGTCGAATCCAAACTCTTCTCTTTGGCCGCTTGCTCCTAGCTCCTTGTTCTTTTGCTCTCCCAGTTATAATGAGATCCTGCAAAATAACAAAGAAGGAAACTACAAGAGGCACACAATCATAACTGGTTCATGGATTAGTGTAAACCAAACATGCAATCATCACAATATATCATTGAAACAAGAGCACATAGAAGAACCTCAATAGCTTTTATTAATGAAGAAATAAAGGTTCTGAGAGTATTACAACCATTGAAGGCTCCAACCCAGCAACACCTCTCAGCAGAAAGAATTGATCTTCTTCACCTCTCTCAAACAATCACCCAATAGTTCTATGGTGAAACCAACAGCATATCATTACTTTGCACAAAATTCCTGCCTCCTGAGCTCATAGGAGAGAGCTCAATATATAGATGAATTGAGAAAGGATGAGTCAGCTTGCAACTGATGTGTAGCTGCCTTGTGTCCTCTCTCTCTTCAGTTAATCTTTAGTTGATCTTCAGTTCTTGAGTCCACTTGGTGAACCTTGCTTCCACTTGGAGAAACAAAGCCTCTGACTCATCACAAGGCGAAATCCCTGATCCAAGTGTCATTTTTGGAAGATTCCAGAGCAATGACTCAGTGCGCCACATGTCCAAACTCGCTCAACGCAGGTGGCCTTTGTTCTACCTGCTTTGCAACGCAGGTACACCATGGAGGAGTTGTGTTTCAGCGCAGAAGCCTAGTGGAGCACCTGCTTTGATTTCAAGATTGCTTGTTTTTGAGTGTTTTCAGGTGGAGAACTGATCTGAGAGCTGTTGGTTTGCTGACCTTGTTCCTCTAGGGGTAGGAACATCATGTTTAGGGAACTTTGGATCCCTTGGATTATTGACAATTCATGCTTGTTGCTGTAAGGCACAAAATTGTCTATAACACCCAGGACCTTTTAGGAGGTTCTTGTGTAGGGTGGCTCGTGCAGTGGTGTCATATAGAGATCATCACCAGTGATTGGGTGGTCGTTTTTGTAGACACATGTGACATTTTGGTTTTTTGTACTTATCATTTTTGCCGATCATAAGGTGTTTTTCAACCTATGGTCGAAGACGATGTATTTTTTGACACACTCCTATCTATATATATCATTATTACCGGCTTATCTTGTAAATCATGTTATGGAATGGTTTTAAATTTACATGTATGATTATTGCAAATTTCTATTTAACATTCGAGAAGCAATTGCATCTGCTAATGTATTTAAAGACCTTGGAATATGTTGATATTCAATGTAATCAAACTCACGTTCCAAGAGACGCACTCTCAAAAATAACCTTAATAACACTGGATTTCTAATGGCATAAACTCTATTAAGCTATAATACAACGAGTTCAGAATATAACCTCACTATCAAACTTTGAATCCCAAATGAAATAGATTCAGACAATAACTCAATCACTGCACTGTATTCGGAAATGTTGTTTGTTGTTTGACCGAGGCTCACCCCATGCATAGAAACTAACTCGTCAGAGGGCGAATAGATAACCCAGGCTACGGAAGAGATATTCCGTGTACTACGACAAGCACCATCAGCGAAACCAATGTATGTTTGGAGAGGCATCGACATCTACATCATCAAAAGTAAAACCAAGATGAGCTAGAATAACGACGAAAAACACACTCTCTAGGCTAAGCACACTCTCTAAACTAACAAACACACTAGCTAGAAAGAAAAACTAACCTAACTAACAATCTCCATACCCATCTTTTAAGCATAATACCTGTTGAGCCTCAGACCTGCACTTCTTTCACATCCTCTCAGCCTCCTTTTCCATTCATTTCCTTCCTTTATCACTCATTTCCTCCATCAATTTGCTTAAATCATTGTATTATAGGACTTTTACATGGTTTATTAATTATGCTAATGACTGTGTTGTTGGATTAGAATTTTGGTTCAAAACCTGCACTTTCCGCAGCTGATCCTAGTTTCCGCAGCTGTTTTCTTAAACGGCATGATCCAGGTGTCATCCGCTCAGAAGAGCCACATGGGCAAGTGCATGGAACCAAGGACATGGTGTGTGTCCTTCCAGCTCAGCCATAACAGTCGTAAACACCCATGGTCAACGAGGGGGCAACTTTAGTCAACAAAGGTCATTGGCGGTGGCACGGCTCTGCGTGTTCAGTTTTAGAGCACGTGAAGCACAGCTGGCCTCTTCTTCAGCCACACAGATGATGGGGAACACGAATCCAACAGGAGATTTAATGCCCACCTCAATCGTTGCCTAAATCTGTGGACTGTGCTAGATTACGTGTTTTTCACACAGCTGTTAGAATAGCGTAGTTTGTGATTAAGTTAGTTTGGTTTTTCTGCTATAAATAAAGCGTCTCTGAACGCTGATTAGCTAGCTGTTGATATGTAATTTTGAACCCCACTGTACTTTCCATTTTGCTACGTAATATATGAGAAGACTGTTCTTCATTTGAGCGTGTAATTGATCTTTGAGCTGGCTGGAGTAAGCAGAGGTCCCCTGTTTACTTAAGGCCTGTACAGTGCTTTTCATTTCATGCATTTCTTCTTATCAGTTTATGTATAATAGTTGTACAGAATGCTTTTGATTGATATGATTTGATCATGTACAATAGCTGTATATAACTTTGAATTCTGCTCATTTATATTTCTGCACTTTTCCATGACTGATCAGTGTGCTTTTGTAGATTTCTTAGGTGTCCGGGACAGTTTTCTTTTTACTCTTTTTACAGCCAATGGCACTTGTGATCGTCTTATCTAAACTGCTGATCTTTGTTTTTGATTTCCATTAGCATCACTGCTTTAGTTTGCACTTTATTTTCTGCTCATAGCTTATCAAGTTGTTTATCTTTTAATGGCTCTTTTTATCATAATCAACTAACTTTTCAAGGAGCCAGAACATCACTTAAAGTGCAGCTTGGTTATTTTGTTTAAGACTCACATTGCTAACTTGCTCATAACTCTTTCTTATATGATCAATCCAGCTGAAGGCAGAAAGGTTAAGGGAAAATTAAGTAGTGTGATTTGTCACTTAGATTGTACATTGCTTGAGATTTCATTGAAGAGTTAAAGTAGTTGCTTTTGTTTTTGAGTTAATGTAGATGTCATTTTCAATCTCATTTTTATCAGCAGTATAGGTACTGGGCCAATGCCATTGGTCTTTTATTTGATGCCTTCATTTTTCCTTTAAAAGTTAATTTCATTTCAGTTGTTGTTCAAAGCTTTCTTGTAGATTACTTTTAAGTTTTAAGAAATCATCTAGAACTCATCACAATTACACACACCTCACTCACTTTACTTCATTTCCATCACATCACTGTAGGAGAAATAGATTTGAAAACAAACTTAAAAAGTTAAAAACGACAAAAACTTAAGAAATAGTTGCCTAAGTACATACGGTACACATCACTTCATCAGCTTACGAGCCCCGGGTTGACATTTAAAAGTTGCAATTTAGACAACACTAAATTGACCAAACATTTTGGCGCCGTTGCCGGGGAAGTGAATTAGGTAGCCAATTCTTAAAAAAAAATTAAGAAAAATTTCAAGGAAGAAAAATTGATAACATCTCAAAGTATGCTCTCCTCTTGCACCTAGGGTGATCTGGAGGATCAGAAAAGAGAAAGTTATTGGTTTAATAGTTTCTTGAGTATGCTCTCTTCTTGCACCTAGAGTGACCTGGAAGATCAGAAAGAGAATTATTACCCTGACTTGAAGATAAAATAAAAAAATGACATGCATAGAGCAAGAGATTCTAGGGGAAGGTTTTTAGCTAGAGCTAAGAGTTCGATTTTTACAAGTCCATCTACTTCAAGGAATAGACAAGAGACACCTCCCTCATCTCCAACGGATACTCCTAGCCCTAGGATTCCCAGAATTCAAGAAGCAGGAGTCGACTCTCCCATACCTCCCATCGCGTCTGAATTAGAGAGAGATCCTTTCCTTCTTTCTCCAGAGAGGGCCAAATTGGAAACTCCCTTTCCACATTTCTACAGATGCTTCAGATACAGCTCTAGGAGCTGTCTTGGGACAAAAGGATTTGATCCCTTATGCCATTTACTACACCGGTAAAAATTTGACTCCCACTGAGTTAAATTATACTATGACTGAAAAAGAGTTCTTAGCCGGTGTTCATGCAATCAACAAGTTTAGACATTATATAACCGGCTATGAAACTTTTGTCCATACTAATCATTCTGGAATTAGATATCTTATGAACAAACCTGTTACTAATGGCAGAGTTACAAGATGGCTTTTACTTTTACAAGAATTCAATATTACTGTGTTAGATAGACCAGGGAAACAAAACACAGTAGCTGATTTCTTGTCTAGCATCCAAAATACTAACGAAGATTCTCCTATAGAGGATAAGTTTCCAGATGAATACTTGTTTGCAGTAACTACTAAAACTCCTTGGTATGCAGATATTGCTAATTATTTAGTTACAGGGAAGCTACCTCCACACTTATTTCCTAATGAGAAAAGGAAAATCATTCAGGAGAGTTCACATTATTCATGGATTTCTAATGAATTGTTCAAAACAGGGCCAGATTGTGTGATCAGAAGATGTGTTCGGGAAGATGAAATTCCTGACATCCTTAAAGCATGTCATGATGAACTGTGCGGCGGACACTTTGCTGACAAGAGGACGGCCTATAAAATCCTTTCTTTAGGATATTATTGGCCTTCTCTCTTCAAAGATGCAAAACAATATGTCAAAAGGTGTGACAGCTGCCAAAGAGTTGGGAGACCAACTCTTTCAAATGAAATGCCATTACAACCACAGGTATGCATCGAACCCTTTGAAAAATGGGCTTTAGATTTCATTGGACCCATTAATCCACCATCTAAGCAAAAGAAGTATATATTGGTTTGTATTGATTATGTTACTAAATGGGTAGAAGCAAAGGCATTGCCTTCTGCCACTGAAAATTCAGTTGTTCAATTTCTTTTTGAGGATATTTTTACTCGTTTTGGTGTCCCAAGAGAAATTGTGACAGATCAGGGAAGTTAAATTACATCTAACTTGATGGAGAAGCTGATGGAAGAATACAAAATCAAGCACAGAACATCTACTCCATACCATCCGCAAGCAAATGGTCAAGTGGAATCTACAAACAAAGTTCTTGAAAGCATCATCACCAAAACTATTCATCTCCACAGAAGAGATTGGGCAAAAAGGCTTCCTGAAGCCTTATGGGCCTATAGAACTACATGGAGGAACACAACAGGACATTCTCCCTATGAACTTGTTTATGGGAAAGAAGTCCTGCTCCCCATTGAGTTCCAAGTCAAGACCTTCAAGATGGCAGTTCAATTGGGGATGAACCTATCAGAAGCCCAAAAGCATAGAATGGAGTAGCTGAATGAGCTAGATGAGATAAGACAAGATGCAATTTTAAGGACTGATCTAGTTCGGCACCAAAGAACTAAGTGGCATGATCGACACATCAAAGAGAGAAAGTTTCAGAAGGGAGATTGGGCACTATTGTTTGATTCCAAGTTTAAGGACTTCAAAGGAAAATTTCAAACTCATTGGCTTGGACCATATGAGATTGATGAAGTCTTTAATAATGGAGCAGTTCGAGTAAAGACTATTGATGAGCTTCAGACTCCTCTCATTGTGAATGGCCACCGATTGAAAGTCTACCACAAGCCACTCTCAAAGGAGGAATTTGTTAAAATGTTCCAAGAAGATTCTGCAATGAGGCTGGTGGAGAAGAATTCTTCTCCTCCATCAACCTAGTCTTTGTTTCTTTCAGTTGAAAAAAAAAAAAGAAAAAAAAAAAAGGTCTCTTGTATAAGCCTGAAAACCAATCTTGGATTGGCGGTCTTATGCAGAAAATATAAGGTGAAAATCAGGACCACCTGACACTTTATATTTTCCAAATAAAAAAAAAATCTCTCTCTCTTCCCATCTCATTCGCCATTTCATTCCACTTCATCTCCATTCCATTTTTATTTTCATCTCATCTCATTTTCATCTTCATTTCCATTTCCACTTCATTTCATTCATCTCACTCCATTTCATCAATAAAAGTCCCTCTCAGGACTATTTCATTTAGTAAGTCTTCTCTAACTACTTTTTGTATAGACAGAAGGGTGTTGTTTCAGTTTCTGCAGCTGAGAACTATTTCCGCAGCTCGCACCAGTTTTCGCAGCTCGCACCAGATTCCGCAGCTAGCACACTTTGTCTCTACAGCAGTAGTACTCTGTTTTCAAAAATCACAATCAGAGGGCAACAAGGATGGAAGGCACCTGCAGGATCAAAAGGCAATCATGGATCAACAACCTTAATCAACAAATGGTAAACCCATAAAGGTATGATCAATTTTTTTTTCCAAACAACCATTTAAATGTCATGTTGTGCATAATTATTAATCGTGGACAAAGCCACTAAATGCAATGATTAAGCAAAGATCATCCCATTTCTCCGCCATGATAATCCTTCATCCACCTCATATCCTCATAATGATCTCATAATCACCCTTAGTTTAAACTCAATTCGAGACTGCGCTTTCATTAATTAGCCGTACGAGGAAGAAGAGACCTATCGTACTACGTCTCTTCTCCACCACGATCTCCGCAGCCAAAACCGAAACGTGTATGAAAGCCGTCCGACTCCAAGGGATTTGGCCGTTATTTCATTCCCTTATCACTCCATTTCCACACGCATTTGAACTCATTCTCGTGCTTGTCTTCCACTTCTTCACACTTACACCATTTCCACTCTCGTTTTTGCTGTAAACCTCACAGCACTGTTTTAAACTCCACGGCTTCATTTCCAACCCCGCAACTTTGTTTCAAGCTCCACAGTTCTGTTTCAAACCCGTATTACCTTGCATAACACTGCGGCTATTCCACTTACAGCCGTAGTCCATCCATCTTTCCCGTGAGCATCCTCCTTGAGTATCCATACACAGTCAAAGCTTCAGCCAAAGTTGAGATGGGGAAACTTCTTCGAGCTGAACCTGAAGGTTCAAAGTATCTAGAAGGATACCCACAGACAAAAGAAGCGTTAAAGAAGGCAAAATGGTTGAAGTTCATTCAAAAATTCAAAGGATATGATAAGGAGGTAACAAAAACGTTTGCTCGTTCATTCAATGGACATACTGTGGAAGTAGGAGATCTGAAATTCACAATCACAGAAAACTCCATAGCAACAGCAACTAATCTACCTATGGTGGGAGATCGATGGTTCAAGAACAGAGGGGTTGAAGATCAGGAATGGAAGAATATGCTTAAGAATCCAGGTATGGACACTTCAATATTCACCAAAGGGATTCCTGTACATGTTATTAAAGAAGAATGGACTGCATTGTTGTTATTAGTTCAAAAGTTTATAACATGTGAAGGCCGCTTTGGCACTATGTATATGTACCATGCTAGAATTATGATGAACTTCATGGAGGGCCATGCCATCAATTTACCCTATTTTCTGATAAGAAGCCTAACAAAAATGAGTTCTATTGTCCAAAAGAATATAGGCAATATTGAACCTCACTTGTATCATCATGGCCTCATTAGAATTCTTATAGAGGACCAATTGAAAAATAACAATGATACATGGGAAAAGTTTTTAGTCAGGAATCATTTTCAAGAGGTAACTGAAGCTTCCGCTAGCAGCTCTCCTAGAGTCCCAAAAAGAAGTAGGAGAATGAAAAGGGATGTTGCAGCCCAAGATCCTCCCATTATAGAAACTCAGGAGACTATTCAAGAAGAAGAAGTGGAGAGAGATAAAACCAAGAAACAGAAAAAGGATAAAGGGAAAACAGTTGTCCAAGAATCATATTCATCCCCTGAACCTTCAATAGAAGAGGACTATCAAACCTTGGCTGATAGACTAGTACAACTCCAAGCTACTGCCCTCTCAAAGAAGAAACAAAAAGAAAAACAAAGCAGTCAGCAAAAGAGTACTAGTGTACAAGTGAGAAGAAGCAGTAGACTTATAGAAAAGAAGAGTGTCACTAAAGAAAAACAATCACATTTCATTGATTTGGGCACACCTGAAAAGACTCCAATCCAGCTAGATATTGAGCCAAGTCCTCCATGAGAGGAAAGTCCCTTCCAGCAAGAAAGAGAAAACAGTCCTCAAGAATTTGAGTTTAGGCCAAGACAAACACCTGACATTGACCCTGACCAGCAGGAGGCATACAATTATTTGGAGACCTTGGAGCAATCTGTTGCAGGTCCAAGCACTATATTGCCTCTTGAGGAATAAGTCCAATCTCTAAAACAAGAGGTGTTTGAGCTAGAAGTCCTGAACTAGCATATTAAACAGGAAAACGAAGCATTGAAAGAACAAAGCAAGGTGGACAAGATTGTCCATGACAACACCATGCTTCACCTAGGGCTTTGGCAGAAGAAGAACAGAAAATTGAAGAGAAAATGCAAGAAACTGAGCAGGGCCTTAATCAATTTGAAATTCAAGTGTTTAGTCAGAAAACCAAGGACAATTTTGGCAACAAGGAGAAAGAGAAGAAGGCTGGATGTTTTGGCAGAAGCATCTGAGCACATGGACTGAAAAACACTGACAAAGTTTTGGTTGCATGAGGACATGCAACATCCTCACAGTGGGGGTATGTTGAGCCTCAGACCTGCACTTCTTTTCACATCCTCTCAGCCTCCTTTTCCATTCATTTCATTCCTTTATCACTCATTTCCTCCATCAATTTGCTTAAATTATTGTATTATAGGACTTTTACATGGTTTATTAATTATGCTAATGACTGTGTTGTTGGATTAGAATTTTGGTTCAAAACCTGCACTTTCCGCAGCTGATCCCAGTTTCCGCAGCTGATCCCAGTTTCCGCAGCTGTTTTCTTAAACGGCATGATCCAGGTGTCCTCCGGTCAGAAGAGCCACATGGGCAAGTGCGTGGAACCAAGGACATGGTGTGTGTCCTTCTAGCTCAGCCATAACAGTCGTAAACACCCATGGTCAACGAGGGGGCAACTTCGGTCAACAAAGGTCATTGGCGGTGGCACGGCTCTGCGTGTTCGGTTTTAGAGCATGTGAAGCACAACTGGCCTCTTCCTCAGCCACGTAGATGATGGGGAACATGAATCCAACAGGAGATTTAATGCCCACCTCGACCGTTGCCTAAATCCGTGGACTGTGCTAGATTACGTGTTTTTCACACAGCTGTTAGAATAGCGTAGTTTGTGATTAAGTTAGTTTGGTTTTTCTGCTATAAATAAAGCGTCTCTGAACGCTGATTAGCTAGTTGTTGATATGTAATTTTGAACCCCACTGTACTTTCCATTTTGCTACGTAATATATGAGAAGACTGTTCTTCATTTGAGCGTGTAATTGATCTTTGAGCTGGCTGGAGTAGGCAGAGGGCCCCTGTTTACTTAAGGCCTGTACAGTGCTTTTCATTTCATGCATTTCTTCTTATCAGTTTATGTATAATAGTTGTACAGAATGCTTTTGATTGATATGCTTTGATCATGTACAATAGCTGTATATAACTTTGAATTCTGCTCATTTATATTTCTGCACTTTTCCATGACTGATCAGTGTGTTTTTGCAGATTTCTTAGGTGTCCGGGACAGTTTTCTTTTTACTCTTTTTACAGCCAGTGGCACTTGTGATCGTCTTATCTAAACTACTGATCTTTGTTTTTGATTTCCATTAGCATCACTGCTTTAGTTTGCACTTTATTTTCTGCTCATAGCTTATCAAGTTGTTTATCTTTTAATGGCTCTTTTTATCATCATCTACTAACTTTTCAAGGAGCTAGAACATCACTTAAAGTGCAGCTTGGTTATTTTGTTTAAGACTCACATTGCTAACTTGCTCATAACTCTTTCTTATATTATCAATCCAGCTGAAGGCAGAAAGGTTAAGGGAAAATTAAGTAGTGTGATTTGTCACTTAGATTGTACATTGCTTGAGATTTCATTGAAGAGTTAAAGTAGTTGCTTTTGTTTTTGAGTTAATGTAGATGTCATTTTCAATCTAATTTTTATCAGCAGTATAGGTACTGGGCCAATTCCATTGGTCTTTTATTTGATGCCTTCATTTTTCTTTTAAAAGTTAATTTCATTTCAGTTGTTGTTCAAAGCTTTCTTGTAGATTACTTTTAAGTTTTAAGAAATCATCTAGAACTCATCACAATTACACACACCTCACTCACTTTACTTCATTTCCATCACATCACTATAGGAGAAATAGATTTGAAAACAAACTTAAAAAGTTAAAAACAACAAAACTTAAGAAATAGTTGCCTAAGTACATACGGTACACATCACTTCATCAGCTTACGAGCCCCGGGTTGACATTTAAAAGTTGCAATTTAGACAACACTAAATTGACCAAACAATACCTCTTTAGGTAAAGTCCATTTCTCGGTTTACCCAAAGAGTCCCCGTCAAAGTCTACCAGCTCATAGGCCCCTTTTGCTAGCTTTCACATGACAATATAGGGCTCATGCCACATAGGAACGAATTTTCCAGCACCTAATTTATCATTAGCTTGATCATATAATAACACTAGGTCTCCTTCCAAAAAATTTCTAGGGGTCACATTTCGATCATACTGAGCTTTCATTCATTTTGCGTGAGTCTCGATTGCCAATGCAGCATCACGTCGATTCTCATCTAATTGAGCTAAGTATAATAAACGCTTCTCCTCTTCGGAAGTAGCTCGAAGTAACTCGATGGCCATTTGCAGTGACGAGATTTCGCATTCAATGGGTAGCACAGCTTCCAAACCATAAACTAGTTGGAAAGGAGTGAACCCTGTTGATGTTTTCACTGAGGTTCGGTACGCCCAAAGTGCTGAAAATAACATGTTGTGCCAATTCGACCGATGAATACCAATGATTCATCGGATCATGATAACTAAAACTTTGTTGATGGACTCAACCAGACCATTCGCTTGTGGATAATAAGGAGTTGAACTATCGTGACGCAAACCAAGCTGGCCTGTAAGTTCTGTCATCATAACGTTTCGAAAATGGCGCCCATGGTCAGTGATTATCGCTTGTGGGACACCAAACCTAGAAATTATATGATTGAATACGAAAATTGCAGTTGTCTTGCCATCTTCCTTGAATGTAGGCATCGCCTCGGCCCACTTAGTAAAATAATCTACCGCAAGGATGATATACGCATGCCCCTGACCGAGTGAGGATTACATGTAATAAAATCGATACCCCATTTGGCAAAAGGACCAATGGAAATTATAGGGTGGAGAGGAGCAGGGGGAGTGTGCATCTTTCAATCAAACACTTGACAGTTGTGGCATTTTCAGACCGCAGAAATATAATCTTTAAACAAGGACGGCCAGAAGTAGCCAACGCGCAATATCTTTTGGGTTGTGGCATACCCAGACATATGACCACCACACGCTCCAGAGTGACAGTCATTTAGAACCCTTTCAACCTCTTCATGAGTTAAGCAACGTCGAAAAATAGAGTCTGCCCCACGACGATAAAGAGTATCTCCAATAATTTTGTATTGTTGGGACTAGAAGTGAATTTTTCGACGTTCCGTCATTGAAGCTTCAGGCCGAAAGGATTGGGTCTAGAGATAGATGATGATATCTCCATACCACAGATCTAAAGTGCTGATTAGAAACAAATATTCATCTGCAATGGGCTCCTCTGCCACAATTTCTGTGTCAGCACGCGGGAAGTCACACATTAACTCTGCAAAAACTAAAGATTTCTTAGACTTAGATTTCTCAAATTCTAAGTTGAACTCCTGCAGGATAACAATCCATTTAGAGTACTTGCCCCCTAGCAATTGTTTGGTCAAAATATAAATCATAGGGTTGTAATCCGAAATGACTGTAGTTTTACGGAGTAAAATGTAGTGACAAAAACGTTGGACAGCTTGCACGGCTGCCAATGCCAATTTCTCCACATGTGAGTATTTTAGCTCAGTTGGATTTAACGTCCGACTAAGGTAATATATCACATGTTCCATTCCAAATTCATCTTCCTAAACTAAGACCATCTCAATGGTGGAATGAGCGGTGGCAAAGTACAAAAAGTAATCCTGGTTGTAGTTGGGAGGATGCAACAACGGTGCATGGGTCAACGCGTGTTTGAGTGCATCAAAAGATTTATGAGCTATCTCATCCCAAGAGAATTGAGCGTTCTGTTTCAACAACCGTGTAAAACCCTTTGTAACCTCGGCGTAGTTAGGAATGAATCATCATAAAAAGTTTGCTTTCCCCTACAAACTTTGGAGTTGGCGAAGACTCGAAGGAGGAGGCAATTTGATGATAGCTTCTACCTTCGAGGGATCGACGCGAATGCTGGCTTTCGAAACTACAAATCCTAGCAATCGTCCCACTTCTATATAGAAGACACATTTGTGTGGGCTCAACTGAATATGATAATGCCTACACCTCATGAAGATTGCTCGTAGATGGACAAGGTGGTCAGCTCGATGTAACGAATGAGCAGGAAAATCATCGAGATACGGTTGCACAATGTGTTTGATGTCATGAAACGCATAAGACATCGCCCGTTGAAAAGTTGCTTTGACATTTTTTAGCCCAAAAGGCAATTTGCAATAAGAAAATGTCCCCCATGGACAAATGAATGTCGTTTTCGATTGATCGGCAGGTAGAATATTGATTTGATTATATTCGGAAAAATTGTCCATAAAGGAAAATATTTCACTGCCGGCACAATCATCAATGATTTGATCGATATAGGGTGTTGGGTAGTTGTCCTTTGGACAAGCTCGATTAATATCCCTATAATCGATGCATATTCTTATTGTTCCCTGTTTTTGTTAACCGGAACAATATTCGATACCCAATCCGTTAACGGGATCGGTTAAATGAAACCTGCTTTCAACAGTTTGTCAACTTCTGCTTTAATTGCAGCAGCTTTTCGTGGGTGAATCTGACGCAAACGTTGCCGAACGGGTTTAGCATTCGGGTAAGTCTTGATCTCATGAACAACAATTGCGGGATCAATTCCTGGCATTTCCTCGTAGGACCAGGCAAACACGTTGCGAAATTCTTGAAATAGGGCCTTGTATGTCTGAATTTCGTCATCTGTACACGAGGCACCTATATGAATGTTTTCAATAATTCCAGGCTTAACCGAAATGTCAATGGGAATAGTTCGAGAGATGTTTCCCAAATTCAGCTCTGAATCAGGATGTTTCATGGGGTTCTGAGCTTCCTTGACATATTCAGCTGTAAAAACTGATGAGAAATCATTGTCAAAACGATCATCCTCGGGTAAAAACGAAGATCTATGATGGAGATCCTCCCATGGTAAATCGTCTTGTTATAGACATTTTTGTGCCTTACAGCATTAAGCATGAAATGTCCATAATCCAAGGGATCCAAAGTCCCTAAAAGAGTTGTTCCTGCCCCTAAAGGAACAAGGTCAACCAATGACAGCTTCTCCCAGAAGTTCTCCACCAAAAACCACTCAGAAACAGTCAATTCAGGATCAATTCAGAGGCTCCACTAGCTGCCTGCGTTGAAATGCAGAGGCTACACTGGCTAGGTGCACTGCAACGCAGGTGGAATCACTTCCAGGGTGCGCTGAGAGGGAAATGACAAATGGCAAGCTCATTCAATGAGGTGGAAAGACCCTGGAAGCTTCCAGAATCTTCCTCAATGACACTTGCCTCAATGAATTCGACTAGTGATGAGTAAGAGGCTCTCAACCTCCAAGTGGAAGCAAGAACTGACAAAGAGGAGCCACAAGTCAAAACATAAGCTGACTCATCCTCTCTGCTTACATCTATATATGGATGTCTCACCCAGAGGTTCAGGAGTCTAGAATTTTGTACTTTGCAGAGAATTGTTGTTGGTTTGAGATTGAGATTAGTACATTGGGTGATTTATGCTTTGTTGGAGGAGAGGAAGGGATTCCTTTGCTGGGAGGTAGATGCTGGATCGGGACTCACTTGGTTGTATCTCCTCTTGAACTTTATTATCGTATCAATAAAGCTCTTTGAGTTTCTCCTATATGCTTGTATACCAATGATGTTTTGTTATATTTGCATATTTAGTTTATATCTGATCCTAAACTAGTTATGAATGTGAATCTATGTCTTTTGTGTAGTTTTCCTCTCTTGTGATCTTGTAGGAACTGGGTGAAGCTGGACCAGTGAAAGAGCAGGCAGCGGGAAGCGAACAAAAGAGAGAGTGATTGGATCGACAAACTAATGGAAGACACCGGTTAGTTACATCCTTCTTTCTCTATTTACATCTCATAAAGAAGAATACTCAGATAGTTTTCCTTATTTGTTGCTAAGGCACTATCACACCTTAGAGTGGGATAGGGGCATTCCGAATTGGATACTTTTCCCAACAACAAATTGGCGACTCCGCTGGGGAAAGTATCTTGTTAGTTTATTTGTGTTTCTATTGCTATTCATTTCATAAACTCAAGAGTGCCGAATCGAACTGCATTTGCCATTTACAAATGCAAAGTAGAGATCTGCTACTCTAGTCCATTCGCTGGGCCTGTTTGTGATCTGAACAGCTGATTCAAAAGTGATCTAACAGCCCTTTGTGATAGATCTTAGTCCTCCTTTCAATCATCCCTCTAATTGTACCTAATTGATAGCTTTTATCCGGCCAAAAACTATAGATTAAACTGCAAACCGTGACCCAGAACCCAGAAACAACTCTTGTTTCTGCTTCAGTGCAGACTCTGTGAAGAGGTTCTGCATTTCAACGCAGGTCCCGTGAAGGCTACTTGTGCTGAAGTTCAGTTTCTCTGTGCTGAGGGTGCGCTGATCAGTCTTTGCCTTGTGCAGCTGTGGTTCCCTGCTTCCTTTTGCTCAGTTTTATCTCTGTTTTTCTTGTAGCCTGTTATCAGTCAGTGTACCTATCTGAAACCCCTTTTCTTTGCCTCAATTCCGCCTCGGTTGTATAAAGAAACTGTATTTTTTCTTTGCGTATTTTTTACATCATTTGTAGTTTCCCATTACAAAAGTAAACTAGTCATACTGTCGCCGTTAGATCTAGACCTGTCGTAAGTGCCGTTTTGATCTTAGGAGTGAGTTTGTTTGCTGTTCATAGTTGATTACACTTTTACTTTTGTCTTTTGGTTTGAATTTATGCATTTCTAGTGTCGAAACAAGTAAATCATAAAGTGTCGTAATCGTCTTTTTGATTTCGAAAAAGGAACTTGTTTGTCTTTTTCACTTGAAATCGAATTCAAATTTGTACAACAGCTTTCTTTTTAGGTATCAATATTAAGAAAGTGAAAACAAATACATGCATATGTGCATTTTCATTCTGACAGTTTGTATGTTGATTTAGGAAAAGTGCATTACAGTGTTCTCTATGCTCTTTGAGAAAAGATGGTGTCTTTCTTTTCCCCTTGTAGCTAGGATTTTCATTGTTGAAAATATATAAAAGCTTGCTTATCATCTTTAGACTGCATTTAGGAATTGTATCATACATCTCGTGGTGATCCAAAAAGCAAAACTTCTAAGAAAGATCAACCTAAAATAAATTAAATGAACTTAACAACACTTTGTAACATAACGCACAACATAGAGGTCTAGGCTAGAGACGTGTTCCGGCGTCGTAAAACCTGGTCACTGGTCGCCTCACTGATGGTTGGGTGATTCCTCCTGAGAGACGATAAGTGCCAGTACGGATTGTGCTCCCACGTACCGTCGAGTATATATTGGGAGACCCCTATAGGAATAAAACCTTTATCCATAGGAAGCCGTGTCAGCCGCCCTACTGATCGCAATGCACTGAACACAGCATTCGGGAAGATTGACCGCCCGTACCTTAAAAAGTATTCTGCGGTTTTGCGAAAAGTTTGGCACACCCTCTACCTAGAACTCCAGAGCAGTTCCTTTTGGCCTTTTTCAGACTCTATAACGGAAAAATTCTATCCGAGCATTTGTCACTTCGGGCTCGTTAAAACATCGAAGGAGACTAGAGTCATCTTTACCTTTTTCTTGACTCTTTAAAATTGAAAAAGCAAGTTGTGCCTAAAGCGTCTAAAAATTCATTTAATTCGGAAACACACTTTCCCCTTTTGTATTTTGGTTGATCGAGTAATCCGCAATCGTGGAAGAAAGTCAATTGAAACCCCGTCGTTCGCAGAGGCTTACGAGTCAACCGTCTTTGTCTCCGGAATCGAAAACAGTACGGACAAAGCGAACTCGTTTAACCAGTTCGAAATCTCCTATCAAATTTAGAACAAATGTTCCAACAACATCCGAGATTCCGGTTACTCCAAACATTTCTGGAAACCCTGCCTCTATAGAAGAAGTTCAACACCCACAGAGGGACAGTGATATTGATCCTAGTCTGAGAGCAAACACTTGTGTTATTGAACCAGTTCCATCTGCAACCGGTTCAGAGAGTCTTGCTCCTCAAACATCTGTCGCTGTCGATTCAACCCCTTCTTTGGCACCAGAAATATTTTACGGACCTGACGATCTTCCCCTTCCACTTGGTTTGATTGCGATAGAGGAAATTGTAGAAGATCCGCAAGCAAGTACTCCAACACATTTTGGAGTCGGGGTCACTCTATTTCCTTCGACATCAAAAGTTAGTCTACCACCAGTGGAAGTTCCTGTAGAATCACTAGGTAATCTTTTGGATAGACTCAAAATGTCTGAACAAACGTCAACATCTAGGACTGTGTCAAATGACACAGCGACAGCAAAACTCCCTGCTGTCACTCCGACAATGTTTGCCGGCGTACCATCTGTCCCGACTAGCTCACAACCGCTAGAAGGAGTCCATCCAGGGACTATTTCGACAGTGTGGTCCATTCCTGTTTGTTCCTCCGGAATAATATCCGGTAACTCTTATGTTGAGACTTGAAAAATTGATCCATTTGGAGGTCAATTTGGCCCATCCAGTCCCCAAGGGCAAACAATCCCCTTGAGTTCCGGATTACCACCGTATGGGGGGCAGTTTGCCCTTTCATTACCCCCTTCGGGAGGATATCCATACGAGAGTTCTCAACAGTATTCAGGTTATACTGGAGTTACGACAAGTGGTTGGGTACCTATACTACCCCAACAACCAAGAGTTGTGTATTCTATGCAACAATGTGTACCTATGTCGAACATCCCGACAACACCAGCTATTGTAACAGTGTCACAAGTTCAAACGATGCCTGTTGTATGTCAACCTCAGATTTCTCAGGTTGTAATGCAACAGCCCCTTGACCCTGTGACTCAACCACAATCGCCAACTGGTGGGGCGACACAGGTCCAAACGGGTACAATTACCCCACATCTTTGTCCGACGGTTAGCATAGCACAACAGAGCATGGCTTCACAACCGTGGCTAGTGCAATACCAACAACCACAATTCCAACAAGTATACCAAGGTTCTGAGCAGCAGATCTTTGCGAACAGTGGACAACCGTACATTCAAAACGGTCAAAATCAACCACTTTACGGTGGTCATGTCCACCAACCGTATCAGTCATACCAGCATCAACTACATTATGCTGGTATGCAAAGGCCAACTCCTCAGGCAATTCCATCGTACCCTGGGTATGCTTCACCTAACCTGAATCAACAGTTACCGTTTGTGGCAACTTTAGAGTTACCCAATTTACACCGGTTAACAAATGATCCAATTTCTTACGCCCCTTGGTGGCCAGCGATTCCTCACAAACTTCCATCAGACATTCCTAAATTTAATGGAAATCCAGGTGAGGACCCATCGAATCACGTGATGACATTTCATCTATGGTGTTCATCAAACACCCTAAACGATGATTCGATAAGGCTTTGCCTTTTTCGGAGGACGTTAATGGGTCTAGCGGCGAAATGGTATATTGAATTGCCTAGAGCTTCGTTCGACAATTTCAGCACCTTAGCCACGACTTTCTTAACCCATTTTCAATTACCGATAAGGTATGAAACGAGAACGGAAATAATAACCAACTTTAAACAAACAACAACCACTCACATATCTGATCATATACATGAATGGCGATGTCGTCGTAGGATGGTAAAAATGTACGTTCCCGATCAGCTTTTGGCTGAATGGTTTATCAAGTCGTTACTTCCTGCCATAACGGAAGATGTGGCGAAGGGGGAAGTCGTAACGGAAGAGCAAGTTATCGCTCGGGTGCAATATCTAGACTTGGTCTATACTCAGCCTGGCACGCTCTATGACAAAATACTTGACGCCCCTAGACCAGAATTCTCAATTCCTCCTCCCCCTAAATCAAACAATGACTCTCACGCCGGTGATGGCGTGATTGGCATGACAAACGCGAAATCGACAAAGGCTGCCTCCAAGAAAGCCCGTAAGATTTCAGATCAAAATGCAAAAGACGAAATTCTTGCTTCGGAAGTAAATGCCGTATCAGCAGATAAGGGCAAAGAAACCAAACAACCAGGAAGCAAGAAGAAACAAAGCAAAGGGAAGAAGAAGAAACAAGGAGAGTCATCTCCTGAAAAAACTTCTTCAAACCCTCCTGGAGATAGGAAACCACCCCCCTTCGGGTGTCAGATATGTGATGAGAATCACTGGACGAGAGAATGTCCATACAAAGCTGAGCTTAAAAGATTCTTTAAGAGTTCGCAAACCTCAGCTGTGTTAACTGACCCGTTTCCAAATCCAGGCACAAATCTGGTTGATAGTGGAAATGCTTCCCCGTCGCAAGTGCTAATGTTGTCGATTTCCAAGCAACAAAATGATGCTTTGATTTCGACAAGGAACAAAGATTACGGGAATCCGCAACTGTCGAATGACAAAGGTAAAGATCAACCAAGTAGTTCGACAACAACTTCGACAGAAGTTGTACCACCCATCATTCCTGAATTAACAATAAAACCGCCAAAGGGAGTAGTACACAAGTCGACATTTAATCCTCGCGCCAGAGTAGCGCAGCATTATAACACAGTGGAAGATTTGGCCCAATCGCCATCCGCTATGTTGACTCTTGAAGTACTACAAAATTGTCCATCCCAAAGGCAGGCTTTGTTATCAGCCATTGGTGGGGTTGATCCTAGGGATTCCAATCTTGTATCCTTTGACCACAAAGGATACGATCCTCAGTTACCAGCTCAACTAGCTTTCCTTATTCAAGTGAAAGCCCTCAACAAAACTATTCACCGAACAATTATTGATGAGGGGGCATCTACATGTATTATGTCGATGAGTTTCTGGAAAACTTTAGGATCTCCAACCTTGTCACGATCTTCGACGACATTAAAAGCATTCGACGGAAGGACATATACCCCATATGGTATCCTAAATAACTTGAAGGTTGAACTAGGGGGAAAAACAATAGAAATAGATGTTGAAGTCATCGATGGAAATCTTGATTACAATATCTTGCTAGGAAGACCATGGATATATGCCATGGCAGCTGTGGTGTCGACCTATTTTAGAAAGATCGCATTCCCCTTTCAAGGGGGGATTACGATCGTCGACCAACAAAACTTCCTCCCCAATGGTTCACAAGTTACAGGAAGCATTCCCATGATCCATGGAAGCCCCCATTCGCTTCAGAATATCAGAGTAGGCCTACTAAAAGATCCTATACTAATGGGAACTTTCGCTCTTCCACCTCCAATCAACTTGGCGGAAGTAGCGTCGATACGAACCTGCAATATGATATCTTCCACAAAGATCTCAGAAAACGATATCAACATGGATCATGCAATGGTTTTTCCCCCAAGCCGAATAGAAATATTGTAGCAATCAATGTTTCTAGCATGGGAGGCAAACCCAAATCAACGCTCATCAAGCGTTTGGGTAGATAGGTCTAGAGAATATGGTACCCCTTCAGATCCTTGGTCGCGAGTGCATGGAACCGACGAAGGAATTGTACAATCAATGTTGATTGAAGGAGCCCCATGGAATGATTGCCACCATCGTTCCCTTCTTCCGGATTACGAAGAAGATACTCAAGATGACCTTTATCATCCTTCAGTTTTTGAATTCCTATCAAATACTGTAAATACGGTGGATTCCGAGGACGGTTCTTATCTCGTGTCAACCTCGTTAAAAAATGAAACAAGGAGTCATGAGGATAGTTCTTTTACTGTATCAACCTCATTAAAAAATGAAACAAACCCCCTTTCCAAATCAAAAAGGTAAACCTTCATTCCAACCACTAAATTGAATGCAATGAAGCTTGGGGGGCATGCACCTTGATTTGCGTTATTATGTTGGGGGCATGCGAACTTATGCACCTCGATTTGCGTTATTATGCTGGGGGCATGCAAACTTAATCGAGAAGTTTTAGCACATAGTTCATGCTCGTTAAAAAATAAACATAAGATCGAGCAGTTTTAGCACATAGTTCATGCTCGTTAAAAAATAAACATAAGACCGAGCAAGTGTTTCAACCCGTGTTTAAGCTCGTTAGAAAATGAACTACCCTCCGGTAAATAACCACCGTGAATGTAACATTATCAGCCATTAAAGCCTTGGTCGTGTTTGCACCGTCACCTCCACTTTTCCATTGGCCGATCATTCACCTCCATTTGATTGTTTACCCATTTTGAGGAACAGCTGCGAAGAGTGATTTCACTAGCCATCCTTGTGACATTGTCGTGATTGGAAAATTCCAAACCTTACCTAGAATCAGCTGCTAACCCGTTTTATCACTCGCTCCTCAAAAGACGAGTCTCCTTTAAGCTCTTTTCATCTGACTCGTAAAATATGAAAAGATTGCCGAGTTTTGGCCTTCTAGCTCGTTAAAGCGACCGGAAGTGCTATCCCTCCTCTATATTTTAATCTTTTTGGACCTGAGGGATTATTGCACAAAAAGATCGAGCGCTTGTTTTGTTCGGCTCGTTAAAACTATCGAAAATTCATCCCTTCTGTATTGTTTATACATTTTCGGACTTAAGGGATTAGATGACGAAAAAGGAACTTTGGAGTTATCTTTACGTACCTTTTCAGACTCTCTAAAAATGAAAAGGACTGAGTTATCTTTGTCGTTAGACTCATTAAAAGCATTAATAGCGACAAACTTGTCTTTAGACGAGAACAAGTTTCACTATTGCTAAGCTCGTTAAAACATAGCGATGGGTTTGCCCGAAGGGAAAATTATAGAACAAGCATATGTTATCCTCCTCAAGCTTGACAAAAATAAAGAGGTACTAGTCAGAAATGACTGGGGAAAAATTGGGAAGAAACTCAAAGAACTTTTATTGGTAGCAAGTCGCTCTTGAACATGACACTTCCACTCCGTGCCTGAGTCGGGTTGGGTTGTTTCATTCACCGGTCACATCACCATGGTCTCGCTAATACCATCCACCTTTGGGGTAAATGCTACTGATCCATCACACAAGTGTCGCCGATATGTTCAAGAGAAGTCATCCAGAGAAGTCAATCGTGTCCTATCCACTACCATACATTATCCTTCATCCTTTCATGACTGCCACCCTGAACGATATATCATCAGATCGTTTTCACCTCCATAAAAATCATTTGCTCCATTCCGTGTCACTGATGTGGGATACATTAAGGCCCTCCTTTGACGGATCGCTTCTTGTCGACATCAGCTCATTATCCAAGAAGTTGATCTAGGAACACCCCCTTCAGTACTTTGAAGCTTGCATGCCTCAATGGCAAGTTTCTCACCTCTGGCGACAGGTATACATCAATGACCTTCGACCGAAAGATTTTTGCGTGGTGTTCGATGCCAAGTCCTTTATTCACACCACGTGAATTGTACTGCAGTACCTTGAGGGTCATTATCATTATCGGTGACTCCTCTCACGCTTGTTAACAGTTTACATCATTGACTGGTAATCAAGCGATGTCTTTCCATGTTCGACTTCAGAACATTTCTCACATGGATCGACTTGTACTTAGAGTGAAGATCGGACGAGATTGAAGACCCCGGATCTAGTTTCATCCATCCGAGCTGTGATATATATTCAAGAAAAATAAATACATTGACATGTACAGCATTACAGCACACATAATCATCCTAGCAAAAGGATGATGATTTCATCAAAAATCATCAGTCTACCATCAGACGATTGTCTGTTCTATGTACAGAAAAATGAATTTATAAAGCTGAGCATGGGAATGCACACCTCAGCTAGATCATGAAAGCAGTATGAAAAATAATGTATTGTATTGTATCTTATTACAGGTCTCCTCCCAGCATTGGAAGAACTTCAGATCCTCCTAATAAAGCATTTCACCCGATAAATGGCCTCATACTTTAGGGGGCAACTGTTACAGACATTTTTGTGCCTTACAACATTGAGCATGAAATGTCCATAATCCAAGGGATCCAAAGTCCCTAAAAGAGTTGTTCCTACCCCTAAAGGAACAAGGTCAACCAATGACAGCTTCTCCCAGAAGTTCTCCACCAAAAACCACTCAGAAACAGTCAATTCAGGATCAATTCAGAGGCTCCACTAGCTACCTGTGTTGAAATGCAGAGGCTACACTAGCTAGGTGCACTGCAACGCAGGTGGAAGCACTACCAGGGTGCGCTAAGCAGGAAATGACAAATGGCAAGCTCATTCAACGAGGTGGAAAGACCCTGGAAGCTTCCAGAATCTTCCTCAATGACACTCGCCTCAATGAATTCGACTAGTGATGAGTAAGAGGCTCTCAACCTCCAAGTGGAAGTAAGAACTGACAGAGAGAAGCCACAACTCAAAACATAAGCTGACTCATCCTCTCTGCTTACATCTATATATGGATCTCTCACCCAGAGGTTCAGGAGGCTTGAATTTTGTACTTTGCAGAGAATTGTTGTTGGTTTGAGATTGAGATTAGTACATTGGGTGATTTATGCTTTGTTGGAGGAGAGGAAGGGATTCCTTTGCTGGGAGGTAGATGCTGGATCGGGACTCACTTGGTTGTATCTCCTCTTGAACTTTATTATCGTATCAATAAAGCTCTTTGAGTTTCTCCTATATGCTTGTATACCAATGATGTTTTGTTATATTTGCATATTTAGTTTATATCTGATCCTAAACTAGTTATGAATGTGAATCTATGTCTTTTGTGTAGTTTTCCTCTCTTGTGATCTTGCAGGAACTAGGTGAAGCTGGACCAGTGAAAGAGCAGGCAGCGGGAAGCGAACAAAAGAGAGAGTGATTGGATCGACAAACTAGCGAAAGACACCGGTTAGTTACATCCTTCTTTCTCTATTTACATCTTATAAAGAATAATACTCAGATAGTTTTCCTTGTTTGTTGCTAAGGCACTATCACACCTTAGAGTGGGATAGGGGCATTCCGAATTGGATACTTTTCCCAACAACACGTCTACACATAGGACTTCACGAAGTTGCTCGTCAGATGACACAACTTCGGGAAACACTATTATCTCTGAGGTTGATGTGAAAAGTGATTCCTCATGGACCACATTCATTTGGTCGATTTTGGTTGAACACGGGTCGGTAAAAGACTGCACGGCTTCATAAGCAATTTCATATGGACTCAACGGCATAGAATTACCAAATGAGTCTATTTCAGATTCAGAAGGAACGATCCAAGGATCGTCATAATAAATAGTGTCTGATGTAATCATATGAATGGTTGCGAACGAAGATGATGCGTTGGGTGGAGGAAAAGAAAAATTTCCCAGTAAACCAGCATCTTTAACTAATCCTACGCCAACATCCTTATATGGGATAGTCGTTTTACTGACATGCTGAATATTCTCTGAAGAGGCTGGGTCGGATGAAAAGTAAGCCAGCTGGTCTATAGTTACGATCTTTCCATTATGTGGAAACTTTATTACTCGGAAGACCGATGAAACGACCGCTGTCATAGCGTAAGTCCAACTTCGACCCAAGAGAAGGTTGTAGTCTAGAGGGGCATCAACCACCTCCACATCTAGACTAATGGTTTTTGCTTCAACCCCTATAGGCAGATCCTGTAGAATGCCAAAAGGATGAAACCCACGGCCATCAAAGGCCTTAAGAATTGTCGAGGATTGATTTAGTGAAGGAGAACCAAGCGATATCCAACACTGTATCGACATAATACACTTGGAAGCTCCCTCATCAATTACAGTCCGATGAATAGGTCTATTTTTGATTATCACTGGGATCTGGAAAGCCATTTGATGAGGTAAACGCGGTGTACTATTTTCTAGATCAAAGATTATTAGGTTCGGGTCCTGAAAATCAACAGCTCCTATAGCCAACAAAAGTAATTTGCGTTGTGTTGGGCACGATTGCAGCACTTCCAAAGCTGACATTGCTGAGGGTGAAACAGCTATGTCCTCAACAATGTTATAATTCTGGGCCGCTCTCGCATGTGGATTGAAAGCAAACCTTCGAAGTACACCCTTGGCGAGCGGCTTGATTACTAAGTCTGGGTTAGGTTTCTCGATCTGTAGTGGATCGGAACCAAGAGCTGAGGTTGATGGATTAGAATGATAAGATTCTGCTTCTTTGCCATCAACAAGACTTTTACTACCATAATCTTGCGATCGAGTCACAATCCTTACATGGGACATCATCAAAATGGGTTCTTCATTGGCACTCGAGGAAGAACCTATCATTTTGCTATCTTTCAGAAATGGATCCTTCAAGACAGCAGGAATTTGGGAACCTTTGACGATTTTCACACCCTCTGCTCGATGGGGGCAGTCTCTTGTAAAGTGTTCCTCTTCACAAATGAGACACGGATAACGAGGCTTGTGTTTTTCATCATTGGATTCCACCTTTTTAGTTTTCTTCTTTGGAGTTTTGTCTGCTTTATTCTTCTTCTTCCCTTTCTTCTTCCCACCGGATTTTGATTTAGCTGTAGATGACTCTACAACATGAACATCGGCGGAGAGTTTAGCGGAAGAATCTCCTGTTGGGGAATCTGGTAAGGTTATAATAGGAGAAGAATTCTTGGAAGACTTCTTCTTGCTTTTAGTGTTCACCATACCAATCATGCCATCAGCTGCATGAGATCCCGAAGGAGCTGCAGCGATTTGATTTGACTTAGGAAGATCTGGGATCTTTTCATGTAACGTACCTGACTGAGTATAAACTAAGTCAAGGTACTATGCTTGAGCAATCACTTGCTCCTCAGTAACTACTCCGGACTTAGCTACGTCTTCAGTGATCTTTGGTAACAATGATTTAACAAACCATTCAGCTAAGATTTGGTTCAGGATAAAAACTTTTACTAACTGCCTTTGACGTCTCCATTCATGAATATGATCAGAAATATAAGTGGACATCGATTGCTTTAGCGAAGTTAGTAACTCTGTGCCATTATCATATCTAACCAGCAACTGAAAATGAGTTAAAAACGAGGTAGCTAACTGGCTAAAATTATAAAAAGAGGCCCGTGGTAACTCAATATACCACTTGGCCGCAAGACCAATGAGAGTGCGCTGGAAAAGACGTAAGCAGATCGAATCATCCGAGATGGAATTAGAGGCACACCAGAGGTGGTAAGTCATCACATGATTCGACGGGTCCTCTCCAGACTTACCCTCGAACTTGGGAATGTCACTGGGCAACTTATGCGGCATTGGCAGCCAAAACGGAAGATAATTAATCAGATCATTTGTTAGGCGCAATAAGTCTGGAAAGTCCAAAGTTGCGATAAACGGGAGCTACCGATTAGGATCCCTAAAACTCTGGGTCATGAGACCAGCCCCAGGAGGAGGATATCTAGGATAACTAGGAATAGGAATCGCGTTCGGGATATTGTATCCTCTTGGAAAACCAGGATTAACCGGACCGTACTGGGGTTTTTGTGGTTGTTGATAAGTGTACCCAGGATACGGTTGATACTGGTAAACTGGCTGTTGGACAGTAGGACTGAATTGGAACTGTCCCTGGTACGGTTGATAAGTGAATTGTGGTTGACTTGTGACAACTGTACTTAAACCAGGTTGTCCTACAAGTATTTGAACCGTAGTTTGAATCGTGGATCTAGATGGTGGTAAAGATGTCTGAGGAGTAGATACAGGAATAGTACAAACCGGAGCTGTTGATACTCCAGAAGTAAGTGGGGTAGATTGAACAGATGTTGCGGCAGTTGCAGCAGTCGTTTGAGATGGAGTATGAGGCGAAATAGGCCAAGACTGAGAAACTACTGAAGGTACAGAAGTTTGAATATTAGACTGGACTGGTTGCTGGGGTGAACCAGAAACTAAGGGTTGTCCAGTTTGAGATGACAACTGTACATTTGGCTGCAACACCTGTTGAACTTGCGATGGATCCCACACTATATTCATTCCGGGGTATTGACCCATAATAGGTTGAGGATATTGAGATCCAAAACCGGGTTGAGGGTAGGATTGATAATTGAAAGGCACATTTCCCGTACTTTGAACATAAGATTGACCTTGGGGTGGTTGGAAACCTTGACTCGAGTACTAACCTTGGGGTGGATACTCTTGAGGCATGTACTGATACTAGGGTTGACCTTGAGGTATAAATTGATACTGGGGTTGACCTTGGGGTACATATTGAGTCTGAGGTTGACCCTGAGGAACGTAATGTACCGTAGGCACATACTGTCCTTGAGGTTGCCCCCCAAATGCAAATTGTGTACCTTGAGGTTGCCCCCCACGCGTTAATTGAGGCTGCCCCCCAGGCGCTAACTGGCCACCTTGAGGTTGAGAAGCAGGAATAGAACCTGACATCATAAGAACGTCTTCTACGTTCAACGGCTTTGCACCATTGCTTCCAGTGAATAACCCTTGTTCAATGGGTTGAGGAGATGCTCCCAAAAAAGTACCAGAAAGTGACTGATACCCAGAGGGAACAGAAGGACCGCCGTACAAAAAAGATTCAGGCAATTGAGTAAACATGGACGAATGACCTGACATATTTACGGGAGTATAAATACTCCTAGGTGGATAATAAACACGAGGTGGTGAAAAACGTAACCCTGAGTTGTCCAAATAATTTGTTAAAGAAAGATACCAAGTAGTACTCCTTGGTGGACTGTAAAAAATTGATTCACGCTCCCTTAGATCAATAGTAGGTTGATTTTCAGGGATAGGGATGCCTATTTACTCTTCTGGAGCAAGTTCTTCAATAGCTATCAAACCAAAAGGAAGATTTTCGGTGATTACTTTTTCTACCCTAGGTGAATCAAGAGCACTAGAAGTTGGAGAGACTAACCTCGATGTTGGAGTAACAGGTTTAGATATCTCGGGTTCTTCACCTATATCACTAGTAGATGAAAAGCTACCAGCAAGTTCAGAAACTGAAACAGCTTCAGGATTATAACCTGTTTCTAGAGTTTGGTAATCCGGATGAACAACCAACGAAGACTCTCCTTCTTCAGGTGACCCTACTTTACTGCCACTAGGAGTTACGAGGACTTTCAAACCTTCGTAATGGATCGGGACTTCCTCAGGAGGTTGGCCCCGAAGTCTACGGGACTTACTCAACAAATCAGCCACGGTTACAACCTCAGGAGACTGGCCCCGAAGTCTACGGGACTGTCTTGGTAATTCAGCCATAGCTAAAAAAATTTAACTGCTGCACACGCAAATAAAGTAAAATCTCAAAGCAAACCACCTAAAGTCTCTAAAGAACCAAAAAAATTCGAATCACATGCCTAAAGAATCTAAGGCATCAAACCATACACAAACAGTAACCTTCTGGACCGAAAACACTAGTTGGTGATGAAATCCAACATCACCGAATTCAGTATAGAAGTGGCGGGTGGAACAGTTACCCCGGCAACCTGCTTAATGAATAGACTGGACCAAGTTCCTCCACTTTAACCATCTCGAGTGAAGTGAACCCCCCAGAAAATCCAAGTGAGTCTAGCCGACGTCTGCTCCAGGTACAATGGGATCTTCCCTCCACCGTCACCTTAGGAAGAATCCTAGAGATAATAGTCACTAAGGTCACCAACAGCAACAAATATACCTGGGGGAACAGTCTACGATCCGATAGCACGCAAGGGCAGAGTAACAAGCTCAATCCCCTTGCTGGCTCCTTGACAATGATCCAAGGTTTACCAATAAGTGACCCCAGGCTCTTCGACAATGGTTAATTCAAGGTTTACCGTTTGTAGTACATGCATATCTGGCGTCGTTCTCAATGAAGGAGGATTGATTCCCTCACTGGTTCGGACACGATCTTGTGCTTCTCCTTTAAGAGGAGCTTTCCCAGAGCATAAATGTAATAGTTGGATTTATCCTACCACAAGATAAGCTACTTGTTTGGTTTAACTGTCTTGGAGAGTTAATTACTCTCCTACTCCAAGACACTAGCCTGATCTATGTTGGTGTTTCAGAGCCCTAGTAAATAAAAAGTTACTAAGTGAATTTTACTTTAAGCGTTAATTTTTATGGCTTTTCTTTAGGACAAAAGGTAGCGGAGATGAAACTGATGGCGTGTAGACTCGACTCAAATCCACTAAAAAGATGCACCTAGGATGAAACAAAACAATCTTTCCCTTTCAATGAATTCCCTAGCTAAGAGAGTTGGAGAATGAAAAATTTATAAAGACAACTTTCTTGGCAATGAAAATCAAAGAAACAATCTCTTTATCTTTTCCAAAGCACACAACACATGACCACTAATTATTTCACGAAAACTTCCTTTCTCTTTTCAAAGACTTCAAATGCTACTAAAACAAACTTTCCTCAAAAGAGATTTTGTATTTTCCTATTTAACAAAGCATGTAAAACTACTTATCAAAAAATCAATTTTAAGGTCTATGAAAATCTAAGAGAAATTTATCTAAAAGCAAATCTAAGAGAAATTTACCCTAAAGTAAATCTAAGAGGAATTTACCTAAAAGCAAATCTAATGAGGTAAAAGCCTACAAAATATAATTCCAGGATGTTTTACTCAGTTACAATTCAACCAAGGACTAATTCATGCAGAATCATAAACTAGTCAAAAACAAAAAAGCAAAAAGTTTATGTTCTTTTTCTTAAGAATGAAATTCACAGCTTAACCAACAAGCCTTCTCGAAATTCCGCAAAGAGACAACACAAAGGTAGGTTTCTCACAAAGGTGGATTTTACGAAAGGTCCGACTCCCAAGAAGACTGAAAAGACCAGGGAGATCCAAGGTTTTTACAACTTCTAAAGCCAAAGTCACTACAGGATCAATGCAAAAATCAAACCTAGGGCTAGAATCTCTATGAACTTCACTAAAACCCTTGATGCTAATGAAACAAGCTTAGATGAAAACTTTTGACAGGTAACCAGTGGATCTGGGCAGAAAAAACAAGCTATAAACAAAATCTAAAAGGTAAAAAAGGAAAAAATTGAAATTTTCTAATCTTTTGACAGGGTACGCAGCAGCCTGTTTGCACAGGTGCGGCCACGCTCTGTGCACAAAGCAAAAGTGTGTACAGGTACGCACTGTGCTTAACGCAGAGGGTGCGTACTACTCTCAAAACCAAGAAAAATAAAAACTAACTCAACCCTAAGCTATTCCACCCAAATTCACAGTCAATCAGTAAAAAACTAGAAAGAAATCAGCTTTTCTCAAATCAAAGTATCAATCAAAAGAGAAATCAATCAAATCCATGGATTCCCCAGTGGAGTCGCCATTTTGTCATGCGGAAAGAGTCAATTTTGCGGACAAAACCGACCTCCCTAGAAAGCAAGGCTTTACTAGTGACAAACAAAACAATCAAGCACTATCTTTCCCTAAATATGCATTAAAATAAAAGCAACCAGGTGTTTAAGGCTTACCTCTGGTCCAACGCTTGTTTGCAGCAGCCAAGCCTCTTTGATCCAGATGAGCTCCTTCTCCTTGAAGCCTACATTCACTAACAAGCAAACGATTACATAGCACCTGAATAACTCATATAATAGAACATATTCATCATAAAGACCAAGGAGTTTATGAAACAAATTATATATAACAACTTGTTGAGAAAAATGAACTTAATTGTATTAATTGGAAACAAATGAAACCATTACAACCAGTGCCTTGGTGTTGTGCAGGTCCCTCCGAGGGTTCAGCAAGAGTTCTCCTTTACTTTGATCAGCTCACCCACTTTCAAATGAAGCTAAGAAAGGAATGGAATCTATCCTCTCAAGCTCTATAAGGGAGTCCTAATTTCAGCAACATCTACCCTTAGGAATGTTCAGCTTTCAACCTCCTTTGCCTCTGGTCCAATGCCTATATTTATAGTGCTCTGGAGGAAGTTAGTAGGTCCACCATCAAAGGGATAAGCTCCTCCTTCAAAGGGATAGCTCCCCTCTTCATGGGATAAGTTCCTCTTTCATTGGGATGCATGAACCATCTGGAGGTGCTCAATCCACGTCAAGCCATCTTCTAGAATGCTCTAGAATTGACCACAAGTAAGTTTTTTGAAGTAAAATTTGTGCCTTTTGACCTTTACAGGAGTACGCACCCACCCCTTTACAGACAAAGCGTACAAGTACGCAGGTGTTATGAACTTGAGGTGCGTACACGCAGGTAAGGGTAAGAGAAACTGCGTAACTAGAGTTATATTGACTTATAAAGACTTTCTCTCTTTTTTGGAGTTTGACATGAGGAGCAGAGGTATAAGACTTGCCAAGGAGGACAGTATGACTATTGATGGAGCCATACTGACTGCAAATAGTCATGGCGACAAATTTTAGTGTAACAATCTCTTCCTCGGAACTTGAGAAGAAGAAGCTCGTTTCTTGGAACTAATCCAATTGGATGAAACCCGTCGTGATGTCGCTTTGGCTAACGAAGCCCATAAGAAATGAGTCAAAGCACAGTTCGACAAAAATGTAAAACCTCGTGTCTTCTCAGAAGGTGACTTGGTCTTGCTTTATGACCAAGAATCCGATAAATTGGGAGCAGGTAAATTTAAGTCTTTATGGATGGGCCCCTATATTGTTAAACGAGTGTTAGCAAAAGGAGCCTATGAGTTAATGGATTATGACGGAATTCCACTGGCGCAACCTCGTAATGGGTTGTACCTCAAGCGTTACTATGCGTAATTCAGTATGGTAACCGGTATGCTTTTGTTATGTTTTTGTTTTCGCTAAAGTGTTTATTTTGGTCAAGTAATCCACTTTTTACATTTATTGTATATGTCAAACCTATTGGAGTCATGTGTTGGATATGCCGACGGAGCGAGTCGTAGTTCGCGGAACCTATCTTCCACGGCTTAGGCCATTTTTTATCCAAGCGGCGAGTTAGTAAATTTCAGAGGGGTATGTATTGGTCGATCAACGAATAACATCACTAAATATAGCGCGTTGATAGAACTTCTCTCTGATGCCATCACACATGGTATACGCCGACGGATTGTCAGGCTAGACTCACAACTCATCACTTGGATCAAAAATGGCCCAGGCCATGGAAGATAGGTTCCGCGAACTACGACTCGCTCCGTCGGCATATCCAACACATGACTCCAATAGGTTTGACATCTACAATAAATGTAAAAAGTGGATTACTTGATCGAAATAAACACTTTAGCGAAAACAAAAACGTAACAAAATCATACTGATTACCATACTGAATTACGCATAGTAACGCTTGAGGTACAACCCGTTACGAGGTTGCGCCAGTGGAATTCTGTCATAATCCATTAACTTGTAGGCTCCTTTTGCTAACACTTGTTTAACAATATAGGGGCCCATCCATAAATACTTCAATGTATCTGTTCCCAATTTATCGGATTCTTGGTCATAAAGCAAGACCAAGTCACCTTCTTAGAAGACACGGGGTTTTACATTTTTGTCGAATTGTGCTTTGACTCATTTCTTATGGGCTTCGTTAGCCGAAGTGGCATCACAACGGGTTTCATCCAATTGGATTAGTTCCAAGAAACGAGCTTCTTCTTCTGAAGTTCCAGATAAGAGATCAATTGCAAGTTTGAGGGACGAGATTTCGCACTGGATTGGTAAGACTGCTTCAAGGCCATATACTAATTGGAAAGGTGTAAACCTGGTTGCATTCCTTACCAATGTTTAGTAAGCCCAAAAGGCTTCATCAAACTAGTTAGAAATGAACAATATATGCTTGAAAAATGAGTTAGAACACTAATATTTTACTTTGAACTACGTAAAAAGTAATGAAAAAGTGCTTTTACCTCTCATTTTACCATTTCATTTGAACTTCGGTTTGTTGGAGCTTTGGAGGTTCTTTCCCCCTTTGATTTTCATCAACTGATTTCAAGAGATTCTGTGGACGATTCTTGGTGCCGTCTGGACCAGGTAGGAGCTAAACTTGAGCTCTTTCATTTCATGCTTTCATTTTGCATTCTGAGCTTGATTCCTGGTTTTTCTGAGCCTCTGGGGTTTGAAAAACTCGCTTTGCCTCCAACGCACCCTCTATGTATCGAAAAGTGCGTTGGATGTTGGCCTGTCTATTGGCCATTTGACATGCAACGCACCCAGAGCACTACTGTAGGTCCGATGGGCGCAAAGAAGGAATTTTTATGCACAGTTTTTTATGGAAATTTTTCCTGTTTCTTACCAAAATCAGGGTCTAACTCTTCTCTTGTTTGTTTTTCGGAGATCTTTGGACTAAGATGACTATTACATGGCGAGATCGTGAGCATGAAGAAGAGGACATGCTTGCCCTACATGATCCGATTACAGTAAACGCACTGCGAAACTATGACTTGCTGAAGTTTTTCCGCATCTCTAGCATGAGACAACAGATCAACTTACTGCAGTATTTGCTCAATGCTTGGGATCCTACCAACCAGGTGTTCCAGATCAGGGGAAAATCCATCCCCTTGACTGTAGTGGACATCTATTTCTTGATTGGCTTGTTGAGGCAGGGTGCCCCCGTCTCTTTATTAGGTTTAGCCCGAGAAGGTGAATCTGTGAGAGATTATGTTCGTCGGTATTGTAGAGAGGGATCTCAGCCGAGTAAAGACAGAAAGATCATCATCCATGATGTCACTGATAGGTCCCTCATGACTATTCTGTTTACTTTTGTTAGGATGGCTGGTGGTGCGGCTCTTCATGTAGCCAATCGATCTTATATGTAGTATGCCTTGGAATGCCTCCAACCGAAGGTGTTCAACTGGTGTGACGCAGTACTTATTGTGATGAAAGAACAGTTGACCAAGGTAAAGAGTGGGAGGCTGAAGAACTTTGGGTATGGTTCTATTTTGCCCGCCTTTTCCTTGGAAAAGATACCACTGATGCAGCTGCAGTATATTGCACTCGATTTACCTTCACCGACTGAACCACGTATGCAGAGATGGGTCGACCATATGTCTAGGCATGCTGGTCAGTCTCAGATTTCATTTTCTGATACCTTTTTCAGGTGTTTTGATTGTCAGGAGATGGTTTATTCAGAGTATCCATATTCTGGCATGGACTTCTGGGGTGATCCAGATTTAGTACTGTCGGATGGCAAACAGTGGGGCGCCATTGGTAAATTCTTTTACCATATCTTCGTTTATCATTTTTCATTTATAATGTCCTTGTGCTTTATTATGTCAAGACTTAATCAAACTTATGTTTTCATGCAGATGTTGGTCTCGTTCGTCCAGTAGTACGCTTGAGAGTGCCAGCTGCTGCCCCAGCAGGAGAGGCTGTTGGAAGGGCTATCCATCGCTACCTCGATGTGGCCGAGACTCTTACAGCATTACAGGAGCAAGTTGAGGGCCTCACTCTTGGTATTCCAGATGTGAGGACTGATGAGCTACCCTTGAGGTTGCAGCGGCATACTACTGGTGTGCCAAGACGATGGACTCGACTCTTACGCATGATCGCACAGGCTGTGACCTGCTATCACGAGCATCATTAGACTGCATAAAAACTCCTTCTTTGCGCCCATCGCACCTACAGTAGTGCTCTGGGTGCGTTGCATGTCAAATGGCCAATAGACAGGCCAACATCCAATGCATTTTTCAATACACAGAGGGTGCACTGGAGGCAGAGCAAATTTTTCAAACCCCAGAGGCTCAGAAAAACTAGGAATCAAGCTCAGAATGCAAAATGGAAAGCATGAAATCAAAGAGCTCAAGTTTAGCTCCTACCTGGTCCAGAAGGCGCCGAGAATCGTCCACAAAATCTCCCGAAATCAGCTGATGAAAATCAAAGGGGGAAAGCACCTCCAAAGCTCCAACAAACCAAAGTTCAAATGAAATGGTAAAATGAGAGGTAAAAGCACTTTTTCATTACTTTTTACGTAGTTCAAAGTAAAATATTAGTGTTCTAACTCATTTTTCAAGCATAAATTGTTCATTTCTGACTAGTTTGATGAAGTAATTGAAAATAGAGTACAATCTTTGAAAGAACAAAGCTATTTATGGTAAAGTAAAAAAGAGACCATTTAATCGAGCAGTTTTAGCGCGGACTTCATGCTCGTTAAAAATAAACATAAGAAATGAGCACATGTTCCTCGATAGTTTAAGCTCATTAAAAAATGAACCAATTTCCGGTAAATAAACATCGTGAATGTAATACTTCAGCCTTTAAAGCCTTGTTCATGTTTTCACCGTCACTTCCACTTTTGCATTGGCCGATCATTCACCTCCATTTGATTGTTTACCCATTTTGAGGAATAGCTGTGAAGAGTGATCATGTTAGCCATCCTTGTAACACTGCCGTGATTGAAAAATTCCAAACCTTACCTGGAATCAGTTGCTACCCATTTTATCACTCGTTCCTCAAAAGACGAGTCTCCTTTAAGCTCTTTTCAATTGACTCGTAAAATATGAAATGATTGCCGAGCCATTGGCCTCTCTAGCTCGTTAAAGGGATCGGAAGTGCTATCCCTCCTCTAAATTTTAATGTTTTTGGACCTGAGGGATTATTACACAAGACGATCAAGCGCTTGTTTTGTTCGGCTCGTTAAAAGTATCGAAAATTCATCCCTTCTGTATTGTTTTATACTTTTTCAGACTTAAGGGATTAGATGATGAAAAAGGAATTTTGGAGTTTCCTTTACGTTCATTTTCAGACTCTCTAAAATTGAAAAGGACCGAGTTATCTTTGTCGTTAAACTCGTTAAAATTTTAATATCAACAAACTTGTCTATAGACGAGAACAAGTTTCACTATCGCTAGGCTCGTTAAAACATAATGATGGGTTTGCCCGAAGGGAAAATTATAGAAAAAGCATATGTTATCCTCCTCAAGCTTGATAAAAATAAAGAGGTACTGGTGAGCAATGACTGGGGAAAAATTGGGAAGAAAACTTGAAGAAACTTTGTTGGTAGCAAGTCACTCTTGAACATGACACTTTCACTCCGCATCCAAGTTGGGTTGGATTGTTTCATTCACCGGTCACATCACCATGGTCCCATCATACCATCCACATTTAGGGTTAATGCTACCAATCCATCACATCAGTGTCGCCAATATGTTCAAGAGAAGTCATTCAGAGAATTCACCTGTGTCTCACCCACTAAAATACATTTATACTCCATTCTTTCATGACCGCCACCCTGAACCTTATATCACCAGATCATTTTCACCTCCATTAAAATCATTTGCTCCATTCCGTGTCATTGATGTGGGATTCATTAAGGCCCTCCTGTGACGGATCACTTCTTGTCGACATCAGCTCATTATCCAAGAAGTTGATCTAGGAACACCCCATTCAGTACTTTGAAGCTTGCATGCCTCAATGGCAAGTTTCTCACTTCCGGCGACAGGTTTACATCAATGACCTTCGACCGAAAGATTTTGCGTGGTGTTTGATGCCAAGTCCTTTATTCACACCACGTGAATTGTACTGCAGTACCTTGAGGGTCATTATCATTATTGGTGATTCCTCTCGCACTTGTTAACAACTTATATCATTGGCTGGTAATCAAGCGATGTCTTTCCATGTTCGACTCCAGAACATCTCTCACATTGATAGACTTGTACTTCGAGTGAAGATCGAATGAGGTTGAAGACCCCAGATCCAGTTTCATCCATCCGAGCTGCGATATATATTCAGGAAAATAAAGACATCAAATGTACATCATTGTTACATAGATAATCATCCAATCAAAGGGATGATGGCTCTATCAGAATCATCAGTCTACACTCAGACGATTGTCTGTCTTATGTACATGAAAATCAATTTATAAAGCTGAGCATGGGAATGCCTGCCTTAGCTAGATCATGAAAATATTATGAAGATAATGTATTGTATTGTATCTTATTACAGGTATCCTCCCAGCTTGAAAGAACTTCGGATCCTCATAATAAAGCATTTCACTCGACATCAAAAGATTAATGACCTCATGCTTTAGGGGGCAACTGTTATAGACATTTTTGGGCACTGCAACCCCAAGCATGAAATGTCCATAAACCAAGGGCTCCTAAGTCCCTAAAAGTGTTGTTCTAACCCCTAAAGGAACAAGGTCAACTGATTACAGCTTCTCCCAGATGTTCTCCATGAAAAACGGCTCAGAATTGGTCAAAATAGGATCATTTCAGCTGCTCCACAAGCCAAGTGCGTTGCATCTCACCTAAGTACACTGTGTGGGTGCGTTGCATTTCAAAAATCCCTTCTATGGGGTGCGATGGATGAGAAATGACAAATGGCAGTGTCATTCCACGAGGTGGAGAGGCAATGGAAGCTTCTAGAAACTACTCCTGTGACACATGTCTCTCTGAATTCGACCAAGGGTGAGTAAGAGATCATCAATCTCCAAGTAGAAGCAAGAACTATCAGAGGGAAGACGTTAATCAAATCACAAGTTGACTCATCTCCCTTACAGATATCTACATATGGATCCCCCATCCCAAAGATCCAGAGGCTAGAATTTTGCATATTGTAAGGAATGGTTGTTGGTTTCTTGAGACAAACATCAGATTGTTGGGTGATCTAAGATTTGTATGAGGTGAAGAGGGGATTCCTTGCTGAGAGGTTGATGCTGGGTCAGAACAACTAGTTGTAACTCCTCTTGGCTTTTTCTTGTTTATCAATAAAAGCTATTCAAGTTTTCCTCCATACTCTTGTGTCATTTATGTTTGCTGCATTTGTATGGTCAATTTACATCTGATCCTAAATTGTTTATGATTATAGATCCATGTCTTTGTATAGTGCTATGCTACTGTGGTCTTACAGGTACTCTGTGAAGTTGGGCATGCAAGGGAACAAGTAGCGAAAGACTATAAAGGAAGAGAGGAATCAAACCAGGAGATTAGCGCAAGACAGAGGTTGGTCTTCTTTGTTCCTCTCTATCTATACTTTATAAAGGAAAAACGAAAGTAGCTTTACTCTGTTTGTTTCTAAGGTAGCTATCACACCTTAGTGGGATAAGCAGTTCTTAGTAGACACTTTTCCCTGTAACAAGAGCCAAGCGATAATTGAGACCCTCAATTTTGCGAGTGATAGATTACAATTGAGACTTTATGATAACAACTAAGGATGGTCTAGAAATTGAAGAGGTAACCATCGGCGAGGCCGCGTAGGCCCTCGCTATGCAGCATGCTCTCGAAGGTTCCGGGGTGGTAGCAGATATCCCAAAATCACCGCATATGCCAAGGCCTAAGAAGGATAAACAAGCAATGGCCCCCGTATGCCTTTCCCCTAGGCATACACTTCACAGCAAACTATCAATCGCAGAAAAGGGGAAAGCTGTCACGATAGAAACAGAGGAGGAGGAAGAAGATTTGCAGGCCCTGATCATCGTAGAGGAAGAAAAAGAAGACATGGAGGACCTATACACTCTGCAAAAAAACTACTCACATATGTCCCTACGTGGAAAGGGAAAACTAAAGTGTCGAAGGATTTGAACAAAACCAAGAGTCTAATCTAGACCCGGCTCCTCCCAAATGACATCATGTTTGAAGGCACGCACCTGGGCCATGTGCCTAGCATGAAGTTCAAAGATTGGGACCTATCTAAGCACCTGAAGTTCCCTCATCTAGAGACCAGGAATCTCATGAAGCAGAATACTGTGGGGGTAGTGACAATGCTAGAGCCGCAGAAGTGGCTGCGTGGTGTGGAAAAGGTCAGGTTGCTAAACTTATTATGGGTGCCGCATTTCCACCGTGCGCCAATTACCATTTTCATCATCAAGAAGCTTCTCTGCCTGGTGCATGATGGGTATCTATGGCTGGAGGAGCCTATCCCCATCACAACAGACCTAATTCACCACATTTCTCAGCTCCCCTATAAACGAAAGGACCCTGCAACCATAACCGAGGGAAAGGGGAGTGATTTGTCCCTTGCAGAAGCCGTGAAGAAGAAATAAAAGCTAGAGAGGAAAAAGAGGGGCTATGCCATCTCTAGCATCAACGATAAAGGAGTACGCATAGCAACCCAAATCTTGGTCGGAAATGTTATGAGGAAGTGTCACGCCGATGATGTACTGATGCTAGTGATCGCACTGGCCAAGCAGTGCGTGGAGGGGATCCAGTTCAATTAGTGTGAATTCCTCTATGAGGAATTTTTGAAAAATTGTCGTGAAGCCTAGGACCAGGGTAAGACCTTCCACTATGCGTGGTTGTTGCTATCCATATTTCTCATAGCGGGAGAGCTACCGAAGGATAGTCAATTCCCTAGCATTGATAGAGAATTACTGGAGGCTACAAAGTACCCTTCGCTCTGGGCCACAAAGGATGCGAAATGGATTTGCAACACCAAAATCTTCTCAGTTCTCCTAGAAATGAAGATCCCAATGTGGATCAACTGGAATTCGTGCCTATTTCCCACGGTGTACAACAGTCTGTAGTGTTTTGCATACTTTAAAGCGGATATGCACAACAACTTTATCAGGGCGTGTAACGATTCGGAAAAGCAGTGGATGAAGCTACTATTTGTAGCCACTCATGATGCAATTTTTACTGTCTTGGAGACATGGCCTCCAGAATGGTGCGCCCCAGATTTGGCAGACCTTGAGAAGGTGGTAGTGCAGAAGAAGAAGGACGATGCCAAGTTGCACATCACTCAATTGGTAAAGAAAATACAGAAGGAAACAACAGTAGTTGAGGTAATGGTAGCGTGAGAAGCAGCACAGAAAGATGATGAGCAGAAGAAGGCTGCAGATTCAACAGCAACAACACAGGTGACAAGGGCAGCAACCGTGAAGGCAGATGAGGGCCAAGCAACATCCTTGGAAGGGAAACAATTAGAGGAAACAGAAACAACAAAAGGGAGCGTGGACCCAGGGATTGTGTCCACACAGTTGAAGCGCCCACACATCATAGACTAAGGAGGACCAAGGAAGAAGGTCAAGGCCTCGAAGTTTCCCATTTACCCAATCACCTTAACTGAAGGAGATTTCCATGACATTGGCGAGACGGTCCCCGATGTCACAAATGAATCGCTTCCAGATTTTATGCAGGAGCACCAGACTGTGTTGGGGGCCCTCATGGCACAGTTGCAGGAGTTACAAGTGCATTCCCTCAGGTGGTTACCCTTTCAACCCACCTCGCAACAGGATCTTTGGAAGTAGAGCAAATGTTGCGTGCACAGATGGAAAGCATGATAGTGTTGCCAAAAGGGGCCCTAGTCGCATCGATTGTCACCGATAGATTTTTGGTTAGCATGATGAAAGGCCTTGGCCTTAATTTGGCTGCCCTTCCGCGAGAGACACTATATCTACTATAGGATGTGATAATGACAGAGTTACGTGATAGGGAGAGCGATGGGATCCAAGTTCTTAGTGAACAGAAGATAAACATGGAACAACTCACCTTGCAGTACGATGAATTGGTGTCACAAAATCACAAGTTGTAGATGATGCCTCCCAAAGCTCGCCATCCCAACAAATCTATTGGTAGAGGTGCGGATCCACATATTGGTAACCAGAGTCTGCGAGGCCAGGGAAGAAATGACAAAGCTTTAGCTAGAGCGAAATCTTCATATTGCCGAGCTACAGTTAAAGATGTAGCCTTCCACTGCCCCATACATCAGAGAACAGTGCACTAGCGCTATCGCAGGAGGATTGGAAGAAATTGGCACTGTAGTGCAAGACTCTACCAGCATGTTAGAACAAGCACTTAAGGTCGTCACGACTTTATAGGAGGACCCCAACATTCAACGCCTAGAAACAGAGGTGCGAAAACTCCAGCAACAATATGACAGTGTCCGAGGAACTGCACAAGTAGTAGTCCTCACTCAGGGGCTTGTGAGGATGTAGCAAGCTAAGGCACTAAAGGAGCAAGTGGATGTGGTGCAACATGAGGAGGCACTTCTCAAAGCATGCATTCAGCCATGGATTGATGAGGCCTTCGCAATCACGGTGAATATCGAAGGAAAGCTCGCGCACATATAGGGGATGCATGTGTAAATGTAGGGAAGCATGCCAGACACAGAGGTCTCAGAAGAGTGGATGTAGTAGTTTTAGCAAGCAGCAGCTCAATGCACTGCGAACATCACTACCATTCAAGAATAGTTGGAGGGACTCCATGCCAACATTGTCGTGCCAACAGAGTGACTCGAGGACGAGTCACGATGTTTTTGTTGGGGGCCTGTTGGGCATGGAATGCCCCCATGACATGTTTTGGGGCTCAGCCCAAGTTTTTATTTGATATTATTGTAAAACTCCGTGAATTGAGGGCGTGAAATGTATGTCAGAGTCATAGGGTTTTCCAGCTTAGTTTTGAATGTAATGTCGGCCTACCCATGGTCTCGGACCATGGGATTGTATAAATAGAGCGAGGCTCTTGTTAGTGTCAATCTTTGCAACCTTCCTCCAGTGATCAAACATGCTCTTACAAAGTGATTTTAAGGTGTCAAGGTCAAATTTTGTCATTTTAGTGAGTCTTCAAGCAAAATTTGGTCACTAGGCATTGGGTCTAGGGTTTGATTTTACCCTTGTCAAAGTTGTCCAAATGTCGGTCCATGTCATAGTTCAGCTAAGTGTACCATCATTCATAGAGGTTTCATTATCATGTCAAGTCCCACTGGGTCATTTTACACCTTGTTCATGCTTCAGTTGCGCCTAGGTAAGGTCATTTCCCTCTCCTAGGGTTTTGAAGGCAATTTCTCTTGGACAGCCAAATCATCGGCAAAACTTGTATCTGGATGTTCATACACCTTCCCCTATCCTTAAAGTACCTTATCAAACACTTCCCATCACTAAGATCCCCCAAATTCCTCATTTTCGCACAAACCCTAGTTTCTTGCTACAACCTGGCAATTTTCTAGGTTGGACCTGTGTTTTGCCTTTTTGGACCCCTTCCCCTCACTCAATTTTAGAGATTCCACTTTCCCCTACTTCCTAACATCCCTCCCTACTTCCCAAAATTTCCTGAAGAATTTAGAAGCTCCCTATCCCCTTCATTTTGCTTCATTTCGAAAAATCATTTGTTCCACACATCGGGGTAGGTTTCACTCAAATGCTGTTTATGAGCAATAAAAGATGAATTTATGAAAATTGAGAGATTTTTTCGTCCAAAACAAGCCAAGGAAGAAAAATCTCCTTCACTTTTTACACAGGTGTCATGGTTTTAGATAAATGTCAAAAATATAATTGCCTCAGGAGAATTGGTGCACCTCTGAAGTGACCTTGGGAAAATCAAGTTTTCTCCTAGCTAAGTTGGCAAAATGACTTGCTTTATGAGTCAAATGATAACTATAGACAAAGATATTTCCAATGAGCTATCATGAGCTCAATTTGGAGTTGCGGAAGGCATTCAAAAGTTGACTGTAACAGCACTCTGCCTTGAGGCAGCCTCACTGGGCACATTTTTACCAGTCTTGGAAGATTTGATTTTTGGTAGGGAAAATGAACTCTAACTTGCAAACTCCTGGTTGAGTTGGAAAGTAGACTCAAAGAACTTTCCAACAAGCTATCTTGTGCCCAATTTGGACACCAGGAAGGCCTCCAAACGTCACCTGGAAAAGAGTGCGACGCACAGAGGGAGCGCGGGGCACTGGGATAGATTTTCCAGTGTAAAATTTACACTGGCGCGACGCACACAGAGAGCGCGGTGCACAGGGAAAAAGGGTTTGAAATTGTGACAAATTGCCTCAAATTTCTTTTGAAGCCCATCAAATTGCAATATAGGCTCCATAAACTCACTTGTGCATCAAATTTGATAGAGATATGATGGTTTATTGCCTGTGATTGAATGCAAAAAGTTTCATAAAGCAAACACAAGAAGACATCAAAGAAAGACTGTTCTGCTAGGTTTTTTGCTACAATGTTGTTTCTACCAAGGTTATTCTTCCTACCCTACCCCTGCTCCTTATTCCCCTATGCCATTGTCCCCATAATCATTACCCTAACATTACCAAGATCATACTCCCTTTCCCCTCCTCCTATTGCTCAATAAACACAAACCCTACCTTACAAACCCTAAAAACCTACCTCGCTAAAAACCCAAACCCTACCCTATCAAAATACCCCAAAAACCCCTGTATATCCCTAAAAAAAATTCTCCTATAAACCCCTATTCCCATTATATTATCCCCATCCTAATGCTCCCTATTAAATTGTCCCCTTGGTGGTAGATTGTCAAAGAAACTTCTAGCTTCATTTAAATCAAAGGGCAGCCCAAATTCAACTTTTAAAACAGCAGTCATGGCATCCGAGGTTTCATCAAAATATGAGGAGGAGACCCATAGTGACACAGTTTCAGGAGAACAGGCCCACATGAGAAGTCAATGAAAATAGGGAGTTTTGGCTTGACAAAGTAAATTTCCATTTAAACAATCTTCTTAAGAAGGCCAAAAGAGATAACAAATTTCAAAGACGCATGGCTACTCATTGCTACACAAGAAATCAGGTCTCCAAAATCAAAATCAAGCAGTTGAAGAAAATACTCCAGGAAACCCTAATCAGGAAAAAAGAGAAGGTTAAGTTGGATTTGCTTGCTGATGCTCCCCTCAGAGCAATACAGGACAAGGACAAGAAACCTATGCATGATGAGGGACCATCAGGTGAACAGGAGGCCGATTTCATCCTCATTCAGGATGATGATGTAGATGTGAGAGGGCCAAATGGATCATCAAGTATTTGGAGCAGAGAAACAAGCAGCCTGAGGACTAGCATGAGGTCGTGGAGCTACAAAACATCCGTGAAGACCAGCAGGCTGCCCAAAGAAGCCTAAATGAGAAGACACCTATCCCGCAAGAGATAGAAGCTGGTTGAGAGATTTGGCTCGAGAGGATCCACATCCACTTAGAGAAGCTATCGATGAAAGCATACAAGGACAGGGACATGCTCAGGAACATGAAAAACCACTATAAGGCACGAATAAGGAATTTGAAGGAAAACCTAAGGAAGGCATCCAAAAGGGAAAAATGGGAGAAGGAGTAAGATAGACTTAGAATCTTGGCTGAGGCTTCCTTCACTCAGCATGGCACCCCATAAGGAACCTCTAGCCCAAATTTCGGCAAATTTGGGGAAGTTTTGGTCAAATTTTGATTTTTTGGACAAAAAACAGGAAATTTCTCCCTGTGCGCCGCGCCACTGGCACGACGCTAAAATTATAGGGCTCCAATGGAGAAACCACTTGCATATTTGGATTCAACATAAAAAACTACGTCCGCTGGTGTCCGGGTAAGAAATTTTGACAAGATCTGGGTCTCCTAAAGGTCAAAAAACACCCAAAAATGGCCTCTCTGCCACTTTTTTGACACACAGAAAGCAGTCTTGGGAGAATGAAGATTTAGAGGGGCAAATGAGAACCAAATTGAGAAATTCCAGTGGGGTTAGAAAGTAGATAGGATAGACTTTCTAGAAAACTCACTTGGGAACATTTTGGACACTCGCAAGTGCCCCAAAATAGGCTCCAAAGTGGCGCGATGCATAGAGAATTTGGCGCGGCGCACAGGGGAAAAAACCGCCAATTTGCTCCCGTTTCGCGAAATTTCGGGTCGCGACTTCTCCAAGTGGGCCTGGTCATCTACACTTCGGTTTTCTAGCACCAAAGGTGGCATTTAAATATTTTTCTCTCCAGATGGGCATCTATTCAAGTGGCAAAAGAATGCAAAGGGTCACCCCAACCAAATGTCATGCCTGAGAGAGCTACACCTGTAGCTGATGGTTGGCTCTCCATCTCCTTTTCGTAATGATTTGAGTAACTTACCAACCCCTGGGCATTCTATCTCATCTCCACAAATTCTATAAATTGTAAGCAAGTTATTTGCAAAGGGTTGACTGGCTTGTAACTTCTGGGAGACTGTGGGAAAGAAACTATGTTTCTGCACTGTGTATTTTTGACAGAGAGTTAACGAAAGGTAGCGACTCTATTTCATGAGATTCTTGTGGTTGTGAGTGTAGAAAATGTGTTCTTACGTTCCATATGTATCTTTTTATCTTTAATATTTCATTTCATGCTTCATTTCAGTGAAATTTTCTAAGTGAGATTAGGTAGAATTCAATTTATACTGCTCTGCCTGTGGGAAAATTCCATGTGCAATGTTACTCTTCTGTTGAAACGGAATCATGCGACCATGCCCTTTTCACTCTCTTCAACAATCTTTCCATTCCGCATTACCTTAAGCCAAAATTGTGGCACTTGCCACCTACCTTGCCTCACAGAATAATCTGTGATTTCATATTCGATTCTCTATTCTTTGCTGAGCACCAGTCCCATATACATCCTAGAAGCTTGGTCACTTCATAAAATCTTTTCTGAAATCCCTTTTCACTTACTAGCCTAAGGTAAATATTGCATTGTAAGTCATCTCAGACCATTTTTCCTATCCATTTACTGAGCGTGACTCGGAGAGAGCCCTCTCCTGCTCTAGTAGGGCTAGCTACCAGACTGAGCGTGGTTTGTGGTTACCCTAATTTTTTCCTTCCTTTAGCCTAAGGCAGATTTAGGTGCTAACAGCTCTAAGTTGTAAAGTGACATTGAATGGAATCTAATAGGATAGGAATTGGGCATGAAGAGTCTAAGTGGTTAAGTCGAAGTGCGAAGTGTGTCATGGGTCGTAGAGTAGGAGAAGGCTTTGCAGCTGAGTGCACAGAGGCCTAGTAGTCCATAGCTGAGTGCGCAAACCCCTACAGCTAAGTGCGCAGGGTGGAGTCGAGTCTATAACCGAGGAAGAAGATAATAAAGAGAAGTTTTATCATAATTCTGTGTATCTATTCTTGGGTTATTACATGTTTGATATGAATTTCAAATGTACTATCTATTTACTGTGCACACATGTATGAATGATTTGTATTGTTGAATATAACGGAATGCATACAAATAAGCGAAGATAACCTAAGAAGTGGAATACTCGTAGGACTTGGGTAATAACATTGTTCGGCCCCCGAGTAGGGCTGCATGAAGGCAACATCTCAGGCTGCGAGGTACAAGAAAGTGCGTGTAGTGACGTGTGCACAGGGTCGAACCACGGACCACTTGAACTCATTAGACATCTCCAGGGTGCAGAAACCTGGTTTTAGCACCCTCCCATACTACTTCGGGTGAGACCTTAGTCCGCACTCCACAGACTATTACCGAAAGGGCTAGTAGTACTGGGATTTGTTTGCCTAAATCACCTCTGAACCTGGGTCAAGCCCCAATAAACCAAAACTTAATATAATCTCCTCCTTTATGTATTCCATTTCATCTTACTTCCATACTTCTGCTAAAGTTTAAGACACCAGATTTTGCTTCAAGTAGCCTGTTGTTTGAAGATTTCTCCAAAATATTTTACTCATTATACTACAACATAAAATTAAATTCAACATCAGAAGGACACTCTGAAAGAGTTTTTCTCCTAAAGAATATTTAGAATCATTTTCTATAAAATAAATGTTTCTCGGGTTTTGAAAAACAAGACAACAAATTGGTAATTTCATGGCCTTGGATAAATGTCTTGGGCACTAAAGCCTTTTCAGCCAGAGGTTGTCTTCCGTGGTAAAATAGTGATCATATTGTTTCATAGAGTTGGATAGTGGTATGTTGTACCTCGCATGATGATTAGTTGTGTATGGAAGAGAGTTACTCTATTTTGGTGATTTCTCATTGGTTTAGTTGTGCATCTTTCATATTTCATGAGTATATTATTACCATGGTATGAGTATTCCCTTTATTGGCATTACCATGGTATTGGTATGTGTGTGTGGAGTAGGTTGGCATGTGATATTACCTTGGTGTAGATAGTCTTGGTATTGACATAAAATTTGTATTTGTATGTGGTATATTTTTGGATATTACCATGGTACATAAGTCCTTAGTATTGACATAACCATGGTATTTTATCGCGGTGTTGTTTTGGATATTACCATGGTACAAGAGTTCTTGGTATTGACATAACTATGGTATTTTATTGTGGTATTGGTTTTGAGATTACCGTGGTATAAGTGTCCTTGGTATTGACATAACCAAGGTATATTCCTATGGTATTGGTTTAGAGATTACCATGGTACAATTACCCTTGGTATTGACATAACCACGGTATTTTCCCATGGTATTGGTTTGGATAATATCATGGTACATGTGTCTTTGGTATTGAAATAATGAAGGTGTTTTCTTGTTGTATTGGTTTAGAGATTACCATGGTATAGGTCTCCAGTGTATTGGCATAACCATGGTATTTTCCTATGGTATTCATTTCGGGAATTGTTGAGGATAATTTGGCTTTTACTTATGTAAAAATAAAGTAAAAAAAATAGTGTTGTTTGATGGTTGCACTTTTTGAGAGTGTGAGAGTATGCCAATATGAGGGCATTGAAAGTGAGTATAGATTGCAAGATATGTTCACATATTTTTGCAATGTTTTATCGGAATTGTTTATGCATAATTTAGAGAATGATATGAGGATAATTTCAGAGTTTTGGTGTTGCATATGCAAGTATTCAAAATGGATAAGGACTGGAAGATCATGGTTTATTACTGTGCATACATTTTATGTGATATTTACCCCCTTTGGGTCATGTTTGTAATTCAAATTTTATATTGCAAAACAATGGTGTTGTTGGGTTGCTCATGTTGAGTAGATTGAGAGATTAGTATGAAATATTTATGAAACATAGTTCACATTGAAGAAGTGAAGGCATGGAGGATTTATATTAAATATTGATTTGACATATTCAGTAAAAAGAACATATTTCTCCGTCCAATCGGTGTTGGTTAGTCCAATGGGTTTTGAGCGAGGGTTGTTGGTCGTGGGTGCTTCCAACAAATAGATTTTCATAGATCTATGAGAGAAACAATATTCCTAATTGATAGGTGTCATCATACAGTAATAGAAGCCATCTCTTTCAAATTATTGGTGTAAGACAATTGATTTAAAATCTTGTTTAATAGCTTAACAGAAGAATTGAGCAGCACAACAATAGGGTAGCTTTCTCGCAAAATGGTTTCCACTATAAATACTTGTGTTCTTATGTGTGCATCCTTATAATGATGTTTTCCATGGTTATTATGGTTTTAGTTTTTTTTTGTTTTAATATTTTGATAAGATAATATTGCAGATGTTTTTGGAAAATTAATAATTTGGTAAAAAGTTAAAATTGACATAAAGGGAATCACTACTCATTCACCCACTCTCCTCTCAGTAATGATCTAGTTTCCAACATTTCACAATATTCCTAATTGAAGAAACTACCTCCACCATAGAAGTGTTACAAAGAAATTATGAACAAATTTAAGAAATAATTCAGAAGGTGAGAAGCAGCATGGCAACATAGCTAGCAATGCAAACAACTCCAACTTATCAAACGTAACTAGTCTCTACTATGGATTTAGAAAGTAACCAATTAAAATTGTCAATCATGCATCTAGTTGTTTAGTCTCTTCTTCACGAACTGATTTTAAAACATTAGATCTATCCAAAAATATAGATTACGTCCCACTTCCTGACAAGATCAATTTGCATAGATAAGTATAGGAAATACTCTATATTAACCTAAGTAAAATCTCTTTGATAGTAACTAAAGAAAAAATATTTTGGAGAAAGTTTCAAATTAGCTCAAGCAAGGAAACAGAAATTCTAGAGAACTCCATATTTAAAATGAGGACTATAAGAAGTTATTTTTCAAATTAGGAATAGATCCAAAAGACAGGGAAGTTATCAAAAACCTATTGCAAAATGCATAATCTGAGATCTAGTCATTAAGGAAGAAATTGGAAATCCTTGGGACTAACCATTCTCAAACAATTCAACTATCTGAGGTTGAGAAAGAGAGGGAAGATTTGATGAGACTATTAGTGGATAGAAAAAAATCGAGTTTGCAGAAACAATTGTAGTGCTTACAAAAATAAATCAACATCCATGTTTACACTATTATGGACTTGGATGAGTCAAATGACCCCTTAGAGAAGCTTACAAATGTTATGGAAGAAATCAAAATTTCAGAGGTCAAAGTAAAGAAAATTCGAGACAACCTAACTCAAGTAAAGGAATGACTTGATATCAAGTAGAGGTAGCTAAATACAACAAAAGAAAACAATGATCAATTGACCACCAAGAAAAAGGTACCACGAGATGAGATAAAGGAGTTAAAAAACAAATTGAAGGGAAATATCTCTCTAATGAAGCTAGGAAAATTGTTTGGGATGATTTCATTCAGGAGATCCATTCTAAATGGGAATGTATTCATATAATTTCTCAACAGAATATTTTGATGAACGAGACTGATTTAATGATTGATGCATGCAAGAGTAATGTACAGAATGAACCATTGAATGCTAAAATTATGATCAAATATTTAAATGGGAAATCCTCAACTGAACAAAGGACATTAGGTATCAGAGACAAAGCTGGAGTAATTATCGAAATTATTAAAATGAATGAGAAAAACATACTTCATATTCATGCTGAGAACAGATTAAAGGAGACCCATAATTCAATATCTTTATTTAATTCCAAGTTTAACTAGAGTACTAGATATGGTCTACCTAGTTGTTGGGATAACCAAGGAAAACAACTTTCATAGGAAATATGTCCAAAGGAACTAGTGGATATTAAAAGTTTCATAGATATAGCACATGAAAAGATTGAAATTATAAAGGAAAGTACTATAATGAATTATTTCAAGGGGGACTTCCAACTTCCTCCATTGATGAAGACAACTTTTGTTGCAAAACCAAGTTATACAATGCTTTCAAATTTAAATTTTGCATTCTAGAAAACAATCTAGTATAAGGTCCTAGATGAAGAAATTTGGAGGAAGTGTGGAAGGTTGATTACTCATATTGAAAGAGAATTTCAAATGGCAGAAGAAGGCACCAATCCTCAAAATTAATGTTCCACTAGTGATTAGATTTCTCAGATTTTTTAGTCACAGATAGTTAAGTAGTTATATATGTTTTGATACTTAACTTTGTAAATTATTTTAATGTAATATTTAAAATGCATGAGACATTAATTTTTAGATTGTTCTATTTTATTTCAATTACTTTAGCCCAATTAAATTCGTCAATTATAAATGCTTCCAATTATTAAAAAATTTTCTAATCATAAACAATAATTGAAGATAAAACAATTCATGCAATGACAGGTAGAAAATAACACAACCACAAGAGATAGAAGATTGGTCAAAGACTAGGGAAAAAACCACACTAGGCAGAAAAGCCCTCTAAAATATTTTTCTTACTAGATTGTCATAAAATTCTTAAGAAAAGAGTAAAATGAGCCAAGTAGATAATCATCCAGTAAATATTTATCAAATACAAATAAAAAAGAGACTTCTAGAATCACTCTACAAGACAGACAAAGCTTCAAGTATTTAGTAAACATCATTCAACTATAGTCAAGAGTCATACTCTAGCTCAGAACCTCAGTCACACTCATCAAGGTATCTTGCGAGTGACTGTGACATCCTGAAGCACTGTGAGCAAGTGACTATGACATTGGTAGCTCCCTGAAGCACTCTAAGCGAGTGACTATTCTCAGATGTGCCTTCAACTATCTCATAGCATCAGTTACACCCTTCAAGTTGTTATGTGAGTGACTGTGGCTTTCTAGTCACTTTCTAAAGCACTAAAAGCATGTGGTTACGGTCAAATCTAACTTGCAACAAGTGTGCGACCAAAAAACAAAAACCCCAAACACGTGTAAGCCTTATACCTATAACTTTGGATGTTGCATGAGCTTCCTCCATTAGGCTTGTGCAAACCGAACAATAGAAGAAGAGAAGAAGCTGATTGATTATGATGTCCAAATGAGATTAAGATTTTTTGTATCTATAGTCTTCCATTGGGGTTCATTTGATGTTGAGGTCAACCTGTCCAAATGTACATGTGTGGGTACATAAATTCAAATTCCAACTTCTGCTTGTCCAAATGATGTGATATTTAGGTCTATTTTGGTCCTATAGAAAATAGGAATTCATTGCAATCATCATCTCCATCATATGAGTTGTCCAAGGTGGAGTTTTACCATAAATTTATAAATTACCCCCTCTCAACTAGGAAGAATTCCACCTACCAATATATGTTCATTTATCATAATATCATCCTGTCATGCTATCATTGTGACATGTCCATCTCTAATCAACTCTATATGTTAAAACATCGTCGAATCTAAAAGAAAAAGAATCTGGGAGAATTAGCTTCCACTCTCTATCTCATGGGGGAGTCACATATCTCAACCCCATATAGAGATATAGGATATCTAAACACATAGGGGAGAAAATATCAACCCTAGAACCACATCGGGGAGCTCATTCTCAACTAGGAACCATAAAGGGGACAAAATCTCAACCCAATCCTATTTTTTTTCAATATTCCTATCAATAAGCATTAAGAGTCATAAGTTAGAACACCTACATCATAATAAACTTGTTTTGTACACCCCAAGTACACTCTCAACCCATTGGCCAAACAGGGAGTGGTATTCTTGACAGGTTTTAATTCTTGGTAAGATGCCAACTAGGGTATACCCTACATAAACTAGATAGGGGAGAAGCATCTCACACCCTATGGGAATATAGGGGAGCAACATATCCAACCCCATGGTTAATAGATATGCTTAATACCCTATTGTCCAGAGATCCCTCAATCCCATGAGCCCTCTATCTCAATTCCTCACCTTGGGAGCTCAATAGGGCGAAGAGCTAGCTCAATGTCCTTGATCAGTGATACCCCTTATGAGGAGGGGTCACATCCATCAGTCCAAGCTATTCTCTGAAGACTAATAACTTACATTTCAGTAAAGCCTTGGGGATAATATTTGCTTTTTCCTGATTTGTCTATATGTGATGGAGTCTAAGGGCTCCTCTTTGCATGATGTATTGAATGAAGTGATATGGGATTTATATGTGCTTACACTCGTCATGAAATACAATATTTTCTACCATGCATATTCGACTTTTGTTTTTGTAATATATCAACGTATTTTCTAGGACCTCCTCAAATAACACTCCAAAGAACTTTGTCAACCAAATTTCTTCATAGCTATCCATGCCAGCGACAATATAATCTGCGTCAGTGGTACTGAATACTACAAACTTTTATTTCTTTCTCATCCAAGATATTATGGTAGATCCAAGACTAAAATAATATCCACATGTACTCTTCCTATCTATTGTATCTCCTAGAGTTAGCCTTGGATTGCTTGCAAGAACAATGCCTGCGAAAATCTAAATTCTATGTATCTCATATAATCCTCAAGAAACCGAAGGCATCGTATGCATCCTCTAGACATAGTAATTACAAATATACAAATATACACATAACAACATGGGTTGATTCCTTCATTTAGGGATATAAGCCATGTATTCTTGGTATCCTTTCACATATACAACTTAGAAGAATAAGGCAAAAACAAATGGATACCAAGTAATCAAGGACTTACAATTTAATCAGAATTTTCAGAATAATGAAAGAAGAGAAACAAAATAATAACTCATCACATAGATCTTGAAACATCAAGAGTTCTATACTTATTTGAGCTTAAGATAGATAGGTGGATGTAATAAGAGTGAATGCTATGATTTTAGGAAGTGCACATTTAAATACATAATCTCATACTTGCATACAAGTATATGTATTAACTAGTTAACACTAATGAATCTGTAAGAATATAAGAGATATTTCTGGCAACTACAATTTCTTGAAATCAGAGAGGAAGTACAGACATATTGAAAGTTTAACAACAAACAACATATTGTAATAATCGATCATGGAAATCACCACCTTTTCATTCATATTAGGAAATATGTAGATCTGGAATCCATACTACTTGACAAGCACACAAAAATTTTCCTATAATTCAAAACCTTTCTTCAATGTTTCTTCCTCCTTTTATAATGAGAGGGTGGGTAAGAAAATTAGTTACAGAAATATCTTCTGGTGGAAATTTACAGCTGTCTATATGAGTTGTCATCTCAGCGTAAATCCTCTAACTATTACAATAGAGAGATTCCTTTCTTGAAATAAAAACAGAATAAAAATACAGTGATCAAAACAACAAAACGAAATAAATCCATCACAATTGCAATGATGATTTATGGAAATATATTTATGCCATTCTTCTTTGTTAGCCTTCGGTCCTGGCATGTTCCTGCTAAGTCTTGGTTAAGCCTCTCTCGGCCAGTTCTGGGTCACTCTCAGTCTTTAACAACCTTTGAAACAACTGCCAACTCACATGCATTTTCAACTTTTTGTTAGATAATATCGGTCCCCTGAAAAGTCACATGTTGTGTTTCATGGAGTACCCAGGAGCCTTTCAAATGTTGGCCTTTTAACACACGAACACCATGAAACTGGCAAGCCTGACTACCCTTTACGCCATTCAGAATGCAACCCCCTTCCTCTTCTCCTTTTATGTGATCGAGGGATTGAAACGAGCACCTAGTCCTTTTGGTGCTAAGGCTTTCAATTGTCGCACAAGGGCCTCTTCCTTTGTTACTTGAAAGACCTTTAATAACCAGTTACACCACATTGGCCGAAATCTGAAACACAACCTATGGAACATCGCATCTAGGGGCCACTTTTTCTTATCCGAATCCCAAACCTTCATCCGACGCTGAATACACTTTCCCTTAAGTTTTTATGCTAAGAATTTATGATCACTGATACATGGGACAACTTCATATTTGACACATCTCACCTTGTTAGTGGTGACACATGTCACCAGGAAATGGCCTCATAGGCCCCCTGAAAACACCGATACCCAGTGGCACGTGTCCACCATCGACGTGATCATCCGTATTGAACATTTCCTCTATACTTCCACTTGTCATTCGTATTCCCACGTCATTGGTAACATCAAATGCCATGTCTTCTCTGAGGACCAATCAAAGGTCACCACGTGGCCCCCTGGAGGAGAGAGAAAAAGGCTTGCTTGGGCCTCTTTTTTCATACTTTTCCTTTGTATTTGGTTTTCTCGGCTCCTCGTCGATGTACCACTTTATCGCGATATCGACGGTTTGAAAGTCTTTTTAAGTTGAATCCCTGCTGATCCATCAATCGCCAATGCCATGTATAGGAGACAAAAATGGTGTTTCCCATCGCTATTTTGTCTTCCTCTCCTGTGTTAAATGGTTTTAGTCCTTCCCCAACAATACAACATTATATTGTAGATCGTCCCACGCAAGTTCTTCGCGTATGTAGTGACTACGTCCTTGCTCTGACAACCAATTTGTAGGATTACAATATCGACCCTTAGCACCAAGAAACACCGATAATCATTAAGTGTGAGCCCCGAGAATCTGCCGATAGTGGATCGCCGATTTTTATTTTCCCTCTATACTTACCCATTTTGGGTTTGGTGGGATTTTCCAAGGTAGAACTTCAAAATGCTTTATCTTCTGCTCCAGGAGTCCATTTTTGGACTTCCATATATTGTTGGAAAGCTCTATCTGAGAGCTATGCAATGGGGATGATCTGATTTAGGTCTAAGATCTACTGTGCCCTAGAAAATTGGCTCCAAACTTCACTAGTCTTGGGAAACTTTGACCATTTGAAACCCACAATTGCATGAGTGACAACATTGGCTTCAACTTGGGATAGCACCTTGTTGGCAAGGTGCTGAGGACCTATAGACTAGTAGTATGTGCTACCATTGGGCATGTAGTTATTCTTAAACAAAATATAATTATGTCAAAAGGACTTTTCTCAAAATAAACTGAAAAATTTGAATAACAATTTCAACATACACATTGGATATTTACAATGAGCAAGAGATAGATATCTCTAATTTTTAAAATGAAATTTTAGAAACTGACCATTTACAGGCAGTTCCATCAGTTCACCATCCAATTTTTCAAGCATGTAAGTGGTGTTTCCCCTCTCTTTTGTAATCTTGAAAGGGTCGAACCATAGCAGATCAAACTTCCCATGTTTTCCTTTTTTTCTCATTTGGCATCCCACTTGAGAACTAAATCTCCTAACTGAAGAGGTCTCTTCTTAGCCTTCTTATCAAAAAAAGATTACATCCTTTGTTGGTAGTTTAATAGTTTGGTCCCCATCTACTCTCTATTCATGTTAAGCTCCACCAATTTATTTATTCTTCTAGTCAAGGCGCTAGACTCTTCCTCGGCTCCTTGCATCAACTTAGATACTAGAATTGCTAATTGGACAGCAAAGACAATAGAATTGCCATATACTAGCTCAAAAGGAGATTTTTCAGCAGATCTTTTGGGTGTTACATGATTATCCCACAAAAAAAACTTTAGTTGAGAGCCCCAGTTCCTTTGATTTTCAGTGATGGTCTTCTTTAGAACTCTCACCAAAGTTTTATTAGAAGACTCAGCCAAGACATTACCTTGAGCGTAGTATGTAGTGGAGTGTCCAACGATGATGTTGAATTTGTGGCAGAAGTTGGTGAAATTGGCAGATTTGAAGACTTGTGCATTATCAGTAATGATTTTAAAAGGATCGCCAAAGCAGGACAATATGTTCTTCTCCATCAATTTTATCACCACTGAATCAGTGGCATTCATATATGGGATAGCCTCTACCCAGTTGTTGAAATAGTCAGTGGTTGTTAAAATCTATTTATGTTGGCCACTAGAAGGTGGGTGGATCTTTCCGATGAATTCCAATCCCCGCTGCCTAAAGGGCTCTTGTACATGCACAGGAATCAGGGAGAGAGGAGCAAACTTTTGTCTTTCAGAAAACAGCTAGTATCTTTGGCATTACTTGTCCTCAGAAGAAACATCTCCAAACACCATGGGCCAATAAAATCATGCCTTGAGGATTTTGTGTGATGTTTCCTTCCCACTGTAGTGTCCTTGACAGACTCCCCCATGGAAATACTCCATCACTTCATGGGTTTCTCCCTTAACCAAACACAATAGTAATACCCTCATTGGATCCTTCCTATAGAGAACTCTATTGGATATAATGTATTTATATTCCTGTAATCTCAAACAATGGTATTTTGATATATCTAGTCCCAATAGGAATCTTAGAAACAAAAGGTAATGAACAATGTTCTTATACCTAGGTGATCCCTCATAGTTGGCATAGATGCTCTGTTCAACCATTTTAATTCTGCTCTATTCATCCTCTCGACTGCCCTCCTCTATGATCAACCTTATCCATAGAGCTTGGCAGTTGGATTCAGAAAAAATCTTTGCCAACCCCTAGCCTTTCATGAGCTTGGTAGGCTTGATTTCCACCTCATATTGTTGTATTTTAGGTATACATCTGCCCCTATTTCCTTCGCTGTATCGCTGAACCGGAATGTCTTTGACTACAGTTGTTGTGAAAAACATTGTGATTTCCAATTGCAGTACACACATATGGAATGGCTTCAACCCCTTGTCAAGTGCATAAGCCTCTTTCTCCAATATATTGTACTTCATCTCAATGTCCCTTATGACTTGGCTAAGAAAGGCAATGGGTTGCTCGTAACCTTATTTATTTTTTTGTAATAGCACAAAAACAATGGTATGTGGAGAGGTGGGAGAAAATATGGAGAAGGGAACTAAATAATTAGGGCTGACTAGGACTAGGGCCTGAGCCAAAGCTTCTTTGATCCTTGTGAAAGAATCATGTTGTTTGGAGCTCCACTTAACTTCAATTTCCTTCTTAAGCATATATGTGATACCTTTAACTATCTCAGCATAGTTGGGTATGAATCACCTTAAGAAATTTATGCTCCCAAAAAAGGCTTGGACTTCTTTCTTGTCTCCAGGCAGGGGAATAAGGTTGATCTCTTTGACTTGTTCAAGATCAATCTTTAATCATTCCTGCTATACTATGTGTCCAAGTAGCTTCCCGTAAATCAAGGCGAACTAAGATTTCCTTAGATTTAGAGAGAGTCCATACCTTATGCACTTCTCAGAAGTGAGTTTTAAATGGAGGATGTGCTCTTCATCATTCTTAGAAAATATTGTGATGTCGTCTAAGTAGATTACTAGAAGTTTATCTTGGTTGCCCATGAATGTTATGTCCATTTGTAGCTTAAATGTGGCCCCTTCATTTATTAACTTGAACAGAATGCATGTGTACATGAAGGTTCCCCAAGGGGTCATGAAAGCAGTCTTTCTGATCCAAATCGGATCCATAAACGACTGTCATAGAACCATGACTATATTGGGATGAAACAAATCCTTGAAGGATCCAAAACAACAATCGAAAACACCCTGAACAGTGGCCATGGTAGCTGGCATGGAACGATGAGGACCTCAGTCAAAGTGCACTGACCGAGGCCCATGGAGACTATGCAGGAGGTCGATGTAGCACCTGGGAGGCCCAGAATGGGAAAATGGGGTGATTTCAATTGCGCGTTAGCGCTTAGTGCTAATGCGCATCGCTAGGCAAACAGGGCTGAAATGGTAGAGCCTTAAGCACTCAGTCACGTTGGAGCCAGAGGACCATGGGCGGAGAAACAAAAAGCGCCATCATATGAAGGTGGGACCCATAAGCTAGAAACCGGTGGTTTGATCGGGGTGCCCTTGACCGGTAAGTGGTTTTGGAGAAAGCAGAGCGATCACACTCAGCCATCAACGCGTGGCAACGGAGGTGAGAGAAAAAACTGCCATGATCGTGCGTTATCGGTCGAGCAAGTCAACCGCGCTTGACGTCCGTATGACGTTGGATCTGGAGGAGCCCAGATCAGACGACTGAGATTATGTCCGATAGACAGAGTGGAATTGACAGGGAATTAAGCCGCAATTAAAGGGGATTTGGAATCCATTGACCACCACAGTGGAGAAAGAAACGAATCGACAAACAGGCTGGCACTATTCTGATGGGGACGCGTGGCTACTTCTCAAGCATTTATGCTGACACTAAACAAGGAACTCGAAGCACACAGGTGGGAGGAGAATCGACGCAGGAAGGAGAGGAACCGAATAGGCATGGAGATCGAATGGCTAAAGCCATGAACAGGGACAATTGAACAGGGAGGAGGAGAATAGAAGAGACAGAAAAATACAGTGAACAGTGAACCCTGAGAGGAGGATTGAGCACAGAGAGCAGTAAAGCCAAGCAGAGGTGACAGAGGGCTGAGTTGACCATAGGCAGCATCGAGCACCAGAGAGCTTGAAGATTCAAGCCTTCGCATAGAGGAATCTGTCCAGATTGAGCATCACAGTTGGCTCTTTCCACTGTAGACTGAGGGTCACAGAGCTGGTAGGAAGAACAAGAGTCTGTGTACTCTGAGTGGCTTGGGGAATCCAAGGACCACCTTACCAAGAAAACCTGCTTCAGGAGAACTTATATTGAGTCCATGTCTTGTAATTTCTCTGCTTGAAGACACAATAAAACAAGGCCACCACTAAAGCTGGACAGGAGATGTAGCCCTGGAGATTAGGGTGAACTCCTTATTAAAACTGTTTGTGTCTTTGTGTTGCTTAATGTATTTCTCTGTTGTCTTTCCACTTACTTTCTATGTTTTGGCAATCTGATCGATCCGTTGTTTCAGTAACACAGAACACACACCAGCACATGAGTCTGTAATACCTTTTGTTTAAAAAATCTTAACTGATGTCACTCATAGGGTGAATACCAGATCAATTGGTATCAGATCCCTAGGTTGTAAGGTTAGAAACGCTTGTGTTGGATTAGCTGTGTGTCATGCGGAAAGAGTCAATTTTTCGGACAAAACCGACCTCCCTAGAAGCTAAGGCTTTCTAGTGACAAACAAGACAAGTAAACACTACCTTTCTCTAAATATGCATTTAGAGTACAAGTAATCAGGTGTTTATAACATACCTTTAGTCCAACGCTTTGTAGTAGTCCAGCCTCACCGATCCGGATGAGCTTCTCCTTCTCTTCGAAACCTGCATTCACTAACAAGCCAAAAGATTACATAGCACCTGAATAACTTATAAAATAACACATATTCATCATACAGACCAAGGAGTATATGAAACAAATCATGTATAACAACTTGTTGAGAAAAATGAGTTTATTTGCATTAAGTGGAAACAAAAGAAACCATTACAACCTGAGCCTTGGTGTTGTGCAAGTCCCTCCCAGGGTCCAGCAAGAGTTTTCCTTTACTTTCATCAGCTCACCCACTTCCAAATGAAGCTAAGAAAGGATGGGAATCTCTCCTCTCAGGCTCTACAAGGGAGTCCTAATCTCAGCAGCATCTACCCTTAGGAATGTTTAGCTTTCAACCTCCCCTCCCTCTGGCCCAATTCCTGTATTTATAGTGCTTTGGAGGAAGTTAATCAGGTCCACCATGAATGGGATAAGCCCCTCTTTCAATGGGATAGCTCCCCTCTTCATGGGATAAGTTCCTCTTTCATTGGGAAGCATGAACCATCTGGAGGCGCTCAATCCACGTCAAACCATCTTCTAGAATGCTCTAGAAATGACCACAAGTAACTTTTTTGAAGTGAAACTTGCGCCTTTTGACCTTTACAGGAGTACACACCCAGCCCCTTACATACAGAGCGTACATGTATGCAGATTTTATGAACTGGAAGTGCATACACGCAGGTAAGGCTAAGAGAAACTGCGTAGCCAGAGTTAATTGACTTTTAAAGGAATTTCTCTCTTTCTTGGAGTTTGACATGAAGAGAAGAGATATGAGACTTGCCAAGGAGGATAATATGACAGTTGATAGAGCCATACTAACTGTAGATAGTCATGGTGACAAATTTTAGTGTAACAGATTGCCCCCTAAAGTGCGAAGCCTGTAGTAGATTTAGGGTTTCATATCATCTAGGAAGGGTGAAGTACTTTATCATTTCAAGGATTATCTTGTGGAGAGCCTGGTTGGAACCTGCAAGTACTCAACACAAAATACATGTATGAGATCATATCATCGCTGATGTAGGCATTCCCATACTCAGATCAAAAACTTTAACTATCAAACTAACCACTGCTCTGATACAGGTATGATTTTGCAGTACATCATAATCATAGACTCATGTAGACACAGTATGGACGCAACCATCTGTTTATAGTTAGTCTACTTATACAATGAATACAAAACTCCTCGCAGCCTGGATGGTGGAAACTAGATCTAGGGTCTTCATTTCTACTTCCCGAAATAGTACGATTCTATCCATGCAAATAAATGAGTCGATGTCGAGCATGGTAGAAACCACTTGATTACCAGTCAATGATGTAAACTGTTAACAAGCGTGAGAGAAACCACCAGTGATTTCAATGGTTCTCAAAGTACCCAGTACAATCCATGAGATGTGAATGAATGTGTTGATGTCGAACATGTCACGGAATCCTTCGATCGAAAGTCAATGATGTAAACTGTCGTCAAAGGCAAGAAATCTGCCATCGATGCATGTGGATCTCAAGGTACTGACGATTTCTAGATCATCTTTCTAGATAATGTGCTGATGTCGATAGAAAGCGATCCATCGTAGGCAAGCCCACAACACGAAATCATAAATCAAGTTGAAGAAATGTAGCTGTAAGGACTGACTCAGGGATGGTCAAGATGGATGACAGGTATTTTGTAGATGAATGGCTTATTTGCAGCGACCTCTTGAACACATAATGACACAACAGATGGCTTGGTAATATTTGTCCCAAAGTTAATACCTGGCTGAAGACTTTCAATGTGGTTCAATCAACTTTGAGGCAAAGGATTTCCAAACCCAGGTGAATGAAAAGTGTCGTGTTCAAGAGTGGTGATAAGGTTTCTTCTGAGACAAAGGATAACAAATAGGCTCATTTTTCTCTCTTTTCCCCCACCATTTCTGGCAAGTACCTCTTTATTTTTTACAAGCTTGAGGAGGATAACATATGCTTGACTATAAGCTCATCCTTCGGATGAGTCCAACTTAGTTTAGATTCGAACCCTAAGAAGGAGTGGTCCGTTCCTATTTGTAATCGAATAGGTCCTTTACTGTGAAATTTTAACGAGTCCAGTATAGGAGAAACTCAGCGTTTTTCAATTTTAGAGAGTCTGAAAAACTTAAGAAGACTCCAGGGTTGAACTTTTTCGTAAATTTGTGTCTCCCAAGCCCGAAAAAGTATAAAATAATACTTGGGAGAACCGCTTGGTTTTTTACGACCAATGAGTACTTTCATAGTTAGCGTCTTTGACCTGAAAAGTAAAAAGCGATCAAGGACACGTCGTTTTATTTCCAGTATCGAGTTTGAAACGACAAAAACCTGGCAATATTTTCTTGTTTTTACGGTCAGAAAAGGGCTATAAGAGGACCGTCTTTTAATTCCATTTTAACGAGTGTAAAAGAAATGTTCGGCGATCTTTTCATGTTTTTAGGAGTCAGAAAAGGGCTTAAAAGATGACACTGATGTTTTTGTTTGCGAAAAATGACAATTTCCCTGAAAATCCTTTATCCTGCACAAAAACCAACACATTACTCATACATGTTTAATATAGATAAAAATACTTTGAAAAATACCTTTTCATGGTGGAAAATAAACAAATTTAACATTCATTTACTCAAAAAACCTATAAAAAGGGGTTTTACCATTTCATTTTTACCATTTTACTGTTGAGGAGAGAAAAAGGGCTTTTGGCAAGAAACTTCCCGTGGTCGTTGCGGAGAATCCGACCGTCGAAACCGAATGCCGTCTCATCAGGTATTCTACAACATCCTCCCTTTCATTTCCATCCGTTTAGAATTTGTTTTTAAGTTTTAGTTTCATTTTTTGGAGGCCTTGGGGTTTCAAAGGCCGCTTTTCGAGGTACGCAGGTGCTCCAAAGGTGACCTGCGTACCCTGACATTTTCTGAGTTGGGAAAATGTCGGGCGTATGCAGCTTGCCTTAAGAGAGCCTGCGTACACACGCTCTGTCTCTAAAGGCGGGCTGCGTACACTGCGGAGTGGGTTTTTAAACTCCAATTTCTCCAAAATGAACCAAAAACTTTCAATTTTATGTACTCTAACAGATGTTTTATGGTGTGTAGATTGCCCACCATGCTTGATTGGTGCGAAAGAGAACACGAAGATGTTGATTTGGCCGCGATTAATCATCAACCTTCCATTGATGCTTTAAAGGCATGCGGTCTTTACAAATACTGGGCCATACCTGGCATGAGGGCCCAGGTAAGATTTCTAGAGTGGCTGGTCGAAAGGTGGAACGTCCAGGATCAGTACTTTTACATTGGAGGGCACCAGCTCGAGATAGAGCCCTCAGACATTTACTTTCTCACTGGTTTGCCCAAGAGGGGCGAACAATTGACTCTGTCCGGGACTAGGCCGGGTGGCCAGTCCATCACTAGTCTCCGTCTAGAGTGGTGCAATAATCAAAACTAGGAGAGGGGGATAGAAATTAAAAAGATATCCCAACCTGAACTTATGGTAATTGCCTTTACAGTTACCAGACTTTGTGGTGCTGCCGCTTTGCACATTGCCACCGGGTCCCAAATGCAGATGGCGATTGACTGCTATCAGGGCACCATTTTCAACTGGTGCGATGCTGTGTTGGCCAATTTAAAGGGCCAACTGACTAGGGCAAAAAACGGGCAACTGAAGACTTTTGGTTATGGGCCTTTAGTTGTGATTTTTGCTCTAGAGAGGGTTCCGATGTTGATCCCGTAGCAGCTCACTGTTGAGGTTGGGCTTCCTCGAGAGCCTAAGTTGATGCGATGGGTTGCGGTGATGGCCTGTCATCCTGACGAGGGCACGGAGGTTGTCCGATTTAGACCGAAGTACTTTCACTGGTTGGAGGACCAGGTCTTCTCGATAAAGGATTTTCCTTATGCCGGAGTCGATTTTCGTGGCGATCCGGACATGATTCTTCCTCCGGGAGAACAGTGGAATGACACAGGTACTTTATTTTTCACAAGTTTTTTAACTTATCTACTTTTTTTGTTTTTATATCGTCTCAAAACTGACAGTGACAATTTTCAAAATGCAGATGTAGGCCCACGATGTCCAGCCAATCTACGGCCTTTCGAGAGGAGACAACCAGTTGCACCGGCACCGGTCCCACAGAACGAGGCTACAGAGACCTTAGCTGAGTTGGAACAAGACCTAGAGCGTCTGACGGCAGATATACCAGAGACTACTATAGATGATATTCCTATCAGTCTTCAGCGCTATGTAGTCGGAGTTCCAGGACCTTTTAGGAGGTTCTTGTGCAGGGTAGCCCGTGCAGTGGTGTCGTATAGAGATCATCACCAGTGATTGGATGATCGTTTTTGTAGACACATGTGACATTTTGGTTTGTTGTACTTATCATTTTTGCCGATCATAAGGTGTTTTGCAACCTATGATCGAAGACGATGTATTTTTGACACACTCCTATCTATATATATCATTATTACCGGCTTATCTTGTTAAACATGTGTGATTAAATGTTTTTAAATTTACACGTATGATTATCGCAAATGTCTGTCTAACATTCGAGAAGTAATTGCATCTGCTAATGTATTTAAAGACCTTGGAATATGTTGATATTCAATGTAATCAAACTCACGTTCCAAGAGACGCACTCTCAAAAATAACCTTAATAACACTGGATTTCTAATGGCATAAACTCTATTAAGCTGTAATACAACGAGTTCAAAATCTAACCTCACTATCAAACTCTGAATCCCAAATGAAATAGATTCAGACAATAACTCAATCACTGCACTGTATTCTGCAATGTTGTTTGTTGTTTGACCGAGGCTCACCCCATGCATAGAAACTAACTCGTCAGAGGGCGAATAAATAACCCAAGCTGTGGAAGAGATATTCCGTGTATTATGACAAGCACCATCAGCGAATCCAATGTACGTTTGGAGAGGCATCGACATCTGCAAACATCAAGGGTAAAACCAAGATAAGCAGAATAACGACGAAAAACACACTTTCTAAGCTAAGCACACTGTCTAAACTAATAAACACACTATCTAGAAAGAAAAATTAACCTAACTAACCTAACTAAAATCTCCACACCCATCATTTAAGCATAATACCTCTTTAGGTAAAGCCCATTTCTGGGTTTACCCAAAGAGTCCCCGTCAAAGTCAACCAGCTCATAGGCCCTATTTGCTAGCTTTCGCTTAACAATGTAGGGCCTATGCCACATAGGAACGAATTTTCCAGCACCTAATTTATCGTTAGCTTGATCATACAATAGCACTAGTTCTCCTTCCGAAAATTTCGAGGGGTCACATTTCGATCGTACTGAGCTTTCATTCGTTTTGCATGAGTCTCGATTGCCAATGCAGCATTGCGTTGAGTCTCATCTAATTGAGCTGAGTATAATAAATGCTTCTCCTCTTCGGAAGTAGCTGGAAGTAATTCGACAGCCATTTGAAGTGATGGGATTTCGCATTCAATGGGCAGCATAGCTTCCAAACCATAAACTAGTTGGAAAGGAGTGAACCCTGTTGATGTTTTCACTGAAGTTCGGTATGCCCAAAGCGCGGAAAATAACATGTTGTGCCAATTCGACCAATGAATCCCAATGATTTTTCGGATCATGATAACTAAAACTTTGTTGATGGACTCAACCAGACCGTTGGCTTGTGGATAATAAGGAGTTGAGCTATCGTGATGCAAACCAAGCTCGCCTGTAAGTTCTGTCATCATAATGTTTCGCAAATGGCGCCCATGGTTAGTGATTATTGCTTGTGGGACACCAAACCTAGCAATAATGTGATTGAATACGAAAATCGCAGCTGTCTTGCTGTCTGCCACGAATGTAGGCATCGCCTCGGCCCACTAGTAAAATAATCAACTGCAAGGATGATATACGCATGCCCCCCGGCCGAGTGAGGGTTACATGTAATAAAGTCGATACCCCATTTGGCAAAAGGACCAACGGAAATTATAGGGTGGAGAGGAGCAGGTGGTGCGCTCATCTTACAATCAAACACTTGACAATTGTGGCATTTTCGGACCGCAATAATACAGTCTTTAAACATGGACGGCCAGAAGTAGCCAGCACGCAACACCTTCTGAGCTGTGGCATACCCAGACATATGACCACCACACGCCTCAGAGTGACAGTCATTCAAAACCCTTTCTACCTCTTCGTGAGTTAAGCAATGTCGGAAAACCAAGTCTGCCCCACAGCGATAAAGAGTATCTCAAATAATTTTGTACTGTTGGGATTGGATTCGAATTTTCCGACGTTCCGACTTTGAAGCTTCGGGCTGAAAGGATTGGGTTTGGAGATAGATGATTATATCCCCATACCACGGATCTAAAGTGCTGATGAGAAACAAAGATTCATCCACAATGGGTTCCTCTGCCACAGTTTCCATGTCAGCACGCGGGAAATCACACATCAACTCTGCAAAAACTAAAGATTTCTTAGACTTATATTTTTCAAATTCCAAGTCGAACTCTTGCAGGATAACGATCCATTTAGAGTACTTGCCCCCTAGAAATTGTTTAGTCAAAATGTAGATCATAGCGTTGCAATCCGAAATGACTGTAGTTTTACGGAGAAGAATGTAATGACGAAAACGTTGGACAACCTGAACGGCTGCCAGGGCCAATTTCTCCACATGCGAATATTTGAGCTCAGTAGGATTTAACGTCCTACTAAGATAATATATCACATGTTCCGTTGCGAATTTGTCTTCCTGAACTAACACCATTCCAATAGTGGAATGAGAGGAGGCGAGGTACAAAAAGTAATCTTGGTTATAGTTGGGAGGATGCAACAACGGTGCATGGGTCAACGAGTGTTTAAGTGCATCAAAATATCGCTGAGCTATCTCATCCCAGGAGAATTGAGCGTTCTGTTTCAACAACCGTGTGAAACCTTTTGTAACCTCGGCATAGTTAGGAATGAATCGGCGTAAAATTTTTTCTTTCCCCTGCAAACTTTGGAGTTGGCGAAGACTCGAAGGAGGAGGCAATTTGATGATAGCTTCTACCTTCGAGGGATCGACGCGAATGTCGGCTTTTGAAACTACAAATCCCAGCAATCGTCCCAATTCTATAAAGAGACACATTTGTGTGGGTTCAACCGTATACGATAATGCCTACACCTCATAAAGATTGCTCGTAAATGGACAAGGTGATCAGCTCGATGTAATGAATGAGCGGGCAAATCATCGAGATACGGTTACACAATGTGTTTGATGTCATGAAATGCATAAGACATCGCCCTTTGAAAAGTGGCTCCAGCATTCTTAAGGCCAAAAGGTAATTTGCAATAAGCAAATGTCCCCCATGGACAAATGAAAGCCGATTTTGGTTGATCGGCAGCTAGAATATTGATTTGATTGTAACATGAAAAACCGTCCATGAAGGAAAATATTTCACTGCCGGCACAATCATCAATTATTTGATCGATATAGGGTGTTGGATAGTTGTCATCGGGACAAGCATGATTGATATCCCTATAGTCGATACATATTCTTATTGTTCCCTGTTTTTTGTTAACCGGAACAATATTCAATACCCAATCCGTTAACGGGATCAGATAAATGAAACCTGCTTTCAACAGCTTCTCAACTTCTGCTTTAATTGCAGCCTCTTTTCGTGGGTGAATCTGACGCAAACGTTGTCGGACGGGTTTAGCGTCTGGGTAAGTCTTAATCTCATGGACAACAATTGCGGGATCAATTCCTGGCATTTCCTCATAGGACCAGGCAAACACGTTGCGGAATTCTTGAAATAGGGCCTTGTATATCTGAATTTCATCATTTGAACACGAGGCACCTATATGAATGTGCTCAACAATTCTGGGCTTGACTGAAATGTCAATGGGAACAGTGTGAGAGATGTTTCCCAAATTCAGCTTTGAATCAAGATGTTTCATTGGACTCTGAGCTTCCTTGACATATTCAGTTGTAAAAACTGATGAGAAATCTTTTTCAAAGCGATCATCCTCAGGTAAAAACGAAGATCTATGATGGAGATCTTCCCATGGTAAATCGTCTACACACAAGACTTCACAAAGTTGTTCGTCAAATGACACAACTTTGGGAAACGCTATTAACTCCGAGGTTGAAGTGAAAGGTGATTCCTCATGGACCACATTCATTTGGTCGATTTTGGTTGAACGCAGGTTGGTAAAAGACTGCACGACTTCGTAAGCAATTTCATATGGACTCAAAGGCATAGTATCACCAAATGAGCCTATATCAGATTCAGAAGGAACAATCCAAGGATCGTCGTAAAAAATGGTATCTGATGTAATCATATGAATGGATGCGAACGAAGACGCGGCGTTGATTGGAGGAAAAGGAAAAGTTCCCAGTAAACCGGCATCTTTAACTAATCCTACACCAACATCCTTATAAGGGATAGTCGTTTTACCGACATGCTGGATACTCTTTGAAGAGGCTGGGTCAGATGAAAAGTAAGCCAGCTGGTCTATGGTCATGATCTTGCCATTATGTGGAAATTTTATTACTCTGAAGACCGATGAGATGAACGCTGTCATAGCGTAAGACCAACTTCGACCCAAGAGAAGGTTATAGTCTAGAGGGGCATCAACCACCTCCACATCCAGACTAACGGTTTTTCCTTCAACCCCTATAGGAAAATCCTGTAGAATGCCAAATGGATGGAACCCACGGCCATCAAAGGCCTTAAGAATTGTCGGGGATTGATTTAGTGAAGGAGAACCAAGCAATCTCCAACACTGTATCGACATAATACACGTGGAAGCTCCCTCATCAATTACAGTTCGATGAATAGGCATGTTTTTGACTATCACTGGGATCTGGAAAGCCATCTGTTGAGGTAAACGTGGTGTACTATTTTCTAGATCAAATATTATTAGGTTTGGGTCCTGAACATCAACAACTCCTATAGCCAACAAAAGTAATTTTCGTTGTGCGGGGCATGATTGCAGCACTTCTAAAGTCGACATTGCTGAGGGTGAAACAGCTAAATCCTCAACAATATTGTAATTCTGGGCCGCTCTCGCATGTGGATTGAAAGCAGACCTTCGAAGTACACCCTTGGCGGGCGGTTTAATTACTAAGTCAGGGTTAGGTTTCTCGATCTGTAGTGGATCAGAACCGGGAGCTGAGGTTGATGGATTTGACTGAGAAGATTCTGCTTCTTTCGATCCATCAACAGGACTTTTACTACCATAATCGTGTGACCGAGTCGCAATCCTTACATGAGACATCATCAATATGGGTTCTTCAGTGGCACTTGAGGAAGAACCTATCATTTTGCTATCTTTCGGAAATGGGTCCTTCAAGACAACAGGAATTTGAGAACCCTTGACGATTTTCGCAACCTCGTCCCGATGAGGGCAATCTCTTGTAAAATGATCTTCTTCGCAAATAAGACAAGGATAACGGGGCTTGCGCTTTTCGTCATTGGTTTCCAACTTTTCTGTTTTCTCCTTTGGAGTTTTGTCTGCTTTATTCTTCTTCTTGCCTTTCTTTTTCCCACTGTTTTTTGATTTAGCCGTAGATGACTCTACAGTATGAATATCAGCGGAAACTTCAGCAGAAGATTCTCCTGTCGGGGAGTCTGGTAAGGTTATAATGGGCGAGGAATTCGTTGAAGACTTCTTCTTGCTTTTAGTATTCACTATACCAATCATGCCATCAGCAGCATGAGATCCTGAAGGTGCAGCAGCGATTTGATTTGACTTTGGAAGATCTGGGATCTTTTCGTGTAACGTACCCGACTGAGTATAAAATAAGACAAGGTACTGCGCTTGAGCAATCACTTGCTCCTCAGTAACTACTCCGGCCTTAGCTACGTCTTCAGTAATCTTCGGTAATAATGATTTAACAAACCATTCAGCTAGGATTTGGTCCGGGATAAAAACTTTCACTAATCGCCTTCGACGTCTCCATTCATGAATATGGTCGGAAATATAAGTAGATGTCAACTGTTTTAATGAAGTTAGTAACTTGGTGCCATTATCATATCTGACCGGCAACTGAAAATGTGTTAAGAACGAGGTAGCTAACTATCTAAAATTATAAAAATAGGCCCGTGGTAACTCAATGTACCACTTGGCCGCGAGACCAATGAGCGTACGCTGAAAAAGACGTAAATGGATCGAATCATCCGAGATGGAATTTGAGGCACACCAGAGGTGGTAAGTCATCACATGATTTGACGGATCCTCTCCAGACTTACCTTCGAACTTGGGTATGTCACTGGGCAACTTATTTGGCATTGGCGGACAGAACGGAAGATAATTTATTGGATCGTTCGTTAGGCGCGTCAAGTCTGGTAAATCCAAAGTTGCGATAAACGAGAATTGCCGATTAGGATCCCTAAAAATCTGGGTCACAAGACCAGTCCCAGGAGGAGGATATCCAGGATAACTTGGAATAGGAATCACATTTGGGATATTGTATCCTCCCGGAAAACCAGGATTAACCGGACCATACTGGGGTTGCTGTGGTTGTTGATAAGTGTACCCAGGATATAGTTGATACTGGTAAACCGATTGTTGGACAGCAGGCCCGTATTGGTACTGTCCCTGGTATGGTTGATAAACAAATTGTGGTTGAGTAGTGACAACCGTACTTAAACCAGGCTGCCCCACAGGCATCTGAACAGTAGTTTGAATCATGGATCCAGACAATGGTAAAGATGTCTGCAGAGTAGTGGCAGAGACAGTAGAAATTGGAGCTGTCGATACTCCAGAAGTAAGTGTGGTGGATGGAACAGATGTTACGGGAGTTGCAGCAGTCGTTTTATATGGAGTATTAGGTGCAATGGGCGACTGAGTAACTACCGAAGGTACAGAAGTTTGAACAGTAGACTGGACTGATTGCTGGGGTGGACCAGAAACCACAGGTTGTCCAGTTTGAGATGACAACTGTACGCTTGGCTGCAACACTTGTTGAACTTGCGATGGATCCCACACTATGTTCATTCCAGGGTATTGACCCATGACAGGTTGAGGATATTGAGATCCATAACCGGATTGAGGGTAGGATTGATAATTGAAAGGTACATTTCCCATACATTGAACATAAGATTGACCTTGGGGTGTGTTACACAGTAATTTCTCACTGTCTCCCTGTCAGTCACCCTACTGTGTCAGGAATTCACAATAATCAAGTTCATGCTCTCTGAACTGGCCAAATAACCCACTTTTCCAAATTTTTCATCATCAGCGCGACTGTTATTAAAATAACCGCGCTCACTGGCGCTTCATAACAGACCACATGCGCTGCCAGCACGGAAGCACACGACTTTTCCGCGCTGGTCGAATTTCATGACCAGCGCAGTCTCTGTTTGTATTAAGTCGCGCTGACATGGCCCTGTCTATTATTACTTTGCGATGTCAGCGCTCCAGTCCAGTTATGCACCCGCGCTGATCCAGTTTGGGCGAATTTGTTCCAACAGCCAGCCTTCCAGATAACTCCAGACTTGGTTGTTGGCCTTGTGAGTATCGCCTCCCTTCTATGGCATGTCTGTTCGTCATTTGAAACCACCTCCCTTGAAGATAAGCTCATCCTTCCACCATTCAAGGAGACTCCTTCTCCTATTTAAACCTCTACCATTGCCATGAGCAGCTAGTTTTTGATTGTGTGGAGTTTATAGTGCTCAGATTGCTGCTACTATAGGTAGTTGGTGTGATAAGTGTGGAATTGCTAGATAGCTTAAGGGAGGTTGTGTTGCTTGTGTGAGAGAGAGAGCTCTTGTCTTGGGAGATCTATCTCTAAGGGTGAATGCTTGAGAGACTTGCTGGCTGGACCCTCTTGAGAAGGGTATCGACGTCAAAACATTTGGTTGTACTCTTCTCTGTTATTGATTAATAATAGATGACTACTATTATTGTTCCATTCTCGTTTGTCTCTGTAATGGTTAATGTGAATTACATCCTTTCTAACTGATGTATAATTTCTTTTATTAGATTTCATGCTTGTGTTTGTCTTTCTCTTCGTGTGTGCAGGTATCTATTCGTGGAGATCGTGGAGGATCGTGACCGGCCAGAGCGAAGGAGTGAGAGCGGCATCTCTTCATCAAACAATAGCGTTGGAATCCAAGTAGGTGTTCATTGCCTACCTTTTAATTGCAATTAGGAACTTGCATAGTAGCATTGACTGATTATTGCTAGACCAATTCTGGGCTAGTAGGGATCGCCTCTATCCGTAGAGAGGATTTACCTCTCCAACAATTTGGCGACTCCGCTGGGGAACTGGCCTTCGTCCCTTTTCATTCATTCTTGTTTTGAGTTTGCTTGATTGCTCTCTCTTTGAAGATTAGGGGTTAGTCTTTTACTTTTGGATTTCCTGGTTCAGTCTGGGAAGTGCTTTAATTGTTTGAAGAACCCTTGCCTTGGTTTGGGAGCTTTTTGTTTGGTTCTGCTTGTTTTTTTGCCTCAACGCGTTTTTAATTGAAACAGGCGCGCTGACATCGCTTGCATGTTTCTTGAGTCTCGCGGTCATCGCGCTTTCTCATTGAACAGTCGCGACGGTTCTGAAATCGAACTAGCGTGGATAACCCGTGTCCTTCCGCGCTGACAGCGCATTGTTGCTACGCGTGACCTCTGGTCAGCGCATTGTTGCTGAGTTCTACCCGCGCTGATCCTGTAAAATTCAATTTGTTTCAAATTTGCCTCCTGAGCCTATTGGTTTGACTGTCCCTTACTCTTTCCACTTGGTTTATGACTTTTTTTTCATTGTTTGAATTGTGAGACACTTTCTTGCGAAGTCTTGTCGGGCGGATTTTGTTTTGTGTCTGGTGACCTAGTCTTATCGTCCCGTTTTCGCTGGATTGATTTTGTTTTATCACTCGTTCACAAAGATTCATTGCTACTTGCCTTTTCTTTTGCGAAAACCTTCCTCTTTTTCTTTCTTAGCTTGGTTGTTTAGGTGATTTTCCTCGAACCAGTCCTTCGGTTGTTTCGATTACTTCTCGCCACCCAGACATAGATCACAATTGCTTGGGTTCAACCAGCTCTTTTCACGCTTGTTGTGTTTTTCATTGAGTGATTTTGTTTCCCTTTACTCGGTGTTGTTGTCTCTCAAAATTCATTGTAAGTGCATTGTGCCATTGAAAAAGAAAGCGAACTAATATCTTTTTCATTCAATAGTTAATGAAAAGAAGAGCATTTTATTGATTTGCATTCTCAAAAGAAAAGTCTCATTTCTTCGCCATTAGCTGCATTAGATGGTTTGATTGTTTGAGTTCGTTTTGTTTGATTGAAAACTCTTAACCCTCTCATAGTTAGAATTCATCGAACGAAATGGTGTTCTTTGGCATATAGCTTGCATCTAGGTAATTGTGAGAGATCACACGATAAGGCCTGAAACCGAAACTTAAATTCAAGATCAACCATAAAATAAACTGAATAAACCTAAAAACGCATTGGAACTTAACGCAAACATCTAGAGGTCTAGGTTAGAGACATGTTCCGGCGTCTTTAAACATAGTCACTATTGTTTCACATTACGGTTGGGTGATTCCTCCTTCTGTGACTCGATAGTGGTCTAACACGGACTGTGCTCCCACGTACCGTCGCGTATATAGGGAGACCCCACTAGGCTTTTATCCTTGATCCATAGGAAGCCGAGTCTGCCGCCTTGTGAACCGTAACGCACCGAACACAGCATTCGGGAAGATTGACTGCAGTACGGAAAGTCCTTGGTTCTCATACAATTGCCAAGGTGTATAAGCAGTTTTACGGATTGCTTGGTAAACCCTTTACATAGAGTCTCCAGAGTAGTCACTTTTGATCCTTTTCAGACTCCCTAAAAGAAAAGGTGCCAGTGAGCGTCTTGTCACTTCGTGCTCATTAAACATTCGAAGGAGTCTGGAGTCATCTTTTCGTCCTTTTCTCGACTCTTGAAACATGAAATGGTCAAGTTTGGTTCCTGTGTCTTAAAAATTTATTCGGCCACGATAACATTACCTGGTTAGATTTTGTGTGCGCTAGTTTGAGTAGGGTCTTTATCGTTAGTTTCCTTTAGGTTTTCTGTGGGGTCTTGTCATCCTGGCTGACCCGTCAACTCCCGGTCCAAGTGATCAAGGTTCTCCATCTTCTGTTGCTCCTGAGGTACCAGTTGTAAGTGATACTCTTCCTGTTATCCCAAGTATCCAGCCTATCAACGTACGTGCCCCGGGCGACGAGGATTACGAAGAAGATTGGAATCCTATCTGGGAGCCTGACGAAGACGATATTCCTCTTACCCCTCCCGGTATGTCGTCTCCGATGTCCACTTCCCACATGGATGAGACATCTCCCAGCACAGGTGAGACACCCGTGGTGTCAAATATTGAAACTCCCATTCCAGCTACTTCTCCACTCCCTCCACGATATCAATCGATGAGGGATAGGATAGCTGCTAGGACTCCTTCTACGACTATATGGGATCCTAGTCTTATTGCCACCACAGGACCCTTTGTTTCACAACCCCTTAATACGCCTGTTACCTCGGTTCCTACCAATCCAACTGTTTGTGTAGCACACTCGACTCCGGTCGTTAGTGCCGTGACAGCGTCCTCATCTACGAACAATGGTGCTGGTCCTTCTCACAGTCAGGTGAGCAATGGCTAGCTGGAACTTTCATCTGGAGTTGTTGATCCCGCACAAAGTGCTCAACCCTCTTCTGGTCCTGCTCCAGGAGGGGGGTCGTATGATGCCCAGGGGCAACCCATTGTGGACCCGAATTACCAAGGTCCCCTCTTTTATTATGACTCTACTGGTCAGTACCTCCAGTTTGCTCAATCCGCGCCTCTTCAACATTTCGTTGAAGTCTCGGTACCGTTATCCATCTCTTACGATGCCAGTACTCATACTTTTCGTGGGCGCCAGGTAATCCCTGGGCAGCCTCAAGGACCGCCAAATCAAGGCCAGCCACCTTATGTGCAAACCCCTCAAGGGCAACCACTTTATGGCCCGCCTTACCCAGGACAATCTAGGGGCCCGCAAGGACAACCCTACCCGGGACAACCTTCGGCCGTTGGTGGTTCGTCGTTTTCTTATCAGAGTCAACCTTCTGGTTACCCAGGGCAACCTGGTACCCAACAAGGTTACCCAACTGGACAACTAGGGCAGCCTTACATCCAACAAGGCCAACCTGGTCTCCAGCAGGGTTACCCATCTGGACAAGTTGGGCAAGCTTATACTCCTCAAGGTCAACCAGCAGTCCAGTAGGGGTATCCTCTTGGGCAGGGGGGGCAACCCTACATACAGCATGGCCAACCTACTGCTCAGTCTAGTCATCTTTCTGGGCAAGGGGGGCAACCCTACGTACAGCAGGGCCAACCCACTGCTCAATCCATGCATCCTCCTGGGCAAGGGGGGTAGCCTTCTATACAGCAAGGCCAACCCACTGCTCAGCCTGTGCACCCCTCCGGGCAGGTAGGCCAACCTTCTATACAGCAAGGTCAACCCGCTGTCCGCCCTAATCATCCATCTGGATAGGCTGGCCAACCTCAGGGTCAACCAGCCGTCCAGCCGGCTCAGCCATCTGTTCCGCAAGGGCAACCCTTGGTGGTTCACGGACAACCTGGCACCCAGCAAATTCGTCCTTCTAGGCAGGTAGGTCCATCCCAAACCCAACCAAGTCAACCATCCAGCCAGATGATCCAAGCCCAACCGGTTCAAGGACATTATTCTGGGCCCCAAACTCAAATGGGTTATCAAATGCAAGGTGGGCCACAGCCTCAACCTTCCTACCAAACGAAGTCTCCTTATCAGGCTCAGTATGGAGCCCAGCAAATGTATGGCTACCATCAACCCCAGGGGCAAACTCAGTTTAGTCCTTATCAAAATTATGAACAGATGCAGGTCACTCCTTACCAAAATTATCAGTATGCTGCACCTGCAGGGCAAGTTGCTAATACATGGGGAGCTGGGGGGCAGACTCAGGGACAACTGTCCGCATATGGCCAGAATCCGTATGGACAGAACTCCTATGGGCAAGGTCCCTATGCACCAGGTCCTTTTGGGCCGGGTCCATCTGGACAAAGCCCGTGGGGGCAACCACCATCTGGTTGGAACCCTAATACTGCCTCGAATCCGCAGCCACAAATGTCCTTTAACCCTCAGTTGCCGTTCTTAGCGACGTTGGAACTTCCTGATGTGTCCAAGTTGACAAATGATCCTATTTTGCATAATCCGTATTGGCCACCAGTTCCAACCAAAATACCAGGTGATTGTCCAAAATTTGATGGCAAAGCTGGTGAAGATCCTCACGCCCATGTCATGACCTATCACCTTTCGTGTTCATCGAACTCATGGCTTGATGACTCTATCCGGCTCCGCCTCTTTCAGAGAACTCTCACTGGTTCAGCCGCTAAGTGGTATATTGAGCGGAATCGCAGCATGTTTCAATATTTCAACTCGTTGGGTATGGCGTTCTTGACTCATTTTCAGTTACCCATTCGGTACGAGACAGGGACACATCTCCTCACGTCTCTCAAACAGGATACGGCTACGCACATATCTGATCATATACATGAATGGAGAAGGCGTCGTCGCTTGATCAAATTTTGGATTCCTGATCAACTCCTGACCGATTGGTTCACGACTTCCTTTGTCCCTAAAATTGCAAAAGACATCGCAATGGGAGCTTGTTTAACTAAAGAGCAAGCGATCGCGTGTGCTCAGTACCTCGACTTAGTGTACTCTCAGTCGGGTACTTTATATGATTATTTGCCAGATGCCCCGAGGCCTGGACAGTCCAAGGCTCCGTCGAAACCATCTGTTGATGGAGTCATTGGCTCTGTAAACTCGTCATCAAAGAAATCGGCCGCGAACCCTGGGAAGCAGAAACAGAACGCTTCTAACGAAAATGATTCTCAGGGCCAATCTAATTCTGGGAGTACCTCCGAGGTAAACGTCGTTCAGTCCACCGCGGCGGATAAACCCTCAAAAGGGAAAAAGAAAGGGAAAGCTAAAGATAAGTCTGGACAGCCCAAGCAGGATCCCCCTAAGCCTCCCTCCGAGGAAGGAGAAAAACGAAAACCTAAGTATCCTTGTCTCATCTGCGATGAGGATCACTACACTAAGGACTGCCCAAGGCGGTCCGAAGTTAGTCGACTTTTGAAAGGTGCTCCTAGGCCTCCTGCTCTGCTTAAAGAGCCTTTCCCTTCCCAGCAGACTCAAATGGTGGCTGACCCGTCTCAATCCTCTTCCTCGTTCGGTCCTCAAGTGTTCATGGCTGGGACGATTCCCATCCATGTTTCAACTCGAGCAAAAGATTATCCATCTCATGCCGGGAAAGAGCCAGAGGCTCCCTCCAGCGCTCCTCCGTCCAGTTCTGGTCCCCTTCACATCGAATGGCCCAGCACTGAGACGATCCTCCGACCCCCTCCCAAAGGTGTACTCAAGAAGTCATCTTATAACCCTAATGCTCGTGTTGCCCAGCATTATAGCATTGTTGAGGACTTAGCTCAGGCTCCGTCTGCTATGTCCACGTTAAAATTCCTCCAGAGCTGCCCCTCCCAGAGGAAGTCCTTGCTATCAGCTATTGGTGGCATCGACCCGGCAGATTTAGATTTGATTTCTTTTGATCTCGAGGGTTTTACACAGAGACTACCTCACCAAGTGGCCTTCCTTATACAGGATGGCAAAACGATCCACCGTACAGTTATTGATGAAGGTGCCTCAACTTGCATCATGTCTGTTGCTTGCTGGAAGGCTATTGGTTCTCCTACTTTGAGCCAGTCTCCTACGACCCTGGAAGCCTTCGATGGAAGAGAATCTCACCCCTATGGTATCCTCCAACGGTTGCCCATTTCTTTAGAAGGGAAGACCGTAGAGGTGGAGGTCGAAGTTGTTGACAGTAATCTCACCTACAACCTCCTCCTTGGACGGAGCTGGACATACGCCATGCAAGCCATGGCTTCCTCCCTGTTCCGTGTCGTTCGTTTCCCTCACCAAGGGAAAATTGTCACGGTGGACCAACTCTCCTTTTTCTCTTCTTCTTCTGAGGGTAATGTGCCATTTGTGGAGCATACCTCCAAGTCATTAGTGAGCGTGGGTGCCAGACTTTTCAAAGATCCCGCTTTAATGGGAGTCTTTCCCCTCCCACCTCCGAATCTCGCCCTTATCAACATGATCTCAGTACGTTCTGATCCATGGGTTCTTCCTCCCCCGAATCAGGAAGACTCTTGGGGTGATATGATGCCGTTGAGTCCTGCCGAGCTCAACTACGTCGAGATTGTCGCTGCATCGGCTCCCCCTTCTGAACCTGCTTTTCCAAGCAGTGTTCCTGATTCATATGATCATTTCCCTTGGCTGGGTGATGAGGCCACTTTGGATCCACTGAAGGAAACATTTCCCTCCAATGAGGCCATCATAGAGACCATGTCTCTCGAAGAGCTCCCTTGGTCAGATCACCACCATCGCTCTTCGTTTCTCCCTCCACATTCGGAAATGGCCACATGTCTCGAGCGGTTTGCTTCATGTGTCCCATCCCCGCCCCTCCAAACACCTGTTCAGCTGTATCAAGTGTCTTCTGAGGGCAATATGGGCAACATCACGCAAACCCAACCCATCGACATCTCTGTCAAACCAGGAGTCGTCGAGAACATTTACATTGGAGTCACGTGTACTCCTGAGGAGGTTCAACTCTATACTACCTTATTTCGCGAATTCCGTGATGTCTTCGCATGGTCCTACGAGGAAATGCCCAGCATCGACCCTAGTATCGTGGTGCACAAAATACCTACATATCCAGGTGCTAAGCCTGTTCGTCAGCGCTTATGCCCAGTGCACCCTCGAAAGGCTGCAACCATCAAGGCCGAAGTCGAAAAGCTTCTTAGAGCTGGTTTAATTTACGCCATTCCCCTTACGGATTGGGTGTCTAATATAGTCCCTGTGAATAAAAAGTAGGGCACTATCCGGGTCTGTGTTGACTACTGCGATATCAATCATGCCTGTCCGAAAGATAACTTTCCTACGCCTTTCATCGATCAGCTTATTGATGACTGCGCAGGAAGTGAGATTTATTCGTTTATGGATGGCTTCTTTGGCTATAACCAGATCAACATAGCTCCTGCAGACCAGCATAAGACAGCTTTCATTTGTCCTTGGGGCACCTTTGCCTATAAGAAGCTCCCTTTCGGTCTCAAAAATGCCGGTGCCACCTTCCAGCGTGCGATGTCATATGCTTTTCATGATATTCGACACATCGTACAGCCTTACCTGGATGACCTGCCAGCTCATTCAGCTAAGCGTCAAGACCATCCCTCTCATCTTCGCGAAATTTTTCTCCGCTGTCAACACTACTGTATTCGGCTCAATCCGTACAAGTGTGTCTTCTGCGTAGAATCTGGCCGACTACTCGGGTTCATCGTCTCCCGAGAAGGCATCCGTCTGGATCCCCTCAAAGTCGAGGCCATCTTGAACCTTCCTCCCCCTGCCTCTTTGCAGCAATTGTAGAGCTTGCAAGGCAAAGCTAATTTCCTTAGACGATTCATTCCGAATTATGCCAAGGTGGCTAAGGGTTTCACACAGTTATTAAAGCGAGACACACCCTTTCGGTGGGATGCGATCGCCTAGGAATCTTTCGAGTGACTCAAAGACCTGCTTGTCTCGGCTCCGCTCTTAAGACCTCCGAACTACCACCGTGATTATACTCTCTATCTAGCTGCCACTGACACCACCATCGGCATGGTTCTAGTGCAGGATGATGATGACGGCACCGAGCACGTTATCTATTACCTTAGTCACAACCCTCTGGATACGGAAACTCGCTATGCATATGTCAAGAAGTTGGCATTGGCAGCTATCTGCACCATCCAACGATTCCGGCATTATATCCTGTTGCGCACCACGACCGTGATTTCTGACTGCAACCCCATGACCTACATTTTGTCGCGTCAACTGCTGGGGGGAAAATACTCGAAATGGATCGTAATCCTTCAATAGTTTGACTTGGAATTTACTGTGGCCAAGTCTAAGAAGTCTCTGGTCTTTGCTGAACTGCTCTGTTCCTTGCCCTCTCATTCTGCACCCTCTTGTTCGGAGGAGCATATCCCGGATGAGACATTGTTTCTCATCAGCACCCTCGACCCATGGTATGGGGACATTATAGTATATTTGCAGATGTCTTCCTTCCATCCCGATGTGTCGAAAGATGCTCGATGGCGAATTCGTCACCAATCTCAACCCTATCGCATTCTTGGCGATACCCTATACCGCCTCGGCGTTGATTCTGTTCTCCGCCGATGTTTGACTCTCGAGGAGGCTGAGCGGATGTTGAATGACTGCCACTTCAGTGCTTGTGGCGGCCACATGCCGGATATGCTACCGCCCAGAAAATTCTCCATGCTGGTTACTTCTGGCCTTCTATCTTCAAAGATTGCATTCTTGCCGTTCGTGCATGCCATGAATGCCAGGTCTACCACCGGAAAATGTGTGCACCTCCTGCACCACTGCACAATGTTGTTACCGTAGGTCCATTTGCCAAATGGGGCATCGATTATACGTCCTGTAACCCTCGTTCGGCCGGGGGGCATGGGTATATCATCGTTGCCGTGGATTATTTCACCAAGTGGGCCGAAGCGATGCCTACACTGAACGAAGACGGTTACATAGCGGCACAGTTTTTGTTTAATCATGTCATTACTCATTTCGGAGTCCCTCAGGCGATCGTCACGGATCACGGAAAACATTTCCGTAATCACATGAAGACAGAACTAACGACCCAACTAGGCTTGCGTCAAGATAGTTCGACACCGTACTATCCCCAATCCAACGGTCAAGTTGAGGCTGTGAACAAAGTTTTGATCACCATCCTTCAACGTACCGTCAATACACACAAGTCTAACTAGCATCTGATGTTGTTCCCTGCCTTGTGGGCCAACCGGACCTCTGTGAAGGACGCCACCAGTTTCACTCCCTTTCAGTTGGTTTATGGACTAGAGGCCACCCTTCCTGTTGAGTGTGAGATTCCTTCGTTGAAATTAGCTGTCGAGTTGCTTCCCAACACCACTCCGGTGGAGGAACGACTTCTTTACCTAGAATGGTTAGACAAGACCCGTCGTTTAGCCTCTCTGGCTATCGAAGTGCAAAAGAAGAGAGTTAAGGCTCACTTTGACCATAATATTCAACCTCGTTCCTTCGTTGAGGGAGATCTAGTACTGCTCTATGATCAAGCTAAGGATAAGCTGGGGGCAGGAAAACTCGAATCCATGTGGCTAGGCCCCTATATCGTGAAGACAGTTTTACAGAAAGGGGCATATGAGCTGATTGACTATGAAGGAAATCCTCTTGACAAGCCCCGCAACGGGCTTTATTTGAAGAAATATTATGCATGATTTCGTGCACCTAGCTTGTACATACGCGTGTTTTAGTGTGTTATGTGTGCATGATTTCACGTTTTGCTTTGGTGTGAAGGTGTGTTTGCCTCTTATTGTGTTCTCTGCTTCTTGTGCAGATGTCTAGTGCACCTTATGTTGGTTTCGCTGATGGCGCCTGCCGTAGTACTTGCAATTTGTCTTCTGCGGCATGGGCAATCTATGATCCTCACGGAGAGTTGCTAGACCTTCAAGGAGTCTGCCTTGGTCGTACCACTAACAATGTTGCCGAATACAGTGCCGTAATTGAGTTACTAGCTGAAGCAGTTGATCTCGGCATTCGTGCAATGGTGGTAAACCTGGACTCTCAGCTCGTCGTCCATCAACTCAATGGGCGATATTCCGTCAGGGACCAATGCATTCTAAGGTTGTATCTACGTGTCAGATTGTTAGAAAGAAATTTTGATTATATCACATATCAACATATTCCGAGACGATTAAACACGTTGACTGATGCATTGGAAAATCATGTGTTGGACAGGCATTTGCGAAATAGATAAACATCATACAAGAAGACATAGAAAGCATAATAAGACCATAGAGTAAAGCATATGTAAATAAAATATTTTTCCAAGCATAGTTTGCATGCGTGTTGTGTGTGCTTTTAAGCTTGCATTTAAAAAATTAAAATATGTGGGTCGTGTGTTATGCAACTGATACATAAGATTACATTTGTATTGAACATTTGCATAGCATATAAAAAACATCATCATATGTAACAAGATCCATCCAAAATCGGTATGTATATATAAATATCGTGTGGCGCACTAAGGCGCTCAAAAATAAGTGTATATGTCAAAAATAAGGCCGATGTCCTCAGTACATCTGAGACACGAGTCTCTCAAAAACAGCAGTGGAAATAAATCCTAGGTGACTACTGTGGTAGGTTATGCTCCCTATAGCATACTACCACCAAAAGGCGGTGCATCCTGGGCTCTACTCCCACTGTGTGAATTTGGGATGCTATGGGGACCTCTTCGATCCCCTGGTAATCTGGGACTCCCTCCAGTAAGCCCTTGAGGTTCTGCACTATGATCTCGGGCGTGTTGACTCCTGGAGGAGCCAGGGCCAAGACTCCATCGCCCTGTGCCTCTCTCCTCGTCTCTGGAGCCAAACCAAGGGGTCTCACTGGTCCTACATCTGCATATCATAGCATTTATTGTCAAGGCATGTACATGAAAAATAAAAAAAAACATTACAAAACATAAAAAATTAAAAAGAGATCGAGTGGCTTACCACCATCGTCCCACTGTTCCCCCATAGGTAGTGGCATGTCTGGGTCACCTCTGAAATCAATCCTGGCATATGACCAGTCCTCTACAAAAATCACCTGGCGATCCAGCCACTCTCGAAAATAATGCCCCCATGCCACTGGGCGGCCGCCACCTCCTCGCGGCATGATGTGTCCCCACCGACTGGCCCTCGTCTCTCGGGGACCCCTGGGTGGATCAAGGGCCATGTCATGCAGCTGTAACGCTGGCACCCGCTCCAGCATGAGCGGGACTAGAATGGACCCATAACCAAACTGCTTCGACTCCCCGCATCGGCAGTTGCTCAATTGTCTCTTCATGCTCGCGGTTACCGCTGCCGCCCAGTTGAATATGGTGGGTTGCAGACACTCGAGAGCCAGTAGTAGATGGGTCTTTGAGGCCTCATGATTGGCCAAAGAGCCCGCTGCCCGGGTCACCATGAACAGTATGCTCCGTAGGATGATGTCGTCCACTGACGGAATGGACACCTTTCCACTCCGTGTCTTGCGTGCCCGTGGGCACACCCGAGCCATCAATAGATCCAAGGTCTCACCGCTAGGTCGCTGCCCCTCCAGAATGGGCATCTCACCCCGGCGGGATAATCCAGTCAAGAAGTAAATGTCTGTGGAATCGAACTCGATATCACGGCCTTGGATTGTGAACTTGCCATCAACTAGGTTCTAGGCTCTAATTAGGAACTCCAGAAGATCAGGTTGCACCCGTAGACACAGAGTCAGGAAGAATTTGAGAAATCTGCATGCCCGCATGGCATTGCGGCTCCCAGCATCGGCATACGCGGCAATATCCTCGTTATCGTGGGCTCTCTCTTGCCACACAAACGCCATTTTGTCCTGCATGGCCATTAAAAAACATTAGAAGCTTGCCTACAAAAATTCATACGTTCAAAATTGAAAAAATAATTCTTTGCGGCATCAACGCGACTGTTTTTAAAACAGTCGCACTGACCATGGTGAACCTGTGTTTTTTCCACGAGGTCAGCGTGGAAGCACACGTGTTTTCCGCGCTGACCCGGAGGTGGTCTGTGTAATAATTTATCGATCAACGCGGACCCGATAGGGATTTCCGCGCTGACCGAGAGCACACCAACGCTCCAAAAATTCGCCCAAATGGCCAAATCCCATCGTTAAAATGCTGAAGAAAGGAATCAAAATGGAGCGTAGGGAGAGGGGAACCTACCTGGAACAAGTTGCAGGATGAACGGTGCCCGAACGGGATGGAATTTGCTCCGTCAACTTTGCAGCTTCTCAACGTTCTCCACAGCTCAAATGGTAACAATGGTAAAAATAGTTCATTTACCCCCTATTTATGGTAAAAAATCTATATTTGACTATGGTAACTCATAAATGTGGGTTTTTGTTCAATTTTTGCCATATATTTCATGCTTATGTCGCTGTACTATGATTTTCTACATGTTTTACGATATTTTTAACATGTCGAACAGGTTTTACGTGGGTAGTGTTCTTGTGCAGATTTCCGTCTCGGTGGAGTTATAATAGCCCTGTTCACACTTGATCTCGCAATGTCGTCTTCATGCTCTTTTCCGACATAAATCAAGAAAATATTGCCGGGTTCCCTCTCGACTCGTTAAAACGAATGAGGGGCGGTCGCTTTTAAAGCTCTTTCTTTGACCGTTTAACTTAAAAAGATTGCCGGGTGTTTGTCATTTCGCACTCGTTACTGGCCCCAAAACGACGTGCTTCCGACCGCTTTTTACTTTTTCGGGTCGAAGTTACTATTTATGAAAAGTACTCCTCGATCATATTGATCGGGCGGTTCTTTCGAGTATGGTTTTATACTTTTTCGGGCTCGAGAGACACAACTCTACGAAAAAGGAGCCCCCTGGAGTTTTCTTTTCCGCTGTCTTTTCAAGCTCTCTAAACAAGAAAAGACGCCGAGTTTTTCCTTTGTCAGGCTCGTTAAAACTTCATGACATCGGGCATTGTCGAAATGACACTCTCCAAGCATATGCTATCCCCGTCAAGCTTGTCATCCAAAAATAATCGGGGTACCTGCCAGAAATGGTGGGGAAAATGGAACTGTAATAATTGTCGTGTCGGCAGTATGTTGCTCTTGAACATGGCACTGGTCTGCATTCGTGTCGGGTGGGGATTTCTCATCTTGTTTCACACTAGCCTCCGTGGGTTCGGGTTATCCTATTTGACCTCTTATTTGCTCATGGCCTTGTCATCATGCCCTCTGTCCATTTGATGTCAGATACTGCCAAATCCACTGTCGTGCCGCCGATATGTTCAAGAGAAGTTGACCTCTGCAACAGTGCAACCTCCTCTGATGTCTCACACAAAAAATTTTACCTCTGTCTCATGTCGATGATGTGGGAAACATTATGGCCCACCTTCGGTCAAGGTCACTTCCTGTCGACTTCAGCTCATTATCCAGGAAGGTGACTTAGAGACTCCCTTCAGGTGCCTTGGAGCCTGCATGCCTCAATGGCAGGTTCTTCGTGTTCGACGTGAGGTTTTCATCATTGGCCTCCGATCGAATGATTCTGCGGGTGTTCGACACCAGCTCATTGATTCACACGCCGCGGATTGTACCTATAGTACCTTGAGGACCATTGTCATTATTGGTGGTACCTCTCGTGTCTGTTAACAGTTTTCATCATTGACTGGTAATCAGACGATGTTCACGCATGTTCGACTTCAGCTTATGCATTCACATGCTTGGACTTGTACTTTGCTCGAGTCGGGACGGAGCGCAAGACCCTGGATCTCTGTTTGTTATGATCCAGGCTGCGATATTGTGGATGATCATTACATGACTCATTGATGGATGGCTACGCCCATACCTGAATCTTCATGGATGGCTACGACCATACCTTATCATTACTATGGTCTCTTTCACTGGGTGGCTGCGTCCATTCCACAGACCTTCTTCGCATGTCTTTTGGATGGCTGCGCCCATGCCTAGACTGCATGTACTTGATTATCAGAGATATTCGGTCCTTCCTGGTGGTGTTCCAGTTCGGCGAGTTTTGTAATGCATTTCACCCCTCCCACTCTCTCGGTCTTCATGCTTTAGGGGGCATCTGTTACACAGTAATTTCTCACTGTCTCCCTGTCACTCACCCTACTGTGTCAGGAATTCACAATAATCAAGTTCATGCTCTCTGAACTGGCCAAATAACCCACTTTTCCAAAGTTTTCATCATCAGCGCGACTGTTATTAAAATAACCGCGCTGACTGGCGCTTCATAACAGACCACATGCGCTGCCAGCGCGGAAGCACACGACTTTTCCACGCTGGTCGAATTTCATGACCAGCGCAGTCTCTGTTTGTATTAAGTCGTGCTGACATGGCCCTGTCTATTATTACTTTGCGATGTCAGCGCTCCAGTCCAGTTATGCACCCGCGCTGATCCAGTTTGGGCGAATTTGTTCCAACAGCCAGCCTTCCAGATAACTCCAGACTTGGTTGTTGGCCTTGTGAGTATCGCCTCCCTTCTATGGCATGTCTGTTCGTCATTTGAAACCACCTCCCTTGAAGATAAGCTCATCCTTCCACCATTCAAGGAGACTCCTTCTCCTATTTAAACCTCTACCATTGCCATGAGCAGCTAGTTTTTGATTGTGTGGAGTTTATAGTGCTCAGATTGCTGCTACTGTAGGTAGTTGGTGTGATAAGTGTGGAATTGCTAGATAGCTTAAGGGAGGTTGTGGAGTGTTGCTTGTGTGAGAGAGAGAGCTCTTGTCTTGGGAGATCTATCTCTAAGGGTGAATGCTTGAGAGACTTGCTGGCTGGACCCTCTTGAGAAGGATATCGACGTCAGAACATTTGGTTGTACTCTTCTCTGTTATTGATTAATAATAGATGACTACTATTATTGTTGCATTCTCATTTGTCTCTGTAATGGTTAATGTGAATTACATCCTTTCTGACTGATGTATAATTGCTTTTATTAGATTTCACGCTTGTGTTTGTCTTTCTCTTCGTGTGTGCAGGTATCTATTCGTGGAGATCATGGAGGATCATGACCGGCTAGAGCGAAGGAGCGAGAGCGGCATCTCTTCATCAAACAATAGCGTTGGAATCCAAGTAGGTGTTCATTACCTACCTATTAATTGCAATTAGGAACTTGCATAGTAGCATTGACTGATTGTTGCTAGACCCATTCTGGGCTAGTAGGGATCGCCTCTATCCGTAGAGGGGATTTACCTCTCCAACAGGGTGGTTGATAACCTTGACTCGAGTACTGACCTTGGGGTAGATACCCTTGAGGTAAGTACTGATATTGGGGTTGACCTTGAGGCATAAATTGATACTGAGGTTGACCCTGGGGTACATATTGAGGCTGGGGTTGACCTTGAGGAATGTACTGTACCATGGGTACATACTGTCCTTGAGGTTGCCCCCCAGACGCAAGTTGTGTACCTTGAGGTTGCCCCCCAGGCGTTAATTGAGGCTGCCCCCCAGGCTGTAACTGGCCACCTTGAGGTTGAGAACTGGGAATTGAACCTGACATCATGTAAATGTCTCCTACGCCCAACGGTTTATTACCATCATTTCCAGTTAATGACCCATGTCCAATGGGTTGAGGAGATGCTCCTGCAAAAGTAGCAGAAAGTGACTGATACCCAGCAGGAACAAAAGGACCACCGTACAAGAAAGATTCAGGAGATTGAGTAAACACGGACGACTGACTAGACATATTTACAGGAGTATAAATACCTCCGGGTGGATAAGGGGTACGAGGTGGAGAAAAACTTATCCCTGAGTTGTCTAAGTAATTAGTTAACGAAAGATACCAAGTGGTACTTCTAGGTGGACTATAAAAAGTGGATTCACGCTCCCTTAGATCAATGGTAGGTTGATCTTCAGGGATAGGGACGCCTACTTCTCCTTCTGGAGCAAGTTCTTCAATAGCTATCAAACCAAAAGGAAGATTTTCGGTGATGGCACTTTCTACCCTAGGTGAATAGGGAACACTAGAAGTTGGAGTAACAGGTTCAGATATTTCAGGTTCTTCACCTATATCACTAGTAGATGAAAAACTACCAGCAAGCTTCGAAACTGCAACAGCTTCAGGATTATAACCTGTTTCTAGAATTTGGTAATCGGGATGGACTACCAACGAAGACTCTCCTTCTTCAGGTGAACCTACTTTACTGCCACTAGGAGGAGTTACAAGGACTTTCAAACCTTCGTAATGACCCGGGACATCTTCAGGAGGTTCGCCCCGAAGTCTACGGGACTTCCTCAACAAATCGGCCACGGTAAAAATCTCAGGAGACTGGCCCCGAAGTCTACGGGACTATCTCGGTAATTCCGCCACAGTTAAAACTTTTAACTACTGCACACGTAAACAAAGTAAAATCTCAAAGCCAACCGCCTAAAGTCTCTAAAGAACCAAACAAATTCGAATCACACGCCTAAAGAATCTAGGGTGTCAAACCATGCACAAACAGTAGCCTTCCGGACCGAAAACACTAGTTGGTGATGAAGCCCAACATCGCCGAATTCAGTACAGAAGTGGTGGGTGGACCAGTTACCCCGGCAACCTACTTAATGAATAGACTGGCACAAGTTCCTCCACTTTAACCGTCTCGAGTGAAGTGAACCCCCCGGAAAATCCAAGTGAGTCTAGCCGACGTCTGCTCCAGGTACAGTGGGATCTTCCCTCCACCGTCACCTCGAGTAGAATCCTAAAGATAATGGTCACTAAGGTTACCAACAGCACAAATATACCTGGGGGAACAGTCTACGACCCGATATCACGCAAGGGCAGAGTAATAAGCTCAATCCCCTTGCCAGCTCCTTGACAATAATCCAAGGTTTACCGACAAGTGACCCCAAGCTCCTCGACAATAATCCGAGGTTTACCGTTTGTAGTACGTGCGTATCTAGCGACTTTCCCAATGAAGGAGGATTGATCCCCTCACTGGTTCAGACACTGTCTCGTGCTTCTCCTTTAAGAGGAGCTTTCCCAAAGTACAAATGAAACAGTTGGATTTATCCTACCACAAGATAAGCTACTTGTTTGGTTTTACTGTCTTTGAGAGTTAATTACTCTCCTACTCCAAGACACTAGCCTGATCTATATTGGTGTTTCAGAGCCCTAGTAAATAAAAGTTACTAAGTTGATTTTACTTTAAGCGTTAATTTTTATGGCTTTTCTTTAAGACAAAAAGGTAGCGGAGATGAAACTGATGGTGTGTAGACTCGACTCAAATCCACTAAAAAGATGCACTTAGGATGATTTATACTAATTTTCTTTTTCAATGAATTCCCTAGCTAAGAGAGTTGGAGAATGCAAAATTGATATAAAGACAACTTTCTTGGCAATGAAAATCAAAGAAACAATTTCTTTATCTTTTACAAAGCATACAACACATGACCACTAATTACTCTACGAAAATTCATTTTCTGTTCAAAGACTCAAATGCCACCTAAAGCAAACTTTCCTTCAAAAGAGATTTTTGGATTTTTTCCTACTTAGCAAAGCATTTAAAAAATCAAAAATCAAATCTTTAAAAAACCTGTGAAAATCAAATCAAAGCTACTCAAAAGCAAATCAAAAAGAAATTCACCTAATAAGCAAATCTAATGAGGCCAAAACCTACAAAGTATGATCCCAGGATGTTTTACTCTGTCATGATTTAACTAAGGACTAGTTAATGCAGAATCAAAAACTAGCCAAAAACAAACATCAAAATCTTTTGTTCTTTTTCTTAAAATGAAATTCACAGTTCAATCAACAAACTTTTTCGAGATTTAGAAAAGAGACAAAACAAAGGTAGGTGTCTCACAAGGGTGGATTCTATGAAAGGTCTGAATCCTAAGAAGATTGCAAAGACCAGGGATATCCAAGGTTTTACGACTTCTAAAGCCAAAGTCACTACAGGACCAATGCAAAAATCAAACCCTGAGGCTAGAACCTCTATGAATTACACTAAAACTCTTGATATTGATGAAACAAGTTCAGATGAAGATCTCTGGCAGGTAACCAGTGGATTTGGGTGGTAAAAACAACTTAGAAACAAAATCTAAGAGGCAAAAAGGAGAAAATTGAAATTTTCTCAATTTTGACAGGGTACGCAGGCAACCTGTTTACACAGGTGCGTGTACGCTCTGTGCACAAAGATGCAGTGCGTACAAGTACGCACTGTGCTTAACGCAGAGGCTGCGTACTTCTAGCAAAACCAAGAAAAACTAAAATCTAATTTAACCCTAAGCTAAGCCACCAAAATACACAGTCAGACAACCAAAAACCAGAAAGAAAACGACTTATCTCAAATCAAAGTTTCAGACAAAGGAAAAATCATTCACATCAATGGAGATCCCCAGTGGAGTCGCCATTTTGTCATACGGAAAGAGTCAATTTTGCGGGCAAAACTGACCTCTCTAGAAGCTAAGGCTTTCTAGTGACAAACAAGACAAGTAAACACTACCTTTCTCTAAATATGCATTTAGAATACAAGTAATCAGGTGTTTATAACATACCTTTAGTCCAACACTTTGTAGTAGTCCAACCTCACCGATCTGGATGAGCTCCTCCTTCTCTTCGAAACCTGCATTCACTAACAAGCCAAAAGATTACATAGCACCTGAATAACTTATAAAATAACACATATTCATCATACAGACCAAGGAGTATATGAAACAAATCATGTATAACAACTTGTTGAGAAAAATGAGTTTATTTGCATTAAGTGGAAACAAAAGAAACCATTACAACTTGAGCCTTGGTGTTGTGCAGGTCCCTCCCAGGGTCCAGCAAGAGTTTTCCTTTACTTTGATCAGCTCACCCACTTCCAAATGAAGCTAAGAAAGGATGGGAATCTCTCCTCTCAAGCTCTATAAGGGAGTCCTAATCTCAGCAGCATCTACCCTTAGGAATGTTCAGCTTTCATCGTCCCCTCCCTCTGGCCCAATGCCTGTATTTATAGTGTTTTGGAGGAAGTTAATCGGGTCCACCATGAATGGGATAAGCCCCTCTTTCAATGGGATAGCTCCCCTCTTCATGGGATAAGTTCCTCTTCCATTGGGATGCATGAACCATCTGGAGGCGCTCAATCCATGTCAAACCATCTTCTAGAATGCTCTAGAAATGACCACAAGTAACTTTTTTGAAGTGAAACTTGCGCCTTTTGACCTTTACAGGAGTACGGACCCAGCCCTTTACATACGGAGCGTACATGTACGCAGGTTTTATGAACTGGAAGTGCGTACACGCAGGTAAGGCTAAGAGAAACTGCGTAACCAGAGTTAATTGACTTTTAAAGGACTTTCTCTCTTTCTTGGAGTTTGACATGAGGAGCAGAGGTATGCCAAGGAGGATAATATGATAGTTGATAGAGCCATACTAACAGTAGATAGTCATGGTGACAAATTTTAGTGTAACAGATTTCCCCCTAAAGTGCAAAGCCTGTAGTAGATTTAGGGTTTCATATCATCTAGGAAGGGTGAAGTAATTTATCATTTCAAGGATTATCTTGTGGAGAGCCCGGTTGGAACCTACAAGTACTCAACACAAAATACATGTATGAGATCATATCATCGCTGAGGTAGGCATTCCCATACTCAGATCAAAAACTTTAACTAGCAAACTAACCACTGCTCTGATACAGGAATGATTTCGCAGTACGCCATAATCATAGACTCATGTAGACACAGTATGGACGCAACCATCTGTTTATAGTTAGTCTACTTATACAATGAATACAAAACTCCTCACAGCCTGGATTGTGGAAACTAGATCCAGGGTCTTCATTTCTACTTCCCGAAATAGTACGATTCTATCCATGCGAATAAATGAGTCGATGTTGAGCATGGTAGAAACCACTTGATTACCAGTCAATGATGTAAACTGTTAACAAGCATGAGAGAAACCACCAGTGATGTCAATGGTTCTCAAAGTACCCAGTACAATCCATGAGATGTGAATGAATGTGTTGATGTCGAACATGTCACGAAATCCTTCGATCAAAAGTCAATGATGTAAACTGTCATCGAAGGCGAGAAATCTGCCATTGATGCATGCAGATCTTAAGGTACTGACGATTTCTAGATCATTTTTCTAGATAATGTGCTGATGTCGATAGAAAGTGATCCGTCATAGGCAAGCCCACAACACGAAATCATAAATCAAGTTGAAGAAATGTAGCTGTAAGGACTGACTCAGGGATGGTCAAGATGGATGACAGGTATTTTGTAGATGAATGGATTATTTGCAGCGACCTCTTGAACACATAACGACACAACAGATGGCTTGGTAATATTTGACCCAAATTTAATACCCGGCTGAAGACTTTCAATGTGGTTCAATCAACTGTGAGGCAAAGGATTTCCCAACCCAGGTGAATGAAAAGTGTCGTGTTCAAGAGTGGTGATAAGGTTTCTTCTGAGACAAAGGATAACAAATAGGCTCATTTTTCTCTCTTTTCCCCCACCATTTCTGGCAAGTACCTCTTTATTTTTTACAAGCTTGAGGAGGATAACATATGCTTGACTATAAGCTCATCCTTCGGATGAGTCCAACTTAGTTTAGATTCGAACCCTAAGAAGGAGTGGTCCGTTCCTGTTTGTAATCGAACAGGTCCTTTACTGTGAAATTTTAACGAGTCCAGTATAGGAAAAACTCGGCGTTTTTCAATTTTAGAAAGTCTGAAAAACTTAAGAAGACTCCAGGGTTGAACTTTTTCGTAAATTTGTGTCTCCCAAGCCCGAAAAAGTATAAAATAATACTTGGGAGAACCGCTTGGTTTTTTACGACTAAGGAGTACTTTCATAGTTAGTGTCTTTGACCTGAAAAGTAAAAAGCAATCAAGGACACGTCATTTTATTTCCAGTATCGAGTTTGAAACGACAAAAACCCAGCAATCTTTTCCTGTTTTTATGGTCAGAAAAGGGCTATAAGAGGACCATCTTTTAATTCCGTTTTAACGAGTGTAAAAGAAACGCTCGGCGATCTTTTCATGTTTTTAGGAGTTAGAAAAGGGCTTAAAATATGACTCTGATGTTTTTGTTTGCGAAAAATGATAATTTCCCTGAAAATCCTTTATCCTGCACAAAAACCAACACATTACTCATACCTGTTTAATATAGATAAAAATACTTTGAAAAATACCTTTTCATGGTGGAAAATAAACAAATTTAACATTCATTTACTCAAAAAACCTATAAAAAGGGGTTTTACCATTTCATTTTTACCATTTTACTGTTGAGGAGAGAAAAAGGGCTTTTGGCAAGAAACTTCCCGTGGTCGTTGCGGAGAATCCGACCGTCGAAACCGAACGCCGTCTCATCAGGTATTCTACAACATCCTCCCTTGCATTTCCATCCATTTAGAATTTGTTTTTAAGTTTTAGTTTCATTTTTTGGAGGCCTTGGGGTTTCAAAGGCCGCTTTTCGGGGTACGCAGGTGCTCCAAAGGTGACCTGCGTACCCCGACATTTTCTCAGTTGGGAAAATGCCGGGCGTACACAGCTTGCCTTAAGAGAGCCTGCGTACACACGCTCTGTCTCTAAAGGCGGGCTGCGTACACCGCGGAGTGGGTTTTTAAACTCCAATTTCTCCAAAATGAACCAAAAACTTTCAATTTTATGGACTCTAACAGATGTTTTATGGTGTGTAGATTGCCCACCATGCTTGATTGGCACGAAAGAGAACACGAAGATGTTGATTTGGCCGCGATTAATCATCAACCTTCCATTGATGCTTTAAAGGAATGTGGTCTTTACAAATACTGGGCCATACCTGGCATGAGGGCCCAGGTAAGATTTATAGAGTGGCTGGTCGAAAGGTGGAACATCCAGGATCAGTGCTTTTACATTGGAGGGCACCAGTTCAAGATAGAGCCCTCAGACATTTACTTTCTCACTGCTTTTCCCAAGAGGGGCGAACAATTGACTCTGTCTGGGACTAGGCCGGGTGGCCAGTCCATCGCTAGTCTCCATCTAGAGTGGTGCAATAATCAAAACCAGGAGAGGGGGATAGAAATTAAAAAGATATCCTGACCTAAACTTATGGTAATTGCCTTTACAGTTACTAGACTTTGCGACGCTGCCGCTTTGCACATTGCCACCGGGTCCCAAATGCGGATGGCGATTGACTGCTATCAGGGCACCATTTTCAACTGGTGCGATGCTGTGTTGGCCAATTTAAAGGGCCAACTGACTAGGGCAAAAAACGGGCAAGTGAAGACTTTTGGTTATGATCCTTTAGTTGCGAGTTTTGCTCTAGAGAGGGTTCCGATGTTGATCCCGCAGCAGCTCACTGTTGAGGCTGGGCTTCCCCGAGAGCCTAAGTTGATGCGATGGGTTGCGGTGATGGCCCGTCATCCTGACGAGGGCACTAAGGTTGTCCAATTTAGACCGGAGTAATTTCACTGGTTGGAGGACCAGGTCTTCTCGATACAGGATTTTCCTTATGCCGGAGTCGATTTTCGTGGCGATCCGGACATGATTCTTCCTCCGGGAGAACAGTGGGATGACACAGGTACTTTATTTTTCACAAGTTTTTTAACTTATCTACTTTTTTTGTTTTTATATCGTCTCAAAACTGACAGTGACAATTTTCAAAATGCAGATGTAGGTCCACGGCGTCCAGCCAATCTCCGGCCCTTCGAGAGGAGACAACCAGTTGCACCGGCACCGGTCCCACAGAACGAGGCTACAGAGACCTTAGCTGAGTTGGAACAAGACCTAGAGCGTCTGACGGCAGATATACCAGAGACTACTATAGATGATATTCCTATCAGGCTTCAGAGCTACGTAGTCGGAGTTCCAGGACCTTTTAGGAGGTTCTTGTGCAGGGTAGCCCGTGCAGTGGTGTCGTATAGAGATCATCACCAGTGATTGGATGATCATTTTTGTAGACACATGTGACATTTTGGTTTTTTGTACTTATCATTTTTGTCGATCATAAGGTGTTTTGCAACCTATGATCGAAGACGATGTATTTTTGACACACTCCTATCTATATATATCATTATTACCGGCTTATCTTGTTAAACATGTGTGATTAAATGTTTTTAAATTTACATGTATGATTATCGCAAATGTCTGTCTAACATTCGAGAAGCAATTGCATCTGCTAATGTATTTAAAGACCTTGGAATATGTTGATATTCAATGTAATCAAACTCACGTTCCAAGAGACGCACTCTCAAAAATAACCTTAATAACACTGGATTTCTAATGGCATAAACTCTATTAAGCTGTAATACAACGAGTTCAGAATCTAACCTCACTATCAAACTACGAATCCCAAATGAAATAGATTCAGACAATAACTCAATCACTGCACTGTATTCTGCAATGTTGTTTGTTGTTTGACTGAGGCTCACCCCATGCATAGAAACTAACTCGTCAGAGGGCGAATAAATAACCGAATCTGCGGAAGAGATATTCCGTGTATTATGACAAGCACCATCAGCGAGTCCAATGTACGTTTGGAGAGGCATCGACATTTGCAAACATCAAGGGTAAAACCAAGATAAGCAGAAGAACGACGAAAAACACACTTTCTAAGCTAAGCACACTGTCTAAACTAACAAACACACTAGCTAGAAAGAAAAATTAACCTAAATAACCTAACTAAAATCTCCACACCCATCATTTAAGCATAATACCTCTTTACGTAAAGCCCATTTCTGGGTTTACCCAAAGAGTCCCCGTCAAAGTCAACCAGCTCATAGGCCCCTTTTGCTAGCTTTCACTTAACAATGTAGGGCCCATGCCACATAGGAACGAATTTTCCAGCACCTAATTTATCGTTAGCTTGATCATACAATAGCACTAGGTCTCCTTCCGAAAAATTTCGAGGGGTCACATTTCGATCATACTGAGCTTTCATTCATTTTGCATGAGTCTCGATTGCCAGTGCAGCATCGCGTCGAGTCTCATCTAATTGAGCTAACTATAATAAACGCTTCTCCTCTTCGGAATTAGCTGGAAGTAATTCGACAGCCATTTGATGTGACGGGATTTCACATTCAATGGGCAGCATAGCTTCCAAACCATAAACTAGTTGGAAAGGAGTGAACCCTGTTGATGTTTTCACTGAAGTTCGATATGCCCAAAGCGTGGAAAATAACATGTTGTGCCAATTCGACCGATGAATCCCAATGATTCGTCGGATCATGATAACTAAAACTTTGTTGATGGACTCAACCAGACCATTGGCTTGTGGATAATAAGGAGTTGAGCTATCGTGACGCAAACCAAGCTGGCCTGTAAGTTCTGTCATCATAATGTTTCGAAAATGGCACCCATGGTCAGTGATTATCGCTTTTGGGACACCAAACCTAGCAATAATGTGATTGAATACGAAAATCGCAGCTGTCTTGCCATCTGCCTCAAATGTAGGCATCACCTCGGCCGACTAGTAAAATAATCAACCACAAGGATGATATACGCATGCCCCCCGGCCGAGTGAGGGTTACATGTAATAAAGTCGATACCCCATTTGGAAAAAGGACCAACGACAATTATAGGGAGGAGAGGAGCAGGTGGTGCGCGCATCTTATGATCAAACACTTGACAATTGTGGCATTTTTGGACCGCAATAATACAGTCTTTAAACATGGACGGCCAGAAGTAGCCAGCATGCAACACCTTGTGAGCTGTGGCATACCCAGACATATGAGCACCACACGCCCCAGAGTGATAGTCATTCAAAACCATTTCTGCCTCTTCGTGAGTTAAGCAACGTCGGAAAACCAAGTCTGCCCCACGGCGATAAAGAGTATCTCCAATAATTTTGAACTGTTGGGACTGGAATCGAATTTTCCGACGTTCTGACTTTGAAGCTTCGGCCCGAAATGATTAGGTTTGGAGATAGATGATTATATCCCCATACCACGGATCTAAAGTGCTGATGAGAAACAAAGATTCATCCGCAATGGGTTCCTCTGCCACAGTTTTCGTGTCAGCACGCGGGAAATCACACATCAACTCTGCAAAAACTAAAGATTTCTTAGACTTAGATTTTTCAAATTCCAAGTCAAACTCTTGTAGGATAACGATCCATTTAGAATACTTGCCCCCTAGCAATTGTTTAGTCAAAATGTAGATAATAGGGTTGCAATCCGAAATGACTGTAGTTTTATGGAGAAGAATGTAATGACGAAAACGTTGGACAGCCTGAACGGCTTCCAGGGCCAATTTCTCCACATGCGAATATTTGAGCTCAGTGGGATTTAATGTCCTACTAAGATAATATATCACATGTTCCATTGCGAATTCGTCTTCCTCAAATAACACCATTCCAATAGTGGAATGAGAGGCGGCGAGGTACAAAAAGTAATCTTGGATATAGTTGGGAGGATGCAACAACAGTGCATGGGTCAATGTGTGTTTAAGTGCATCAAAAGATTGCTGAGCTATCTCATCCCAAGATAATTGAGCGTTCTGTTTCAACAACCGTGTGAAACCTTTTGTAACCTCGGCGTAGTTAGGAATGAATCAGCGTAAAAAGTTTGCTTTCCCCTGCAAACTTTGGAGTTGGCGAAGACTCGAAGGAGGAGGCAATTTGATGATAGCTTCTACCTTGATCGACGCGAATGCCGGCTTTTGAAACTACAAATCCCAGCAATCGTCCCACTTCTATACAGAAGACACATTTGTGTGGGTTCAACCGTATATGATAATGTCTACACCTCATAAAGATTGCTCATAAATGGACAAGGTGATCAGCTCGATGTAATGAATGAGCAGCAAAATCATCGAGATACGGTTGCACAATGTGTTTGATGTCATGAAACGCATAAGGCATCGCCCTTTGAAAAGTGGCTCCAGAATTCTTAAGGCCAAAAGGTAATTTGCAATAAGCAAATGTCCCCCATGGACAAATGAAAGCCATTTTTGGTTGATCGGTAGGTAGAATATTGATTTGATTGTGACCGGAAAAACCGTCCATGAAGGAAAATATTTCACTGCCGGCACAATCATCAATTATTTGATCGATATAGGGTGTTGGATAGTTGTCCTTGGGACAAGCACGATTGGTATCCCTATAGTCGATACATATTCTTATTGTTCCCTGTTTTTTGTTAACCGGAACAATATTCGATACCCAATCCGTTAACGGGATCGGATAAATGAAACCTGCTTTCAACAGCTTCCCAACTTCTGCTTTAATTGCAGCCGCTTTTCGTGGGTGAATCTGACGCAAACGTTGCCGGACGGGTTTAGCGTCCGGGTAAGTCTTAATCTCATGGACAAAAATTGCGGGATCAATTCCTGGCATTTCCTCATAGGACCAGGCAAACACGTCGCGGAATTCTTGAAATAAAAGCCTTGTATATCTGAATTTCGTCATTTGAACACAAGGCACCTATATGAATGTGCTCAACAATTCCGGGCTTGACTGAAATGTCAATGGGAACAGTGCGAGAGATGTTTCCCAAATTCAGCTCTCAATCAGGATGTTTCATTGGACTCTGAGCTTCCTTGACATATTCAGCTGTAAAAACTGATGAGAAATCGTTTTCAAAGCGATCATCCTCAGGTAAAAATGAAGATCTATGATGGAGATCTTCCCATGGTAAATCATCTACACACAGGACTTCACAAAGTTGTTCGTCAGATGACACAACTTCGGGAAATGCTATTAACTCCGAGGTTGAAGTGAAAAGTGATTCCTCACAGACCACATTCATTTGATCGATTTTGGTTGAACGCAGGTCGGTAAAAGACTGCACGGCTTCGTAAGCAATTTCATATGGACTCAAAGGCATAGTATCACCAAATGAGCCTATATCAGATTCAGAAGGAACGATCCAAGGATCGTCGTAAACAATGGTATCTGATGTAATCATATGAATGGATGCGAACGAAGACGCGGCGTTGATTGGAGGAAAAGGAAAAGTTCCCAGTAAACCGGCATCTTTAACTAATCCTACACCAACATCCTTATAAGGGATAGTCGTTTTACCGACATGCTGGATACTCTCTGAAGAGGCTGGGTCGGATGAAAAGTAAGCCAGCTGGTCTATGGTCATGATCTTGCCATTATGTGGAAATTTTATTACTCTGAAGACCGATGAGACGACCGCTGTCATAGCGTAAGACCAACTTCGACCCAAGAGAAGGTTGTAGTCTAGAGGGGCATCAACCACCTCCACATCCAGACTAACGGTTTTTCCTTCAACCCTTATAGGAAAATCTTGTAGAATGCAAAACGGATGGAACCCACAGCCATAAAAGGCCTTAAGAATTGTCGGGGATTGATTTAGTGAAGGAGAACCAAGAGATCTCCAACACTATATCGACATAATACACGTGGAAGCTCCCTCATCAATTACAGTCCGATGAATAGGCCTGTTTTTTACTATCACTGGGATCTGGAAAGCCATGTGATGAGGTAAACACGGTGTACTATTTTCTAGATCAAAGATTATTAGGTTTGGGTCCTGAACATCAACAACTCCTATAGCCGACAAAAGTAATTTTCGTTGTGCGGGGCATGATTGCAGCACTTCTAAAGCCGACATTGCTGAGGGTGAAACAGCTAAATCCTCAACAATATTGTAATTCTGGGCTGCTCTCGCATGTGGATTGAAAACAAACCTTCGAAGTACACCCTTGGCAGGCGGTTTAATTACTAAGTCAGGGTTAGGTTTCTCCATCTGTAGTGGATCAGAACCGGGAGCTGAGGTTGATGGATTTGACTGAGAAGATTCTGCTTCTTTCGATCCATCAACAGGACTTTTACTACCATAATCGTGTGACCGAGTCACAATCCTTACATGAGACATCATCAATATGGGTTCTTCAGCAGCACTCAAGGAAGAACCTATTATTTTGCTATCTTTCGGAAATGGGTCCTTCAAGACAGCAGGAATTTGGGAACCCTTGACGATTTTTGCAACCTCGTCCTGATGAGGGCAATCTCTTGTAAAATGATCTTCTTCGCAAATAAGACAAGGATAACGGGGCTTGCGCTTTTCGTCATTGGTTTCCGACTTTTCTGTTTTCTCCTTTGGAGTTTTGTCTGCTTTATTCTTCTTCTTGCCTTTCTTTTTCCCATCGTTTTTTGATTTAGCCGTAGATGACTCTACAACGTGAATATCAGCGGAAACTTCAGCAAAAGATTCTCCTGTCGGGGAGTCTGGTAAGGTTATAATGGGTGAGGAATTTGTTGAAGACTTCTTCTTGCTTTTAGTATTCACCGTACCAATCATGCCATCAGTAGCATGAGATCCTGAAGGAGCAGCAACGATTTGATTTGACTTTGGAAGATCTGGGATCTTTTCGTGTAACGTACCCGACTGAGTATAAACTAAGTCAAGGTACTGCGCTTGAGCAATCACTTGCTCCTCAGTAACTACTCCGGCCTTAGCTACGTCTTTAGTAATCTTTGGTAATAATGATTTAACAAACCATTCAGCTAGGATTTGGTCCGGGATAAAAACTTTCACTAATCGCCTTCGACGTCTCCATTCATGAATATGGTCGGAAATATAAGTAGACGTCGACTGTTTTAATGAAGTTAGTAACTCGATGCCATTATCATATCTGACCAGCAACTGAAAATGTGTTAAGAACGAGGTAGATAACTGACTAAAATTATAAAAAGAGGCCCGTGGTAACTCAATGTACCACTTGGCCGCGAGACCAATGAGCGTACGCTGAAAAGGACGTAAATGGATCGAATCATCCGAGATGGAATTTGAGGCACACCAGAGGTGGTAAGTCATCACATGATTTGACAGATCCTCTCCAGACTTACCTTTGAACTTGGGTATGTCACTGGGCAACTTATTTGGCATTGGCGGCCAGAACGAAAGATAATTTATTGGATCGTTCATTAGGCGCGTCAAGTCTGGTAAATCCAAAGTTGCGATAAACGGAAATTGCCGATTAGGATCCCTAAAACTCTGGGTCACAATACCAATCCCAGGAGGAGGATATCCAGGATAACTTGGAATAGGAATTTCATTCGGGATATTGTATCCTCCCGGAAAACCAGGATTAACCAGACCGTACTGGGGTTGCTGTGGTTGTTGATAAGTGTACCCAGGATACGGTTGATACTGGTAAACCGATTGTTGGACAACAGGCCCGTATTGGTACTGTCCCTGGTACGGTTGATAAACAAATTGTGGTTGAGTAGTGACAACCATACTTAAACCAGGCTGCCCCATAGGCATCTGAACCGTAGTTTGAATCGTGGATCCAGACAATGGTAAAGATGTCTGCGGAGTAGTGGCAGAGACAGTAGAAACCGGAGCTGTCGATACTCCAGAAGTAAGTGTGGTGGATGGAATAGATGTTGCGGTAGTTGCAGGAGTGGTTTGAGATGGAGTAATAGGTGCAATGGGCGACTGAGTAACTACTGAAGGTACAGAAATTTGAACAGTAGACTGGATTGGTTGCTGGGGTGGACCAGAAACCACAGGTTGTCCAGTTTGAGATGACAAATGTACGCTTGGCTGCAACACCTGTTGAACTTGCGATGGATCCCACACTATGTTCATTCCGGGGTATTAACCCATGACAGGTTGAGAATATTGAGATCCATAACTGGATTGAGGGTAGGATTGATAATTGAAAGGTACATTTCCCGTACCTTGAACATAAGATTGACCTTTGGGTGGTTGATAACCTTGACTCGAGTACTGACCTTGGGGTAGATACCCTTGAGGTAAGTACTGATACTGGGGTTGACCTTGAGGCATAAATTGATACTGAGGTTGACCCTAGGGTACATATTGAGGCTGGGGTTGACCTTGAGGAATGTACTATACCATGGGTACATACTGTCCTTGAGGTTGCCCCCCAGACACAAGTTGTGTACCTTGAGGTTGCCCCCCATGCATTAATTGAGGCTGCCCCCCAGGCGGTAACTGGCCACCTTGAGGTTGAGAACTGGGAATTGAACCTGACATCATGTAAATGTCTCCTACGCCCAACGGTTTATTACCATTGTTTCCAGTTAATGACCCATGTCCAATGGGTTGAGGAGATGCTCCTGCAAAAGTACCAGAAAATGACTAATACCCAGCAGGAACAGAAGGACCACCGTACAAGAAAGATTCAGGAGATTGAGTAAACACGGACGACTGACTAGACATATTTACAGGAGTATAAATACCTCCGGGTGGATAAGGGGTACGAGGTGGAGAAAAACTTATCCCTGAGTTGTCTAAGTAATTAGTTAACGAAAGATACCAAGTGGTACTTCTAGGTGGACTGTAAAAAATGGATTCACGCTCCCTTAGATCAATGGTAGGTTGATCTTCAGGGATAGGGACGCCTACTTCTCCTTCTGGAGCAAGTTCTTCAATAGCTATCAAACCAGAAGGAAGATTTTCTGTGATGACTCTTTCTACCCTAGGTGAATCGGGAACACTAGAAGTTGGAGTAACAGGTTCAGATATTTAAGGTTCTTCGACTATATCACTAGTAGATGAAAAACTACCAGCAAGCTCGAAAACTGCAACAGCTTCAGGATTATAACCTGTTTCTAGAATTTGGTGATCGGGATGGACTACCAACGAAGACTCTCCTTCTTCAGGTGAACCTACTTTACTGCCACTAGGAGGAGTTACAAGGACTTTCAAACCTTCGTAATGACCCGAGACGTCTTCAGGAGGTTCACCCCGAAGTCTACGGGACTTCCTCAACAAATCGGCCACAGTAACAATCTCAGGAGACTGGCCCCGAAGTCTACAGGACTGTCTCGGTAATTCCGCCACAGTTAAAACTTTTAACTACTGCACACACAAACAAAGTAAAATCTCAAAGCAAACCGCCTAAAGTCTCTAAAGAACCAAACAAATTCGAATCACATGCCTAAAGAATCTAGGGCGTCAAACCATGCACAAACAGTAGCCTTCCGGACTGAAAACACTAGTTGGTGATGAAGCCCAACATCGCCGAATTCAGTACAGAAGTGGTGCTGGAACAGTTACCCCGACAACCTACTTAATGAATAGACCAGCACAAGCTCCTCCACTTTAACCGTCTCGAGTGAAGTGAACCCCCCAGAAAATCCAAGTGAGTCTAGCCGACGTCTGCTCCAGGTACAGTGGGATCTTCCCTCCACCGTCACCTTGGGTAGAATCCTAAATATAATGGTCACTAAGGTTACCAACAGCAACAAATATACCTGGGGGAACAGTCTACGACCCGATAGCACGCAAGGGCAGAGTAACAAGCTCAATCCACTTGCCGGCTCCTTGACAATAATCCAAGGTTTACCGACAAGTGACCCAGGCTCTATCTGGCATCTTTCCCAATGAAGGAGGATTGATCCCCTCACTGGTTCGGACACGGTCTCGTGCTTCTCCTTTAAGAGGAGCTTTCCCAGAGTACAAATGAAACAGTTGGATTTATCCTACCACAAGATAAGCTACTTGTTTTGTTTTACTGTCTTGGAGAGTTAATTACTCTCCTACTCCAAGACACTAGCCTGATCTATATTGGTGTTTCAGAGCCCTAGTAAATAAAATTTACTAAGTTGATTTTACTTTAAGCGTTAATTTTTATGGCTTTTCTTTAAGACAAAAAGGTAGCGAAGATGAAACTGATGGTGTGTAGACTCGACTCAAATCCACTAGAAAGATGCACTTAGGATGATTTATACTAATTTTATTTTTCAATGAATTCCCTAGCTAAGAGAGTTGGAGAATGCAAAATTGATATAAAGACAACTTTCTTGGCAATGAAAATCAAAGAAACAATCTCTTTATCTTTTCCAAAGCATACAACACATGACCACTAATTACTCCACAAAAATTCCTTTTCCGTTCAAAGACTCAAATGCCACCTAAAGCAAACTTTCCTTCAAAAGAGATTTTTGGATTTTTTCCTACTTAACAAAGCATTTAAAAAATCAAAAATCAAATCTTTAAAAAACTTGTGACAATCAAATCAAAGCTACTCAAAAGCAAATCAAAAAGAAATTCACCTAATAAGCAAATCTAATGAGGCCAAAACCTACAAAGTATGATCCCAGGATGTTTTACTCAGTCATGATTTAACTAAGGACTAGTCAATGTAGAATCAAAAACTAGCCAAAAACAAACATCAAAATCTTTTGTTCTTTTTCTTAAAATGAAATTCACAGTTCAATCAACAAACTTTTTCGAGATTCGGCAAAGAGACAAAACAAAGGTAGGTGTCTCACAAGGGTGGATTCTATGAAAGGTCCGACTCCTAAGAAGACTGCAAAGACCAGGGATATCCAAGGTTTTACGACTTCTAAAGCCAAAGTCACTACAGGACCAATGCAAAAATCAAACCCTAAGGCTAGAACCTCTACGAATTCCACTAAAACTCTTGATACTGATGAAACAAGTTCAGATAAAGATCTCTGGCAGGTAACCAGTGGATCTGGGTGGTAAAAACAACTTAGAAACAAAATCTAAGAGGCAAAAAGGAGAAAATTGAAATTTTCTCAATTTTGACAGGGTACGCAGGAAACCTGTTTGCACAGGTGCGTGTACGCTTTGTGCACAAAGCTGCAGTGCGTACAAGTACGCACTTTGCTTAACGCAGAGGCTGCGTACTTCTAGCAAAACCAAGAAAAACTAAAATCTAATTTAACCCTAAGCTAAGCCACCCAAATACACAGTCAGACAACCAAAAACCAGAAAGAAAACGACTTATCTCAAATCAAAGTTTCAGACAAAGGAAAAATCATTCACATCAATGGAGATCCCCAGTGGAGTCACCATTTTGTCATGTGGAAAGAGTCAATTTTGCGGACAAAACCGACCTCCGTAGAAGTTAAGGCTTTCTAGTGACAAACAAGACAAGTAAACACTACCTTTCTCTAAATATGCATTTAGAATACAAGTATTCAGGTGTTTATAACATACCTTTAGTCCAACGCTTTGTAGTAGTCCAGCCTCGTTGATCCGGATGAGCTCCTCCTTCTCTTTGAAACCTGCATTCACTAACAAGCCAAAAGATTACATAGCACCTGAATAACTTATAAAATAACACATATTCATCATACAGACTAAGGAGTATATGAAACAAATCATGTATAACAACTTATTGAGAAAAATGAGTTTATTTGCATTAAGTGAAAACAAAAGAAACCATTACAACCTGAGCCTTGGTGTTGTGCAGGTCCCTCCCAGGGTCCAGCAAGAGTTTTCCTTTACTTTGATCAGCTCACCCACTTCCAAATGAAGCTAAGAAAGGATGAGAATCTCTCCTCTCAAGCTCTATAAGGGAGTCCTAATCTCAGAAGCATCTACCCTTAGGAATGTTCAGCTTTCAACCTCCCCTCCCTCTGGCCCAATGCCTGTATTTATAGTGCTTTGGAGGAAGTTAATCAGGTCCACCATGAATGGGATAAGCCCCTCTTTCAATGGGATAGCTCCCCTCTTCATGGGATAAGTTCATCTTTCATTGGGATGCATGAACCATCTGGAGGCACTCAATCCACGTCAAACCATCTTCTAGAATGCTCTAGAAATGACCACAAGTAACGTTTTTGAAGTGAAACTTGCGCCTTTTGACCTTTACAGGAGTACACACCCAGCCCTTTACATACAGAGCGTACATGTACGCAGGTTTTATGAACTGGAAGTGCGTACATGCAGGTAAGGCTAAGAGAAACTGCGTAACCAGAGTTAATTGACTTTTAAAGGACTTTCTCTCTTTCTTGGAGTTTGACATGAGGAGCAGAGGTATGAGACTTGCCAAGGAGGATAATATGACAGTTGATAGATCCATACTAACTGTAGATAGTCATGGTGACAAATTTTAGTGTAACACTGTGAATGCTCACTAGATCAAAGCTCAAATTAGGAGAAGGAGAGTTGGTGGAAACTAATCCTGAAATTGGGAGAGTCTATTCTCAAAAGACAATGTCAGAGGAAGGTTCTGTAGGGCCAGACTCCCAATTCCTAGAAAGTTTCCTAGCTATAAAGTTCATGGTAGAAGAAATGTATAGGGACTTTAGAAAGCATAAGGATGGAGATTCATTAGGCTCTAAACAAGATAAAGAAGAAGATGAATCCCATTCCCATGACCACTCCAAAGGAAAGGGGAAAGAAGAAAGCTTCCCTACACCTCCTAGTAGCCCTGTGCATAATAAGAAGGCATCTTTGATTAAGTTAGATGTTAAATTTGATTTTCCTATATATGATGGGGAGTTGAATTCTAAAACGTTGGACAACTGGATAAGACAAAATGATGTGTATTGCAGAGTACAAAATATAGACTCAGACAAGAGCAAGATTTAGGTGGCAAGCCTTCGCCTAGGAGGCAACGCCTTGGTTTGGTGGGAAGGCAGAACCCAAGCTGATATGAGGAAGCATGGTAAGACCATCTCTGTCTGGAGTGACTTTGTTACCGCAATCAAAAAATAGTTCTATCTATTGGCCTACATGCAACAAGCCATGATGAGTTGGCAAACTCTTCGGTAGCTGAAAGGGAAAAGTGTACAAGGGTATACTCAAGAGTTCAAAAAGAGAGCATTGATGTTGGGTATTTCATTAGACTCACCAGAAACGCTTTTGAAGTACATTGGTGGTCTACACAGCTACATGAGGCATACCATCCTCATGTTTAATCCCACTAGTATAGACGAGGTATCTGTACAAGCTACTCATATAGAAGCTAGAGGAAATAATGGAAATCCAGAAGTTGGGGGATCATCCCAACCCACTGTAAGCAATAGCAAGGAGAAAATAAAGCAGAAGTGGATAGAAAGGAAGCCTAACACTACACAAAAAGGCAAAGCTTCATGCACTCACTGTAAAGAGGAGGGGCATGATGATGAGCACTATTGGATTCTGCATCCAAAGCTGAGACCTAAGAAGTCTGAGGGCAAGGTGATGAAGACTACTGCAGCTATTCAGAAAGATTTGGGATTAGACTCGGGAGATGAAACAATCATTGCAGCCACAAGTATAAAAGGTAAGAAATCTGAAGCATCTACTAGTAATTCTGCTCAATCTGTTGTTGATGAAGAATATGAGAGAAAAAGGCGTGAGCTTTTCCATATTCGAGTTGTTTCCAAAAATCAAAAGATTTATACTTTGTTTGATAGTGGCTCACAAGTAAATTTGATTTCTGAAGCAATTGTAAAGAAATTGGGATTAACAACTACACCTCACCAAAAACCATACCCATTAGGATGGTTGAATGATAAAGCACAACTATAAGTGACTAGACAGTGAAAACTCAAGTTTTCTTTTGGGTCAACATTTGTAGATGAGGTTGAGTTAGATGTAATTCCTTTGGATATATGTGGAACTGTTTTAGGAAGTCCTTACTTGTATGATAGATATGCTATTTTCTATAGAGCTGAGAACAAGTATCTACTTGTTAAAGATGGAATCAAATATTTTGTAAGAGCTCATAAGCTCAAGAATAATTATACTATCATAAACTCAAGACAGATGAAAAGAATGATAAATGCATGCAAACAGTTCTTACTAATGGTTGTAAAGGAAAAGAAAACTGATAAAACCAATGTATTTGAGGGCTGTAATTCTGATCAGCAAGTTGATATAGAAAAGATTGTTTCAGAGTATGATGTCTTGTTTCAAGAACCTCAAGGTATGCCACCCAAAAAGGGAATAGTACATGATATTATTTTGCAGCAAGATGTTCCTTTGCCTAACATTGGGATGTACAGGTTATCTACTTTAGAGAATGTTGAAATCAAGAAGCAGGTGCACGAGTTACTCGAGAAAGGGTTTATGAGGCCTAACACATCACCATGTGGGTCACCAATTGTTTTGGTGAGAAAGAAAGATGGCTCGTGGAGAATGTGCATTGATTACTGAGCATTAAATAAACTAATGATCAAGAATTGTTATCCCCTTCCTCGCATAGATGATCTTTTAGATCAATTGAAGGAAGCTGTTTATTTCACCAAATAGATTTTCATAGTGGATACCATCAGGTCAGAGTTGCAGAGCAAGATGCATGGAAGACTGCTTTCAAAACAAAGCAGGGATTGTATGAATGGCTGGTTATGCCTTTTGGCTTGACCAATGCCCCTGCTACTTTCATGAGATTAATGAATGATGTACTTAGACCTTTTCTTGATGGTTTTTTTATTGTGTATCTGGATGACATTTTGATTTTTAGTAAAACGTGGGAAGAACATTTAAAGCATGTTAAGCAGACATTAGATGTTTTGAAAAGAGAAAAAATTTATGTTAAACTCTCCAAATGTGAATTTGGCAAAACCTCTCTAAATTATTTGGGTCATATAGTAGGGGGAGGTGAATTGAAAATAGATCCCTCTAAAGTGGCAATCATTGTAAAGTAGCCTAAACCCAAATCTGCTACAAAAGTGAGAAGCTTCTTAGGAGCAGCACAATATTGGAGGAATTTCATTTCAAATTTTTCCTCAATTGCAGCTCCCTTACATGCTTTGACAGGATTGAACAAGGTGTTTCAGTGGGGAGGCAAATAGCAGAAAGCCTTCGACACCTTGAAAGAAAAAATTAGTACAAAACTTGTACTAGCACTGCCAGATCTACAAAGACCATTTGAGATCCAAACCGATGCTAGTGACTATGCCATGGGAGCAGTGTTTACACAGCATGGTAAACCCATATGTTATCATTCTGAGACTTTTAATCCTGCAGTAGTTAACTATCCTACATATGATAAAGAATTGTATGCATTAGTTCAGTGTGTGAAAAAGTGGAAACATTACTTAATGGGCAAAGAAACATTAATACATATTGATCATTAGCCACTTCAATATCTACACTCCCAAACTAAGTTGAAACAATCAAGACATTACATATGGATGGGTTTTCTACAACAGTTTCATTTAGTCATCAGATATAAAAAGGGTATACATAACAAGGTTGCAGACATGTTATCTAGACCCATTATAAATGCATCTACCATACTTAAGCATAATTCTGTGCTACATGAAAGCTACATAGAACAATATGCTCAGGACATGGACTTTAAAGATGTATATGCAACTTTGAGTCAAGGCAAAAGAGTAGAAGAATTGGACTATCATGTGAAGGACCGACTCTTATATCATTGTGGGAAACTCTGCATTCCACAAACTGAGAGAGTAAAGATAATTAGGGAGGCACATACTTCTCTGATATCAGGTCACTTTGGGGCAAGTAAAACAGTTGCACAGTTGCAAAGGTTCTGCTATTGGCCAAGAATGAATGAGATAGTTTCTAGATATGTGAAGGGATGTACTATGTGTGCTAAAAGCAAGCCCAGGAACAGAAAACTAGGCTTCTACACTCCATTTCCAGTTCCTTCTCACCCTTGGGAAAGCATTTCCATGGATTTTGTTGGAGGATTGCCTAAATATAGGAAAGGTCATGATTATCTATATGTTGTTGTGGATAGGTTCAACAAAATGTGTATTTTGATACTCTGTAGCAAACAAGTTACCACTAAACAAACTGCAAAATTATTGTTTGAACGTGTATGGGTTCATTTTGGATTACCCACTTCCATTGTATCTAATAGAGAAACCCGATTCGTGGGAAAGTTTTGGTCAAATCTATGGGAACTAATGGACACCAAATTGAAGAAAAGCACAGCTTTTCATCCACAAACAGATGGCCAGATATAAGTAGTTAACAGGACAGTGATCCAGTTACTCAGAGGATATTGCAGCAAACACCCTAAGCTTTGGGATGAACACTTATGTTATGTGCAGCATGCTTACAACAGAGCCAAACACTCTTCTACCTAAAGATCTCCTTTTGAGACCTACTTTGGTTTCATACCAAGGTATCCCTTGGATTTTGTCTTTGGTAAAGATACCATGGTTGATGGACACAGTGATGTGGACAGGGCAACTAGGTTCATTGAACAGATCTAGGAGATCCACTAGGTAGTACAAGAATAGCTAGAAAAGAACAAGGCCAAGTACAAGGCTAGGCATGATAAGCATCAGATGGAGCATAGTTTTCAAGTTGGAGACCAAGTCTGGTTGTATATCAGCAAGGACAGGATGCAAGGTGAAGGTAAGAAGCTAAAACCTATGAGGTATGGACCCTTTAGGATACTTGAGAAGATTGGAGAAAATGATTTTTGCCTTGATCTTCCAGCTTACATGCACATCTACTTAGTCATTAACACAAATTTCTTGAGATTGTTTGAACCTTCAATGATTGACGACCCTGAAGAGTAGAGTCAATTGCCTTCTGTTGATGAACTACTACCTGAATATCTTAATGAGCTGCAGGAATTTACAATGATGGACAGGAAGGTAAGGACGACGTGTAGTTGATAGGTGGAATACCTCAGAATTGGGCTTAAAGGTTCAAAGCCGACCAGTGCGAAGTGGATTGAGATTGGACGAGTGAGACAGCAGTTTCCTCACTTAGTCGATGCTTGAGGAAAACCACCTTTTGGTGGTCCAAAAGATTTTCAGTTGGGAGGTCGTGATCCAAGTTGGATCCATAAATGAGTGTCATAGAACCATGACTATATCAGGATGAAGCAAATCCTTGAAGAATCCAAAACAGCAATCGAAAACACCCTGAACCATTGGCCATGGCAGCCGGTGCGGAACGACGAGAACCTCGGTCAAAGCGCGCTGACTGAGGCCCATGGATACTGTGCAGGAGGTCGATGTAGTCCCTAGGAGCCCCGAAATGGGAAAAGGAGCTAATTTTCGATGAGCGTTAGCGCTTAGCGCTAACGCACATCGCTGGGTGAATAGGGATGAAATGGTAGAGCCTTAAGCACTCAGTCACGTTGGAGCTAGAGGACTGTGGGCGGAGAAACAAAAAGCACCATTGTACGAAGGTGGGACACACAACCTGGAAACCGACAGTTTGATCGGGGTGCCCTTGAACTGTAAGTGGTTTTGGAGAAAGCATAGTGATCACACTCAACGATCGACGCGTGGCAGCGGAGGTGAGAGAAAAAACCACTGTGATCATGCGTTATCAGTCGAGCAAGTCAACCACGCTCGACGTGCATACGACGTTGGATCTGGAGGATCCCAGATCAGACGGCTGAGATTGCGTTTGATAGACAGAGCGGAAATGACAGGGAATTAAGCCGCGATTAAAGGGGATTTGGAATCCGTTGACCGCCATGGTGGAGAAAGAAATGAATCGAGGAACAGGCTAGCGCTATTCCGATGGGGACGCGTGGCTACTTCTTGAGAATTTATGCTGACGCCGAACATGTTACTCCAAGCACATAGGCGGGAGGAGAATCGACGTAGGAAGGAGAGGAACCGAACAGGCATGGAGATCGAATGGCTAAAGCCATGAATAGGGACAGTTGAACGGAGAGGTGGAGAAGAGAAGAGACGGAAAAATATAGTGAACAGTGAACCCTGAGAGGAGGACTGAGCACAGAGAGTAGTAAATCCAAGTAGAGGTGACAGAGGGCGGAGCTAACCACAGGCAGCATCGAGCACCAGAGAGCTTGAAGATTCAAGCCTTCCCATAGAGGAATCTGTCCGGATTGAGCATCATAGTTGGCTCTTTCCACTGTAGACCGAGGGTCACAGAGCTGGTAGGAAGAATAAGAGTCTGTGTACTCTTAGTGGGTTGGGGAATCCAAGAACCACCCTGCCAAGCAAACATGCTTCAGGAGAACTCATATTGAGTCCCTGTATTGTAATTTCTCATATTGAAGACACAATAAAACAAGGCCACCACTAAAGTTGGATTGGAGATGTAGCCCTGGAGATTAGGGTGAACTCCTTATTAAAACTGTTTGTGTCTTTGTGTTGCTTACTGTATTTCTCTGGTGTCTTTCCATTTATTTTCTGTGTATCGGCAATCTGATCGATCCGTTATTTCAGTAACATAGAACACACACCATCACATGAGTCTGTAATACCTTTTGTTTAATAAATCTTAACTGATGTCACTCATAGGGTGAATATTAGATCACTTTCTCTAGTCTTCATCATGGACCACCACTTGGTTATATCTGGAGAATCCTTCCATCATGGAAATTTTGGCTGCAGCTACTACCTTCTATAATATATTATGCATTTTGGGTAGAGGGTAGTTATCTTTTAGAGACACCCATTTTAAATTCTATAAGTCCACTAATAGCCATATATCTCTCCTATTTTTACGAACATGGACCCGATTAGCAACCCACTCAGAGTATCTTAGAGGGACTACAGTCTTGGCTTATAGCAACTCCCTTAGCTCCTTTTCAATGGAGGGGAGTAAGAGTGGGTTTATTTTTCTAAGTTTCTTTTTGCATGGCTTTATCTCACCCATCAAAGGAATTTTATGCTGAAAAATATTTCTATCAAAAGATTTCAAATAATCATATGACCAAGAAAATACATCTTTGTAAGTTTTGAATATATCTAAATACCTATGTCTGTATTGCAAGGGAATTCCTTTGATCATCTTGATCATTTGGGATTCCTCCATTGATCTAATGTTGCAGTGTTCTATCTGCTCATCCTTCTCTCCCGCCATTTGTTTGGATGATGTGTCATCTTTATTGAAAAGTATTTCAAGTGGAACAAGTCCATGAGGTATTGTGTTCCCTTTTAGTTGAACTTCTTTTTCCCATCCATTGTGTCTTTCCACGGAGTGGCTTCTTGTTTTGATTCTTCTTCTTCATGATCGATGGTGGAGTGGGAAAAGTCCCCAATGAATTCTATGAATCTTTGGATCTGCTCATCTTCTTCGAATACCTGCTAGTCTTTGATATTATCAGGTATTAAAGGCTTGTGTCTAACTTCTCTCTCATATCTAAGGAGTCGATTCTGTGGGGGCCTAAAAGTGCTTGTAGCTACTGCAACAGAGTCAACCATCCTATTTTCTTCCCTCGGTAGAATCTGGATGTTAAAGGTGAGGGAGAAATTATTGATTAAGTCCCACACTTCATTTCAGTACATCCTAAGCCTCGGGTGGTTGGCCTATCAATGATTTCTAATCTTCTTTACGACTAGGTCAAAATCTCCATAAACTATAAGGCATTCGATATTCATATTTTTTTTTTGTTTATATCCAAGGATCAATGATTCGCGTTCCGCCACATTGTTGGTCACTTCAAACTCCAATTTGAATGAGAGGGGTATCAAGCTGCCCTCCAGAGATATCAACAATATTCCAACTCCATTTCCATCTTTTGAGCTTGCTCCATCGAATTATACTTTCCATATTTTATTTTCACTTGGTCGCAAGTGCTCTAACTACCCTGTTATGTGTATTGATGTTTCCTCCAGGAAGGTCTCATCATCTTGTAGGAATATATAGGAGATGTCGCTATCTTTCCCATGCACTGCGGAGTTATCTGAGCCTTTAGCTAGGCTCATGGTTTTCACAAACGGGATTCTATGTATAACCTTCTTTTCTCACCTCCAAAAGCGGGAATGGTGGCATAATTCAGATCTTTCTTGATAGAGCCACCTACCTTTAAACCCAAAGATGTAGATACGAGCATTCCAAAATGAGTAGGTATATCAACCACCACTATATCCATTACCACACATTTCACCAGGATTTGAGCCATGTTTACCACCAGATCCTTTATCATGCCTATGCACTTCACTCTCATAGAGTCAAAGGAGTACATATCCTTGTATGGCCTAGTGATTTCCAAGCCCAGTTGTTCCATTACTAATAATGGGATGAGGTTGTGTGAGGCTCCTGAGCACAACGCCCTTCCGCTTTTACTTTTATGTGATCAACGGCTTGAACTGAGCGCTTAGTCCTTTGCGCACTAAGACTTTCAATTGTTGCATAGTGTCCTTTTCCTTTGTTACTTGAAAAACCTTTAATAACCCCTTACACCACATCATCCAATATCCCGTACATGAGAACATTATGAAATACAGGCTATTAAATATCACATCCAGGGGCCCCTTTTTCTTATAACAATTGCAATCCAACATCTGACGATGAATATAATTTCCCTTAAGTTTTTCCGCTAAGGAGTTAGGATTACCGATATGCACGATGACATCATATTTGCCACATGTCACCCTATGAATGGTGACACGTTTCACTTGGAAATGGCCCCATAGGACCCCTGAAAACATCGAAATTGAGTGACACGTGTCCACGTGCCACGTCAGCATCCGTACTGCCATGTGTCCTCCGTAGTGCCACTTGTCATTCGTATTGCCACATCATTAGTTATGTCAGCTGCCATTTTTTCTCTAAGGACCAATCAGAGGTTGCCATGTGGCCCCCTAGAGGAGAGAGAAAATGGCTTGCCTGACACTGTTTTTTCATGCTTTTCCTTTGTATTTGGTTTTCTCGGCTACCCAACGATGTACCACTTTATCATGATATTGACAATTTGTAGGTCTTTTTAAGTTGAAACCTCACCCATCTATCGATCGCCGATCACAGATGCCATGTGGAGGGGAGAGAAAGATGGCCACCCATCCTTTTTTTGTTTGCCTCTCCTGTGTTAAATTGTTTTAGCCTTTCCCGGGCGATACAACATTATATCGCAGATCAACCACCATGAGTTATTGGACTATGCAGTGATTGTGTTCCTACGATGACAGTTGATTTACATGATTGCGATATCACAATTTGGTGCTAAGAAACATCGATAATATTTAAGTGTGAGCATTGGGAATCCGCTGATAGCCGATCGCCAATTGTGATTTTCCCTTCATACTTATCCATTTTTAGGTTTGCTGGACTTTTCCAAGGTAGACCTTCAAAATGATTTATCTTCTTCTCCACAAGTCCATTTTTAGACTTCATATACCATTCAAAAGCGCTTTCTGAGTCCTATGCAATGGGGAGGGTCTGATTCAGCTCTGAGATATTTTGTGGGATGGGAAAGGGTCCCCAAAGTTCACTAATCTTGGGAAACTTTGACTATTTGAAACCCATAATGTAATGACTAACAACACTATTGATAACATTTCCTTCCCAATTAGCATCAGTGTATCCATGAATTCGACATATCCAGCATAATATCTTATACCAAGCGTGATCGTCCCATGAAAATATCTCAAAATGTGTTTTCGAGTGATCCAATGTTCATGGGGAGGCTCGATCATGAATTGACCCAATGTGTTCACTGCCTAGCATATGTCTAGATGGGTGTTCACAAGGGACATCAAAGACCCAATCCACTATATATAGTTGATGGATTCACCAAAACAGGTCATCTAACTTCTCCACATAACTTCCTTAAGTTCATTTCCATCGGTGTGGTGATGTACTTGCATTATTTCATTCCAAATCTCTCTAACAAATTCACAACATATTTTCCTTGTGAAAGGAAAATCTCACTAGGCCTTTGCCACACATCAAGGCTTATAAATTATTTCATGTGTCCAAGGTCCTTTATCTCTGATTCGAAGGCTAGATCCCTCTTGCACTCGATCATTAGAGGCTCACTACCTGTTAAGAATATATCATCAACATATAAAACAAAATTCAACGACATACCTTGGACTACCTTGAAGTAGAGGTTGGGATCAAAATTTCTTCTTGTGAATCACACCTTCACCAAATAATTGTCTATGCAAGCGTACCATGATCTCAGGGCTTGCTTCAAAACATACAATTTCTTCTTCAACTTGAAAACATGTTTCTTTCGATCCTCTACTCCAAATCTCTATGGCTACTCAACAAACATTTCTTTTCGTAACATATCATGGAGGAATGTAGTCTTTACATCCATTTAATGAAGATTACATCCTTGACTTGCGGAAAGGGCTATTATAGAATGAATGGTTGTGTATCAAGCCACACATACAAATATATCATCATCCTCTTCTCCCTCTTTCTGTGATACTCCTCAAGCCACTAACCTTTCTTTGTATTTCTGAATACTACCATCAATTCCATGATTGGTTTTGAATAACCACTTTGAAATCACCATGTACTTCCCCTTTGATATCGACACAAAATACCATACATCATTCTTCATAATCAATTCATATTCCTCGGCCATAGCATCTTTCTAAAATTGTTCTTTTAAGACTTCCTCAAATGTGGAAGGTTCGACTTGGATCATAGTGCTCATGGATGTGACATATCCTTGGTACCTTCATGGGTTCTTCCTTTCTCTAAATGATATTTGGACGAGAAAATGTCTCTCAGCATCCTGTAGAGTGTCACAAAGCCAAATTGGTCTCTTCTTAGTAGGAGGATCACTTGGAGGAGGACATAATGGATCCATAGGCTCCACATGTTCATCAATAATATCAGTCTCATACTCGGGCATGGAAGGACCATCTAGAATATCCCTATCATCATTCCTCTTCTCTAGAGGAGGAGGTGGAGGAAGCTATTTTTCTTCTCCAAGAGGATCATCTTCATCGAATGTTACATCCATGTTACTTTCAACCTTCCTTTGACCAAGAATATATATTGTATATGCTTTAGAATTTTCACAATAACCAACAAACATAATTTTTCTTCCTGTAATCTCCAACGTGTTCCTTTTGTCCTTCAGCACATGAAAATATACAGGGCATCCAAAGATACAAAGATGGCTACTGTCGATCTTGACACCTGTGAGCACCTTTTCTGGGGTGTTGTTTTCCAATGCTTGATGAGGTACCCTATTTTGAAAATATACAACAACATGTGTTTCTTCTCCCCAAAGGAACTTTTTCAACTCTTCATTATGGAGCATGGAATGGGAAGCTTCCGACATAGACTTGTTCTTCCTCTCTGCTAATCAATTTTGTTCAGGTGTATATGGCATGATTGTTTCCCTCTTTATTCCTTATTTCCTGAAAAATGCAATGAACTCATTCAACCTGTATTCCCCACCATTGTTGGACATGAATACTTTGATTCTCTTGCCTATTTGATTTTTGATCAAAGATTTAAAATCCTTGAACATTTCATATAATTTATCCTCGTGCTTCAAATAGTATATCCATGTCTTTCTTGAGAAGTCATCAACGAATATGATGTAGTAGAAATGACCACCAATATAATGCATGGGCATCAAACCACATGGATCAAAATGAATGATATGGAGGATGTCATTTGCCTTGTTCTCACCAGAGGCGAATGGTTCCATTGTCTTCTTTTGACTCGCACAACCTGAACACACTCCATCATGTTGGGATTGAACATTCGGATTACCAGATACCAATTTCTTCAATTTAGGAAGAGCATAATAATATCTATGAGCCAATATTTGGTGCCATAACTCACTCAGATTACTAGTATTATGAACCAATGCTAGAAGTGGTCTTCCAATGACTTTAAGAGTCTTTGAAATATTGATCATAATGTGAATGCATCTCTCCTAGGTGAACCAACAAACCAAGTCAAAATTCTTCCCTTGATGAAGGGAACCCTCATCCCTTCATCTACCAAAGCATATGCAGATATGGAATTATTATTTAACCCCGACACATACACAACATCATGTAGCAAAATTGATTCCCTAGAAATCAAATGAAATTTCAAAGACCGAAAAACCATTCACGGGATGAGTGGAGTTGTCTCCAAGAATAATCTTCATATTAGACTCCCTCTCTACTATATTAGAGAGAAATTCCTTATATCTAGAGAATTGATGAGTGGCCCCACTATCAACCAACCAAATATCCCATGAATTTGGAGGAGAATAACTAGTAAGGTAAAAAATAAGAATATATTCACATTGATTTTCAACATTACTTTCATACCTGGAAAATATTGAATTCTTTTGTGGATGATGATCTTCTTCATGGTCGCTTCAAGCATCTCTTATTCTTCTTCCATATCTTCTATCACATCCATTCCTCTGATTATTATATTTGTAGTTGTTGCTTCTAGTGTTCTAGTGTGGTCCTTTATTCTTCTCCAGACAATATCATGTATAATCGCCATTCTTCTGAGAATCATAGCATTCAATATGAGATGATGTTCTACCATTCCTTCTTTTTGCATTTTGAGGAGGATACTTTCTTGATGGACCTCATCTTCCCTTTTTTTTCTCATGAGTGATATATGAACTGTGCTCTTTTTCTTCATGTTTTTGAATTCTTCCTCTTGATATCATCCTTGATTCTTCTTCTATAAGCTTTCCAACTATTTCATCAAATTACAGGAGGACATTTGTGTTGCTTATAGTAGTAATGAAGGTTTCTTAAAATCAGATGAAGACCTCTAAGTGTCACAATCACTAATTTCCTATCAAACATATATTCTCTAACTCTCTCCAATTGATATCTAAGGCAATATATCCTCACGATATAGGATTGTATGGCTTCTCCTTTGCTCATATTAGTCTCTTTGAGTTGATATTTCAAAGAGATGATCTCATTCAAATTGTTGATTTCATACATACCAAATATCTTATCATACATGTCTTTGGACTTCCTTAAATTCCCAACATATGCAAGTAAATGGTCTTGTAAACCATCAACTATAATTTTCTTTGATTTGAACTCACCTTTCTTGTACTTATTTTTAATTGAAGCACAAGCATTTTCTGGAGGCTCGGGTAGTCTTCCTTGAAAATACTCCAACACATCATTGTTTTCAATTATGATCTCCAACTTGACTTTCCATGCAACAAAGTTGGATGAGTCACCCAACTTCTCATGCTCCTTCAAGGTAGAGGAAGACATCTTGATTTTGACTAGATAAGCTTGTTCAACTTTCCAAGGATGACTGTTTCAATGCTTGTCTCCTTTTGTGCTTGTCCTTCATGTTAGCTACGATTCCATGTCAATTTTCATATTATCTATGTTGTTTCAATTACTTTATCCCAATTCAATTCTTCAATTATCATTGCTTCCAATTATTAACAATGTTTCTAATCATACATTATTAATTGAAGATAGAACAATAGATGTAATGAAAAGGAGCTAATAGCACAACCACAAGAGGCACCGAATTGGTAAAAGGCAAGGAAAAAAAACCCCATTAGGGTGAAAAACCTTCTAGATATTCTGCTTATTAGATTGTATTAAAATGTTTTAGAAGAGAGTACAATGAGACCAATGCATAATCATCTAACAAATATTTACCCAATACCATTCAGAAACATACTTCCCGAATCACTGTACAACAGAGGGAAACCTTCCACTCTTTGGTCAACTGTATTAAACTATGGTCAAATACGGTCAAGAGCCAAACCCTGTCTCAGAACCTCAGTCACACTCGTTAATCTATCCTTCGAGTGACTATGAAATCTTGGTCGCTTCTTGGAGCACTATGAGAAAATGACTATGACCCTAGTCAATCCTTGAAGCACTGTAAGAAAGTGATTGTGGTCGAATCTACCTTGAGTTATCACAAAGTCTTAGTATCACCCTTCAATATGTTATGTGAGTGATTGTGGCTTCCTAATTCCTCTCTAAAGCACTACGAGCATGTGACTGTAGTCATATGTGACCTTTGGTAACCGTGCAACTAGAAAATAGAAACACTAAAAATATGTGTTGGGCATGAAATCCCCTCCACAGCATATTTTCGGACTCAAAGCCCAAGTTTTGAATTGCTATTGTTGTAAAGACTCTAAAAAATTGCGGCCGTAGAGCGTGAATTGTATGTTATAGCCATAGCACTATCCACCCTAAGTTTTGAATGTAGTGTCGGCCTAGCCATGGTTCGCAGACCATGGGATTGTATAAATAGTGCGAGGCCCTAAGTTGTAAAGTAACAAATGAATGGATGGAATCAGATCGATAGAATAGGATAGTGAAGCACAAAGCAAGAGTCTAAGTGGCTTGGGTCATAGTAGTAGGAATAGGCTTTACAGCTGAGTGCGCAAAGGCCTAGTAGAGTCCGCAAATGAGTGTGCGGACACCTGCAGCTGAGTGCGCAGAGGGCTAGTAGAGTCCGTAGATGAGTGTGCGGACCCCTGCAGCTGAGTGCACAGGGTAGAGTTGAGTCTGTAACCGAAGGAAGAGAATAATAAAGAGAATTTTTGTTACAAATTCTATGTATCTGTTCTGAATTATTCCATGTTTGATATTACTTGCAATTATATTGTTTCTTTACTACGCGCACTTGTATGAATTGGTAATCTTGTTAAGTATAACTGAAAGAGTACAAATAAGCTAAGTTAATTAGCTAATATTGGGCTACTAGTAAGGACTTGGGTAATAACACTATTTGGCTGCTGAGTAGGGTTGCACGAAGGAAGCATCTCAGGTTGCAAGGTACAGGAAAGTGCGCATAGCGACGTGCATGCCGGGTCAAACCGCGGACCACTCAAACTCATCAGACATCTCTAGGGTGCGAAAACCTGGTTTTAGCACCCTCCCATACTATTTCGGGTGAGACCTCAGTCTGCACTCCATGGACTGTTGTCAAAAGGGCCAGTAGTACTTGGATTTGTTTGGCTAAATCATTCTAAACCTGGGTCAGGCTCCACTAAGCTGACAAATGGTTCTGTTGCCCAGTCCAGGATCTGCATAAGGGGTGTCTGATGTTGTGTCATTGGAATATGACAAAGAAAGAAATTGAAAAGTGGTTGGATATAAAGATTCACGAGTTCATGGCATAGGAGAATAGGAATCTATGGGTATCGAAGGAACAGTGGTTAGAGTACTACGTATATACGAAAATCCATGAGATTTTCTTTACATCCTTCCCTCTAAGTTGTATGAGTGGATCGCGAAGCTAGCAGATAGTTAAGGGAGGTGTAGGCTCAACAAACTAATTGTGTGGACTTTGGAATTGGTACGCAGACTAGAAGCATCGAAAGATAATATCGCATGACCATTAGCTCGATTAGATTATAGGAGGGTTCATCACCGACTTCGTGGTAGATACGTCATTCAGCTACAGTGAGGTGGATTGACGTTTCCTCAAAGGACCACAAGGTAAGTACATTAAATATTTGAATACCTGGATTAAAATGCTACTGTGTGAAAAGCAGGTTATGCGAATAAATTAATGTTTGGGGCTACATGAAGTGGGACGATCTACAGAAACAGAAGTAGCGAAGAATTCAAGACTAGTCCCTTGATTTCACCCTCGCGAGAGAGTGAGGAGGAGCTCACAAAAGTTTCTCCGAGAAGCATGATCAGTCTGATAAAGTAGTGAATTCCTCGCATACCACCCCCACCTACACTGCCACTACTTTCATCATTGTCACCTCCATCTCTACTCACACCACCTCTGCCACCAACACAGTTCAGTATTGCGAGCGCAATAAAGTTTCTGGTATTTACAGGGGTAGGGATCAAAGATCCGAACCAATTTTGGTTCATGGTAAAGGCTATATGGGAAGTGCACGGAGTCATGGATGACAACATAAAGAAAGCAACACTAGTAAGTGCATTGTAGGATCACGCACTGATATGGTACATTAAACACTCCAGTGATAATCCAAACATAAGGATCGCGGATATCCAAGCTACACTGAACAAAGAATTTAGCAGGCTGAAATTGGAGATGGAGTTGATTATCGGGTTTAAGGAGATCATGATGCTTCCAAGAGAGACCCCTGGGAACTGGATCAAAGACCGAAGGGAACGATTCGTGAAGCTAACATGACCTTGACGGATGCGCAACACCATGCATGGTTTGTAGCATCACTAACGCCACCTCTAAGGATGGCATTGTCGCAGCAGAAGTTATCCACCTAGGCCAAAGCATTGGAGATTGCAATGGCACTGCACAAGACCCTTATAAAAGATCCTAGCCTAGGAGTTCAACAAATCCACGTGCAACTGAAAAATTTATGTCTGGAAATGTAGAGTTTAAAACAGGACAGGACAACTCACCCTGAGGTGTGCGAGGAGGTATGGTGCATAAAATGCAAGGGATAGGGACACAACAAGGATCATTGTCTAGTTTTCACGAATGATTTGGCGGTAGGAAGGCCGATGCCATTGAGACTGGAGGCACAAGCAGGGCCGAGCGCAATGCCTACATTATGGTGCATGATCTGTCAGATAGGAGGAAAACATGCTACAGACAATTGTCATCTATTACAAAAGTACACACAGATGTCCCAGTAATTGTTCTATAATTTCTACAAGTCGATAGGTCATGATGAGCACACCTAGAGAAGTTATGAATTAATGATGGATCGAACCCCTGCCTACAAGGTGCAGACTGAAACACGAGCCACGCATAGTCTGAAAGCTTGGGAAACATACATCGCGAAGAGGAAGGTAGATGAGATTCACTGTGCAAATCGGTCAGTATGAAATGGATCAAGTAATTCTGGATCTAGGATCAGACTTGAATGTATTACCAAAGAAGACATGGGAATGCATGGGCAGGCCCACGTTTCAGTGGTCTCCTATTCAATTGCGAATGGCGAACCAACAGAAGATCTTACCCATGGGAAGATTGCAAGGAGTAACGGTGGATATTGAAGGTGCGAACGTGCTTGCCGATTTCGAAGTGATAGAGATTGTCGATGATAGCAATCCCTATCCCATGCTAATGGCCATAGATTGGGCCACTGATATGAACAGAGTCATAAACTTGAAGAAGTGAAAAATGACTTTTGAGAAAAATTCACTACAGGTAGTAGTACCGATAGATCCTATCGAAGGAGTGCGATACATAGAACCAGTGAAGGACGATGATAGTGATGACGATCTCGATTGTATATACAAGATAACCATGCAAGAGCAGGATTGGGTGAATCAAATAGCAGATGGTAGAATTTCATGGGAGCGTGATAGCTCCTGCACTTCAAATTCGGACAAGGAAGTAGAATGATGGCAGAACTGGTTACACGAGGTAACCATGCTAAATTGCAACATGATGATAAGGTCATTACGCTGTGTAGAAACAGAGGCAAGGGATCTGCCCATGTATGATGGGTTGACATTGGTGGATGAATTCCTGAACAAATTTGAAAGAGAAGTGCCAGAACAAGAGCGGTTCGATGCTTTGAAATGGGCACTATGCACTACGGCCGCAAGGTGGTGGGGAACGCACCAGCAGAGTTTTGAGGATTGGCGCGAATGCAGAAGGTTGGTGACTATACGATTTGGAAAACCTCAGCTACGGATGAGAGCCAATTATGAGGGGTGAAATAGCTTACGCACCCACATTTCTAAATGTATATAGGCATATGGTACACAGCCCGCACAAATGCACACCGCTCTCACGATCGAAAATAGGAACAACAAGCAGAAGCAGGAAAGATGAAGAGCACCAAAAATTATCCGCAGGAAAGCATTTGACAAGGTTTCCAAAGTGCTAAACAGGGTCCACCATATGAAACGCACTGACTGGGACCTGCGCATACCAGCAGTTCGATGGGCCTATAGGACCATGTGCAAAACCCTGACTACGAGAGAAATTCCTAAGCCAAACTATGAAACAGGGGCTGAAATCCTCGTGGAGCACGCAAAGTCGAGTTCGCGCGTAACAACACCCATATATACAATGATCCACGTAGATTGGAATGAAGAAATACCATAGCTACATCAAGCAGAACATATAATACTTCAGGAAGAAATTCGATGGGGAAACTTTAGAATCTGCAAACTCGAAAAGGATCGGGTACGGCTAAGGGAGAAAAGCACTTTGATGGATGTGAAGGTCAAGAAGCTGGAAGACAAAATAAAGGAAGCATTTTTCATCAAAAACCCTAGGATGGTAAGGCAAGGTATGTATGATCGTACTAACAGGTTGGAGGACTATCTTCGTGAATTGGTTAGTCTGTTGCCTTGGCTTAGACCTCATATAACGAAGCATAGTGACTAGGGAAATGCATTACAAATGGTTAAGCGTGCGATGCAGAACCCGACAATAGAAGGTAGGATGCTTCCACGAACCACGAAACAGTATGGGATGGAGCTCCAGACAGGTGGTGCGACCACTTGACTAGCTGTAGGAAGTACAGTCTTAATACTCGAGGCAGTTCAAAGAGAGTGCAGGACTATAAATTATTCTGCTTGGGAGCTACATGGTCTGAGAGATGTGCGCAGAAGCAGAATGTCACAAGGTTTGTGACCGCGCATGGATGGCTACGTTGCTATGCGGGTTGGCTGGGAAGTGACTGTTGGTGTCACTATTCATGACGGATGTCCGATTTAAGGCCAGATCGAGGGGGTGATGGGCATTTAAGACGCGATTTATGAGCAAGATTTGGGAAAATCTGCCACCAAGAAAGCATTGATGGCTCAGAGTTGGGGGCAACGATCGAATTTGAATTCAAAAGGTGCTATAAAACTCGAAGGGCTAGCTAGAAAATAACACTTATTCATTTGAGAATTGAGTGCTTGAGTAGAACACATAGCATTGAGAGCAGTGATAATTGAGCCTCTAAGGTTGCGAGAGATAGAATACAGTCTAGAGATGATGATGAACACTAAGGATGGGTTGGGAATTGAAGAGGTAACCACTGACAAGGCCACACAGACCCAAATGGTGGGGGATATCCTAGAAGGCGCCGGGGTACTGAAAGAAATCCCCAAATAACCATGAACACTATGGCCCAATAAAGATAAACAGGTAATGGGTCCAATATGTATGTCCCCAAGGAATCCACGACACAACAAACTATCCATGGAAGAGAAGGGGAAAGCAGTCACAATAGAAACTAATGAGGAAGAAGAGGACTTGCAAGCCTTGATTGCCACTGCAGAAGAAGAAGAAGACTTGGAGGAGGATATCCAACCCTTGTGCTCTGCAGCAAAACTGCCCGCGTATGTGTTGTGGGGAAAAATGCCTATGCAAGATGATCCTATCCTCCTAAGGCATGATAGTGCCTTAGCAACAAACGAATGCAGCTACTTCGGTTTCTTCCTTTATGAAATATGAAAGAGAGGATATTGGTAGACTTACCGTTATCTTTCGGTTGTCCCTCGATCTAGATCCTCTCCTCTTTGTGTGTCCATAGCTACTTGCCTGCTCGCTTTTGCTCCCACGAGATCACAAGAGAACAGCTACCTGTGACAAGAGAACAGCTACATGCAACAAGAGAAGGACACAATACAAAGGCAAATATACATATTCATAAATGATTCAGGATTAGAAGTAAATCAAATACACTAATGCAAATCATACAATAAACACCAGCATATAGGAAAGAACCGAGAAGCTTTATTGATTGATAAACAAGGTTCAGGAAGAGATACAACCCATAGGGTTCCAACCCAGCATCTCCTTCCCAGCAGAATGGAATTCCTTCTTCAGCCCCTTTCAAAGCATAAACACCCAATGATCCAACCACAAACCAACAGCAATTCTTTGCAATACAATCCAGCCTCCCTAGACCTCATGAGAGAGCTCTATATATAGGAGTTTTGGAGAAAGGATGAGTCAGCTTGAGGCTGGCATGAAGCTGACTAGTGTCCTCTCCCACTTTAGTTCTTGAGTCCACTTGGAGGTTCTTGCTTCCACTTGGAGATTTGGAACCTCTTACTCATCACCAGTCGAATTCCCTGATCCAAGTGTCATTTTGGAAGCTTCCTGGGCATTGACACCTTGAGAAATGAGTCCGCCACTGGTCCAAGTAAGCTCAGCGCAGGTGGCCTTCTTTGCAGTTGACATTCAGTGCAGGTACACAGTGGAGCACTTGACATTCAGCGCAGATGCTCAGTGGAGCAGTTGACATGATCCAGAAATTGCTTGTTTTTGAGTGTTTTCAGCTGGAGAACTTTTATAAACTGCTGTGGTTTGCTGGCCTTGTTCCTCTAGGGGTAGGAACAACATGTTTAGGGACTTTGGATCCCTTAATTATTGACATTTCATGGTCAGTGATGCAAGGCACAAAAATGTCTATAATAGTTGCCCCCTAAAGTATGAGGCCGTTTATCGGGTGAAATGCTTTATCCAGGGGAGTCCGAAGTTCATCCATTTGCTGGGAGGAGACCTGTAATAAGATACAATACAATACATTATGATTCATTCCGCTTTCAAGATCTAGCTGAGGCGGGCATTCCTATGCTCAGCTTTATAAATACATTTTGGTACATAGAACAGACGATTGTCTGATGGTAGACTGATAGTTCTGGAGAAACTATCATCCTTTGAGAAGGATGATCATCTGCAGCAATGATGTACATGTCAATTGTCTTTATTTTGCTGAATATATATCGCAGCCCGGATGGATGAAACTAGATCTGGGGTCTTCAAACTCGTTCGATCTTCACTCTAAGTACAAGTCGATCCATGTGAGAATTGCGCTGGAGTCGAACATGGAAAGACATCGCTTGATTACCGGTCAATGATGAAAACCGTTAACAAGCGCGAGAGGAATCACCGATAATGATAATGACCCTCAAGGTATTGCAGTACAATTCACGTGGTGTGAATAAAGGACTTGACGTCGAACACCACGCAAAATCTTCTGGTCGAAGGTCATTGATGTATACCTGTCGCCAGAAGTGAGAAACTTGCCATTGAGCCATGCAAGCTTCAAAGTACTGAAGGGGTTGTTCCTAGATCAACTTCTTGGATAATGAGCTGATGTCGACAAGAAGCGATCCGTCAAAGGAGGGCCTTAATGAATCCCACATCAGTGACACGGAACGGAGCTAATGATTTTAGTGGAGGTGAAAACAATCTGTGACATATGATTCAAGGTGGCGGTCATGAATGGATGAAGGATAATGTATGGCAGTGGATGGGACCTGGTTGACTCTTTCTGAACGACTTCTCTTGAACATATGGCGACACTGATGCGATGGATCGGTAGCATTACCCCAAGTATGGATGGTGTGGCAAAGACCATGGTGATGTGACCGGTGAATGAAACAACCCAACCCGATGTGATACGGAGGAAAAGTGTCATGTTCAAGAGCGATCTGCTACCATCAAAGACTTCTCGATTTTTTCCCAATTTTTCCCCAATCATTGCTGACCAGTACCTCTTTATTTTTGTCAAGCTTGAGGAGGATAACATATGCTTGTTCTATAACCTGCCCTTCGGGCAAGCCCATCGCTATGTTTTAATGAGCCTAGCGATAGGGAAACTCATTCTCGTCTAAAGACAAGTTTGTCGCTATTTAATGATTTTAACGAGTCTAACGACAAGACAAACTCCGCCCTTTTCATTTTTAGAGAGTCTGAAAAGGTACATAAAGTTAACTCCAAAATTCCTTTTTCGTCATCTAATCCCCTAAGTCCGAAAAAGTATAAAACAATACAGAAGGGATGAGTTTTCGGTACTTTTAACGAGCCGAACAAAACAAGCGCTCGATCTTTTTGTGCAATAATCCCTCAGGTCCAAAAAGATTAAAATCTAGAGGAGGGATAGCTCTTCCGGTCGTGTAACGAGCTAGAAGGCCAAAACTCGGCAATCTTTTCATATTTTACGAGTCAGTTGAAAAGAGCTTAAAGAAGATTCGTCTTTCGAGGAACGAGTGATGAACAGGGATAGCAGCTGATTCCAGGTACAGGTTGGAATTTTCCAATCACAGCAGTGTCACAAGGATGGCTAGGTGAAATCACTCTTCGCAGCTGTTCCTCAAAATGGGTAAACAATCATATGGAGGTAAACGATCGGCCAAATGAACGGTGGAGGTGAAGGTGCACAAACACGACCAAGGCTTTTATGGTTGATCAGGTTACATACTCAATAGTTATTTACCGGGATGGGTTCATTTTTTAACGAGCTTGAATGCGCCAAAACACTGCTCAAGCTTATGTTTATTTTTTAACGAGCATGAATTCCGCGTTAAAACTGCTCGGATCTTGCGTTTATTTTTTAACGAGCATGAACTTTATGCTAAAACTGCTCGTTATACCAGTCAAATGATAAGATTGTCTCATTGTGAGATCTCTATTTTTTATGGAGCTTCATCTCACTACGCTCTGCTCCGCACCCTTCCTTTATGCAAGTTCAGAAACGGCTAACCCCAAAAAATGGATAAATAACCGGTTCCGACACAGCTAACCCAAAAAACATGTAAATAGCCGCTCTTTTCTTGCACTCCAAAAAGGTTTGCATGCCCCCAGGTATAAAATACGATTTCAAGGTTGCCCCTCCTCCTTCTCACTTCTGTTTTTCTTTGGGTGTTCACAGCTACTTGTCGTCTTGCTAGTTCAGTTTAACGATACTTGTCTTCTCGTTAATTTTAACGGGTCTATACGATACTTGTCTTCTCGTTAGCCTGACTTTTAATAGATTTTTCGCAAGATCGCAAGAGAAGAACACTACTCAAAGACAAAACATTGGTGTTACTGAGGGAGGCTTACCTCTTTCTGGTTACCCAAGGATTGTTTCGTTCACGGCTACGAATAAAACACTTCCCCAGCAATGTCTACCGAAATAGACAAAGATGGGAGACGGGTCCCGTCTCTCCCAACGTACCTTGACAAAAGAATCCTATTCTAGAACAACCCTCTTTCCTCCATGGACGGGGTACGGACTAGTCATATTCTTTCACGGAAATCCTACCTTATACCCAAAGTTCTCTGCCGAAGCAGACCAGGACGCATGCCCCCTGGGTTCCAGTCATGTCTTCCCGAATTACTCGTGCTCATCAGGAGGACGGACCGTGGGTTGAGACACTTCTTGCGTGAATAGACCATTTAGGGATGGTATATGACTATTTGCGATGTGTGATCCGGGAAATGAAAGTTGGTCCACGAGCTTGACCATTCTTCCTCCATGTGGAAAACACATTACTCTAAAGAGTGAGGAGACTACTACTCCCATGCAATATATATAGTCTCGTCCAAGGAGTAGGTTATAATCCAAGGGTCCTTGAATGACCATCACGTTCATTTGAACGGTCTTCCCTTTCAATGTTACTGGCACATTGGGGAGGATCCCTAAAGGGCGACTGGTTCCTTTATCAAAGCCTGATAGATTTCTCATCTCAGGCAAAAGCGCAGGCGATCCAAGCGCTTTCCAAGCAATAGAGGAAAGGATACTCACAGATGCCCCCTCATCAATGATAGTGCCAGCCATTACCATTCTGTATATTTGACAAATAATTCTGAACGGTATACTGGCTGGCAACCGGGGTCTGCCTAGTTGGTTCCAATCAAAGGACACAACTAGGTTGCTTGGTGGTGGGACTGAGTAAACGGCCGGATAGCGCTCTGATGAACTTCCTTCCTGCAATAAAGGAATGGTGGCATTGCCCCCTTGATCATCAGAGTCAGTGCTGATGAAGAGAATCTGGACAGTGTCGTCTTGATTCTCCTCTGTGATGGTGTCATTCGAGGATGGAGCCTCTGAAGGCAAAACCGGGTCAACTACCATATCAACCTTTTGACTTTCGTCAGGCATGGATCCAGACGGTTCATCTTCAATGACAGGTGCTTCGGCTGACCACCTGGGCGGGTCAACCGGATTCTCAACTAGCAAGGGACTTGGCAAGAGTTTTTGATATCCAGGAGGAAGATTCGCTCGTAAAACCGGGCGATCTTCCAGAACTCTTTTCGCCTCGTCTAAGAAGGGGCAACGGTGGATGGCGTGATCGCCTTCACACAGTCTGCAGGGAAATTTAGCTTTCCCGCTTTGTCCTGGAGCTTCACTCCCACTAGTTGACGGTGAACAATCGACATGGCTATCAGAGGTCGATGCTACCGAATTGTGCAAACGGGGGGACCAGTCTCTTAGTATCCGAGGGTACATGGACAATCTCTATGGAAGTGGTCTCCCCTACATATGACGCATGGCGATTTAGGCCTTACGAGTGCTGTGTGTGGATTTTTGTTAGATGAAGCTTGTTTGCCCCCAGTCGCCTTAGGCTCCTTCTGCTTCTTTTCTTTCTTCTTCTTCTCCTTTTTCTCCTTAGGAACCCGGTTCTTTGACCGACCAGTTCCTTCAAGCGAAGAGGAAGGAGGAGAGGAAGATGAAGTGGAAGGCTGGAGGGAAACTCTTGTCTGATCTAACTGTTGACTCGACTGTTCAGGAATGGTGGCATTCTGAATGACATTGGTTGAAAAGAGCCAAACTGGTAGGCCAATTGTCAATCCTGGAAGCGACAATGTGGCCATATGGGGCGCACCAACATCTCCCCAAGAGGAGAAGGGACTAGGATTTCCACCAAGGGGAACTCCTTGGTTGGTGTGCTCCATCTTTTCAACCTAAAGATCAACGTGGGAATAAGGGTGATTGTTTCGTTTAAAATAAATTGTTAACGACGCTTCAGACACAACTTGCTTTTTCAGTTTTAAAGAGTCGAGAAAAAGCTAAAGATGACTCTAGTCTCCTTCGATGTTTTAACGAGCCCAAAGTGACAAATGCTCGGTTGGACTTTTTCTGTTATAGAGTCTGAAAAAGGCCAAAAGAAACTGCTCTGGAGATCTAGGCAGAGGGTGTGCCAAACCTTTCGCAAAACCACAGAATACGTTTTACGGTACGGGTGGTCAATCTTCGTGAATGCTGTGTTCACTGCATTGCGATCAGTAGGGCGGCCGACACGGCTTCCTAAGGATAAAGGATATATGCCTATAGGGGTCTCCCAATATATACGCGACGGTACGTGGGAGCACAAGTCCGTATTAGTGCAATCGTCCCTCAGGAGGAATCACCCACCTTCGTATAGATCGACAGTCACTACGTTTAACGACGCCGGAACACGTCTCTACCTAGGCCTCTACTGTGAGCGTTATGTTGCAAAGCGTTGTTAGGTTCATTCAATATATTTTAAGTTGATCTTTTTAAAGTTTGTCTTTCAGGATCACCACGAGATGTATTGGTACAAATTCCTAAATGCAGTCTAAGATGATAAGCAAGCTTTATAATCTTTCAACTTTGAAAATCCTAGCTACTAAGGGAAAAGAGAGCGACTATCTTTTCTCAAAGAGCAATCAGCACACTCTAATGCACTCTTCCTAAATCAAACATGCAATCTTATCAAAATGCAAAATGCACAATGCAGGTGTTTGTTTTCACTTTCTTAGTATAAATGCCTACGAAGAAAGCTTTTTGTACAACTTCGAACTTGCTTTTAAATGACTGAAAAATAAACAAGTTTACTTTTTCCAAAATCAGCAAGGGTAGAAGAGATTACAATCACTTTGCGATTTTTCGAAAGAAATACTTGTTTCGACACTTAAAAGTGACAAATTCAAACCAATAAGCAAAAGCAAATGATAAATCAAACTGCAAACAGCCAATGAACTCTCTTCTAAGATCACAATCAGTCACTCAATCAGATCTGAATCAAGGCTACAGGATGACTATTTCGCTCATGCAAAGGAAAACTGTAAATGACGCCACAAACACATAAAAAAACTTACAGTCTTTTTGTACAAAAATGAGGCGGAATACAAGCAAAGAAAAGGGGTTTCAGATGTGGTACCTATGCTGGTTAAAGGCAGCAAAAACAGAGATCAAAACAAGCAAAAGACAGCAAAGAACCCCAGCTGCACAAGGCCACACTGGTTCAGTGCAGGTACAACACTGTTAGTTTGACATTCAGCGCAGGTAGCCTTCACGGGACCTGCATTGAAATGCAGACTACCTTCATAGTGCCTGCGCTGAAAGGAGAAACTCTCGTCTCTCTTGGTTTCCGGGTCATAAAATGCTCAAAAATCAACTGTTTCAGGCCAAATCAGAAACACAAGCAAGGTATAAATAGAGGGATACTTTGAAAGGGTACTAAAGACTATCACAAAGGATCATCAAGTCATTTATGAGTCCATTGTTAAGATCATAGACAAAAACCCAGTAAAGGATCAAAGCAGCAACATTCTACTTTGCAAAGCAGTTCGATTGTTGCCGTTGAGTCTATGAAGTAAACAATGATGCAAGCTCAAACAAAATGACTAAAACAAATTTCTTCCCCAGCGGAGTCGCCAATTTGTTGTGGGGAAAAATGCCTATGCAGGACGATCCTATCCTCCTAAGGCGTGATAGTGCCTTAGCAACAAACGAATGCAGCTACTTTGGTTTCTTCCTTTATGAAATATGAAAGAGAGGAGATTGGTAGACTTACCGTTATCTTTCGATTGTCCCTCGATCTAGATCCTCTCCTCTTTGTGTGTCCACAGCTACTTGCCTGCTCGCTTTTGCTCCCACGAGATCACAAGAGAAGAGCTACCTGTGACAAGAGAACAGCTACATGCAACAAGAGAAGGACACAATACAAAGGCAAATATACATATTCATAAATGATTCAGGATTAGAAGTAAATCAAATACACTAATGCAAATCATACAATAAACACCAGCATATAGGAAAGAACCGAGAAGCTTTATTGATTGATAAACAAGGTTCAGGAAGAGATACAACCCATAGGGTTCCAACCCAGCATCTCCTTCCCAGCAGAATGGAATTCCTTCTTCAGCCCCTTTCAAAGCATAAACAACCAATGATCCAACCACAAACCAACAGCAATTCTTTGCAATACAATCCAGCCTCCCTAGACCTCATGAGAGAGCTCTATATATAGGAGTTTTGGAGAAAGGATGAGTCAGCTTGAGGCTAGCATGAAGCTGACTAGTGTTCTCTCCCACTTCAGTTCTTGAGTCCACTTGGAGGTTCTTGCTTCCACTTGGAGATTTGGAACCTCTTACTCATCACCAGTCGAATTCCCTGATCCAAGTGTCATTTTGGAAGCTTCCTGGGCATTGACACCTTGAGAAATGAGTCCGCCACTTGTCCAAGTACGCTCAGCGCAGGTGGCCTTCTTTGCAGTTGACATTCAGCGCAGGTGGCCTTCTTTGCAGTTGACATTCAGCGCAGATGCTCAGTGGAGTAGTTGACATGATCCAGAAATTGCTTGTTTTTGAGTGTTTTCAGGTGGAGAACTTTTATAAACTGCTGTGGTTTGCTGGCCTTGTTCCTCTAGGGGTAGGAACAACATGTTTAGGGACTTTGGATCCCTTAATTATTGACATTTCATGCTCAGTGATGCAAGGCACAAAAATGTCTATAACAGTATGTCCCTCCGCAAAAAGCGAAGACCAAAGTACCAAAGGATTTGGATGGAATGAAGAGTTCACGTGCCAAGGCCGTGTTCCAGCCATGAAATTTGAAGACTGGGACCTCGCTAACTACAAAAAGTTCCTGCACCTAGAGGCGGAAAATCTGATGAAGCATAATACTGAGGGGGCGGTGATAGCATTAGAGCCACGAAAATAGCTTCATGGTGTGGAAAAGGCTGGGTTTTTGCACTTGTTATGGATACCACATTTCCACCACATGCCCATCAACATTTTCGACATCAAGCAGCTGCTCTGCCTGGTGCATGATGGGTATCTATGGCTGTAGGAGCCTATTCCCATTATAGTAGACCTAATTCACCGCACCTATAAGCTCTTTTATAAGGGAAAGGACCCCGTGACTATAGCTGTAAAAGGTAGCGATTTGGCTCTCACAGAAGCCATGAAGGCAAATTATAAGCTAGAGAAAAAGAAGAGGGGATACGACATCTCCAGCATCAAGGAGAAGGGGGTGCTCAACTCCTAGCTGGTAAAGTTATGAGAAAATGTCACATCAATGAGGTACCAGCTCCTGTCGTCGCATTGGTCAAGCAATGCACAGAGGGGGACCAGTTCAACTGGGTCAAATTCCTCTACGAGGAATTTTTGATAAACTGTCGCAAAGCCCAGGAGTAGGGTAACACCTTCCACTACACATGGTTACTCTTATCCATAATGGTGGTGGTGGGAGAACTGTCAGAGGATAGTCAGTTCCCCAACATTGACAGCGAGTTACCAGAGGCCACGAAGTAGGCTTCGCTACGGGCCACCAAGAATGTGAAACGGATTTGCGACAGAAAAATTTTCTGGGTGCTCATGGAGGCAAGCATCTGAATGTGGATCAACAGGAGAATGCACTTGTCACCTACGATGCACAATAGTCTGCAGAGTTTTTGTAGACTTCAAAGTCGATATATGCAAAATCTATATCAGGATGCAAAAGGATCCAGTGAAGCAGTGGACGAAGCTACCATTTGTAGCCACTAATGACGCAATTTTTACTATCTTGGAGACATGGCCTCCTGAATGGAGTGCTACAGACCTGACAAAATTATAGAAGACGGTAGCCCAGAATAAAAAGGACAATGCTAAGCTACATGTCACTCAATTAGCAGAGAGAAGGTGGAATGAAAAAGAAGCAGCTGAGGTAAGGGTTGTGCGCGAAGAGGCATAGAAAGCTGTGGAGTAGAAGAAGGCCGCAGAAGTAGCAGCAGCAGCGGCGCAGACAATAGAGGCAACAAAAACACAGGCAGACGTAGGCAAAGCAATGTCCTTAGGGCAAGAGGCAGAGGACATAGAAATAGCAGAAGGGAGCATGGACCCAGGGACCACATCCACACAGCTCAAGCACCCGTGCATCGTAGAGAGATCGGGCCCAAAGAAGAAGGTCAAGGCCTCAAAGCTAGCCATTGACCCGATCACCTTAATCAAACATGATCTCCATGACATCGGTGAGACGGTTCACGATGTCACAAGTGAAGTGCTTCAGGAGTTCATGCAGGAGCATCAGACTATGCTGGGGGCCCTCAGGGCACAGCTGTAGGAGTTACAGTTGTGTCCCCCTCAGGAAGGTACTCTGTCCACACATGTTGTAGCCAGAACTTTAGCAGCAGAGCAGATGTTGCACGCAAGGATGGCCAACATAATAGTGTTGCCATAGGGAATGCTAATTTGATCAAATGCAATGGATCGACTGTCGGTTAGCATGCTGAAAGGCCTTGGCCTTAATATAGCTACCCCTCCCCAGGAAATGCTATATCAGCTAGAGGATCGATTAACAGTAGAGCTGCGTGCTAGGGAGAACCGCATGATCCAAGTTCTTAGTGAACATAAGATCAATATGAAGTAGCTCAGCTTACAGTGCGATGAGTTGGTGTCGTAGAATCGATGGTTGGTACAGATGGTAGATGACACTTTCTGACGTGTCCCAGAGCTGGCTATTGTAGCAGATCTATCGGTAGAAGTGTGAATCCACAGTTGAGTCTGCAATGGAAGAGAAAAGACGACAAGGGTACAGTTGGAGCCGAATCTCCAGATCATCGAGCTGCGGTTGAAGGCACAGCCTTCCACTCCCTCAGAAATCATAGAACAGTGTGCCAGTGCTATTGCAGCAAGGTTGGAAGATATTGGAAGTGCAGTGTGCTACTGTACGAATATGTTGGAACAAGCACTGGAGGTCCTCACGACTTTACAGGAGGATCCCAACATCCAGCGGCTGGAGGCAGAGGTGCGCGAACTCCAGTAGAAGTATGACAGTATCAGAGGAACTATGTAGAAAATAGTCCTCACTCAACAGCTTGCGAGGATGCAGCAAGCCAGGGCATTAAAGGAACAGGTGGATGCGGCGTGCCATAAGGAAGTAGTTCTCAAAGTACGCATTTAGACATTGATTGACGAAGCCTTCACAATCACTATAGTTATCAAAGGGAATCACATGCACATCCAGGAGATGCATGTGCAGATGTGTTGGCATTATGTTTCTGGTATGGCTCTATGTTACAGATATTGTACTTGATGGCAACACCCTCAAGTGGCAATGCTCTGATCAGGCCCTCAAAATGGTGAAATTTAAGAAGTACGCAGGAGAACAGTTCAAAAGTTGCATACACGTAGGTACACCGTGAAGGAACTGCGGCCACCCACGCAGGTCACCCGTTCAGAGGGTGCGTACCCCCAGGTTCACTTACTTCAAGGCATAGAAGCGCGTTCACATGGGGTTTCCTATGTTTGGCCCGTGGTATTTAGCTCGCTGCTCTTGATTCTATGGTTTTGGCCCGTGGTATTGTTTTATATTATTATTATTGAGCCCCATGTTTTTGGGCCCCTGGTATTGGTTATCTATGGTATTGATCCATGATTTTAGGAGGAGCTTGCCTATATAAAGCAAAGGAGATCACTTGGCTAAGTATCTTTTGCAAATTGAACATCTTAAGATCTAAAATATTGGGTTATTGTTTTAAAAGCTTGATATATATGAAAATGAAGTTAAAAGCGAATCTGTGAAGGGTGATCTCTCAAGCGCATGATCAGATCTGGGCATCCGACTAACTGTAGCACACTGGAGAACTGTCAATTCGGCCCTAATCAGAAGTACGCAGGTATTTAACAGTGCAAGTGTGTGGGTACACAGAGCAGAAATAGTAGAGATGCGTGTGTACGCCGAGCAGAAGAAGGGGAACTATGTGGGTACGCAGATCAGAAGAAGGAGAACTGCGTGGGCACGCAGTGCGACAGAGGTTCAGGTGTGTACACACAGTAAAAATACGCGGCGCGATAGTGTATCTGGGTGCGTACCTACTGTAACAGTACGCAGCGCGATTGAAGAAGCAATGCGTGGGTACGTGGTGCAGCAGAAGGCTCTCTGCGGGTATACACAGGAAAGAAGAAGGTGAAGTGCGTAGCGACGCTGGCCACAGAAAGAAAAACTACATATCTGTCGTAAGATCTTCTGTTGATTGAATTTTTCTGTTGATAAGGTGTTCTGGGTTTAGTTCTGTTACTGTTGATCTGGTTACTGCAGTTGACTGTGTAACTTACATGTTCTTGATGATTATTTGATGTTTTGATCCCTGCAAGAAAAGAAGTAGGGGGTTGTAGCTCCCTTCCAGGAGAGACTGGAAAATGAGAGAGAGAGTTGTAGCTCTCTGCAAGTTGCAGCCTGTGTACTGGTAAAGGACTGCACCAATACAAAACCATTGTAAAAGGAGTTTCTAATTTGAAAGAAGATAGAGACATATTGCAGCAGGTGGTTTTCACCCACATTGGGTTTCCACCTTACATCTTGTGTTCTTTGGTGTGACTATCTGTCTTTCTTGTTCATGCTCATTATTTTATGGTATTGATATGCAAAAATAATTCAAAGTATAAATAAGGAAGATTTGTTAAAACAACTTGATAATACTGATTCACCCCCCCTCTCAGTATTATTTCCAAAAATTGGTATCAGAGCAGGTCCTTCAAAGAAGCTTGATCGCTTGAAGGAAGATCATTCATCATGAGCAACTACGAGAGGGAAGCATCAATCAGGCCACCAATTTTTGATGGGACAAACTTCAATTATTGGAAGGTAAGAGTTACTACCTATCTTCAATCTCTTGGTACAGAAGTTTGGGATATCATAGATACAGGCTACACTTTTCCTTCAGCTACTCCTACAGATGCGGCTGAAAAGAAGAAATATGAAACAAATGCTAAAGCAGTCAATACTTTACTGGGATGCTTATCTCAAACAGCATTCATAAAGGTTATGCAATATAAATCCGCAAAAGAAATATGGGACAAGATTGTCTTGAGCTCCGAAAGAGATGAACAGGTAAAGCGTGCTAAACTTCAAACTCTCAGGATTCAGTATGAGAATCTCAGGATGTATAATGATGAAAGTGTGGCTAACTATTTTCTTCGAGTAGATGAGATTGTTAATTGCATGAAAAACTTGGGTGAAGAAATAAAAGAGGCTATTGTGGTTGAAAAAGTTCTAAGATCATTGTCCCCCAAATTTGAATCTAAAGTGTCTGCAATAGAAGAAAAGGAAAATCTATGAATTCTTACTATGTCTCAGCTACACGGAATTCTAACTGCTTATGAAATGAGAAATGGAGGTCCATCAGACAGAAGAGAAGCTGCTTTCAAGGCTTCAGGCAAAGGATATTATTATGAAGCAAGTCACGTGCCAGAAGAAGAAGAAGAAGAATCAAACTTTGTCAGAAATCTTCAAAGGGGTTCTGGAAGGTTAAGAGGTAAGTTACCTTTTAAATGCTTTTCTTGTGGAAGAGTAGGTCATTATGCTGCAAAATGCCCTTATAAGGATAAAGGAAAGGAACCTGCTAGATGGAACAAGAAACAGAGTGCAAATAAGAAAAGCTACTACACTCATGAAGATAGTAATGGTTTATCAAATAGTGATGAAGATGAACAAGGTAATGACTATAAACTATTAATGGCATTTGAAGATGATGATTATATGGATGCTATAGATGTGGATAGACTTTATGAAGAAATTACTAAACTCAAGAGATGTATGGAAGAAAAGAATATGATCATTGATACTCTACAATTTCAAATTGATGAAAAGGAAAAACATCTTGAAAAATTAGAAGGTGAAATTGTTGGTCTTAGAAAAGAGATTGAGAAAACAAAAGCTATTAAGCTTAAGTTTGTCAAAGGATCTGAAACGTTGGATGAGATTATCAATGTACAACGTTCTCCACTAAACAAGACAGGTCTGGGCTATAATGGAGAAACTTCTCAAGCATCCACCTTGTTATCACTTAGAACTAAAATTGATACATGCAACTTTCCATCCTAGCCCGATGATGAAGGTCAGTGTTAGTTTAATTTGGTTTTAATTTTTTCCTTAGAATCTGGAGTTTTGATGAGTTTTTTGAGTCAAGTTATTCTCAGCTCCCATTGGTTCCCCTCCATCTACCATTGTTCTATAGCCACCGGTTATCTTATGTCAGTCACCGTGTCTTGTTGTAATTTCGCAGCGCAATGCCAATTAGGCAGTTTCGCAGCGCAATCATAGTTAGGCAGTTTCGCAGCGTATCATGATTAGGCAGTTTCGCAGCGCATCATTAAAATTTTAAACTGACAGCGCTGCGAAATCATGGATTCGTACTTCCGCAGCGAATCTTTCCCGAAATGTCAAGTCTGTTAGGTGAGTCATAGGCCATGTCTTCTCATGTCAGCTCATGTACCCCTCTTATCACGTTTCACCACTCATTGCCACTATCACCACCACTAGATCTGTTGATACGCATGAATTATCATTCCCAAGAAAGACAACCGTGCATAAACCTTAATGATGGCCGTAAGTCTTGCATGAGTGAAAAATCTGCAAGGTTACATCTTGAAAGGTTTTAAACGGAAAAATTCAAAATTCAAGCGAGGCTGATAATCAAGCGAGGCTGAATTCAAATAGAAGCCGAATCACAATTCCAACCGGAAGCTGGTAGTCATTGTTTGTGAAGATCTGAAAGAATCAATGGAGAAAAAAGAGCACAGATCCGGTAAACCTCTAAGGACTGAACCTGAAGGCCTGGATATAACGCTGAGAAATGAAGAGGTGAAGAAAGCATTTAAAAATGCCGGGTGCTGGAAGTTTTGCAAAAAGTTACAAGGAGGACACGCATAGGTAACTAAGGAATTTGCACTTAACTTCACAGGTTTGAATTCAAAGGTAGCCATGTTAGAATTGCAGGTTTCGCCAGAAGTGATATCTACTGTAACAGAGATCCCACGAGGAAAAGAGGAATGGTTTAAAAATTTCAAATTTGACATGAATCCTTGCAAGGAGTTTTTCAAGGATGATTATGTAAATGAGGATTTAAGTAAGGCAGTGCCCAGGAATTATGTCAAAGAACATTATGCTCACTTACTCACCTGCATACAGAAATATCTGACTTGTGAAGGAAGGTATAACAAGGTTTATTCTTACCATTTCAAACTCCTTTTGCACTTCACCGGGAAGGTCTCCATAGACTTACCTTTTTATCTGTTCCGTAGTTTGAGCAAGATGTGTGATAAGGTACTGTTGGAGAGGTAAATCCCCTCTACGGATAGAGGCGATCCCTACTAGCCCAGCAAGGGTCTAGCAACAATCAAACAATGCTGCTATGCATGTTCCTAATTACAATTTAACAAGAGGCAAAGAGCACCTACTTGGATTCCAGCGCTGTTGTTTGGCGAAGAGATGTTACCTTCGCTCCTTCGCTTTGGCTGGTCACAATCCTCCGCGATCCCCGTGAATGGATACCTGCACACACGAAGAGGAAACAAACACAAGCGTGAAATCTAGTAAAGGCAACCATACATCGGTCAGAAAAGATGTAATTCACATTTAACCATTGCAAGTACAAATGGGAATGGAACAATAATAGCAGTCATCTATTATTAATCAGAATAGAGAAGAGTACAACCAAATGTTCTGACATCGGTAACCTTCTCAGGAGGGGCCAGTCAGCATGTATCTCAAGCATTCACCTTTGAGGATGATTCTCCCAAGACCAACAACAACTCTTTCTCTCACACAAGCAACACAAAACAACCTTCCCTAAGCAATCAATCACTTCCACACCTAGCACACCAAATACCTATAGTAGCAGCAATCTAAGCACTATAAGCTCTATACAATCCAAGCTATGTCTAACTATCCAAAAACTGAAAACTAGCTGCTCATGGTAATGGTGAGAGTTTATATAGGAGAAGGAGTCTCCTATAAGGGTGGAAGGATGAGCTTATCTTCAAGGGAAGTTGTTGCAAAGGGTCGAACAGACACACCATAGAAGGGAGTCGACATTCACAAAGCTAACAACCAAGCCTGGAGTTATCTGGAAGGCTGGTTGTTTGAACAAATTCGCCCAAACTGGATCAGCGCGGATTATAGGGAAACTGTCGCGCTGTCAGCACATATCAGTAACTGGACAAGTCACGTCAGCGTGGAAGAACACGGGAAAGGCGCGCTGTGCACCATCGCGGAAAAGTGATGTTCTTCCGCGATGGCAGCGCACAAAATACACTGGAAAGCGCCTGTCATCGCGGTTATTTTAGAAACAGACGCGCTGATGAGGAAAACTTTGGAAAAGTGGGTTTTAGGGCTAGTTCAAAAGGCATGAACTTGATTATTGTGAATTCTTGACACAGTAGGGTGACTAACAGGGAGACAGTGACAAATTACTGTGTAACAGATGCCCCCTAAAGCATGAAGACCGAGAGAGTGGGAGGGGTGAAATGCTTTAAAACACACGCCGAACTGGAATGCCACCAGGACGGACCGGAATATCTCTGATAATCAAGTACATGCAGTCTAGGCATGGGCGCAGCCATCCAAAAGACATGTGAAAAGGTCTGTGGAATGGACACAGCCACCCAGCTAAAGAGACCATAATAATGACAAGGTATGGTCGCAGCCATCCATGAAGACTCAGGTATGGGCGCAGCCATCCATCAGTGAGTCATGTAATGATCATCCACAAATCGCAACCTGGACCATAACAGACAGGGATCCAGGGTCTTTCGCTCCATCTCGACCCGAACAAAGTACAAGTTCAGACATGTGAATACATGAGTTGAAGTCGAACATGTATGAACATCGTCTGATTACCAGTCAATGATGAAAACTGTTAACAGACGCGAGAGGTACCACCAATAATGAAAATGGCCCTCAAGGTACTATAGGTACAATCCGCGGCATGTGAATCAATGAGCTGGTGTCGAACACCCACGGAATCATTCGATCGGAGGCCAATGGTGTAAACCTCGCGTCGAACACGAAGAACCTGCCATTGAGGCATGCAGGCTCTAAGGCACCTGAAGGGAGTCTCTAAGTCACCTTCCCGGATAATGAGCTGAAGTCGACAGGAAGGGACCTTGATCGAAGGTGGGCCATAATGTTTCCCACATCATCGACGCGAGACAGAGGAAAAATGATTTGTATGAGATAGCAGATGAGGTTGTATTATTGCAGAGATCAACTTCTCTTGAACATATCGGCGGCACTGTGGCGGGCTTGGCAGTATTTGACATCAAATGAGTAAGGGTCATGGTGACAGGGCAATAAGCAGATGAGAAGTCAAATAGGATAACCCAAACCCATGGAGGCCAGTGAAAGATAAGATGAGATGATCCCACCCAGACACGAAGCAGAAGAGTGCCATGTTCAAGAGCGACATACTGCCAACACGACAATTATTACAGTTCCATTTCCCCACCATTTCTGGCAGGTACCCCAGTTATTTTTGGATGACAAGCTTGACGGGGATAGCATATGCTTGAAGAGTGTCATTTTGACAATGTCCGATGTCATCAAGTATTTAACGAGCCTGACAAAGGAAAAACTCGGCGTCTTTTCTTGTTTAGAGAGTCTGAAAAGACAGCGGAAAAGGAGACTCCAGGGGGGTCCTTTTTCGTACATTTGTGTCTCCCGAGCCCGAAAAAGTATAAAACTATGCTCGAAAGAACCGCTCGACCATTACGATCGAGGAGTACTTTTCGTAAGTAGTGCCTTCGACCCGAAAAAGTAAAAAAGCGGTCGGAAGTACGTCGTTTTGGAGCCAATAACGAGTTCGAAACGACAAAAACCCGGCAATCTTTTTGAGTTTAAACGGTCGAAAAAAGAGCTTTAAAGGCGACCGCCTCTCGTTCCTTTTAACGAGCTGAGAGGGGGACTCGGCAATCTTTTCGTCTTTAAAACGGTCAGAAAAGAGCTGAAAGCAGACCTCCATTTTTATTCTCTTTAACGAGTCAAAAAGGGAAAAATACTCGGCAATCTTTTCATATTTTACGAGTCAGAAAAGAGCTTAAAGGCGACTCGTCCTAGAGGAACGAGTGGTATAAAAGGTAGCAACTGGTTCCGGCAATGGTGGAACTGCTCAAAACATGTAATGGTCAAGAGGCAGGCTAATAAAACCACTCATAACTGCGGTCCCTCAGGAAAGGTAAAACAACCAAGTGAAAGCATATGATCGGCCAAAGAGGTGGTGGCGATGGACTGAAAACAACCAAGGCTCATCTAGCAAAATTCAGCGGATAAAAATGACAATCACGAGATGTAAATCAGGTATGGGTTCATTTTTACTCAAGCTTGAAACATGGAGAACTTTGCTTGGATTCGGTTTCATGTTTACACAAGCTTGAAACGAAAAACTATGCTTGTTATGAGTTCGCATGCCCCCAGCATAATAACGCACATGCCCCCAGCATAATGACGCACATCGAGGTACATGCCCCCCAAGCTTCATTGCATTCAACAAAGTGGATGGAATGAAGGTTCACTCTCGAGATCGATGAAAGACTCGACTTGTATTTTACGAGATCTGAATCAAAAGACTCGATTTGGAAAGGGAGGTGTTTCATTTTTTAACGAGGTTGACACAGTCAAAGAACTATCCTCATAACCCTTGTTTCATTTTTTAACGAGCTTGACACAAGATCAGGAACTATGCTCCGACACCTAGTTGCATTTTTTAAGGAACTTGACATAGGAAAGTGAACTATGCTCCACCATACCTGGTTTCATTTTTTAAGGAGCTTGACACCGGAAAGGAACTATGCTCCATCTAGACCTAATTTCATTTTTTAAGGAGCTTGACATAAGAAAGTGAACTATGCTCCACCAGACCTGGTTTCATTTTTTAAGGAGCTTGACACCGGAAAGGAACTATGCTCCACCAGACCCGGTTTCATTTTTTAAGGAGCTTGACACCGGAAAGGAACTATGCTCCATCCAGACTTCATCATAATGAACGGGAAGCGGAGGCCCCCAAGAAAGTGGCTCCGGAGGGAAGGCCGACATCTTGGAAAGCAGGACCTAATGCCCCCAGGACACTATGCACGATGGTGTCATCACTGGGTACGGGCACGGGGTGGGTGGCCACGTAGTTGATTTGCGGCGAGGAAAATGCAACTTGTGGCTGAAAGCCAGGAGGGAAGGACGAGTGCGCCGGAGGGGCTTGTGGAAGAACGAACGATAATTGATCGAACGTCACAATTCTTCCATCGTGTGGAAAGCAAACCACACGGAAAACTGAAGAAACAAGGGCTCCCATGGCATACACAAAGTCACGACCAAGGAGAAGACTGAAGTCTAAAGATCCTTGGGTAACCGAGACGTCTATATAGACAGTCTTGCCTCCCAAAGTGATAGGAAACTGCGGGAGGATCCCTAATGGCTGACTCGTTCCTCCGTCAAACGTGGTGAGATGCGGTGCGACAGGTACAAGCGATGGGGAACCCAAAGCTCGCCAAGTAGTAACGGGCATAAGACTAACCGATGCTCCTTCGTCTAACACAGTGCCGGGCAGCGCCCTATTGCAAGCATAGGCGGTGACCCAGAAAGGCACATGGGATGGAAGGGGAGGGGCAGTCAAACGACTCCAATCAAAGGAGATGACTGAACTACTTGGTGGGGGAACCATATGGTTGCCCCCCTGCTCGGAAAGAACCAAATCTAAATTCTCCGGAGAGGTTTCAGGAGAACCTTCATCAAGCTTAGGAGGATCCGAGGAGACGAGAAGAACATGAGAATTTTGCTCTTCCGAAACAGAGTGGTTGAGAGGAGGCAAACTCGAGTCAACACCCTTTCCGACCAACGGCGGGTCTGGAACAGGCTGGGAACAGCCAGGTTCGGGAAGAGGGGCCTGGACAAGAGGAGAATCTGAAGCGATCTCTTTGTGAACAGGGGCGCGATCTACAGCTGTAGAAAGACGCTGATAACCAGCGGGGAATGGATTCGGAGGAGCAGCAAGACTTTCCAACACAGCAGAGGCTTTATCCATGAGTGGACAAAGGTAAAGGGGATGTTTGCCTTCACAAAGTCGGCAGGGGATTCGAAGCTTCCCTTTCTCCTTACCATTCCCAACTGATGAGGTAGCATCGCCGTGATCATCAGTGGACGATGAAGGGCGGGCCAGATTGTGAGACCATACTTCTAATACCCTGGGAATGCCAGGACAATCACAAAGCAGATGGTCCTCCCTGCATAATCGACAAGGAAACTTAACCTTCCGTGGAGGAGCAGAAGGTGACCCGACTTCAGGTGTACTGGAGTGAATAGCTGGACTTAGGAGGGGAACTGTGTGTGTAGGCTCTCCCTTAGGGGACTTCTTCTTCTTGGTCTTCCTCTTCTTCTTCTTAGCCACCTGGTTACTTTCATCGAGAATTTCACCAGGCGAAGTACAAGAGGACGACGTAGAAGTAGGCGTCGAAGGGGAGAGATCCACCTTAGGATCAACATGATGTTGTTCAGGTGGAGGGACTGATGGACTAACAGCCGATACGGTAGGGACCAAAGAGGTTGAAAACAACCACACAGGCAACCCGACAGTTAACCCTGGTAGGGACAACGTCGCCATATACGGAGCACCAACATTCCCAAGAGGAGGGAATTGTCCTGGATTCCCATCAGATGGGGAACCTGGGTTAGTGAATCCCGGAAAAGTTGCCATAGCAAACGAAAACGAAACCTACTCAAGCTAACGCACACGAGATCTAATCAGGTGATGTTATCGTGGCCGAATTAATTTTAAGACACAAGAACCAAACTTGACCTTTTCATGTTTCAGGAGTCGAGAAAAGGACGAAAAGATGACTCCAGTCTCCTTCGAATGTTTAATGAGCACGAAGTGACAAGACGCTCACAGGCACCTTTTCATTGAGGGAGTCCGAAAAGGATCAAAAGTGACTGCTCTGGAGACTCTAGGTATAAGGTTTACCAAGCAACCCGTAAAACTGCTTATACACCTCAGCAATGGTATGAGAGCCAAGGACTTTCCGTACTGCAGTCAATCTTCCCGAATGCTGTGTTCGGTGCGTTACGGTTCACAAGGCGGCAGACTCGGCTTCCTATGGATAAAGGATAAAAGCCTAGTGGGGTCTCCCTATATACGCGACGGTACGTGGGAGCACAGTCCGTGTTAGACCACTATCGAGTCACAGAAGGAGGAATCACCCAACCCAATGTGAAACAACAGTGACTATGTTTAAAGACGCCGGAACACGTCTCTAACCTAGACCTCTAGATGTTTGCGTTTAGTTCCAATGCATTTTTAGATTCATTCGGTTCATTTTATAGTTGATCTTGAAATTAAGTTTCGATTTCAGGTCCTATCGTATGTTCGCTCACAATTACCTAGATGCAATCTATATGCCAAAGAACTTCGTTTTGTTCGATGAATTCTAGCTACGAGAGGGCAAGGAATCTTTAATCAAACAAAACAAATACAAGCAAACAAGCACCTTAATGCAACTAAAGCGAGGAAAGGAAACTTTTCTTTTGAAAATGTAAATCAATGAAATGTTCTTTTCCTTTTCAATTTTCAAAGCAAAGCTACTAGTTTGATTTCTTTTCAATGACCCGAAGCACCTAAATCAATTTGGAGGAACCAAAACACCAAGCAAACTACTTAGTGAAAGCACACAAAGCTCCCGAAACACTCAACCAAAGTTTCGAAATCAAAAGAAAACAAAGCAATGCACGAGCTATGTGATCTAAGCTCTGCAAAACAAGCAAGGATCGCAAGCAGGGAGGAAGCGAAAAAGACCACTTGGAAGCACAATCCAACACACTCTAACAATCACTGAACAAATGCGAAAACAAGTCTAGAACGAGCTGGTCAATCAAGCAAACAGAGATCTTCACGGGAGGCTTGACACACACACGGCCACTAGATGTCCTAGGGTTCAGAGTGTGAAATCAATAGAGAAAAACAAACACCCGACGGACCAGAGTCACTACCAGTCAATTAGAGACTCAGCACAATCCAGCAATTGCAACAGTAAGGATGGAAACACGAACCAAGCAGCGAAAGCAAAAAGAAGGGAAGGTATTTGCAAACTCAAAACCGAGCAAAACGAAACCCTATGAGGCTAAGCTTCGTAATCAAACAGTTCAAAGTTCAGACAGTGAAAAACAAGTCATTAGACAGGTGGAGAGAAGAAGGGAAAGTCACAGCAAGAGGTTCAGGAGGCCGATTTGGTCAAAAATGAGTTTTTCAGGCTCAGCGCGGGTAGCCTTCAGCAACTCGGCGCTGACAGGGGGAGACCTTCAGCAACTTTGCGACGTCAGCGCGGAAAGACAGGGAAAAAGCGCGCTGTCTCAAAAAAACGAGGTCAGCGCGGATATAAAGCACACAGACGCGATGACGGGAAATACAAAGAAGAGGGGGCGCGATGTCAGCGCGGAAGGACACGAATAAAGCGCGCTGTCTCTGAAAACGAGGTCAGCGCGACTTTTAGACGTACAAACGCGATGGAAAGAAAACCAAAGAACAGGGTCGCGATGTCAGCGCGACTGTTCCGAAATAAAACGCGCTGAGAGCAAAAAACAAGGAAAGCCAAAATAAAAACTTCCCAAACCAAAGGCAGGAGCTTTTCAATAATAAAGATGCTTCCCAGAAGCGCCCAGAAAGTTCATAAGCAGAGAAACAATCCCGAAATCTCGGAAAAAAGACCAATCAAAGTCAAACACAAAAGTGGACTCAAGAGACAAAAAGGCTGATCCCCAGTGGAGTCGCCAAATTGTTGGAGAGGTAAATCCCCTCTACGGATAGAGGCGATCCCTACTAGCCCAGCAAGGGTCTAGCAACAATCAAACAATGCTGCTATGCATGTTCCTAATTACAATTTAACAAGAGGCAAAGAGCACCTACTTGGATTCCAGCGCTGTTGTTTGGCAAAGAGATGTTGCCTTCGCTCCTTCGCTTTGGCTGGTCACAATCCTCCGCGATCCCCGCGAATGGATACCTGCACACACGAAGAGGAAACAAACACAAGCGTGAAATCTAGTAAAGGCAACCATACATCGGTCAGAAAAGATGTAATTCACATTTAACCATTGCAAGTACAAATGGGAATGGAACAATAATAGCAGTCATCTATTATTAATCAGAATAGAGAAGAGTACAACCAAATGTTCTGACGTCGGTAACCTTCTCAGGAGGGGCCAGTCAGCATGTATCTCAAGCATTCACCTTTGAGGATGATTCTCCCAAGACCAACAACAACTCTTTCTCTCACACAAGCAACACAACACAACCTTCCCTAAGCAATCAATCACTTCCACACCTAGCACACCAAATACCTATAGTAGCAGCAATCTGAGCACTATAAGCTCTATACAATCCAAGCTATGTCTAACTATCCAAAAACTAAAAACTAGCTTCTCATGGTAATGGTGAGAGTTTATATAGGAGAAGGAGTCTCCTATAAGGGTGGAAGGATGAGCTTATCTTCAAGGGAAGTTGTTGCAAAGGGTCGAACAGACACGCCATAGAAGGGAGTCGACATTCACAAAGCTAACAACCAAGCCTGGAGTTATCTGGAAGGCTGGTTGTTTGAACAAATTCGCCCAAACTGGATCAGCGCGGATTATAGGGAAACTGCCGCGCTGTCAGCACATATCAGTAACTGGACAAGTCACGTCAGCGCGGAAGAACACGGGAAAGGCGCGCTGTGCACCATCGCGGAAAAGTGATGTTCTTCCGCGATGGCAGCGCACAAAATACACTGGAAAGCGCCTGTCATCGCGGTTATTTTAGAAACAGACGCGCTGATGAGGAAAACTTTGGAAAAGTGGGTTTTAGGGCTAGTTCAAAAGGCATGAACTTGATTATTGTGAATTCTTGACACAGTAGGGTGACTGACAGGGAGACAGTGACAAATTACTGTGTAACAGGTACAGCTGAGGAAAGAGGATTGTGAAACCTCTTTGTTTCATCATGGTTTAATTAAACTACTGGTTTTAGATGGGCTCCAAAAGGTAGACAGAGATTGGAATTCATTTATTTTTATGGCTGGCTTCAAAAGCCAGACTGGCCTCACTCCTCAACCTGTTAGAGATGCTACAATAGCTGAGCTCCAAACAGAAGTAAGAGCTAAAAGAGTTCCAAGGTCACAAGTAAGAAAACAAATGAAGCCACTCGTCATCCAAGATCGACCTCAGCAATCAACTAAGGAAAAAGCTCAAGGTAAAAAGACTGTACCTGAAACAAGCACATCTGAAGTAGTCTCAAGGGTAAGAACAAGAAGTCAGATAAATAAGGAAAAAGGTAAAGCTATAGCAGTTGAAGAAAGTCCAGTGTCCAAGGAAAGTTTAAATGATTTATTACAGGCTATTGAATTCGAGCAGTCTCTACCAGTTCAAATCGAATTGATGCAGTCAGAACAAGAAAGCACCAAGAAATCCAAGGCCTCAAAAAGGCTTAAATTTGATGTGCTAGCTGAAGAATTCGTTTTTAAACCTAGAAGACCTATGACAAGGAGATTCCAGCAAGTACAGGAAGCACTGCCAAGAACAGAGGAAACAGGCGAAGAGACACAGAAAAATGCAAACAAAACAGTCATCACATCTCAAGGAGATAATATAGCAACCATAAAGATCCAATTAGAATCAGCTAAATATGAGATTGCCAAATTGAAGAAAGCCGCTAGAAAACATGCAGTCATACACGCAAAGTATTATAAAGCTCTATGGAAAGGGAATGAAACCCTAGAAGCCCAGTTGAATTCAGTGGTTGATGGCCATTCACAATTTCACACATGGACAGTACCAGCAATCAAAGAAGCCAAGTACATCAGAAGGATCAATATGCAACTGAGAGCTGGGAATAAGGCTATGAAGAAACAAATTGAAGATCTGAAGGCACAGCTAAGTCAGCTACCTGCTAAATGAGTTTTCATGTCAAGTAAGATTTTGTTTTAAAATTTTGACAAATTCGCTTGATTTTATCTTCCTGAGGAAATATAAATCCCTATTCGACATGTGGAAAGTCTAAAGAAGTTTTTGGCAATCAAGTACTCAGCTAATAAAGGTCTCGGGTTAAAAGTAAGCTGTTTTAAATAACTCAGCAGTTTCATAGCGCGCTACGAAACTGCTGTAGGTGATGATTTTAACGCAAATCAAGCAGTTTTGAATTATAAGCGGGAATTTTGAAAGGGAAACATCTAAAAGGCATACAAGGCATCATCTGAAGCTATCCAACAGTTAACCAGGTCAAGACACGTGGAGATAATATGCATTCGAATCCAACTTTAGATTTTTGTCATAAAGGAAGCATATTTCATATTTATCACACTTTAGGATATGTGAAACAGTTACAGTTTGCAAAAATTTTGGCTTTCACGTATGCAAACGGTGGAGAGCACATCAAAGACGTGACAGTTTGCTCCATTTTGGGGTAATTAAAAGATAAAGGATATACTTCGTTGGATCCAGACATGTTAAGGCAGACTAAAGACCGATACACAGGGACAGTTTCATATGTTTCAGGGTATTGGAAAGGATGTGTCATTAAAGATCAAACATGTAGCTTTGAACATCCATTACAGCCAAACTAAAGGGGATCAGATGTCAAAGAACGAGGATCATTGTAATTAAAGCCATCATGCATGTAATATGGAGTTAGAGTCATAGTTGATTCAGATCTCTAAAAAAACTCCAGTCAGCACCTTGTTGTATTTATTAGTTAGTTAAAGGGTTAATAGGTGTCATTAGAAGTATTTTTCGAATTCCCCTCATGCTGGAGGAGGAATCTCGATCAGTTAGAATAAGAGTTCTATATATAGCTGAAACAACAATGTAATGAGGGTTGGAAAATTTTATGATGCAGCTTGTATTTGGCTTATGTAAAGACTCATTTCAGTAATATAATTTTGACTTTACTTCTCAGGATTCATGAGGGATTTCTATTGTTCAGAATATGTGATCTTGTTCTTTCCATAATTTTTACAGTGGTATAGATGTATAATCACTCAGAACTCACTGAATGTGCTCTGATTTCCTGTATGCATTTATAAACTGTGGTCCTATATGAGTTATGTTCTGAATGTCTAAATGCTGAGTGCTCTGACTTCTATGTAAGGTTGAGTTCACTGTTATATTGAGGTGTTGTTGACTCCATAAGCCCAATGGATAGATGCTTAATGTTTTTCCAGCATTCATATTTTTCACCATTGTTCTATAAGAGTTAGCCATCTTAGTTTTAATCAAAATCATTAATCCTTTAAGAGAGAGCCCTCTCAGGTTGAGGAGGCTAAGCCTTAGCCTAAAGTAGGTTGAAATAGTTACTTGAAGTCTTCCTAGTCTGCAGCCTTCCAGGGCCTGATTTTGAGATAACACACCTCAAAAAGTTATCTTGATGCAGCAAGAAGGAATGAGCAAAAGCACAATGGAGACCATCAGGTAAAGCAGGGATGAATTGCAAACAGAGACTATCAGGGGCAATCCATCTTAAGGGTGAAAAAAAGCTACAACCAGCCACAGGTAAAATCTTCTCAATTTGGTTCAAGAATGGATGACAATAGAAATTACAATCATTTGGTCGGTAGATTTGATAACCGCAGAAGTTTCTTCAATGGACAATGTTTCTCTTGCCATAACTTTGGTCACAAAGCAGCTCAATGTGTTGCATATAAAACAATCATGACTAGAGAAGCTCAAAAACAAAGAAGTATGACAGGGATTACAAAAAGGACCTATAACAACTTTTCGGCTCTTGAAAATGAAGTTGAATGTTCCATTTGCAATAACTTTGGTCATAAAGATTCTGAATGCAGGAGCAGGTTTCAGCAGACAAAGGAACAAGCCTCAAGCACCAAAACATGGAGAATAAAGGAACCACAAACAGAAAGATGTGGGATAGCATTTTATGCAGAAGGACAAGAAAATCTATGGTACATTGTCAGTGGATGTTTGAAGCATATGACAGGTGATAAAGAAAAACTTGAGTCATATTCTGCGCTAGAAAAGGGAAAGAAAGTTTCTTTTGGAAATGATACTCCCGCAACTATAAAAGGAAAAGGCATTGCTCAGTTAAAAGAAAAAGTCAAGGCTGGAAATGTTTTATATGTTGATGGATTGAAGCATAATCTTCTAAGTGTCAGCCAGATGTGTGATCAAAGAACCGAGGTGATATTCAGATCAAATGGATGTCTTGTTCGTGATCTTGATACAGGTAAAACAATGATCAAAGGTAAAAGAACTCCAAATAATCTATACATATTTGAAGAAGGACAACAACAATGCTATCTGAGCAAGGATGATGAGCACTGGTTATGGCATCAGAGGTTGGGGCATCCAAGCTTTTCACAAATAAGGAAAGCATGCAAATATCAGGCAGTTCGCGATCTTCCAGATATCAAAATTCCAGACAACACCATATGCAAATCATGTCAGTTTGGAAAGCAAACCAGAACTAACTTTCTAGAAAAGGAAGGATCAGCTAGCATGCCTCTTGAGCTAGTACATACAGATACATGTGGCCCATTCAGGAAAAGAACACCTCGAGGAGAAGAATACTTGATATTATTCATTGACGATTTCTCCAGGTTTGTCTGGTTAGGACTTATGAAGCACAAAGGTGAAGCATTCGAAAAATTCAAATCCTTCAAAGCCTTGGTTGAAAACGAATCAGGACACAAAATTAAGTGCCTCAGACCCGACAGAGGTGGGGAATTTACCTCAAATGAATTTTTCGATTTCTGTGAAGAACATGGGATAAGAAGAGAATTCTCTACATCTAGAACTCCTCAGCAAAATGGAGTTGTGGAAAGAATGAACAGAACAGTCCAACAAATGGCTCGTGCTATGCTTGATGAGTCGGGAACTCCCGCAACCTTCTGGGGTGAAGCTGCACATGCTGCAGTTGTTATTCTCAACAAAACAAATGTTCGGATGAACAGCACTCAAACCCCTCATGAGCTCTGGTGTGGTTAGACTCCTTCGGTAAAGCACTTCAAAATCTTTGGGAGCAAATGTTATATTAAGAATACTAATGAGCAACTTGGCAAACTTGAACCTAGAGCAGATGAAGGCATTCTTCTTAGTTATTCTCCACATAGCAAAGCATACAAGTGCTACAATAAAAGACTTGGCAGAATTGTTGACAGCATTGATGTAGTGGTTGATGAGAAGGAATACATTCCTAAGCAAGTACATCATGAAGACATCGAAGAAGATGAAGGCTACCCTCAAAGACAGAATGATGAAGAAGAAGAACCTCAAGAAGAACCAGAGGAGCAGACAAGAATAGAAGAGAAGACTCCATCCAGATATGTTCAGAAGAATCATCTAGAATCTCAGATTGTGGGGCAGAAAGAAGCAGGTGTACAAACAAGAAGAACAATTGCAGAAGCTTCAAGCTATTTGGCATTACTCTCTTCCACTGAACTACAAAATGTGAAAGAGGCATGCAAAGATGAATGTTGGGTCAAAGCAATGGATGAAGAACTTGAGTAGATCGAAAAGAAGATCGAAAAGAATAACACTTGGGAGTTGGTTCCTAGACCAAAAGATAAGAATGTTATAGGGACAAAATGGGTCTTCAAAAATAAATTAAATGAAAGTGGAGAAGTAATTAGAAACAAGGCCAGACTTGTTTGTAAACGGTATGCGCAGCAAGAAGGAATAGATTTTGAACAAACCTTTGCTCCTGTTGCAAGACTTGAGGCCATCCGAATGTTCCTTGCTCTCTCAAGCTTTCAAAACTTTAAAGTGTTTCAAATGGACGTGAAATCAGCCTTTCTGAATCGAGACTTGGAAGAAGAAGTATACATTGAGCAGCCAGATGGGTTCATTCTTGGAAATGATCCAAATCTTGTATGCAGATTGAAAAAGGCTCTCTATGGCCTCAAACAAGATCCAAGGGCTTGGTACTATCGTTTGGACAAATATCTTCATCAACAAGGTTTTTCAAAAGGATCAGCAGATAGCAATCTTTATATAAAAGTTGAAAATGACAAATTGCTAATACTTGTTGTGTATGTAGATGACATTATCTTTGGCAGCAATGAAGAAGCCTTGAGTCAAAGCTTTGCCTTGGTGATGCAGAAAGAATTTGAAATGTCCTTGCTGGGAGAACTGACATATTTTCTTGGTTTGCAAATCCAACAAAAAGAAGGAGGGATCTTTTTGTCTCAAACCAAGTATCTCAAACAGATTTTGAAGAAATATGGCATGGAAGATGCAAAACCTATATGTACACCCATGGTCACAGGATGTAGCCTCAGTGCAAACGATGAATCTGCAGCAGTGCATCAACCAACCTACAGATCTATGATTGGAAGTTTACTGTATCTGACAGGTACCCGACCGGACATCATGCATGCAGTTGGAATAGTTGGAAGATTTCAGGCAAATCCGAAGGAGACTCATCTTCAGGCAGTGAAGAGAATTTTCAAATATCTTCAAGGAACTCAAAATTATGGCTTATGGTATCCTAGAGATACATATCTCACACTTCATGCTTATACAGATGCAGGTTGGGCAGGAAGCGTGGATGACAGAAAGAGCACAAGTGCTGGTGCGTTCCTTATGGGCTCCAGTTTGGTATCTTGGTTCAGCAAGAAACAGAGTTCGATTGCCTTGTCTACAGCTGAAGCAGAATATGTTGCTGCTGCATCTTGCTGCACTCAACTCCTTTGGATGATGCAGACCTTGCAGGACTTTCAAATCACTTTTACACCACCTATCTCCATCTTATGTGATAACACAAGTGCAATCAGCATTTCAAAGAACCCAGTCATGCATTCAAAGACCAAGCACATACCAATCAAATATCATTTTCTCCGAGAACAAGTGCTTGAACAGAAGGTCAAGTTGGAGTATGTTCCTTCTAAGGAACAAGTTGCTGATATACTCACCAAACCATTGCCCAGGGAGACTTTTGAATACCTCAGGCAAAAGCTGGGGGTTGTTGATGCATCATCTTGTTGAATCTCTTCTGATGGTTACATGTGCTGGGTTGCGGATTGGTTGAAGATTGAATGGCACAGGTTCAGGGGGAGCATATAATGCATTGTTGGCATTATGAAGGATGTACAGAAGGAAATCATGGATGCTGATCTGATTATAGCTGCAATATGTCTCTATCTCTTTCATGGTCATTTATGGTGTTTGGTGGATTATGGTTCTTCTTTGCAGATCTGGTTCATATTCAGGGGGAGCATGTTCTTAGGGGGAGCATAACCCTTTGCCCTTGATGTCAAAGGGGGAGAATGAAGCTGAAGATTTTGAGGTTGCCATCAAGTCCAAAGGGGGAGATTGTTGGCATTATGTTTCTGGTATGGCTCTATGTTATAGATATTGTACTTGATGGCAACACCCTCAAGTGGCAATGCTCTAATCAGGCGCTCAAAATGGTGAAATTTAAGAAGTACGCAGGAGAACAGTTCAGAAGTTGCGTACACGCAGGTACACCGTGAAGGAATTGCGGCCACCCATGCAGGTCACCCGTTCAGAGGGTGCGTACCCCCAGGTTCACTTACTTCAAGGCAGAGAAGCGCGTTCACGTGGGGTTTCCTATGTTTGGCCTGTGGTATTTAGCCCGCTGCTCTTGATTCTATGGTTTTGGCCCATGGTATTGTTTTATATTATTATTATTGAGCCCCATGTTTTTGGGCCCCTGGTATTGGTTATCTATGGTATTGATCCATGATTTTAGGAGGAGCTTGCCTATATAAAACAAAGGAGATCACTTGGCTAAGTATCTTTTGCAAATTGAACATCTTAAGATCTGAAATATTGGGTTATTGTTTTAAAAGCTTGATCTATATGAAAATGAAGTTAAAAGCGAATCTGTGAAGGGTGATCTGTCAAGCGCATGATCAGATCTAGGCATCCAACTAACTGTAGCACACTGGAGAACTGTCAATTCGGCCCTAATCAGAAGTACGCAGGTATTTAACGGTGCAAGTGCGTGGGTATGTAGAGCAGAAACAGAAGAGCTGCGTGTGTACGCCGAGCAGAAGAAGGGGAACTGCGTGGGTACACAGATTAGAAGAAGGAGAACTGCGTGGGTACGCAGTGCGACAGAGGTTCAGGTGCGTACGCACAGTAAAAATACGCGGCACGATAGTGTATCTGGGTGCGTACCTACTGTAACAGTACGCAACGTGATTGAAGAAGCAGTGCGTGGGTACGCGGTGCAGCAGAAGGCTCTCTGTGGGTATACGCAGGAAAGCAGAAGGTGAAGTGCGTAGCGATGCTGGCCACAAAAAGAAAAACTGCGTATCTGTCTTAAGATCTTCTGTTGATTGAATTTTTCTGTTGATAAGGTGTTCTGGGTTTAGTTCTGTTACTGTTGATCTGGTTACTACAATTGACTGTGTAACTTACATGTTCTTGATGATTATTTGATGTTTTGATCCCTGCAAGAAAAGAAGTAGGGGGTTGTAGCTCCCTTCTAGGAGAAACTGGAAAACGAGAGAGAGAGTTGTAGCTCTCTGTAGGTTGCAGCCTGCGTACTAGTAAAGGACTGCACCAGTACAAAACCATTGTAAAAGGAGTTTCTAATTTGAAAGAAGATAGAGACATATTGCAGCAGGTGGTTTTCACCCACATTGGGTTTCCACCTTACATCTTGTGTTCTTTGGTGTGACTATCTGTCTTTCTTGTTCATGCTCATTATTTTATGGTACTGATATGCAAAAATAATTCAAAGTATAAATAAGGAAGATTTGTTAAAATAACTTGATAATACTGATTCACCCCCCCTCTTAGCATTATTTCCAACAAGATGCAGGGCAACGCGACGAACACAGAGGTCTCTGAGGAATGGATGTAGCAGGTACAGAAAGTAGCAGCTCAGTGCACTGCAGATATCGGAACCATTCCAGACTAGTTGGAGGGACTCGTCGCCAAGATTTTCGCGCCGACAGAGTGACTCGAGGGTGAGTCACGATGTTTGTGTTGGGGGCTTGTTGGGCATGAAATATCCCCACAGTATGTTTTGGGACCCAAAGCCCAAGTTTTGAATTGTTATTGTTATAAATACTCCATGAATTGCATGTGCGGAGCGCGAATTGTATGTTAGAGCCATAGGGCTATCCTCCCTAAGTTTTCAATGTAGTGTCGGCATACCCATGGTCCGCGGACCATGGGATTGTATAAATAGACTGAGGCTCTAAGTTGTAAAGTAACAAATGAATGGATGGAATCGGATGGATAGAATAGGATAGCAAAGCATAGAGAAAGATTCTAAGTGTCTTGGGTCGTAGTAGTAGGAAGAGGCTCTGCAGCTAAGTGTGCAGAGGCCTATTAGAGTCTGAAACTGAGTGCACGGACCCCTGTAGTTGAGTGTGCAGGGTAGAGTTGAGTCTGTAGCCGAAGGAAGAGAATAATAAAGAGAAGTTGTGTTACCAATTCTGTGTATCTGTTCTAAATTATTACATGTTTGATATTATTTTCAATTATATTGTTTCTTTACTATGCGCACTTGTATGAATTGGGAATATTTTAAGTATAACTGAAAGCATACAAATAAGCTAAGTTAATAAACTAATATCGGGCGACTAGTAAGGACTTGGGTAATAACATTGTTTGGCCCCTGAGTAGGGATGTGCAAAGGCAACATCTCAAGCTGTGAGGAACAGGTAAGTGCATGTAGCGACGTGCGCATCGGGTCGAACCGCAGACCACTCAAACTCATCAGACATATCTGGGGTGCAGAAACCTGGTTCTAGCACCCTCCCATACTACTTTGGGTGAGACCTAAGTCTGTGCTCCGTGGACTGTTGCTGAAAGGGCCAGTAGTACCTGGATTTGTTTGGCTAAATTGTTTTTGAACCTAGGTCAGGCCCCACTAAGCCAACAATATGTGAGCCTCAGACCTATAATTTCGAACCTTGTGTGAGCTTCCTCCATCAGACCTATGCAAACCAAAAAATATAAAAGGAGAAGAATATGCTTGATTATGGTGTCCAAATGATCTTGAGGTATCTTTTATTTATAGGCTTCCATGGGGTTCCATTTGATGTTGAGGCCAACCTGTCGAAATATACATGTGTGGATACATAAATTCAAAATCCAACTTCTTTTTGTCCAAACGAGGTTGATTTTGGTCCTCTCGAAAAGAGGAATTTAGTGAAATCATCATCTCCATCATATGAGCTTTCCAAGGTGGAATTTGACACTATTTTTATAAATTAACATGAGAACCACTAGAAACGGGTTTAGATTTTTGGAATTTTTTGTACTTGTTTAATCATTTTGGCTTCCTTGGAGATAATTATAAAATTCAAGAGGTTGATTTTAGTACGTATTATGAAATTTTAGAATGTGTTATTTCTCTTATGTGTTTTCCATATTCATTTTCTTTCTTTGAATCATGTGTATGATCATAACATATTTATTTGAACAAGTTGCATATTTATTTTGTCCTTCTTTAATAGTTAGAGTGAATACCTGTAAGTTCTATTCAAAGTCATGTTAATAGGATCTCCGCTACTTCTAAACTTCCATTTTTCATCTAAATTATTCAAACTTTCATCTTAGAGTTTTAAATTTGAATTTTATTAAAGGGCCCAAGTTATAAACTCTAACCTCTTATCAACTCTACTTTCTAGTAAAATAAGTAAATTATATGCTAATATAAGGCCAATTTAGGCATAGAGATTCATCTCAAATTTTATTTTTTGTTACATAAGAAAATATATTACCTCTAAGCACATTTTAATAAATTTTTAACAATGTTTTAAAAAATTTGAAACAACTATGTGGATTTCCTAGGAACTGGTTCCCTTTCTGTTGGCTTATGGGGGCCTAACCTAGGTTCAGAGTTATTTAGCCAAACAAATCCCTACACTACTGGCCCTTTCGGCATCAGCCCGCGGAGCGCGGACTGCAGTCTCACCCGAAGCAGTATGCGGGGATGCTGGAACCAAGTTTCTGCACCCTTGAGATGTCTGTGATGTTGGGTTAGTCCAACTAGACTTGCCTTCACACAGGTTTCTTCATGCACTATTCTAACATTTAGTATCTTCGTGATATGTTATAATCATCTTTCGTGCAGCCCTAACTAGGGGCTGAGATGCTTTCGCGCTACTCTGGTAATGAACTGCGCTATTTCCCGCACTACGCTAAGTATCTTAATTATCTCATTATCCGATATTAGTTATCTTCGCGTAAACATGTATTCCAACTTGCATTCACTTAATCAACACAATTATATACATGTGTACATCATATAAGAATTAGAAGTAAAATTCATACCCAATATACCAGATGCATAAAACAAGAAATAAATACATAGAAATGATATGAAACTTCTCTTTATTAATTCTTCCAACTGTTACAGACTCGACTCGCCCTGTGCACTCAGCTGCAGCGGTCCGCGCACTCAACTGCGGACTACTAGGCCTCTCTGCACTCAGTTGCAGAGCCTTCTCCTACTCTAGGACCCAAAAAACTAGACTTTACACTTTAGGTCTATCTCACACACATCATATGTTTATCTTCCATTATTCTCTCAAATTACTTAGAGCCTCGCTCTATTTATACAATCCCATGGTCCGTGGACCATGGGTGGATCTCTATAGCCGACATTACAATAAAAAAACTAAGGGTGGACAACGCTATGACTCTTTTACAAGCTACGTGCTCCGTGCCCACAAATGTGGAGTATTTGCATTGAAATTACAAAATTCACCAAAATATGGGCTCTAAGCCCCAAAAAGTCCCTTGGGGGATCCCATGCCCAACAGGCCTCCAACACAAACATCATGACTCACCCTTGAGACACTCTATCATTGCGGAGATATTTGTGCGAAGACCTCCCAACTCTGACTGGATCAGTGCAAGTTCTACAGTGCACAGAGTGGCTGCCTGCTATACTTCTTGTACGTGTTTTTCATTGACAGCTGTGGCTGAGTTGCTGCCCTGAATCCTCTCCTGTGTTTCTTGTAGCTGCATGACCTTTGATTCAATGGAGGTTGTAATGGTATATGCCTCATCAATCCATGGCAGTAGGCACACCTTCAAAACTGCTTCCTTATGCCGAGCAACATCTAGCTGCTCCTTGAGCACTTTAGCCTACTACATCTTGGCAAGCCTCTACGTAAGGAAAACCGTCTGCGTGGTCCCTTTGAACTTGTCATACTTCTGTTGTAGCTTGCGCACCTCTGTCTCTAGATGCTTTATGTTCGGGTCCATCTACAGGGTGGTGAGGACATCGAACGACTGCTCGAATAGCTTTGTGTAGTGTGTCACTGCATTGTTGACCGCCGCCATAGGTATTATGATCATGGTGGTGCGTTGTTCCTTAACCTTCGGTGGAGTTGAAGGTTGTGCCTTCAACTACAGTTCTGCTATCTGAAGGTTCAACTCTAGCTGAACCCTAGCCATTTCTTCTCTCACATCACGCATCCCTGCTGCTAACTTCCAAACACGTGCCTCCACCAGTTCCTCTGCTTGGATGGCCAACACTGGGACCATCTAGCAGGCTTCCTCAACCACATAGACTATCTATCTATTCTACGCCACTACCTCATCATGCTGGAGGCTTAACTGCTCAATGTTGATGCGCAGCTTGCTCATTACTTGAATCGCATGGCCCTCCGTGGCCCGAAACTCTGCAGTGACTCCATCTTGTAAAATATAGAGCATCTCCCGAGGGAGAACAACCACGTTTAACCTGATCCCTTGTAGCCCGCTGAACATAGGCCTGTCAACCTCATTTTCGGTAATGAGCATAACATTTGACAACACTATTGTGGTAGTCATCCAGGCGTACAACATTTCCTCGGCCGTCAATGTGCCTACTTTGAGGCTGGTTGTCATTGTTCTAGCTTGTAGAGTACACACCTAAAAATCCTGAATCTACTTCGGGAGAGCCTCCAACACCCTCTGGTGTTTCTCCTCAAACTAATAGAGGGCCTCTGTGGTGACATCCCTCACCATATCACCAATATAGTGTAGATCCCCCTCAGTGAGGGTAATCGGGTCGAACGAAGTCTTGGAGGCCTTCATCTTCTTTTGCAACCCTATCTGTTCTCTTGGGCACGAACGTTTTAGCTAGGTGGATATTCTCTGTGAGTCTGCGCCACCACTTTCTATGTCAACCTCTAGCTCAGGTGAAGGTGAATTCTGTCCTTCACACTCTTCTTCTATTGTCTTCTATTGCTCCTCAGCTAACTTCGCAGTGTCGCGCACTGCCTGGGCCTTAGCCGCTGCTTCTTCCTTCCTGCGTTTTTTTGCCAGCTACGCCATTCGTAGTTTCGGCTCTTCCTTCTTCCATTGTGTGGAAAAATTCTCTGCTTCAACCACTGAGCCAGCTGGGGTGCGCCACTCCGGTAGCCAAGACTCAAGGATCGCGAAGATGACATTGTCGGTTGCAAAATAGGGTAACTCGCGCCACATCTTCGTGTGGTCCTTCCATGCTCTGATGTAGACATGGTGGAAATATTCCTTGAAGTCTGCAAAGCTTTGCACACTGTTGTAGACAATGGGTGATAACTGCAACTTGTGATTAATCCCCATCCTGATGTTCATCTCCATGAGCACCCAAAATATTTTTCTTTCCCTTATCCTTTGTGCATCCCTGGTTTCCCACAATGAAGCATACTACACTGCCTTCAGAAGGTCTTGCGCGATCGTCAGGAACTGGCTATCTTCGGGAAATTGCCATGCCACCAGTACTATCAATAAGAGGAGCCATGCATAATGAAATTCTTTCCCCTACTCCTGTGCCTTGCGGCAGTTCTCAAGGAACTCTCCGCATAGATATTTTTTCCAGTTGAACTAGACCCCTTCTGCTCATTGTGCTACTAGCGAAACTACCAGTGAGGGCACCTCATCCGTGCAGCACTTCCACATCACCTTCCCTGCCAATATTTGAGTCTCGACCCTAACCACAAGGTTGTTGATGCTGGAAATGGTGTACCCTCACTTCTTATCATCCAATTTAAATTTCTTTTTCATGCCCTCTGTGATGGCCAAATCATCACTCTTTCCTTCTGAAATGTTCGTCGTGTCCTCCCCTACAGAAGGGAGCTAAGTAATGTTGTGAATCAAATGGTATGTGATGGGGATGGTCTCCTCTAGCCATAGTGCTACAGGGAAAAATGTCTACACATAACTGCTTATCCCACTAAGGTGTGGTAGCTACCTTAGAAACAAACAAAGTAAAGCTACTTTCATTTTTCCTTTATGAAATATAGATGAGAGAAGAAAAAAGGAGACCAACCTCTGTCTTACACTTATCTCCTAGTTCGATTCCTCTCTCTCCTGATAGTCCTTCGCTACTTGCTTCCTTGTATGCCCAGCTTCACAGAGTACCTGTAGGATCAAAGTAGCATAACACTATACAAGAACATGGATCTATAATCATAAACAATCTAGGATCAGATGTAAATTGACCATACAAATGCATAAAACATAAATGACACAAGAGTATGGAGGAAAACTTGAATAGCCTTTATTGATAATCAAGAAAGAGCCAAGCGAGTTACAACCAGTTGTTCTGACCCAGCATCATCCTCTCAGCAAGTAAGCCCTTCTTCACCTCATACAAAGCTTAGATCACCCAACACTATGATGTTGTCTCAAGAAACCAACAACAATTCCTTACAAGATGCAAAATTCCAGCCTCTGGATCTTTGGGATGAGGGATCTATATATAGATATCTATAAGGGAGATGAGTTAGCTTGTGATTTGATTAGTGTCTTCCCTCTGATAGTTCTTGCTTCCACTTGGAGATTGATGATCTCTTACTCATCCTTGGTCGAATTCAGAGAGGCAAGTGTCACAGGAGAAGTTTCTGGAAGATTCCATGCCTCTCCACCTCGCGGAATGACACTACCATTTGTCACTTCTCACCCATCGCACCCCATAGAAGGTCTTTCTGAAATGCAACACACCCACACAATGTATTTAGGTGAGATGCAACGCACTTTTCCTATGGAGCAGCTGAAATGATCCTGGTTTGACCAGTTCTGAGCAGTTTTTCATGGAGAACTTCTGGGAGAAGCTGTAACCAGTTGACCTTCTTCCTTTAGGTGTTAGAACAACACTTTTAGGGACTTAGGAGCCCTTGGTTTATGGAAATTTCATGCTTCGGGTTGCAGTGCCCAAAAATGTCTATAACAGTTGCCCCCTAAAGCATGAGGTCGTTAATCTTTTGATGTCGGGTGAAATGCTTTATTATGAGGATCCAAAGTTCTTTCAAGTTGGGAGGAGACCTGTAATAAGATACAATACAATACATTATCTTCATAATATTTTCATGATCTAGTTGAGGCGAGCATTCCCATGCTCAGCTTTATAAATTCATTTTCATGTACATAGGACAGACAATCATCTGAGTGTAGACTGATGATTCTGGCAGAGTCATCATCCCTTTGATTGGATGATTATCTGTGCAACAATAATGTACATTTGATGTTTTTATTTCCCTGAATATATAACACAACCCGGATGGATGAAACTAGATCTGGGGTCTTCAATCTCATTTGATCTTCACTCAAAGTACAAGTCTATCCATGTGAGAGATGTTCTAGAGTCGAACATGGAAAGACATCGCCTGATTACCAGCCAATTATGTAAGCTGTTAACAGGCGCGAGAGGAATCACCGATAATGATAATGACCCTCAAGGTACGGTAGTACAATTCACATGGTGTGAATAAAGGACTTGGCATCGAACACCACGCAAAATCTTTTGGTCGAAGGCCATTGATGTAAACCTGTCGCCGGAAGTGAGAAACTTGCCATTGAGGCATGCAAGCTTCAAAGTATTGAACGGGGTGTTCCTAGATCGACTTCTTGGATAATGAGCTGATGTCAAAAAGAAGCGATCCATCACGGGAGGGCCTTAATGAATCCCACATCAATGACATGGAATGGAGCAAATGATTTTAATGGAGGTGAAAACGATCTAACGACATAAGGTTCAGGGTGGCGATCATGAACGAATGGAGTGTAAATATATTGTAGCGGGTGAGACACAGGTGAATTCTCTGAATGACTTCTCTTGAACATATCGACGAAACTGACATGATGGATTGGTAGCATTAACCCCAAATGTGGATGGTGTGATGGCAACATGGTGATGAGACCGGTGAATGAAACAACCCAACCCGACTTGGATGCGGAGTGAAAGTGTCATGTTCAAGAGCGACTTGCTACCAACAAAGTTTCTTCAAGTTTTCTTCCCAATTTTTCCCCAGTCATTGCTGACCAGTACCTCTTTATTTTTGTCAAGCTTGAGGAGGATAACATATGCTTGTTCTATACTTTTCCCTTCGGGCAATCCCATCACTATGTTTTAACGACCGTAGCGATAGTGAAACTCGTTCTTCTCTGCTATGGACAAGTTTGTCGCTATTAAGTTTTAACGAGTTTAACGACAAAGATAACTTGGTCCTTTTCAATTTTAGAGAGTCTGAAAAGGAATGTAAAAGAAACTCCAAAATTCCTTTTTCGTCATCTAATCCCTTAAGTCTGAAAAAGTATAAAATAGTACAGAAGGGATGAATTTTCGATCCTTTTAACGAGCCGAACAAGACAAGCGCTCGATCTTTTTGTCTAATAATCCCTCAGGTCCAAAAAGATTAAAATCTAAAGGAGGGATAGAACTTCCGGTCCCTTTAATGAGCTGGAGAGGCCAATGGCTCAGTAATCTTTTCATATTTTACGAGTCAGTTGAAAAGAGCTTAAAGGAGACTCGTCTTTTGAGGAACGAGTGATAAAATTGGGTGGCAGCTGATTCTAGGCAAGGTTTGGAATTTTCCAATCATGGCAGTGTTCCAAGGATGGCTAGTGAGATCATTCTTCGTAGCTGTTCCTCAAAAGGGGTAAACAATCAAATGGAGGTGAATGATCGGCCAATACAGAGTGGAGTTGATGATGAGAACACGACCAGGGCTTTGAAGGCTAAAGTACTACATTCACGATGGTTATTTACTGGAAATCAGTTCATTTTTTTTTATTGAGCTTAAACACTGGGTGAAACATTTTCTCATGACTTATGTTTATTTTTTAACGAGCTTGAACTATGTGCTAAAACTGCTCGATTAAACGGTCATTTCTTGATTTTACCATAAATAGCTTTGTTCTTTCAAATATTGTACTGCATTTTTAATCGCTTCATCAAACTAGTTAGAAATGAACAATATATGTTTGAAAAACGAGTTAGAACACTGATATTTTACTCGAATTACGTAAAAAGTAAATTAAAAGTGCTTTTACCTCTCATTTTACCATTTCATTTGAACTTTGGTTTGTTGGAGCTTTGGAGGTGCTTTTCCCCCTTGATTTTGATCAGCTGATTCCAGGAGATTCTGTGGACGATTCTTGGCACCGTTTGGACCAGGTAGGAGCTAAACCTGAGCTCTTTCATTTCATGCTTTCCATTTTTCATTCTGAGCTTAATTCCTAGTTTTTCTGAGCCTCTGGGGTTTGAAAAACTTGCCCTGGCTTCAGCGCACCCTTTGTGTATCGAAAGGTGCGTTGGATGTTGGCCTGTCTACTGGGCAAGTGACATGCAACGCACCCAGAGCACTACTGTAGGTGCGATTGGCGCAAGGAAGGAAATTTATGCACAGTTTTTGATAGAATTTTTTCCTGTTTCTCACCAAAATCAGGATCTAACTCTTCTCTTATTTGTTTTCGGATATTTTTGGAGCAAGATGACTATTACATGGCGATAACATGAGCACGAAGAAGAGGACATTCTTGTTTTACATGATCCAGTTACAGTAAATGCACTGTGGAACTGTGGCTTGCTGAAGTTTTTCCGCATTTCTAGCATGAGACAACAAATCAACTTGCTGCAGTATTTGCTCGATGCTTGGGATCCTACTAGCCAGGTGTTCCATCTTAGGGGAAAATCCATCCCCTTGACAGTAGTGGACATCTATTTCTTGATTGGCTTGTCGAGGCGGGGTGCCCCCATCTCTTTATCAGGTTCGGCCCGAGGAGGTGAATCTGTGAGAGATTATGTTCAACGGTATTGCAGAGAGGGATCTCAGCCAAGTAAAGACGGCAAGATCGTCATCCGTGATGTCACTGACAGGTCCCTTAGGACTATTCTATTCACTTTTGGTAGGATGGCTGGTGGTGCGGCTCTTCATGTAGCGAACCGATCTTATATGCAGTATGCCTTGGAATGCCTTCAACCGAAGGTGTTCAACTGGTGCGATGCAGTAGTCCTTGTGATGAAAGAATAGTTGACCAAGGTGAAGAGTGGGAGGTTGAAGAACTTTGGGTATGGTTCTATTTTGACTGCCTTTGCCTTGGAAAAGATACCACTGATGCAGCCGCAGTATATTGCACTCAATTTACCTTCACCGACTGAACCACGTATGCAGAGATGGGTCGACCATATGTCTAGGCATACTGGTCAGTCTCAGATTTCATTTTCTGATGCCTTCTTTAGGTGGTTCGATCGCTAGGAGATGGTTTATTTTGAGTATCCATATGCTGGTATGGACTTCCGGGGTGACCCAGATTTAGTACTGTCGGCTGGCGAACAGTGGGTTGCCATCGGTAAATTCTTTGACCATATTCCTATTTATCATTTTTCTTTTATAATGTCCTTGTGATTTATTCTATCAAGACTAATCAAAACTCATGTGTTCATGCAGATGTCGGTCCCATTCGACCAGTAGTACGCCTGAGAGTGCCAGCTACCGCCCCAGTAGGAGAGGCTGTTGGAAGGGCTATCCTTCGCGACCTCGATGTGGCCGAGACTCTCACAGCATTACAGGACCAGGTCGAGGGCCTCACTCTCAGTATTCCAGATGTGAGGATTGACGAGCTGCCTTTGAGGTTGCAGCGGCATACTACTGGTGTGCCGAGACAATGGACTCGACTCTTATGCATGATCGCACAGGCTGTGACATACTATCACGACCACTATTAGACTAGGGTTCCCCCTGGCGTTTTGAGTTTTGGGTCATTTGACCAATTTTGTCTTGGTTACAGAACATTATGTGTAAACCATAAACATTTATATATATATTTTTGATTTTCGAAGTTTTGTTTTGGTTAAGTTACATGATCCAAATGCAAATATTGATGGTATGCTTCTTTTTATAAATGTTGCAAATGTCTATCTAACACATAATTTGCCAATGAGTCAGTTAATGTGTTTAAGGTTTTGGAAATATGCTCATATTGAATAAAATCAAATTGCCTTTCCAAAATCTTAACCCTTAGGAACATGCAATAAATAGCTGGATTTCGGACAGAGTAGATACCAGTGAGTTGTAGTATGACGAGTTGTGAGTCTAGCCTGACAATCAGTTAGTGTATACCATGTGTGATGGCATCAGAGAGAAGTCCTATCAATGTGCTATACTCATCGATGTTATTCATTGATCGACCAATACATACCCCTCTGAAACTTACTAACTCGCCACTTGGATCAAAAATGGACCAGGCCGCGGAAGATAGGTTCCGCGAACTACGACTCGCTCCGTCGGCATATCCAACACATGACTCCAATAGGTTTGACATCTGCAACAAATGTAAAAAGTGGTTTAATTGACCAAAACAAACACTTTAGCAAAAACAAAAACATAACAAAATCATATAGGTTACTATACTGAATCACGCATAGTAATGCTTGAGGTACAACCCGTTACGAGGTTGTGCCAGTGGAATCCCGTCATAATCCATTAACTCGTAGGCTCCTTTTGCTAACACTCGCTTAACAACATAGGGGCCCATCCATAAAGACTTGAATTTACCTGCCCCCAATTTATCGGATTCTTGGTCATAAAGCAAGACCAAGTCACCTTCTGAGAAGACACGGGGTTTGAAATTCTTGTCGAACTGTGCCTTGACTCATTTCTTATGGGCTTCATTAGCCAAAGCGGCATTACAACGAGTTTCATCCAATTGGATTAGTTCCAAGAAATGAGCCTCCTCTTCTGAAGTCCCGGGGAGAAGGTCAATTGCGAGTTTGAGGGATGAGATTTCACACTGGATTGGTAAGACTGCTTCCAGGCCATATACCAGTTGGAAAGGTGTAAACCCGGTTGCATTCCTTACCGATGTTCGGTAAGCCCACAAGGCTAAGTACAGGATTAGGTGCCAACTTCTTTTGTGAACTCCAATCATCCTTTGCAGCATGTGCTTCAGGACTTTGTTGATTGCTTCAACTTGTCCGTTGGCTTGCGGGTAATATGGAGTAGAGCTGTCGTGAGACAACCCTAGTTTGGCAGATAATTCGACCATCATGTGATTGCGAAAATGCGATCCATGATTTGTGACTGTAGCTTGTGGGATGCCGAATATGGTGACTACATGATTGAAAAAGAAAAGGGCAGTTGTTTCACCAGTATTATCTAATGTAGGCATCGCCTCGGCCCATTTGGTAAAATAGTCAACTACGACTATGATATATCCATGCCCCCCGATCGAGGTGGGGTTACATGTCATGAAATTGATGCCCCATTTGGCAAATGGCCCGACAACAACTATTGGCTGCAGAGGTGCGGGTGGTCTTCTGGTTTTGCTATCGAAAATTTGACAAGCATGGCAACTTCTAACTGCATTTATGCAATCTTTGAACATTGTTGGCCAGAAGTCCTGCTCATAAAAAAATTTGCGCTGTAGCATAACCGGATTGATGCCCCCCACACGTGAATGAATGGTAATCATTCAGGACTTTTTCGGCCTCCTCATGGGTGAGGCACCTTCTCAGAACTGTATCGATACCACGACGGTAAAGTGTATCACCGACGATCATGTAGTCTTTTGCCTGGTATCGAATACGTTTTTGTTCGGAGTGAGAGGTATTTGGCCTATATTTTTGGGTTTGGAGATGAATGATTATATCCCCATACCACATATTGCTTGAAGATATCAGAAACAAATTTTCATCCACGATTGTTTCTTCAGATGTTTCATCGTTGGATGATGATGGGAGTTTGCATAATAATTCTGCGAATACCAGAGCTTTCTTTGACTTGGATTTTACAAATTCCAGATCAAACTCTTGTAGAATTGCTATCCATTTTGATGATTTTGCCCCCCAGAAACTGTCGTGACAATATATAAGTCATGGGGTTGTGTCATGCGGAAAGAGTCAATTTTGCGGACAAAACTGACCTCCCTAGAAGCTAAGGCTTTCTAGTGACAAACAAGACAAGTAAACACTACCTTTCTCTAAATATGCATTTAGAATACAAGTAATCAGGTGTTTATAACATACCTTTAGTCCAACGCTTTGTAGTAGTCCAGCCTCGCCGATCAGGATGAGCTCCTTCTTCTCTTCGAAACCTGCATTCACTAACAAGCCAAAAGATTACATAACACCTGAATAACTTATAAAACAACACATATTCATCATACAGACCAAGGAGTATATGAAACAAATCATGTATAACAACTTGTTGAGAAAAATGAGTTTATTTGCATTAAGTGGAAACAAAAGAAACCATTACAACCTGAGCCTTGGTGTTGTGCAGGTCCCTCTCAGGGTCCAGCAAGAGTTTTCCTTTACTTTGATCAGCTCACCCACTTCCAAATGAAGCTAAGAAAGGATGGGAATCTCTCCTCTCAAGCTCTATAAGGGAGTCCTAATCTCAGCAGCATCTACCCTTAGGAATGTTCAGCTTTCAACCCCTCCTCCCTCTGGCCCAATGCCTGTATTTATAGTTCTTTGGAGGAAGTTAATCAGGTCCACCATGAATGGGATAAGCCCCTCTTTCAATGGGATAGCTCCCCTCTTCATGGGATAAGTTCCTCTTTCATTGGGATGCATGAACCATCTGGAGGCGCTCAATCCACGTCAAACCATCTTCTAGAATGCTCTAGAAATGACCACAAGTAACTTTTTTGAAGTGAAACTTGCACCTTTTGACCTTTACAGGAGTACGCACCCAGCCCTTTACATACAGAGCGTACAAGTACGCAGGTTTTATGAACTGGAGGTGCATACACGCAGATAAGGCTAAGAGAGACTGCGTAACCAGAGTTAATTGACTTTTAAAGGACTTTCTCTCTTTCTTGGAGTTTGACATGAGGAGCACAGGTATGAGACTTGCCAAGGAGGATAGTATGACAGTTGATAGAGCCATACTAACTGTAGATAGTCATGGTGACAAATGTTAGGGTAACAGATTTCCCCCTAAAGTGCTAAGCCTGTAGTAGATTTAGGGTTTCATATCATCTAGGAAGGGTGAAGTACTTTATAATTTCAAGGATTATCTTGTGGAGAGCCCGGTTGGAACCTGCAATTATTCAACACAAAATACATATATGAGATCATATCATCGCTGAGGTAGGCATTCCCATACTCAGATCAAAAACTTTAACTAGCAAACTAACTACTGCTCTGATACAGGAATGATTTCGCAGTACATCATAATCATAGACTCATGTAGACACAGTATGGACGTAGCCATCTGTTTATAGTTAGTCTAATATACAATGAATACAAAACTCCTCGCAGCCTGGATGGTGGAAAATAGATCCAGGGTCTTCATTTCTACTTCCCGAAATAGTACGATTCTATCCATGCGAATAAATGAGTCAATGTCGAGCATGGTAGAAACCACTTGATTACCAGTCAATGATGTAAACTGTTAACAAGCGTGAGAGAAACCACCAGTGATGTCAATGGTTCTCAAAGTACCCGGTACAATCCATGAGATGTGAATGAATGTGTTGATGTCGAACATGTCACGGAATCCTTCGATCGAAAGTCAATGATGTAAATTGTCATCAAAGGTGAGAAATCTGCCATTGATGCATGTGGATCTCAAGGTACTGACGATTTCTAGATCATCTTTCTAGATAATGTGCTGATGTCGATAGAAAGCGATCCGTCGTAGGCAAGCCCACGACACGAAATCATAAATCAAGTTGAAGAAATGTAGCTGTAAGGACTGACTCAGGGATGGTCAAGATGGATGACAGGTATTTTGCAGATGAATGGTTTATTTGCAGAGACCTCTTGAACACATAATGACACAACGGATGGCTTGGTGACATTTGACACAAAGTTAATACCCGGCTGAAGACTTTCAATGTGGTTCAATCAACTGTGAGGCAAAGGATTTCCCAACCCAGGTGAATGAAAAGTGTCGTGTTCAAGAGTGGTGATAAGGTTTCTTCTGAGACAAAGGATAACAAATAGGCTCAGTTTTCTCTCTTTTCCCCCACCATTTCTGGCAAGTACCTCTTTATTTTTTACAAGCTTGAGGAGGATAACATATGCTTGATTATAAGCTCATCCATCGGATGAGTCCAACTTAGTTTAGATTCGAACCCTAATAAGGAATGGTTCGTTCCTGTTTGTAATCGAACAGGTCCTTTACTGTGAAATTTTAACGAGTCCAGTATAGGAGAAACTTGGCGTTTTTCAATTTTAGAGAGTCTGAAAAACTTAAGAAGACTCCAGGGTTGAACTTTTTCATAAATTTGTGTCTCCCAAGCCCAAAAAAGTATAAAATAATACTTGAGAGAACCGCTTGGTTTTTTACGACCAAGGAGTACTTTCATGGTTAGTGTCTTTGACCTGAAAAGTAAAAAGCGATCAAGGACACGTCGTTTTATTTCCAGTATCGAGTTTGAAACGACAAAAACCTGGCAATCTTTTTCTGTTTTTACGGTCAGAAAAGGGATATAAGGGGACCATCTTTTAATTCCGTTTTAACGAGTGTAAAAGAAACGCTCGGTGAGCTTTTCATGTTTTAGGAGTCAGAAAAGGGCTTAAAAGATGACTCTGATGTTTTTGTTTGTGAAAAATGACAATTTTCCCTGAAAATCCTTTTATCCTGCACAAAAACCAACACATTACTCATACCTGTTTAATATAGATAAAAATACTTTGAAAAATACCTTTTTATGGTGGAAAATAAACAAATTTAACATTCATTTACTCAAAAAACCTATAAAAAAGGGTTTTACCATTTTATTTTTACCATTTTACTGTTGAGGAGAGAAAAAGGGCTTTTGGCAAGAAACTTCCCGTGGTCGTTGCAGAGAATCCGACCGTCGAAACCGAATGCCGTCTCATCAGGTATTCTACAACATCCTCCCTTGCATTTCCATCTGTTTAGAATTTGTTTTTAAGTTTTAGTTTCATTTTTTGGAGGCCTTGGGGTTTCAAAGGCCGCATTTTGGGGTACGCAGGTGCCCCAAAGGTGACCTCTGTACCCCAACATTTTCTCAGTTGCGAAAATGCCGGGTGTACGCAGCTTGCCTTAAGACAGCCTGCGTACACATGCTCTGTCTCTAAAGGCGGGCTGCGTACACCACGGAGTGGGTTTTTAAACTCCAATTTCTCCAAAATGAACCAGAAACTTTCAATTTTATGGACTCTAACAGATGTTTTATGGTGTGTAGATTGCCCACCATGCTTGATTGGCACGAAAGAGAACAAGAAGATGTCGATTTGGCCGCGATTAATCATCAACCTTCCATTGATGCTTTAAAGGCATGCAGTCTTTACAAATATTGGGCCATACCTGGCATGAGGGCCCAGGTAAGATTTCTAGAGTGGCTGGTCAAAAGGTGGAACATCCAGGATCAGTGTTTTTACATTGGAGGGCATCAGCTCGAAATAAAGCCCTCAGTCATTTACTTTCTCACTGGTTTACCCAAGAGGGGCGAACAATTGACTCTGTCCGGGACTAGGCCGGGTGGCCAGTCCATCGCTAGTCTCCATCTAGAGTGGTGCAATAATCAAAACCAGGAGAGGGGGATAGAAATTAAAAAGATATCCCGACCTAAACTTATGGTAATTGCCTTTACAGTTACCAGACTTTGCGGCGCAACCGCTTTGCACATTGCCACCGGGTCCTAAATGCGGATAGCGATTGACTGCTATCAGGGCACCATTTTCAACTGGTGCGATGCTGTGTTGGCCAATTTAAAGGGCCAACTGACTAGGGCAAAAAACGGGCAACTGAAGACTTTTTGTTATGGGCCTTTAGTTGTGAGTTTTGCTCTAGAGAGGGTTCCGATGTTGATCCCACAGCAGCTCACTGTTGAGGCTGGGCTTCCCCAAGAGCCTAATTTGATGTGATGGGTTGCGGTGATGGCCCGTCATCCTGACGAGGGCACGGAGGTTGTCTGATTTAGACCGGAGTACTTTCACTGGTTAGAGGACCAGGTCTTCTCGATACAGGATTTTCCTTATGCCGGAGTCGATTTCCGTGGCGATCCAGACATTATTCTTCCACCGGGAGAACAGTGGGATGACACAGGTACTTTATCTATTTTTTTTGTTTTTATATCATCTCAAAACTGACAGTGACAATTTTCAAAATGCAGATGCAGGCCCACGGTGTCCAGCCAATCTCCGCCCTTTCGAGAGGAGACAACCAGTTGCACCGGCACCGATCCCACAGAACAAGGCTACAGAGACCTTAGCTGAGTTGGAACAAGACCTAGAGCGTTTGACGGCAGATATACCAGAGACTACTATAGATGATATTCCTATCAGGCTTCAGCGCTATGTAGTCGGAGTTCCAAGACCTTTTAGGAGGTTCTTATGTAGGGTAGCCCATGCAGTGGTGTCGTATAGAGATCATCACCAGTGATTGGATGATCGTTTTTGTAGACACATGTGACATTTTGGTTTTTTGTACTTATCATTTTTGCCAATCATAAGGTCTTTTGCAACCTATGATCGAAGACGATGTATTCTTGACACACTCCTATCTATATATATCATTATTACTGGCTTATCTTGTTAAACATGTGTGATTAAATGTTTTTAAATTTACATGTATGATTATCGCAAATGTTTGTCTAACATTCGAGAAGCAATTGCATCTACTAATGTGTTTAAAGACCTTGGAATATGTTGATATTCAATGTAATCAAACTCACGTTCCAAGAGACGCACTCTCAAAAACAACCTTAATAACACTGGATTTCTAATGGCATAAACTCTATTAAGCTGTAATACAACGAGTTCAGAATCTAACCTCACTATCAAACTCCGAATCCCAAATGAAATAGATTCAGACAATAACTCAATCACTGCACTGTATTCTACAATGTTATTTGTTGTTTGACCGAGGCTCACCCCATGCATAGAAACTAACTCGTCAGAGGGCGAATAAATTACCCAAGCTGCGGAAGAGATATTTCGTGTATTACGACAAGCACCATCAGCGAATCCAGTGTATGTTTGGAGAGGCATCGACATCTGCAAACATCAAGGGTAAAACCAAGATAAGCAGAATAATGACGAAAAACACACTTTCTAAGCTAAGCACACTATCTAAACTAACAAACACACTAGCTAGAAATAAAAATTAACCTAACTAACCTAACTAAAATCTCCACACCCATCACTTAAGCATAATACCTCTTTAGGTAAAGTCCATTTCTGGGTTTACCCAAAGAGTCCCCGTCAAAGTCAACTAGCTCATAGGCCCCTTTTGCCAGCTTTTGCTTAACAATGCAGGGCCCATGCCACATAGGAACGAATTTTCCAGCACCTAATTTATCGTTAGCTTGATCATACAATAACATTAGGTCTCCTTCCGAAAAATTTTGAGGGGTCACATTTCGATCATACTGAGCTTTCATTCGTTTTGCATGAGTCTCGATTACCAGTGCAGCATCGCGTTGAGTCTCATCTAATTGAGCTAAGTATAATAATCGCTTCTCCTCTTCAGAAGTAGCTGGAAGTAATTCGACAGCCATTTGAAGTGATGGGATTTCGCATTCAATGGGTAGCACAGCTTCCAAAACATAAACTAGTTGGAAAGGAGTGAACCCTGTTGATGTTCTCACCGAAGTTCGGTATGCCCAAAGCACGGAAAATAACATGTTGTGCCAATTCGACTGATGAATCCCAATGATTCATCGGATCATGATAACTAAAACTTTGTTGATGGACTCAACCAGACTGTTGGCTTGTGGATAATAAGGAGTTGAGCTATCGTGACACAAACCAAGCTGGCCTGTAAGTTCTGTCATCATAATGTTTCGAAAATGGCGCCCATGGTCAGTGATTATCGCTTGTGGGACATCAAACCTAGCAATAATGTGATTGAATACGAAAATCGCAGCTGTCTTGCCGTCTGCCTCGAATGTAGGCATCGCCTCGGCCCACTTAGTAAAATAATCAACCGCAAGGATGATATACGCATGCCCCCCGGCCGAGTGAGGGTTACAGGTAATAAAGTCGATACCCCATTTAGCAAAAGGACCAACGACAATTATAGGGTGGAGAGGAGCAGGTGGTGCACGCATCTTGCGATCAAACACTTGACAGTTGTGGCATTTTTGGACCGCAATGATACAATCTTTAAACATGGATGGCCAGAAGTAGCTAGCACGCAACACCTTCTGAGTTGTGGCATACCCAGACATATGACCGCCACACGCCCCATAGTGACAGTCATTCAAAACCCTTTCTGCCTCTTCGTGAATTAAGCAACGTCGGAAAACCAAGTCTGCCCCACGGCGATAAAGAGTATCTCTAATAATTTTGTACTGTTGGGACTAGAATCGAATTTTCCGACGTTCCGACTTTGAAGCTTCGGGCCAAAAGGATTGGGTTTGGAGATAGACGATTATATCCCCATACCACGGATCTAAAGTGCTGATGAGAAAAAAATATTCGTCCGCAATGGGTTCCTCTGCCACAGTTTCCGTGTCAGCACGCGGGAAATCACACATCAACTCTGCAAAAACTAAAGATTTCTTAGACTTAGATTTTTCAAATTCCAAGTCGAACTCTTGCAGGATAACGATCCATTTAGAGTACTTGCCCCCTAGCAATTGTTTAGTCAAAATGTAGATCATAGGGTTGCAATCCGAAATGACTATAGTTTTACGGAGAAGAATGTAATGATGAAAACGTTGGACAGTCTGAACGGCTGCCAAGGCCAATTTCTCCACATGCGAATATTTTAGCTCAGTGGGATTTAACGTCCTACTAAGATAATATATCACATGTTCCATTACGAATTTGTCTTCCTGAACTAACACCATTCCAATAGTGGAATGAGAGGCGGCAAGGTACAAAAAGTAATCTTGGTTTTAGTTGGGAGGATGCAACAACGGTGCATGGGTCAACACGTGTTTAAGTGCATCAAAATATTGTTGAGCTATCTCATCCCAAGAGAATTGAGCGTTCTGTTTCAACAACCGTGTAAAACCTTTTGTAACCTCAGCGTAGTTAGGAATGAATCAGCGTAAAAAGTTTTCTTTCCCCTACAAACTTTGGAGTTGGCAAAGACTCGAAGGAGGAGGCAATTTGATGATAGCTTCTACCTTCAAGGGATCGACGCGAATGCCGACTTTTGAAACTACAAATCCTAGCAATCATCCCACTTCTATACAAAACACACATTTGTGTGGGTTCAAACGTATACGATAATGCCTACACCTCATGAAGATTGCTCGTAAATGGACAAGGTGATCAGCTCGATGTAATGAATGAGCGGGCAAATCATCGAGATACGGTTGCACAATGTGTTTGATGTCATGAAACGCATAAGACATCTCCCTTTGAAAAGTGGCTCCGGCATTCTTAAGCCCAAAAGGTAGTTTGCAATAAGAAAATGTCCCCCATGGACAAATGAAAGCCGTTTTTGGTTGATCGACAGGTAGAATATTGATTTGATTGTAACCGGAAAAACCATCCATAAAGGAAAATATTTCACTGCCGGCACAATCATCAATTATTTGATCGATATAGGGTGTTGGATAGTTGTCTTTTGGACAAGCACGATTGATATCCCTATAGTTGATACATATTCTTATTGTTCCCTGTTTTTTGTTAACTGGAACAATATTCGATACCCAATCCATTAACGGGATCGGATAAATGAAACCTGCTTTCAACAACTTCTCAAATTCTGCTTTAATTGCAGCCGCTTTTCGTGGGTGAATCTGACGCAAACATTGCCGGACGGGTTTAGCGTCTGGATAAGTCTTAATCTCATGGACAACAATTGTGGGATCAATTCCTAGCATTTCCTCATAGGACCAGGCAAACACGTCGCAGAATTCTTGAAATAGGGCCTTGTATGTCTGAATTTCGTCATCTGAACACGAGGCACCTATATGAATGTTTTCAATGATTCCGGGCTTGACTGAAATGTCAATGGGAACAGTGCGAGAGATGTTTCCCATATTCAGCTCTGAATCAGGATGTTTCATTGGACTCTGAGCTTCCTTGACATATTCAGCTGTAAAAACTGATGAGAAATTGTTTTCAAAGCGATCATCCTCAGGTAAAAACGAAGATCTATGATGGAGATCTTCCCATGGTAAATCGTCTAGACACAGGACTTCACAAAGTTGTTCGTCAGATGACACAACTTCAGGAAACACTATTAACTTCGAGGTTGAAGTGAAAAGAAATTCCTCACGGACCACATTCATTTGGTCGATTTTGGTTGAACGCAGGTCGGTAAAAGACTGTACGGCTTCATAAGCAATTTCATATGGACTCAAAGGCATAGCATCACCAAATGAGTCTATATCAAATTCAAAAGGAACGATCCAAGGATCGTAGTAAACAATGGTATCTGATGTAATCATATGAATGGATGCGAACGAAGACGCGACGTTGATTGGAGGAAAAGGAAAAGTTCCCAGTAAACCAACATCTTTAACTAATCCTACACCAACATCCTTATAAGGGATAGTCGTTTTACCGACATGCTGGATACTCTCTGAAGAGGCTGGGTCGGATGAAAAATAAGCCAGCTGGTCTATGGTTACGATCTTGCCATTATGTGGAAACTTTATTACTCTGAAGACCGATGAAACGACCGCTGTCATAGCGTAAGACCAACTTCGACCCAAAAGAAGGTTGTAGTCTAGAGTGGCATCAACCACCTCCACATCCAGACTAATGGTTTTTCCTTCAACCCCTATAGGCAAATCCTGTAGAATGCCAAACGGATGGAACCCACGGCCATCAAAGGCCTTAAGAATTGTCGGGGATTGATTTAGTGAAGGAGAACCAAGCGATCTCCTACAATGTATCGACATAATACACGTGGAAGCTCCCTCATCAATTACAGTCTGATGAATAGGCCTGTTTTTGACTATCACTGGGATCTGGAAAGCCATCTGATGAGGTAAACGCGGTGTACTATTTTCTAGATCTAAGATTATTAGGTTCGGGTCCTGAACATCAACAGCTCCTATAGCCGACAAAAGTAATTTTCGTTGTGCTGGGCATGATTGCAGCACTTCTAAAGCCGACATTGTTGAGGGTGAAATAGCTAACTCCTCAACAATGTTGTAATTCTAGGCCGCTCTCGCATGTGGATTGAAAGCAGACCTTCAAAGTACACCCTTGGTGGGTGGTTTAATTACTAAGTCAGGGTTAGCTTTCTCGATCTGTAGTGGATCAGAACCGGGAGCTGAGGTTGATGGATTTGACTGAGAAGATTCTGCTTCTTTTGATCCATCAACAAGACTTTTACTACCATAATCGTGTGACCGAGTCGCAATCCTTACATGAGACATCATCAATATGGGTTCTTCAGCGGCACTCGAGGAAGAACCTATCATTTTGCTATCTTTCAGAAATGGGTCCTTCAAGACAGCAGGAATTTGGGAACCCTTGACGATTTTCGCAACCTCGGCCCGATGAGGGCAATCTCTTGTAAAATGATCCTCTTCGCAAATAAGACAAGGATAACGGGGCTTGTGCTTTTCGTCATTGGTTTCCGACTTTTCTATTTTCTCCTTTGGAGTTTTGTCTGCTTTATTCTTCTTCTTGCCTTTCTTCTTCCCACCGTTTTTTGATTTAGCCGTAGATGACTCTACAGCATTAATATCACTGGAAACTTCAGTAGAAGATTCTCCTGTCGGGGAGTCTGGTAAGGTGATAATGGGCGAAGAATTCTTTGAAGACTTCTTCTTGCTTTTAGTATTCACCGTACCAATCATGCCATCAGCAGCATGAGATCCCGAAGGAGCAGCAGCGATTTGATTTGACTTTGGAAGATCTGGGATCTTTTCATGTAACGTACCCGACTGAGTATAAACTAACTCAAGGTACTGCGCTTGAGCAATCACTTGCTCCTTAGTAACTACTCCGGCCTTAGCTACATCTTCAGTAATCTTCAGTAATAATGATTTAACAAACCATTCAGCTAAGATTTGGTACGGGATAAAAACTTTGACTAATCGCCTTCGACGTCTCCATTCATGAATATGATTGGAAATATAAGTGGACGTCGACTATTTTAATGAAGTTAATAACGCGGTGCCATTATCATATCTGACCGGAAACTGAAAATGTGTTAAGAACGAGGTAGCTAACTGACTAAAATTATAAAAAGAGGCTCGTGGTAACTCAATGTACCACTTGGCCGCGAGACCAATGAGCGTACGCTGGAAACGACGTAAACGGATGGAATCATCCGAGATGGAATTTGAGGCACACCAGAGGTGGTAAGTCATCACGTGATTTGACGGATCCTCTCCAGACTTACCTTCGAACTTGGGTATGTCACTGGGCAACTTATTTGGCATTGGCGGCCAAAACGGAAGATAATTTATTGGATCGTTTGTTAGGCGCGTCAAGTCTGGTAAATCCAAAGTTGCAATAAACGGCAATTGCCGATTAGGATCCCTAAAACTCTGGGTCACAAGACCAGTCCCAGGATGAGGATATCCAGGATAACTTGGAATAGGAATCGCATTCGGGATATTGTATCCTCCCGGAAAACCAGGATTAACCGGATCGTACTGGGGTTGCTGTGGTTGTTGGTAAGTGTACCCAGGATACGGTTGATACTGGTAAACCGGTTGTTGGACAGTAGGCCCGTATTGGTATTGTCCCTGGTATGGTTGATAAACAAATTGTGGTTGAGCAGTGACAACCGTACTTAAACCAGGCTGCCCCATAGGCATCTGAACAGTAGTTTGAATCATGGATCCAGACAATGGTAAAGATGTCTGCGGAGTAGTGGCAGAGACAGTAGAAACCGGAGCTGTCGATACTCCAGAAGTAAGTGTGGTGGAAGGAACAGATGTTGCGGTAGTTGCAGCAGTCGTTTGAGATGGAGTACTAGGTGCAATTGGGGACTGAGTAACTACCGAAGGTACAAAAGTTTGAACATTAGACTGGACTGGTTGCTGGGGTGGACCAGAAACCACAGGTTGTCCAGTTTGAGATGACAACTGTACGCTTCGCTGCAACACTTGTTGAACTTGCGATGGATCCCACACTATGTTCATTGCGGGGTATTGACCCATGACAAGTTGAGGATATTGAGATCCATAACTAGATTGAGGGTAGGATTGATAATTGAAAGGTACATTTCCCGTACCTTCAACATAAGATTGACCTTGGGGTGGTTGATAACCTTGACTCGAGTACTGACCTTGGGGTAGATACCCTTGAGGTAAGTACTGATACTGGGGTTGACCTTGAGGCATAAATTGATACTGAGATTGACCCTGGGGTACATATTGAGGCTGGGGTTGACCTTGAGGAATGTATTGTACCATGGGTACATACTGTCCTTGAGGTTGCCCCCCAGACGCAAGTTGTGTACCTTGAGGTTGCCCCCCAGGCGTTAATTGAGGCTGCCCCCCAGGCAGTAACTGGCTACCTTGAGGTTGAGAACTGGGAATTGAACCTGACATCATATAAATGTCTCCTACGCCCAACGGTTTATTACCATTGTTTCCAGTTAATGACCCATATCCAATGGGTTGAGGAGATGCTCCTGCAAAAGTACTAGAAAGTGACTGATACCCAGCAGGAACAGAAGGACCACCATACAAGAAAGATTCAGGAGATTGAGTAAACACGAACGACTGACTAGACATATTTACAGGAGTATAAATACCTCCGGGTGGATAAGGAGTATGAGGTGGAGGAAAACTTATCCCTGAGTTGTCTAAGTAATTAGTTAACGAAAGATACCAAGTAGTACTTCTAGGTGGACTGTAAAAAATAGATTCACGCTCCCTTAGATCAATGTTAGGTTGATCTTCAGGGATAGGGACGCCTAATTCTTCTTCTGGAGCAAGTTCTTCAATAGCTATCAAACCAGAAGGAAGATTTTCGGTGATGACTCTTTCTACCCTAGGTGAATCGGGAACACTAGAAGTTGGAGTAAAAGGTTCAGATATTTCAGGTTCTTTGCCTATATCACTAGTAGATGAAAAACTACCAGTAAGCTCGGAAACTGCAATAGCTTCAGGATTATAACCTATTTCTAGACTTTGGTAATCTGGATGGACTACCAATGAAGACTCTCCTTCTTCAGGTGAACCTACTTTACTGCCACTAGGAGGAGTTACAAGGACTTTCAAACCTTCGTAATGACCCGGGACGTCTTCAGGAGGTTCACCCCAAAGTCTACGGGACTTCCTCAACAAATCGGCCACGGTAACAATCTCAGGAGATTGGCCCCAAAGTCTACGGGACTGTCTCGGTAATTCCGCCACAGTTAAAACTTTTAACTACTGCACATGCAAACAAAGTAAAATCTCAAAGAAAACCACCTAAAGTCTCTAAAGAACCAAACAAATTCGAATCACATGCCTAAAGAATCTAGGGCGTCAAACCATACACAAACAGTAGCCTTCCGGACCGAAAACACTAGTTGGTGATGAAGCCCAACATCACCGAATTCAGTACAGAAGTGGTGGGTGGAACAGTTACCCCAGAAACCTGCTTAATGAATAGATCGGCACAAGTTCCTCCACTTTAACCGTCTCGAGTGAAGTGAACCCCCCAGAAAATCCAAGTGAGTCTAGCCGACATCTGCTCCAGGTATAGTGGGATCTTCCCTCCACCGTCACCTCGGGTAGAATCCTAAATATAATGGTCACTAAGGTTACCAACAACAACAAATATACCTGGGGGAATAGTCTACGACCCGATAGCACGCAAGGGCAGAGTAACAAGCTCAATCCCCTTGCCGGCTCCTTGACAATAATCCAAGGTTTACCAACAAGTGACCCCAGGCTCCTCGACAATAATCCGAGGTTTACCTTTTGTAGTACGTGCGTATCTGGCGTCTTTCCCAATGAAGGAGGATTGATCCCTTCACTGGTTCGGACACGGTCTCGTGCTTCTCCTTTAAGAGGAGCTTTCCCAGAGTACAAATGAAACAGTTGGATTTATCCTACCACAAGATAAGCTACTTGTTTGGTTTTACTGTCTTGGAGAGTTAATTACTCTCCTACTCCAAGACACTAGCCTGATCTATATTGGTGTTTCAGAGCCCTAGTAAATAAAAAGTTACTAAGTTGATTTTACTTTAAGCGTTAATTTTTATGGCTTTTCTTTAAGACAAGAGGTAGCGGAGAGATGAAACTGATGGTGTGTAGACTTGACTCAAATCCACTAAAAGATGCACTTAGGATGATTTATACTAATTTTCGTTTTCAATGAATTCCCTAGCTACGAGAGTTGGAGAATGCAAAATTGATATAAAGACAACTTTCTTGGCAATGAAAATCAAAGAAACAATCTCTTTATCTTTTCCAAAACATACAACACAGGACCACTAATTATTTTGCGAAAATTCCTTTTCCTTTCAAAGATTCAAATGCCACTAAGCAAACTTTTCCTTCAAAAGAGATTTTTGGATTTTTTCCTACTTAACAAAGCATTTAAAAATAAAAAATCAAACGTTTACAAATCTATGAAAATCAAATCAATGCTACTTAAAAGCAAATCAAAAAGAAATTCACCTAATAAGCAAATCTAATGAGGCCAAAGACTACAAAGTATGATCCCAGGATGTTTTACTCAGTCATGATTTAACTAAGGACTAGTCAATGCAGAATAAAAAACTAGCCAAAAAGAAACATCAAAATCTTTTGTTCTTTTTCTTAAGATGAAATTCACAGTTCAATCAACAAACTTTTTCGAGATTCGGCAAAGAGAAAAAACAAAGGTAGATGTCTCACACAGGTAGATTCTATGAAAGGTCCGACTCGTAAGAAGACTGCAAAGACCAGGGATATCCAAGGTTTTACGACTTCTAAAGCCAAAGTCACTACAGGACCAATGCAAAAATCAAACCCTAAGGCTAGAACCTCTACGAATTCCACTAAAACTCTTGACACTGATGAAACAAGTTCAGATCAAGATCTCTGGCAGGTAACCAGTGGATCTGGGTGGTAAAAACAACTTATAAACAAAATATAAGAGGCAAAAAGGAGAAAATTAAAATTTTCTCAATTTTGACAGGGTACGCAGGCAACCTGTTTGCATAGGTGCGTGTACGCTCTGTGCACAAAGCTGCAGTGCGTACAGGTACGCACTGTTCTTAACACAGAGGCTGCATACTTCTAGCAAAACCAAGAAAAACTAAAATCTAATTTAACCCTAAGCTAAGCCACCCAAATACACAGTCAGACAACCAAAAACCAGAAAGAAAATGACTTATCTCAAATCAAAGTTTCAGACAAAGGAAAAATCATTCACATCAATGGAGTTCCCCAGCGGAGTCGCCATTTTGTCATGCGGAAAGAGTCAATTTTGCGGACAAAACCGACCTCCCTAGAAGCTAAGGCTTTCTAGTGACAAACAAGACAAGTAAACACTACCTTTCTCTAAATATGCATTTAGAATACAAGTAATCAGGTGTTTATAACATACCTTTAGTCCAACGCTTTGTAGTAGTCCAGCCTCGCCGATCAGGATGAGCTCCTCCTTCTCTTCGAAACCTGCATTCACTAACAAGCCAAAAGATTACATAACACCTGAATAACTTATAAAACAACACATATTCATCATACAGACCAAGGAGTATATGAAACAAATCATGTATAACAACTTGTTGAGAAAAATGAGTTTATTTGCATTAAGTGGAAATAAAAGAAACCATTACAACCTGAGCCTTGCTGTTGTGCAGGTCCCTCTCAGGGTCCAGCAAGAGTTTTCCTTTACTTTGATCAGCTCACCCACTTCCAAATGAAGCTAAGAAAGGATGGGAATCTCTCATCTCAAGCTCTATAAGGGAGTCCTAATCTCTGCAGCATCTACCCTTAGGAATGTTCAGCTTTCAACCCCTCCTCCCTCTGGCCCAATGCCTGTATTTATAGTGCTTTGGAGGAAGTTAATCAGGTCCACCATGAATGGGATAAGCCCCTCTTTCAATGGGATACCTCCCCTCTTCATGGGATAAGTTCCTCTTACATAGGGATGCATGAACCATCTGGAGGCGCTCAATCCACGTCAAACCATCTTCTAAAATGCTCTAGAAATGACCAGAAGTAACTTTTTTGAAGTGAAACTTGCGCCTTTTGACCTTTACAGGAGTACGCACCCAGCCCTTTACATACAGAGCGTACAAGTACGTAGGTTTTATGAACTGGAGGTGCGTACACGCAGATAAGGCTAAGAGAGACTGTGTAACCAGAGTTAATTGACTTTTAAAGGACTTTCTCTCTTTCTTGGAGTTTGACATGAGGAGTAGAGGTATGAGACTTTCCAAGGAGGATAGTATGACAGTTGATAGAGCCATACTAACTGTAGATAGTCATGGTGACAAATTTTAGTGTAACAGGTTGCAATCTGACAGAATGGTAGTTTTTCGAAAGAGGACATAGTGTCGAAATCTCTGTATCGCTTGATCAGCTGCGAGCACTAGATTTTCAACATAAGAATATTTGCTTTCTATATCATTTAAGTTCTTACTTAAATAATATATAGGATGTTCAATTCCATTGTCTTCTTGAACTAAAACCATTGCGATGGTTGTATCTACTGTAGCCAGATACAGGTTAAAGTCTTTTTGATAATCAGGAGTGTACATTAATGATGCTTTCATTAGGGATTCTTTTAAAGAATGAAGGGAAGCTTGTGCAACCTGATCCCAGACAAAGGGTACTTCATTTTTCAAAAGACGCATATAACCTTTAGCAAATTCAGCGTAATTCGGAATGAACCTCCTCAGAAAGTTTGCTTTCCCTTGGAGTTTCTGAATGTGAAGCAAATTCGAAGGTGGAGGCAAATTTATGATTTCCTGAACCTTACATGGGTCGAGACGAATCCCGTCTTTCGAGACTACAAGGCCAAGTAAACGACCCGAACTGACACAAAATACATATTTGTGTGGATTGAGTCATATCTTGTAGTATTGGCAACGTAGAAATATCGCTCTTAAATGCTGCAGATGATCAGTCCACTTTTTTGAATGAACCGGAAGGTCGTCGAGGTATCGTTGAATGATGTTTTGATGTCATGGATGGCATAATTCATTGCCCTCTGAAATGTTGCCCCTGCGTTCTTTAAACCAAAGGGTAATTTTCGATATGCGAATGTGCCCCACGGACAAATAAATGCAGTGTTTGACTGGTCTTGTGGGCGGATATTTATTTGATTATACCCGGAAAATCCATCCATAAATGAAAAGATTTCACATTCGGTGCATTCATCAATTATCTGGTCGATGAAGGGTGTAGGGTAGTTGTCTTTTGGACAAGCTTGATTTACATCCCTATAATCGATGCACACTCTAATTGTTCCTTGTTTTTTCATAATAGGGACAATAATCGATACCTAATTGGTTAGAGGAACCAGATAAATGAAACCAGCATGGAGACGTTTTTCAACTTCTGCCTTGATGGCAGCGGCTTTCTTGGGGTGCACCTGCCGTAGTCGTTGTCGTACTGGTTTGACATCTGGATACATCTTGACTTCGTGTTCAACGATAATCGAGTCAATGCCTAGCCTTTCATTATATGACCAAGCAAAGACATCTCTGAATTCGCGAGAAAGAGCATTATATATTTCCAGTTCTGAAGGAGAACAACATTTGCCAACATAAATATTCTCTACAACATCTGCTTTGGTTGAGATATTTATGGCGATAGTCTCTTCAATGTTGGACAAGTTTCGCTTGGAATCCACCGTGTTTATAGTGTTTGATAGAAAATCAAGAACTGAAGGATGATAAAGGTCATCAGGAGTATTTTCTTCACAATCCGGAAGAAGGGAACGATGGTGGTAATCTTCCTATGGTGCCTCTTTAATTACTATTGATTGAACAATTCCTTCGTCGGTGACATACACTCTCGACCAAGGATCTGAAGGGGTTCCATATTCCTTAGACCTATCTATCCAAACGCTTGATGAGCGTTGATTTGGGTTTGCCTCCCATGCTAGGAACATTGATTGCTACAATATTTCTGTTGGTCTTGGAGGAAAAACCTGCGCATGATCCATGTCGATATCGTTTTCTGAGATCTTTTTTGAAGATATCATATTGCACGTTCCTACCGACACTACTTCCGCCAAATTGATTGGAGGTGGAAGGGCGGAAGTTCCCACTAATATAGGATCTTTTAGTAGGCGTACTCTGATATTTTGAAGCGAATGGGGGCTCCCATGGATCATTGGAATGCTTCGCGTAACTTGAGAACCATTGGGGAGGAAGTTTTGTTAATCAACGATTGTAATCCCTCCTTGAAAGGGAAATGCAATCTTCCTAAAATAGGTCGACACAACAGCAACCATAGCATATATCCATGGTCTTCCTAGTAGGATGTTGTAATCGAGATTTCCGTCTATTACCTCAACATCTATTTCTATTGTTTTCCCTCCTAGTTCAACCTTCAAGTTACTTAGAATACCATATGGGGTATATGTTCATTCGTCAAATGCATTTAATGTCATCGAAGATCGCAACAAGGTTGGAGATCCTAAAGTTTTCCAGCAACTCATCGACATAATACATGTATATTCCCCCTCATCAATAATTGTTCGATGAACAGTTTTGTTGAGGGCTTTCACTTGAACGAGGAAAGCTAGTTGAGCTAGTAACTAAGGATCGTATCCTTTATGATCAAAGGATACAAGATTGGAATCCTTTGTGTCTATCCCACCGATGGCTGATAATAAAGCTTGCTTTTTGGATGGGCAATTTTGTAGTACCTCAAGAGTCGACATAGCGGATGGCGATTGGGCAAATCTTCCACTATATTATAATTTTGTGCTTCTCTAGCACGAGGATTAAATGTCGACTTGTGTACTACTCCATTTGGCGGTTTTATTGTTAGTTCAGGAATGATGGGCGGTGCAACTTTTGTTGAAGTTGTTGTCGAACTACTAGGTTGATATTTATCCTTGTTGTTCGACAGCTGTGGATTCCCATAATCTTTGTTCCTTGTCGATATCAAAGCATCATTTTGTTGTTTTGAAACCGACAACATTAGCACTTGAGACAGGGAAGCATTTACACTGTCAACCAGATTTGTTCCTGGATTCAAAAACAGATCAGTTAATACTGCTGAGGTCTTTGTATTCTTGAAGAATTTTTTAAGCTCAGCTTTATACGGACAATCTGATGTCCAATGATCCTCATCGCATATAAAGCGTGGATGATTTGGTTTCTTATTTCCAGAAGGGTTCGCAGAAGATTTTTCAGGTGATGATTCTTCTTGTTTCTTCTTCTTCCCTTTGCCTTTCTTCTTGCCCCCTAGTTGCTTGGTTTCTTTGCCTTTATCTATTGATACGGCATTTACTTCCGAGGCAAGAAGTTCCTCTTTTGCATTTTGACCAGAAATCTTATGGGCCTTTTTAGATGTAGCCTTTGTCGATTTCGTGTCTGTTGTGCCAATCACGCCATCGCCAGCATGAGAGTCATTGCTTGATTTAGGAGGAGGAGGGACTGAGAATTCCGGTCTAGGAGTGTAAATCAAGTCCAAATATTGTGCACGAGTGATGACCTGCTCTTCAGTGACGACTCCCCCTTTCGCCACATCTTCCGTAATGGAAGGCAATAATGACTTAATAAACCATTCAGCTAAAAGCTGATCGGGAACATACGTTTTCACCATTCTACGACGACGTCACCACTCATGTATATGATCATATATGTGAGTGGCCGTTGTTTGTTTGAAATTGGTAAGAAGTTATGTTCTCGTTTCGTACCTTATCTGTAACTGAAAATGGGTTAAAAAGGTTGTGGCTAGGGTACTGAAGTTCTCAAATGAAGCTCTGGGAAATTCGATATACCATTTTGCTGCTAGACCAGTTAACGTCCTCAGTAAAAGGTGAAGCCTAATCGAATCATCGTTTAGGGTGTTCGATGAACACCACAGATGAAAGGTCATCACATGATTCGACGGATCTTCACCTGGATTTCCATTAAATTTAGGAATATCTGATGGAAGTCTATGCGGAATCGCTAGCCACCAAGGGGCGTAAGCGATTGGATCGTTTGTTAACCGATTTAAATCAGGTAACTCTAAAGTCGTCACGAAGGGTAACTGTTGATTCAGGTTAGGTGAAGCATACCCATGATAAGATGGGATCGCCTGAGCAGTTGGTATTTGCATACCAGCATAATGCATTTGATGCTGGTAACTTTGGTAAGGTTGGTGGGCATGACCATTGTAAAATGGTTGAGTTTGACCGTTTTGAATATACGGCTGCCCAGTATTTGCAAAGATTTGTTGCTCAGAACCTTGGTATACTTGTTGGAACTGTGGTTGTTGGTATTGCACTAGCCATGGTTGTGAAGCCATGTGCTGTTTCCCGATACTAACTGTTTGACCAAGATGAGGGGTAATTGTACCCAGTTGAACCTGTGTCATTCCACCAGTCGGCAATTGTGGTTGAGTTGCAGGGTCAAGGGGCTATTGCATTACAACCTGAAAAACCTGAGGTTGGCATACAATAGGCAGCGCTTGAACTTGCGACACCATCACAATAGCTGGCATAGTTGGTATACTTGATATAGGTAAATATTGTTGCATTGAATATACAACTCTTAGTTGTTGAGGTAGTATCGGTACCCAACCGCTTGACATAATTCCAGCATAACCCGAATTTTTTTGTGAACTCCCATATGGCTGTCCTCCCGGACGGGACAATGAAAGGGTATACTGTCCCCCATACTGCGGTAATCTGGTACTTAAGGGAATGGTTTGCCCTTGAGGACCGGACTGCCCAAATTGACCTCCAAATGGATCAATTTGTTGAGAATCAACATAAGAGTTCCTGGATATTATTCCGGATGAACAAATAGGAACGGACCATACCATCGAAATAGCCCCTGAGTGGGCTCCTTCTAGCGATTGAGAGCTAGTTGGGACAGATGGTTTACCAGCGAACATTGTTGAAGTGATGGTAGGAAGTCCTGCCGTCATTGTGTCAGACGACATAGTCCTAGATATTGACGGTTGTTCAGACATTTCTAGTCTATCCAAAAGATTACCTAGCGATTCTATAGGAGCTTCTGCTGGCGGTAGACTAATTTCTAATGAAGAAGGATACAGAGTGATCTCGACTCCAAATTGCAATGGAGTACTAGATGGAGGATCCTCCACAATCTCTTCTATAGCAATCAGACTAGGTGGAAGAGGTAGACCGTCAGGTCCGTAGAATATTTCTGGTGCCGAAGAAGGTATGAAATCTACAGCTGTTGTTGGGAAAAGTATCCAATTCGGAATGCCCCTATCCCACTCTAAGAGGTGATAGTGCCTTAGCAACAAACAAGGAAAAACTATCTGAGTATTCTTCCTTATGAGATGCAAATAGAGAAAGAAGGATGTAACTAACCGGTGTCTTCCACTAGTTTGTCGACCCAATCACTCTCTCTTTCGTTCGCTTCCCTCTGCCTGCTCTTTCACTGGTCCAGCTTCACCCAGTTCCTGCAAGATCACAAGAGAGGAAAACTACACAAAAGACATAGATTCACATTCATAACTAGTTTAGGATCAGATATAAACTAAATATGCAGATATAACAAAACATCATTGAAATACAAGCATATAGGAGAAACTCAAGTAGCTTTATTGATATGATAAAAAGGTTCAAGAGGAGATACAACCAAGTGAGTCCCGATCCAACATCTACCTCCCAGCAAAGGAATCCCTTCCTCTCCTCCAACAAAGCATAAATCACCCAATGTACTAATCTCAATCTCAAACCAACAGCAATTCTCTGCAAAGTACAAAATTCTAGCCCCCTGAACCTCTGGGTGAGAGATCCATATATAGATGTAAGCAGAGAGGATGAGTCAGCTTATGTTTTGACCTGTGGCTTCCCTCTATCGGTTCTTGCTTCCACTTGGAGGTTGAGAACCTCTTACTCATCACTAGTTGAATTCATTGAGGCAAGTGTCATTGAGGAAGATTCTGGAAGCTTCCAGGGTCTTTCCACCTCGTTGAATGAACTTGCCATTTGTCATTTCCCGCTCAGCGCACCCTGGTAGTGCTTCTACCTGTGCTGCAGTGCACCTAGCCAGTGTAATCTCTGCATTTCGGCGCAGACAGCTAGTGGAGCCTTTGAATTGATCCTGAATTGACTGTTTCTGAGTGGTTTTTGGTGGAGAACTTCTGGGAGAAGCTGTAATTGGTTGACCTTGTTCCCTTAGGGGTAGGAACAACTCACTTAGGGACCTTGGATCCCTTTAATTATGGACATTTCATGCTCAATGCTGTAAGGCACAAAAATGTCTATAACAGTTGCCCCCTAAAGTATGAGGCCGTTTATCGGGTGAAATGCTTTATTAGGAGGATCCGAAGTTCTTCTAATGCTGGGAGGAGACCTGTAATAAGATACAATACAATACATTATTTTTCATACTGCTTTCATGATCTAGCTGAGGCGGGCATTCCCATGCTCAGCTTTATAAATTCATTTTTCTGTACATAGAACAGACAATCGTCTGATGGTAGACTGATGATTTTGATGAAATCATCATCCTTTTGGTAGGATGATTATCTGCTGCAATGATGTACATGTCAATGTCTTTATTTTTCCTAAATATATATCGGAGCCCGGATGGATGAAACTAGATCCTGGGTCTTCAATCTCATCCGATCTTCACTCTAAGTACAAGTCGATCCATGTGAGAAATGTTCTGAAGTCGAACATGGAAAGACATCGCTTGATTACCAGTCAATGATGTAAATTGTTAACAAGCGCGAGAGGAATCACCGATAATGATAATGACCCTCAAGGTACTGCAGTACAATTCATGTGGTGTGAATAAAGGACTTGCCGTCGAACACCACGCAAAATCTTTCGGTCGAAGGTCATTGATGTATACATGTCGCCGGAAGTGAGAAGCTTGCCATTGAGGCATGCAAGCTTCAAAGTACTGAAGGGGGTGTCCCTAGATCAACTTCTTGGATAATGAGCTGATGTCGACAAGAAGCGATCCATCAAAGGAGGGCCTTAATGTATCCCACATCAGTGACATGGAATGGAGCAAATGATTTTGATGGAGGTGAAAACGATCTGATGATATATGGTTCAGGGTGGCGGTCATGAAAGGATGAAGGATAATGTATGGTAGTGGATGGGACACGGTTGACTTCTCTGGATGACTTCTCTTGAACATATCGGCGACACTTGTGTGATGGATCGGTAGCATTTACCCCAATGGTGGATGGTATGGCGAGACCATGGCGATGTGACCAGTGAATGAAACAACCCAACCCCACTCAGGCACGGAGTGGAAGTGTCATGTTCAAGAGCGACTTGCTACTAATAAAAGTTCTTTGAGTTTCTTCCCAATTTTTCCCCAGTCATTTCTGACCAGTACCTCTTTATTTTTGTCAAGCTTGAGGAGGATAACATATGCTTGTTCTATAATTTGCCCTTCGGGCAAACCCATCGCTATGTTTTAACGAGCCTAGCGATAGTGAAACTCGTTCTCGTCTAAAGACAAGTTTGTCGCTATTAATGCTTTTTAATGAGTCTAACGACAAAGATAACTCGGTCCTTTTCAATTTTAGAGAGTCTGAAAAGGTACGTAAAGATAACTCCAAAGTTCCTTTTTCGTCATCTAATCCCTTAAGTCCGAAAAAGTATAAAACAATACAGAAGGGATGGATTTTCAATAGTTTTAACGAGCCGAACAAAACAAGCACTTGATCTTTTTGTGCAATAATCCCTCAGGTCCAAAAAGATTAAAATCTAGAGGAGGGATAGCACTTCAGGTCGCTTTAACGAGCTGGAAGGCCAAAACTCGGCAATCTTTTCATATTTTACGAGTCAGATGAAAAGAGCTTAAAGAAGACTCGTCTTTTGAGGAACGAGTGATGAAACGGGTTAGCAGCTGATTCTAGGTAAGGGTTGGAATTTTCCAATCACGGCAGGGTCACAAGGATGGCTAGTGTAATCACTCTTCGCAGCTGTTCCTCAAAATGGGTAAACAATCAAATGGAGGTGACTGATCGGCCAATGGAAAAGTGGAGGTGACGGTGCAAACACGACCAAGGCTTTAATGGCTGATAAATTTACATTCGCAGTGGTTATTTACCGGGTAGTTCATTTTTTAACGAGCTTAAACGCGGATTGAAACACTTGCTCGATCTTATGTTTATTTTTTAACGAGCATGAACTATGTGCTAAAACTGCTCGATCTTATGTTTATTTTTTAACGAGCATGAACTATGTGCTAAAACTGCTCGATTTGGTCACTATTTAAGCATAGGAACGCTTGAGGTACAACCCATTACGAGGTTGCGCCAGTGGAATTCCATCATAATCCATCAACTCGTAGGCTCCTTTTGCTAACACTCGTTTAACAATATAGGGGCCCATCCATAAAGAATTAAATTTACCTGCTCCCAATTTATCGGATTCTTGGTCGTAAAGCAAGACCAAGTCACCTTCTGAGAAGACACGGGGTTTGACATTTTTGTCGAACTGTGCCTTGACTCGTTTCTTATGGGCTTCGTTAGCCAAAGCAGCATCACGATGGGTTTCATCCAAATGGATTAATTCCAAGAAACAGGCCTCTGCTTCTGAAGTTCCGGGGAGGAGATCGATTGCGAGTTTAAGAGACGAGATTTCACACTGGACTGGTAAGACTGCTTCCAAGCCATATACCAGTTGGAAAGGTGTTAACCCGGTCGCATTCCTTACTGATGTTTGGTAAGCCCACAAGGTTGAGTACAGGATTAGATGCCACCTTCTTTTGTGAACTCCGATCATCCTTTGCAACATACGCTTCACGACTTTGTTGATCGCTTCAACTTGTCCGTTCGCTTGCGGATAATACGGGGTAGAGCTATTGTGAGATAGCCCTAGCTTGGCAGCTAATTCAACCATCATGTGATTGCGAAAATGCGATCCATGATCTGTAACTATAGCCTGTGGTATGCCGAACCTGGCGCCTACATGATTGAAAAAGAAAAGGGCAGCTGTTTCACCAGTGTTATCTAATGTAGGCATCGCCTCGGACCATTTGGTAAAATAGTCAACGACGACTATAATATACCCATGCTCCCCGGTCAAGGTGGGGTTACATGTCATGAAATCGATGCCCTATTTGGCGAAAGGCCCAACAGCAACTATTGGCTGTAAAGGTGCGAGTGGTCTTCTGGTTTTGCTATCAAAAATTTGACAAGCATGGCAACTTCTTACTGCGGTTATGCAATCTTTGAACATGGTTGGTCAGAAGTATCCTGCTCGTAAGATTTTTTGTGCTGTAGCATATCCAGATTCATGCCCCCCACACGCGCCTGAATGACACTCATTCAGGGCTTTTTTCCAGCCTCCTCATGGGTGAGGCACCTTCTCAGAATTGTATCGATACCACGATGGTAAAGCGTATCACCGACGATCATGTAGTCTTTTGCTTGGTATCGTATACGTTTTTGTTCAGAGTGAGAGGTGTTAGGCCTGAACTTTTGGGTTTGGAGATAAATTATTATATCTCCATACCACTCATTGCTTGTAGATATCAGAAACAAATTCTCGTCCATGATTTATTCTTCGGATGTTTCATCGTTGGACGACGATGGGAGATCGCACAATAATTCTGCGAAAACTAGAGCTTTCTTTGATTTGGATTTTACAAATTCCAGATCAAACTCTTGGAGGATTGCTATCCATTTTGAATATTTTCCCCCCAGCAACTGTCGCGACAATATATAAGTCATGGGGTTGCAATCTGACAGAATGGTAGTTTTCCGAAAGAGGACATAATGTCGAAACCTTTGTATCGCTTGAACAGCTGCAAGTGCTAGTTTTTCAACATAAGAATATTTGCTTTATGTATCATTTAAGTTTCTACTTAAATAATATATAGGGTGTTCAATTCCGTCGACTTCTTGAACTAAAACCATTGCGATGGTTGTATCTGCTGCAGCCAGATACAGGTTAAAATCTCTTTGATAATCGGGGGCGTACATTAATGATGCTTTTATTAAGGAATCCTTTAAAGCATCAAACGAAGCTTGCGCAACCTCATCCCAAACGAAGGGTACCTCCTTTTTCAAAAGACATGTATAACCTTTAGCAAGTTTTGCATAATTTGGAATGAACCTCCTTAGAAAGTTTGCTTTCCCTTGGAGTTTCTGAATCTGAAGCAAATTCGAAGGTGGAGGCAAATTGATGATTGCCTAGACCTTGCAAGGGTCGAGACGAATCCCATCCTTGGAGACTACAAAGCCAAGTAAATGACCAGAACTGACGCAAAATACACATTTGTGCTGATTGAGTCGTATCTTGTAGTGTCGGCAATGTAGAAATATCGCTCTTAAATGTTGCGGATGATCAGTCCGCTTTCGCGAATGAGCTGGAAGGTCGTCGAGGTATGGTTGAACGATGTTCTTGATGTCATGGAAGGCGTAATTCATTGCCCTCCGAAACGTCGCCCCTGCCTTATTTAAACCAAAGGGTAATTTTCAATATGCGAATGTGCCCCACGGACAGATGAATGCAGTCTTTGACTGGTCCTATGGGCGGATATTTATTTGATTATACCCAGAAAATCCATCCATGAATGAAAACATTTCACATCTGGCGCATTCATCAATTATCTGGTCGATGAAGGGTGTAGGGTAGTTGTCTTTTGGACAAGATTGGTTTACATCCCTATAATCGACACACACTCTAATTGTCCCTTGTTTCTTCATAACAGGGACAATATTCGATACCCAATCGGTTAGAGGAACCGGGTAGATGAAACCAGCATGGAGAAGTTTTTCAACTTTTGCCTTAATGGCAGCGGCTTTCTTTGGGTGCACTTGCCTGAGCCGTTGTCGTACCGGTTTGAAATATGGATACATCTTAATTTCGTGTTCAACGATACTCGAGTCAATGCCTGGCATTTCATCATATGACCAAGCAAAGACATCTCTGAACTCACGAAAAAGAGCGTTATATATTTCTAGTTCTGAAGGAGAACAACCTTTGCCGACATAAATATTCTCTACAACATTTGTTTTAGTCGAGATATTTATGGCTATAGTCTCTTCAATATTGGATAAGTTTCGCTCGGAATCCACCGTATTTACAGTATTTGATAGGAATTCAAAGACTGAAGGGTGATAAAGGTCATCTTGAGTATCTTCTTCATAATCTGGAAGAAGGGAACGATGGTGGCAATCACTCCATGGTGCCCCCTCAATCAACATTGATTGTAGAATTCCTTCGTCGGTTCCATGCACTCTCGACCAAGGATCTAAAGGGGTACCATATTCTCTAGACCTATCCACCCAAACGCTTGATGAGCGTTGATTGGGGTTTGCCTCCCATGCTAGAAACATTGATTGCTACAATACTTCTATTGGGCTTGGGGGCAAAACCATTGCATGATCCATGTTGATATCGTCTTCTGAGATCTTCGTGGAAGATATCATATTGCAGGTACCTATCGACGCTACTTCCGCCAAATCAATTGGAGGTGGAAGAGCGAAAGTTCCCATTAATATAGGATCTTTCAGTAGGCCTACTCCGATATTTTGAAGCGAATGGGGGCTTCCATGGATCATGGGAATGCTTCCTGTAACTTGTGAACCGTTGGGGAGGAAGTTTTGTTGGTCGACGATCGTAATCCCCCCTTGAAAGGGGAATGTGATCTTTCTAAAATAGGTCGACACAACAGCTGCCATGGCATATATCCATGGTCTTCCTAGTAGGATGTTGTAATCAAGATTCCCATCGATGACTTCAACATCTATCTCTACTGTTTTTCCCCCTAGTTCAACTTTCAAGTTATTTAGGATACCGTATGGGGTATATGTCCTTCCGTCGAATGCTTTTAACGTCGTCGAAGATCGCGACAAGGTTGGAGATCCTAAAGTTTTCCAGCAACTCATCGACATAATACATGTAGATACCCCCTCATCAATGATTGTTCTGTGAACAGTTTTGTTGAGGGCTTTCACTTGAATAAGGAAAGCTAGTTGAGCTGGTAACTGAGGATCGTATCCTTTGTGGTCAAAGGATACAAGATTGGAATCCTTAGGATCAACCCCACCAATGGCCGATAACAAAGCCTGCCTTTGGGATGGACAATTTTGTAGTACTTCAAGAGTCGACATAGCGGATGGCGATTGGGCCAAATCTTCCACTATGTTATAATGTTGCGCCGCTCTGGCCCGAGGATTAAATGTCGACTTGTGTACTACTCCCTTTGGCGGTTTTATTGTTAATTCAAGAATGATGGGTGGTACAACTTCTGTCGAAGTTGTTGTCGAACTACTTGGTTGATCTTTACCTTTGTTGTTTGACAGCTGCAGATTCCCGTAATCTTTGTTCCTTGTCGAAATCAAAGCATCATTTTGTTTCTTGGAAATCGACAACATTAGCACTTGCGACGGGGAAGCATTTCCACTATCAACCAGATTTGTGCCTGGATTCAGAAACGGATTAGTTAATATAGCTGAGGTTTGCGAACTCTTAAAGAATCGTTTAAGCTTAGCTTTGTATGGATATTTTGAGGTCCAATGATCGTCATCACATACGTGACACCCTGCGGGGGGTTTCCTATCTCCAGGAGGGTTTGAAGAGGTTTTTTCAGGAGATGACTCACCCTGTTTCTTCTTCTTCCCTTTGCTTTGTTTCTTCTTTCTTCCTGGTTGTTTGGTTTCTTTCCCTTTATCTGCTGATATGGCATTTACTTCCGAAGCAAGAATTTCGTCCTTTGCATTTTGATCTGAAATCTTACGGGCTTTCTTGGACGAAGCCCTTGTCGATTTCGCGTTTGTCATGCCAATCACGCCATCGCCGGCATGAGAGTCATTGCTCGATTTAGGAGGAGGAGGAATTGAGAATTCCGGTCTAGGGGCATCAGGTATTTTGTCGTAGAGCGTGCCAGACTGAGTATAGACCAAGTCTAGATATTGCGCACGAGCGATGACTTGCTCTTTCGTTATGACTCCTCCCTTCGCCACATCTTCTGTTATGGCAGGAAGTAATGACTTGATAAACCATTCAGCTAATAGCTGATCGGGAACATACGTTTTCACCATCCTACGACGACGTTGCCACTCATGTATATGATCGGATATGTGAGTGGCCATTGTCTATTTGAAGTTGGTTAAGATTTCCATTCCCGTTTCATACCTTATCGGTAATTGAAAATGGGTTAAGAAAGTCGTGGCTAAGGTGCTGAAATTGTCGAACGAAGCTCTAGCTAATTCAATATACCATTTTGCCGTTGGACCCATTAACGTCCTCTGAAAAAGGTGAAGCCTTATCGAATCATCGTTTTGGGTGTTTAATGAACACCACAGATGAAATGTCATCACGTGATTCGATGGGTCTTCACCTGGATTTCAATTAAATTTAGGAATGTCCGATGGAAGTTTGTGAGGAATCGCTGGCCACCAAGGGGCGTAAGCAATTGGATCATTTGTTAACCGGTGTAAATCGGGTAACTCTAAAGTTGCCACGAATGGTAACTGTTCATTCAGGTTAGGTGAAGCATACCCAGGGTACGATGGAATTGCCTGAGTAGTTGGCCTTTGCATACCAGCATAATGTAATTGATGCTAGTATGACTGATACGGTTGGTGGACTTGACCACTGTAAAGTGGTTGATTTTGACCGTTTTGAATGTACAGTTGTCCACTGTTCGCAAAGATCTACTGCTCAGAACCTTGGTACACTTGTTGGAATTGTGGTTGTTGGTATTGCACCAGCCACGGTTGTGAGGCCATGTTCTGTTGTGCTATACTAACCCTCGGACCAAGATGTGGGGTAATTGTATACGTTTGGACCTATGTCACCCCACCAGTTGGCGATTGTGGTTGAGTCACAGGGTCAAGGGGCTGTTGCATTACAACCTGAGAAATCTGAGGTTGACATACAACAGGCATCGTTTGAACTTGTGACACTGTTACAATAGCTGGTGTTGTCAGGATGTTCGACATAGGTACACATTGTTGTATAGAATACACAACTCCTGGTTGTTGGGGTAGTATAGGTACCCAACCACTTGTCGTAACTCCAGTATAACCTGAATACTGTTGAGAACTCCTGTATGGATATCCTCCCGAAGGGGGTAATGAAAAGGTATACTGCCCCCCATACAGTGGTAATCTGGAACTCAAGGGGATTGTTTGCCCTTGGGGACTGGATGGCCCAAATTGACCTCCAAATGTATCAATTTGTTGAGTCTCAACATAAGAGTTTCCAGATATTATTCCAGAAGAACAAACAGGAACGGACCACACTGTCGAAATAGTCCCTGGATGGGCTCCTTCTAGCAGTTGTGAGCTAGTTGGGATAGATGGTATGCCGGAAAACATTTTTGGAGTGATGGTAGGGAGTTCTGTCATCGCTATGTCATTTGACATAGTCCTAGATGTTGACAGTTGTTCAGACATTTTGAGTCTATCCAAAAGATCACCTAGCGATTCTACAGGAACTTCCACTGGTGGTAGACTAACTTCTGATGTCGAAGGAAATAGAGTGACCCCGACTCCAAAATGTGTTGGAGTACTTGCTTGCGGATCTTCTACAATTTCCTCTATCGCAATCAAACCAGGTGGAAGGGGAAGACCGTCAGGTCCGTAAAATATTTCTGGTGCCGAAGAAGGGGTTGAATCGACAGCGACAGATGTTTGAGGAGCAAGACTCTCTGAACCGGTTGCAGATGGAACTGGTTCAGTAACGCAAGTATTTGCTCTCAGACTAGGATCAGTGTCACTGTCCCTCTGTGGCTATTGAACTTCTTCTATAGAGGCAGGGTTTCCAGAAATGTTTGGAGTAACTGGAATCTCGGATGTTGTTGGAACACTTGTTCTAACTTTGATAGGAGATTTCGAACCGGTTAAACGAGTTCGCTTTGTCCGTACTGTTTTCGATTCCGGAGACAAAGACAGTTGACTCGTAAGCCTCCGTGAACGACGGGGTTTCAATTGAATTTCTTCCACGATTGCTGATTACTCGATCAACCAAAATACAAAAGGGGAAAGTGTGTTTCCGAATTAAATGAATTTTTTAGAGGCTTTAGACACAACTTGCTTTTTCAATTTTAAAGAGTCGAGAAAAAGCTAAAGATGACTCTAGTCTCCTTCGATGTTTTAACGAGCCCGAAGTGAAAAATGCTCGGATGGACTTTTTCTGTTATAGAGTCTGAAAAAGGCCAAAAGGAAGTGCTCTGGAGTTCTAGGTAGAGGGTGTGCCAAACTTTTCGCAAAACCGCAGAATACTTTTTAGGGTACGGGCGGTCAATCTTCCTGAATGCTGTGTTCAGTGCATTGCGATCAGTAGGGCGGCCGACACGGCTTCCTATGGATAAAGGTTTTATTCCTATAGGGGTCTCCCAGTATATACGCGACAGTACATGGGAGCACAATCCATACTGGCACTTATCGTCTCTCGGGAGGAATCACCCAACCATCAGTGAGACGACCAGTGACCAAGTTTTACGACGCCGGAACACGTCTCTAGCCTAGACCTCTATGTTGTGCGTTATGTTACAAAGAGTTGTTAAGTTCATTCAATTTATTTTAGGTTGATATTTCTTAGAAGTTTGCCTTTTTGGATCACCACGAGATGTACGATACAAGTCCTAAATGCAGTCTAAAGATGATAAGCAAGCTTTTATATCTTTTCAACAATGAAAATCCTAGCTACAAGGGGAAAAGAAAGACACCATCTTTTCTCAAAGAGCATAGAGCACACAGTAATGCACTTTTCCCTAAATCAACATACAAACTGTCAAAATGCAAATGCACATATGCATGTATTTGTTTTCACTTTCTTAATATTGATGCCTAAAAAGAAAGCTGTTGTACAAATTTTAATTCGATTTCAAGTGAAAACACAAACAAGTTCCTTTTTCGAAATCAAAAAGACGATTATGACACTTTATGATTTACTTGTTTCGACACTTGAAATGCATAAATTCAAACCAAAAGACAAAAGTAAAAGATAAATCAACTGTGAAAAGCAAACAAACTCACTCCTAAGATCAAAACGACACTTACGACAGGTCTAGATCTAGGGGCGACAGTGTGACTAGTTTACTTTTGTAACGGGAAACTGCAAATGATGTAAGAAATACACAAAGAACAGGTACAATTTCTTCATACAACCAAGGTGGAATTGAGGCAAAGAAAAGGGGTTTCAGATAGGTACACTGACTGATAACAGGCTGCAAAAAACAGAGATAAAACTGAGCAAAAAGGAAGCAGGGAACCACAGTTGCATAAGGCAAAGACTGATTAGCGCACCCTCAACACAGAGAATCTGAACTTCAGCGCAGGTAGCCTTCACGGGACCTGCGTTGAAATGCAGAACCTCTTCATAGAGTCTGCGCTGAAGCAGAAACGAGAGTTGTTTCTGGGTTCTGGTTTACGGTTTGCAGTTTGATCTACAATTTTTGGCTGGATAAAAGCTATCAATTAGGTACAATTAGGAGGATGATTTATAGGAGGACTAAGATCTATCACAAAGGGTTGTTAGAGCACTTGTGGATCAGCTGTTCAGATCATAAATAGGCCCAGCAAGTGGACTAGAGTAGCTGATCTCTACTTTGCATTTGTAAATGGCAAATGCAGTTCGATTCGGAACTCTTGAGTTTATGAAATGAATAGCAATAGAAACACAAATAAACTAACAAGATACTCTCCCCAGTGGAGTCACCATTTTGTTGCTGGGAAAAGTATCCAATTTGGAATGCCCCTATCCCACTCTAAGAGGTGATAGTGCCTTAGCAACAAACAAGGAAAAACTATCTGAGTATTCTTCTTTATGAGATGCAAATAGAGAAAGAAGGATGTAACTAACCGGTGTCTTCCGCTAGTTTGTTGACCCAATCACTCTCTCTTTCGTTCGCTTCCCGCTGCCTGCTCTTTCACTGGTCCAGCTTCACCTAGTTCCTGCAAGATCACAAGAGAGGAAAACTACACAAAAGACATAGATTCACATTCATAACTAGTTTAGGATCAGATATAAACTAAATATGCAGATATAACAAAACATCATTGAAATACAAGCATATAGGAGAAACTCAAGTAGCTTTATTGATATGATAACAAGTTTCAAGAGGAGATACAACCAAGTGAGTCCCGATCCAGCATCTACCTCCCAGCAAAGGAATCCCTTCCTCTCATCCAACAAAGCATAAATCACCCAATGTACTAATCTCAATCTCAAACCAACAACAATTCTCTGCAAAGTACAAAATTCCAGCCCCCTGAACCTCTGGGTGAGAGATCCATATATAGATGTAAGCAGAGAGGATGAGTCAGCTTATGTTTTGACTTGTGGCTTCCCTCTGTCAGTTCTTGCTTCCACTTGGAGGTTGAGAACCTCTTACTCACACCAGTCGAATTCATTGAGGGAAGTGTCATTGAGGAAGATTCTGGAAGCTTCCAGGGTCTTTCCACCTCGTTGAATGAACTTGCCATTTGTCATTTCCCGCTCAGCACACCCTGGTAGTGCTTCTACCTGTGTTGCAGTGCACCTAGCCAGTGTAATCTTTGCATTTCAGCGCAGACAGCTAGTGGAGCCTTTGAATTGATCCTGAATTGACTGTTTCTGAGTGGTTTTTGGTGGAGAACTTCTGGGAGAAGCTATCATTGGTTGACCTTGTTCCCTTAGGGGTAGGAACAACTCACTTAGGGACCTTGGATCCCTTGAATTATGGACATTTCATGCTCAATGCTGTAAGGCACAAAAATGTCTATAACAGTTGCCCCCTAAAGTATGAGGTCGTTTATCGGGTGAAATGATTTATTAGGAGGATCCGAAGTTCTTCCAATGCTGGGAGGAGACCTGTAATAAGATACAATACAATACATTATTTTTCATACTGCTTTCATGATCTAGCTGAGGTGGGAATTCCCATGCTCAGCTTTATAAATTCATTTTTCTGTACATAGAACAGACAATCGTCTGATGGTAGACTGATGATTTTGATGAAATCATCATCCTTTTGGTAGGATGATTATCTGCTGCAATGATGTACATGTCAATGTCTTTATTTTTCCTGAATATATATCACAGCCCAGATGGATGAAACTAGATCCGGGGTCTTCAATCTTGTCCGATCTTCACTCTAAGTACAAGTCGATCCATGTGAGAAATGTTCTGAAGTCGAACATGGAAAGACATCGCTTGATTACCAGTCAATGATGTAAACTGTTAACAAGCGCGAGAGGAATCACCGATAATGATAATGACCCTCAAGGTACTGCAATACAATTCACGTGGTGTGAATAAAGGACTTGGCGTAGAACACCACGCAAAATCATTTGGTTGAAGGTCATTGATGTATACCTGTCGCCGGAAGTGAGAAGCTTGCCATTGAGGCATGCAAGCTTCAAAGTACTGAAGGGGGTGTCCCTAGATCAACTTCTTGGATAATGAGCTGATGTCGACCAGAAGCGATCCGTCAAAGGAGGGCCTTAATGTATCCCACATTAGTGACATGGAACGGAGCAAATGATTTTGATGGAGGTGAAAACGATCTGATGATATATGGTTCAGGGTGGCGGTCATGAAAGGATGAAGGATAATGTATGGTAGTGGATGGGACATGGTTGACTTCTCCAGATGACTTCTCTTGAACATATCGGCGACACTTGTGTGATGGATCGGTAGCATTTACCCCAACGGTGGATGGTATGGCGAGACCATGGCGATGTGACCGGTGAATGAAACAACCCAACCCGACTCAGGCACGGAGTGGAAGTGTCATGTTCAAGAGCGACTTGCTACCAATAAAAGTTCTTTGAGTTTCTTCCCAATTCTCCCGAGTCATTTCTGACCAGTACCTCTTTATTTTTGTCAAGCTTGAGGAGGATAACATATGCTTTTTCTATAATTTGCCCTTCGGGCAAACCCATCGCTATGTTTTAACGATCCTAGTGATAGTGAAACTCATTCTCGTCTAAAGACAAGTTTGTCGCTATTAATGCTTTTTAATGAGTCTAACGACAAAGATAACTCGGTCCTTTTCAATTTTAGAGAGTCTGAAAAGGTACGTAAAGATAACTCCAAAGTTGCTTTTTCGTCATCTAATCCCTTAATTCCGAAAAAGTATAAAACAATACAGAAGGGATGGATTTTCGATAGTTTTAACAAGCCGAACAAAACAAGCGCTCGATCTTTTTGTGTAATAATCCCTCAGGTCCAAAAAGATTAAAATCTAGAGGAGGGATAGCACTTCCGGTCGCTTTAACGAGCTGGAAGGCCGAAACTCGGCAATCTTTTCATATTTTATGAGTCAGATGAAATGAGCTTAAAGAAGACTCGTCTTTTGAAGAACGAGTGATGAAACGGGTTAGCAGCTGATTCCAGGTAAGGGTTGGAATTTTCCAATCACGGCAGTGTCACAAGGATGGCTAGTGAAATCACTCTTCACAACTGTTCCTCAAAATGGGTAAACAATCAAATGGAGGCGAATGATCGGCCAATGGAAAAGTGGAGGTGATGGTGCAAACACGACCAAGGCTTTAATGGCTGATAAATTTACATTTGCAGTGGTTATTTACTGGGTAGTTCATTTTTTAACGAGCTTAAACGCGGATTGAAAAACTTGCTCGATCTTATGTTTATTTTTTAACGAGCATGAACTTTGTGCTAAAACTGCTCGATTTGGTCACTATTTAAGCATAGTAACGCTTGAGGTACAACCCATTACGAGGTTGCGCCAGTGGAATTCCGTCATAATCCATCAACTCGTAGGCTCCTTTTGCTAACACTTGTTTAACAATATAGGGGCCCATCCATAAAGAATTAAATTTACCTGCTCCCAATTTATCAGATTATTTGTCGTAAAGCAAGACCAAGTCACCTTCTGAGAAGACACGGGGTTTGACATTTTTGTCGAACTGCGCCTTGACTCGTTTCTTATGGGCTTCGTTAGCCAAAGCGGCATCACGACGGGTTTCATCCAATTGGATTAATTCCAAGAAACGGGCCTCTTCTTCTGAAGTTCCGGGGAGGAGATCGATTGCGAGTTTAAGAGACGAGATTTCGCACTGGACTGGTAAGACTGCTTCCAGGCCTTATACCAGTTGGAAAGGTGTGAACCCGGTCGCATTCCTTACCGATGTTCGATAAGCCCACAAGGCTGAGTACAGGATTAGATGCCACCTTATTTTGTCAACTCCGATAATCCTTTGCAACATACGCTTCAGGACTTTGTTGATCGCTTCAACTTGTCCGTTGGCTTGCAGATAATACAGGGTAGAGCTGTCGTGAGATAGCCCTAGCTTGGCAGCTAATTCAACCATCATGTGATTGCGAAAATGCGATCCATGATCTGTAACTATAGCTTGTGGTACGCCGAACCTGGTGACTACATGATTGAAAAAGAAAAGGGCAGCTGTTTCACCAGTGTTATCTAATGTAGGCATCGCCTCGGCCCATTTGGTAAAATAGTCAACGGTGACTATAATATACCCATGCCCCACGGTCGAGGTGGGGTTACATGTCATGAAATCAATGCCCCATTTGGCGAAAGGCCCAACAGCAACTATTAGTTGTAAAGGTGCGAGTGGTCTTCTAGTTTTGCTATCAAAAATTTGACAAGCATGGCAACTTCTGACTGCGGTTATGCAATCTTTGAACATGGTTGTCCAGAAGTATCCTGCTCGTAAGATTTTTTGTGCTGTAGCATATCCAGATTGATGCCCCCCACACGCGCCTGAATGACACTCATTCAGGGCTTTTTTCTGGCCTCCTCATGGGTGAGGCACATTCTCAGAACTGTATTGATACCACGACGGTAAAGCGTATCACCGACGATCATGTAGTCTTTTGCTTGGTATCGTATACGTTTTTGTTCAGAGTGAGAGGTGTTAGGCCTGAACTTTTGGGTTTGGAGATAAATTATTATATCTCCATACCACTCATTGCTTGTAGATATCAGAAACAAATTCTCGTCCACGATTGATTCTTCGGATGTTTCATCGTTGGACGACGATGGGAGATCGAACAATAATTCTGCGAAAACTAGAGCTTTCTTTGATTTGGATTTTACAAATTCTAGATCAAACTCTTGAAGGATTGCTATCCATTTTGAATATTTCCCCCCAGCAACTGTCGCGACAATATATAAGTCATGGGGTTGCAATCTGACAGAATGGTAGTTTTCCAAAAGCGGACATAATGTCGAAACCTTTGTATCGCTTGAACAGCTGCAAGCGCTAGTTTTTCAACATAATAATATTTTCTTTCTGTATCATTTAAGTTTCTACTTAAATAATATATAGGGTGTTCAATTCCGTCGACTTCTTGAACTAAAACCATTTCGATGGTTGTATCTGCTGCAGCTAGATATAGGTTAAAATCTCTTTGATAACCGGGGGCGTACATTAATGATGCTTTTATTAAGGAATCCTTTAAAGCATCAAACGAAGCTTGCACAACCTGATCCCAAACGAAGGGTACCTCCTTTTTCAAAAGACGTGTATAACCTTTAGCAAGTTCTGCGTAATTTGGAATGAACCTCCTCAGAAAGTTTGCTTTCCCTTGGAGTTTCTAAATCTGAAGCAAATTCGAAGGTGGAGGCAAATTGATGATTGCCTGGACCTTGCAAGGGTCGAGACGAATCCCATCCTTGGAGACTACAAAGCCAAGTAAACGACCAGAACTGACGCAAAATACACATTTGTGCGGATTGAGTCGTATCTTGTAGTGTCGGCAACGTAGAAATATCGCTCTTAAATGTTGCGGATGATCAGTCCGATTTCGTGAATGAGCTGGAAGGTCGTCAAGGTATGGTTGAACGATGTTCTTGATGTCATGGAAGGCGTAATTCATTGCCCTCTAAAACGTCGCCCCTGCGTTCTTTAAACCAAAGGGTAATTTTCGATATGCGAATGTGCCCCACAGACAGATGAATGCAGTCTTTGACTGGTCCTGTGGGCGGATATTTATTTGATTATACCCAGAAAATCCATCCATGAATGAAAGCATTTCACATCCGGCGCATTCATCAATTATCTGGTCGATGAAGGGTGTAGGGTAGTTGTCTTTTGGACAAGCTTGGTTTACATCCCTATAATCGACACACACTCTAATTGTCCCTTGTTTCTTTATAACAGGGACAATATTCGATACCCAATCGGTTAGAGGAACCAGGTAGATGAAACCAGCATGGAGAAGTTTTTCAACTTCTGCCTTAATGGCAGCAGCTTTCTTTGGGTGCACCTGCCTAAGCCATTGTCGTACCAGTTTGACATCTGGATACATCTTAATTTCGTGTTCAACGATACTTGAGTCAATGCCTGGCATTTCATCATATGACCAAGCAAAGACATCTCTGAACTCGCGAAAAAGAGCGTTATATATTTCCAGTTCTGAAGGAGAACAACCTTTGCCAACATAAATATTCTCTACAACATTTGTTTTAGTCGAGATATTTATGGCTATAGTCTCTTCAATATTGGATAAGTTTCGCTCGGAATCCACCATATTTACAGTATTTGATAGAAATTCAAAGACTGAAGGGTGATAAAGGTCATCTTGAGTATCTTCTTCATAATCTGGAAGAAGGGAACGACGGTGGCAATCACTCCATGGTGCCCCCTCAATCAACATTGATTGTAGAATTCCTTCATCGGTTCCATGCACTCTCGACCAAGGATCTAAAGGGGTACCATATTCTCTAGACCTATCCACCCAAACGCTTGATGAGCGTTGATTGGGGTTTGCCTCCCATGCTAGAAACATTGATTGCTACAATACTTCTATTGGGCTTGGGGGCAAAACCATTGCATGATCCATGTTGATATCATCTTCTAAGATCTTTGTGGATGATATCATATTGCAGGTACCTATCGATGCTACTTCCGCCAAATCAATTGGAGGTGGAAGAGCGAAATTTCCCATTAATATAGGATCTTTTAGTAGGCCTACACCGATATTCTGAAGCGAATGGGGGCTTCCATGGATCATGGGAATGCTTCCTGTAACTTGTGAACCATTGGGGAGGAAGTTTTGTTGGTCGACGATCGTAATCCCCCCTTGAAAGGGGAATGCGATCTTTGTAAAATAGGTCGACACAACAGCTGCCATGGCATATATCCATGGTCTTCCTAGTAGGATGTTGTAATCAAGATTCCCATCGATGACTTCAACATCTATCTCTACTGTTTTTCCCCCTAGTTCAACTTTCAAGTTATTTAGGATACCGTATGGGGTATATGTCCTTCTGTCGAATGATTTTAATGTCGTCGAAGATCGCGACAAGGTTGGAGATCTTAAAGTTTTCCAGCAACTCATTGACATAATACATGTAGATGCCCCCTCATCAATGATTGTTCGGTGAACAGTTTTGTTGAGGGCTTTCACTTGAATAAGGAAAGCTAGTTGAGCTGGTAACTGAGGATCGTATCCTTTGTGGTCAAAGGATACAAGATTGGAATCCTTAGGATCAACCCCACCAATGGCCGATAACAAAGCCTGCCTTTGGGATGGACAATTTTGTAGTACTTCAAGAGTCGACATAGCGGATGGCGATTGGGCCAAATATTCCACTATGCTATAATGCTGTGCCGCTCTGGCGCGAGGATTAAATGTCGACTTGTGTACTACTCCCTTTGGCGGTTTTATTGTTAATTCAGGAATGATGGGTGGTACAACTTCTGTCGAAGTTGTTGTCGAACTACTTGGTTGATCTTTACCTTTGTCGTTCGACAGCTACGGATTCCCGTAATATTTGTTCTTTTTCGAAATCAAAGTATCATTTTGTTGCTTGGAAATCGACAACATTAGCACTTGCGACAGGGAAGCATTTCCACTATCAACCAGATTTGTGCCTGGATTCGGAAACGGATCAGTTAATACAGCTGAGGTTTGTGAACTCTTAAGGAATCTTTTAAGCTCAGCTTTGTATGGACATTTTGAGGTCCAATGATCCTCATCACATATGTGACACCCTGCGGGGGGTTTCCTATCTCCAGGAGGGTTTGAAGAGGTTTTTTCAGGAGATGACTCACCCTGTTTCTTCTTCTTCCCTTTTCTATGTTTCTTCTTGCTTCCTGGTTGTTTGGTTTCTTTACCTTTATCTATTGATACGGCATTTACTTCTGAAGCAAGAATTTCGTCCTTTGCATTTTGATCTGAAATATTACGGGCTTTCTTGGACGAAGCCCTTGTCGATTTCGCGTTTGTCGTGCCAATCACGCCATCGCCGGCATGAGAGTCATTGTTCGATTTAGGAGGAGGAGGAATTGAGAATTCCGGTCTAGGGGTGTTAGGTATTTTGTCGTAGAGCGTGCCAGACTGAGTATAGACCAAGTCTAGATATTGCGTACGAGCGATGACTTGCTCTTCCGTTACGACTCCTCCCTTCACCACATCTTCCGTTATGGCAGGAAGTAACGACTTGATAAACCATTCAGCTAATAGCTGATCGGGAACATACGTTTTCACCATCCTACGACGACGTCACCACTCATGTATATGATCGGATATGTAGTGGCCGTTGTCTGTTTGAAGTTGGTTAAGATTTCCGTTCCCATTTCATACCTTATCGGTAATTGAAAATGGGTTAAGAAAGTCGTGGCTAAGGTGCTGAAATTTTCGAACGAAGCTCTAGGTAATTCAATATACCATTTTTCCACTGGACCCATTAACATCCTCTGAAAAAGGTGAAGCCTTATCGAATCATCATTTAGGGTGTTTGATGAACACCACAGATGAAATGTCATCACGTGATTCGATGGGTCTTCACCTGGATTTCCATTAAATTTAGGAATGTCCGATGGAAGTTTGTGAGGAATCGCTGGCCACCAAGGGGCGTAAGCAATTGGATCGTTTGTTAACCGGTGTAAATCAGGTAACTCTAAAGTTTCCACGAATGGTAACTATTGATTCAGGTTAGGTGAAGCATACCCAGGTTACGATGGAATTGCCTGAGCAGTTGGCCTTTGCATACCAGCATAATGTAATTGATGCTGGTATGACTGATACGGTTGGTGGACTTGACCACTGTAAAGTGGTTGATTTTGACCGTTTTGATGTATGGTTGTCCACTGTTCGCAAAGATCTGCTGCTCAGAACCTTGGTACACTTGTTGGAGTTGTGGTTGTTGGTATTGCACCAGCCACGGTTGTGAGGCCATGTTCTGTTATGCTATACTAACTGTCGGACCAAGATGTGGGGTAATTGTACCCGTTTGGACCTGTGTCGCCCCACCAATTGGCGATTGTGGTTGAGTCACAGGGTAAAGGGGCTGTTGCATTACAACCTGAGAAATCTGAGGTTGACATACAACAGGCATCATTTGAACTTGTGACACTGTTACAATAGCTGGTGTTGTCGGGATGTTCGACATAGGTGCACATTATTGCATAGAATACACAACTCTTGGTTGTTGGGGTAGTATAGGTACCCAACCACTTGTCGTAACTCCAGTATAACCTGAATACTGTTGAGAACTCCCGTATGGATATACTCCCGAAGGGGGTAATGAAAAGGCATACTGCCCCCCATACAGTGGTAATCTGGAACTCAAGGGGATTGTTTTCCCTTGAGGATTGGATGGCCCAAATTGACCTCCAAATGGATCAATTTGTCGAGTCTCAACATAAGAGTTGTCGGATATTATTCCGGAAGAACAAACAGGAACGGACCACACTGTCGAAATAGTCCCTGGATGGGCTCCTTCTAGCGGTTGTGAGCTAGTTGGGACAGATGGTACGCCGGCAAACATTGTCGGAGTGACGGCAGGGAGTTCTGCCGTCGCTGTGTCATTTGACACAGTCCTAGATGTTGACAGTTGTTCAGACATTTTGAGTCTATCCAAAAGATCACCTAGCGATTCTACAGGAACTTCCACTGGTGGTAGACTAACTTCTGATGTCGAAGGAAATAGAGTGACCCCGACTCCAAAATGTGTTGGAGTACTTGCTTGCGGATCTTCTACAATTTCCTCTATCGCAATCAAACCAGGTGGAAGGGGAAGACCGTCAGGTCCGTAAAATATTTCTGGTGCCGAAGAAGGGGTTGAATCGACAGCGACAGATGTTTGAGGAGCAAGACTCTCTGAACCGGTTGCAGATGGAACTGGTTCAGTAACGCAAGTATTTGCTCTCAGACTAGGATCAGTATCACTATCCCTATGTGGCTGTTGAACTTCTTCTATAGAGGCAGGGTTTCCAGAAATGTTTGGAGTAACTGGAATCTCGGATGTTGTTGGAACACTTGTTCTAACTTTGATACGAGATTTCGAACCGGTTAAACGAGTTCGCTTTGTCTGTACTGTTTTCGATTCCAGAGACAAAGACGGTTGACTCGTAAGCCTCCGCGAACGACGGGGTTTCAATTGACTTTCTTCCATGATTGCGGATTACTCGATCAACCAAAATACAAAAGGGGAAAGTGTGTTTCCGAATTAAATGAATTTTTTAGACGCTTTAGACACAACTTGCTTTTTCAATTTTAAAGAGTCGAGAAAAAGCTAAAGATGACTCTAGTCTCCTTCGATGTTTTAACGAGCTCAAAGTGACAAATGCTCAGATGGACTTTTTCTGTTATAGATTCTGAAAAAGGCCAAAAGGAACTGCTCTGGAGTTCTAGGTAGAGGGTGTACCAAACTTTTCGCAAAACCGCAAAATACTTTTTAGGGTACGGGCGGTCAATCTTCCTGAATGTTGTGTTCAGTGCATTGCGATCAGTAGGGCGGCTGACACGGCTTCCTATGGATAAAGGTTTTATCCCTATAGGGGTCTCCCAATATATACGCGACGGTACGTGGGAGCACAATCCGTACTGGCACTTATCGTCTCTCAGGAGGAATCACCCAACCATTAGTGAGGTGACGAGTGACCAGGTTTTACGACACCGGAACACGTCTCTAGCCTAGACCTCTATGTTGTGCGTTATGTTATAAAGCATTGTTAAGTTCATTCAATTTATTTTAGGTTGATCTTTCTTAGAAGTTTGCCTTTTTGGATCACCACGAGATGTATGATACAATTCCTAAATACAGTCTAAATATGATAAGCAAGATTTTATATCTTTTCAACAATGAAAATCCTAGCTACAAGGGGAAAAGAAAGACACCATCTTTTCTCAAAGAGAATAGAGCACACAGTAATGCACTTTTCCCTAAATCAACATACAAACTGTCAAAATGAAAATGCACATATGCATGTATTTGTTTTCACTTTCTTAATATTGATGCCTAAAAAGAAAGCTATTGTACAAATTTTAATTCGATTTCAAGTGAAAACACAAACAAGTTCCTTTTTTGAAATCAAAAAGATGATTATGACACTTTATGATTTACTTGTTTCGACACTTGAAATGCATAAATTCAAACCAAAAGACAAAAGTAAAAGCTAAATCAACTGTGAAAAGCAAACAAACTCACTCCTAAGATCAAAACGACACTTACGACAGGTCTAGATCTAGGGGCGACAGTGTGACTAGTTTACTTTTGTAACGGGAAACTGCAAATGATGTAACAAATACACAAAGAACAGATATAGTTTCTTCATACAACCGAGGCAGAATTGAGGCAAAGAAAAGGGGTTTCAGATAGGTACACTGACTGATAACAGGCTACAAAAAACAGAGATAAAACTGAGCAAAAAGGAAGCAGGGAACCACAGCTGCACAAGGCAAAGACTGATCAGCGCACACTCAACACAGAGAATTTGAACTTTAGCGCAGGTAGCCTTCACGGGACCTACGTTGAAATGCAGAGCCTCTTCATAGAGTCCGCACTGAAGCAGAAACGAGAGTTGTTTTTGGGTTCTGGGTTACGGTTTGCAGTTTGATCTACAGTTTTTGGCCGGATAAAAGCTATCAATTAGGTACAATTAGGAGGATGATTTATAGGAGGACTAAGATCTATCACAAAGGGCTATTAGAGCACTTGTGGATCAGCTGTTCAGATCATAAACAGGCCCAGTGAGTGGACTAGAGTAGCTGATCTCTACTTTGCATTTGTAAATGGCAAATGCAATTCGATTCGGCACTCTTGAGTTTATGAAATGAATAGCAATAGAAACACAAGTAAACTAACAAGATACTCTCCGCAGTGGAGTCACCATTTTGTTGTTGGGAAAAGTATCCAATTCAGAATGGCCCTATCCCACTCTAAGAGGTGATAGTGCCTTAGCAACAAACAAGGAAAAACTATCTGAGTATTCTTCTTTATGAGATGCAAATAGAGAAAGAAGGATGTAACTAACCGGTGTCTTCCGCTAGTTTGTCGACCCAATCACTCTCTCTTTCGTTCGCTTCCCGCTGCCTGCTCTTTCACTGGTCCAGCTTCACCCAGTTCCTGCAAGATCATAAGAGAGGAAAACTACACAAAAGACATAGATTCATATTCATAACTAGTTTAGGATCAGATATAAACTAAATATGCAGATATAACAAAATATCATTGAAATACAAGCATATAGGAGAAAATCAAGTAGCTTTATTGATATGATAACAAGGTTCAAGAGGAGATACAACCAAGTGAGTCCCGATCCAGCATCTACCTCCCAGCAAAGGAATCCCTTCCTCTCCTCCAACAAAGCATAAATCACCCAATGTACTAATCTCAATCTCAAACCAACAGCAATTCTCTGCAAAGTACAAAATTCTAGCCCCCTGAACCTGTGCGTGAGAGATCCATATATATATGTAAGCAGAGAGGATGAGTCAGCTTATGTTTTGACTTGTGGCTTCCCTCTGTCAGTTCTTGCTTCCACTTGGAGGTTGAGAACCTCTTACTCATCACTAGTCGAATTCATTGAGGCAAGTGTCATTAAGGAAGATTCTGGAAGCTTCCAGGGTCTTTCCACCTCGTTGAATGAACTTGCCATTTGTCATTTCCTGCTCAGCGCACCCTAGTAGTGCTTCTACCTACGTTGCAGTGCACCTAGCCAGTGTAATCTCTACATTTCTGTGCAGACATCTAGTGGAGCCTTTGAATTGATCCTGAATTGACTGTTTCTGAGTGGTTTTTGGTGGAGAACTTCTGGGAGAAGCTGTCATTGGTTGACCTTGTTCCCTTAGGGGTAGTAACAACTCACTTAGGGACTTTGGATCCCTTGAATTATGGACATTTCATGCTCAATGCTGTAAGGCACAAAAATGTCTATAACAACAGCGACAGATGTTTGGGGAACAACACTCTCTGAACCGGTCGTAGATGGAACTGGTTCAATGATACAAGTGTTTACCTCAGACTAGGATTAGTACTACTATCCTTCGGTGGCTGCTGAACTTCTTCTGTAAAGGCAGGGATACCAGAAATGTTTTGAGTAACTAGAGTCTTTGATGTTGTTGGAAAACTTGTTCTAACTTTACCAGGAGATTTGGATCTTGTTAAACGAGTTCGCTTTGTCTGTAATAGCTTCGATTCCAGAGACAAAGACGGTTGAATCGTAAGCCTCCGCGAACGACGGGGTTTCAATTGACTTTCTTCCATGATTGTGGATTACTCGATCAACTAAAAATAAAGGGGAAGTATGTTTACAAATTAGATGAAATTTAGATGCTTTGACACAACTTGTTTTTTCAATTTTTAAGAGTCGAGAAAAAACAAAAGATGACTCTAGTCGCCTTCGATTTTTAATGAGCCTGAAGTGACAAGTGCTCAGATGGACCTTTTCCATTAAGGAGTCTGAAAAGGAATGAAAGGGACTGCTCTGGAAATCTAGGTAGAGGGATTACCAAACCAATCGCAAAACTGTAGAATACTTTTTATGGTACGACAGTCAGTCTTCCTGAATGCCGTGTTCAGTGCATTTCGATCGATAGGGCGATAGACACGGCTTCCTATGGGTAAAGGATTAAGCCTATTGTGGTCTCCCAAAATATACTTGACGGTACGTGGGAGCACAAGTCCGTACTGGCACTTATCGTCTCAAAGTAGAGGAATCACCCAACCATTAGTGAGAACAACAGTTAGCAGGCTTTACGACACCAGAATACGTCTCTAGCCTAGACTTCTAGATGTTGTGCGTTAGGTTCCAAAGCGTTGTTAGATTCATTGAATCTATTTTATAGTTGATCTTGCTTAAGAAATTTACCTTTCAGGTTCATCGCGAGATGTAGATGTACAATTCCTAAAATGCAATCTAAGATGATAGACAGTCTTTTATCTTCTTTGTGCAATGAAAATCCTAGCTACTAAGGAAAGAGAGATAGTATTCTTTCACAAAGAGCAAAGAGCACACACTAAATGCATTGTCCTAAATCAAACCAACCAAATAGTCTAAATGCAAATGTACATGCATGTATTTGTTTTCAGCTTTCTTAGTATGTGAATGGTAAAAAGAAAGCTAATGCGCAAATCTGAATTACTTTTCCAGCGACAATTACTAACAAGTTTCTTTTCGGAATCAAAAATGGAGACAATCGCAACACTTTACAATTTGGAAATGAATACTTGCTTTCGACACTAGAAAGACTACAAATTTAGACCAAATACAATAGCAATAGGGTAATCGACCATCAATAGCAACCAAACTCTTTCATATGACTGAAAACAACACTTGTGACACTTTCAAATCAAAGGACAACGGTACAATTACGTTACTTTTTGCAAAGGAGAACTGAAAAATGACTCGACAAATACACATAAACATTTATAGTTCTTTGCACATTGGAGGTGGAATAATAGCAAGGAAAAGGGGTTTCAAACAAAGATATATTGATTACAGGCAGCAAAATTCATGAATAGAACTGAAAAGAATGAATCACAGAAACCAAAACTGAACAATGCCTAGTCTGATTAGCGCACCTGTAACACAGGGAATTTGAAATGCAGCACACCTACTACACTCAAGAAGTGCGCTGAATTTCAGATTCACAGAACAGTACCTGTGCTGGGCCAGAGACGAGACTTTGCTTGGGTTTCAGGTCACAGTTTGCAGTTCAGTTCATGGGTTTTAGCCGAGCAAATGGTAATCAGTAATGCAACAATCAGGGGTAGATCTAAGGAGGTTCTAAGAGCTACCACGAGGGCAATCAGAGAGTTTGTGAATCAGTTGTTTAAGTCATAAACAAATCCCAGAGATTGGCTAAAGTGACATTTATCTACTTTGCATTTGCATAGCAAATGCAGTTCTAAAGCTACCTGGCTCGACTTCAGGCTCCATCTGTAAGTTTATAAAATAAACAATCAAGGAAGATAAACAAACTAACTAATTCATCCCCAGCGGAGTCGCCATTTTGTTACAGGGAAAAGTGTCTACACAGAACTACTTATCCCACTAAGGTGTGGTAGCTACCTTAGAAACAAACAAAGTAAAGCTACTTTCTTTTTTCCTTTATGAAATATAGATGAGAGAAGAACAAAAGAGACCAACCTCTGTCTTGCGCTTATCTCCTAGTTCGATTCCTCTCTCTCCTGATAGTCCTTCGCTACTTGCTTCCTTGTATGCCTAGCTTCACAGAGTACCTGTAGGATCAAAGTAGCATAAAACTATACAAGAACATGGATCTATAATCATAAACAATCTAGGATCAGATGTAAATTGGCCATACAAATGCATAAAGCATAAATGACACAAGAGTATGGAGGAAAACTTGAATATCTTTTATTGATAATCAAGAAAGAGCCAAGCGAGTTACAACCAGTTCTTCTGACCCAGCATCATCCTCTCAGCAAGTAAGCCCTTCTTCACCTCATACAAAGCTTAGATCACCCAACACTATGATGTTGTCTCAAGAAACCAACAACAATTCCTTACAAGATGCAAAATTCCAGCCTTTGGATCTCTGGGATGAGGGATCCATATATAGATATCTGTAAGGGAGATGATTCAGCTTGTGATTTGATTAGTGTCTTCCCTCTGATACTCCTTGCTTCCACTTGGAGGTTGATGATCTCTTACTCATCCTTTGTCGTATTCAGAGAGGCAAGTGTCAGAGGAGAAGTTTCTGGAAGATTCCATGCCTCTCCACCTCGCGGAATGACACTGCCATTTGTCACTTCTCGCCCATCGCACCCCATAGAAGGGATTTTTGAAATGCAATGCACCCACATGGTGTATTTAGGTGAGACGCAATGCACTTTGCCTATGGAGCAGCTGAAATGATCTCGTTTTGACCAGTTCTGAGCAGTTTTTCATGGAGAACTTCTGGGAGAATCTGTAATCAGTTGACCTCGTTCCTTTAGGGGTTAGAACAACACTTTTAGGGACTTAGGAGCCCTTCCTTTATGGACATTTCATGCTTGGGGTTGCAGTGCCCAAAAATGTCTATAACACATAGGAACCCATCATGCACCAAGTAGAGCAGCTACCTGATGACATAAATGGTCACTGGGGCACAATGATAATGCAACACCCAGAGCAATTTTGGCAACCCTACTTTCTCAACACCTCTTAGCCATTTGCACGGCTCCAACTCTATCATTCTATTTGGCACGTCTTTCTTTTGGCACATTAGCTGTGCTGTCGTGAGATGCGGAAACTCATCATGGTCTACGAGGTCCCAATCTTCAAACCTTAGCATGGGAACCCATCCCAAGTGCACTCCTTAAAAAATAATGTCGTCAGGGAGGAGCGGAGTTTGCAGAGAGCTCTTGCTCTCATCTATATCTTTGGGCACCTTTGCTTTACCCTTCTGCGGAGGAACATATGCTGCCAGCCTGGTGAGAGGGTCCACACCCTGGGTTTTGACCCATCTCTACATCCTCCTCCTCAACCAAGATTTCTTCGAACTGTTCTTCCTCATCGGCCTCCAAATTGATAGCCTTCCGCTTTTCTTCCATGGTGAGCTTAGCCCTTAATGGATTCCTAGGTGATACACGCACTAGTACCATGGCCTGCTTATCTTTCTTGGGTCTCGGTGTGCACAGTGATTTATGGATTTCAGTGACTATCCTAGCACTCTCTCGGGCTTCCACTTCTGTAATTTCCTGTGCGGCTCCATATGTGGTCATTGCTCTAGTCCCCATGGCGTCTTCAGGTGCTACCATAGTGAAATTCCATAGTTCTCTCAGTGTCTCTAGCAATTTCTGAAGCAATGAATTTGCTTTCAAAAGATCAAATAAGTCTTGGTTCATGAATATCTAAGCATGGAACAACTCAATTCTCAACTTGCCAAGTGTTGTTTGCTAGACAACCCTTTGTAATTTATAGTGCCTTTTGAATTTGAATTCGGCCATTCCCCCCACATTTGGTCCATTAATGCTTGATTGGTAGCAGATTTTCAAGAATCTAGCCCATAAAGTTCACCTTAAATGCCTATCGCCTACCCCATTTGGTCTCAAACCAAACATCACATCATGAATAGTGACTCTAACAGTCAATTTCCAGCCGACCGGTGTAGCAGTTTTGCTACCCTTGCATCGTCGTAGACCCTATGAGACTTCACTACTGCATGCAGTCCTGACATCAGGTAGTTTTCAGGCAGAGTAGTTTATAGTCCCACGCCTCCTTTCAGTTACCTAGAGTGCTAAGACTTTGCTTCCATCAGTTAGTCAGATTGCTAAGACGCTTTTGTATGGCTTCAGACGACTACCATTTACCTTTCCTGGGAAAGGTTCTCCACTTAACTTTACTAATTGCACCCCGCCACCATCTGTGATCTCCTTAATAATGTACGGTCCCAACCAATGCATTTTGAGCTTCCCTAGAAATTTATCAAACTTACTATCATACAACAATACCAAATCATTCACCTTAATGGTGCGCAACTTAATATGTCAATCGTGCCATGCATTTTCATGCTGCTTATGGACCTGCTAGTGGAATCCATCCAAAAATCATTCTTCTTCGAGCTCCTCCAACTATGCAAGCCTTTTCTCTAGGGCTCCACGATCCATCATACCTATAAGTGCTTCTATGCGTAGACTAGGCATGATGTATTCCATAGGCGTTACAGCTTCCACTCCATAGACAAGCCTAATAGGTGTCTGTCCCATTAGTTTCTTGCATGTCATTCGATAAGACCATAATACTGCAGGTACGCGCAGGTCCCAATCACTACACTATGCATTGGATACCTTGTTCAGTGCATTGCATACCTTGTTGAATGCTTCTGTGCGTAGAATATTCTATGTGATTACTCTTCCTTCATAATGTCTTCCCAACATTGAGATCCATCTATGAGCTTGTCACCCCACCACATTCTTATTGATCATGTATTTCAGCATAGAGTATGTGTGCATCTGCCTAGGTTGGTGCTCTTTTCCACAGGCCTGCGCCCACTTGGCCAGATGTGCACGTGGACCATCCCATCCATTGCACTTGTCTATCAGTTGCACCCTAGGCTTCCCAAATCGTGTGCGCATCATTCTCCCACATTCGCGCCAGTCATCAAAGCTTCCTTTATGTGTACCCCACCATCTCGCGAGCATAGTGCATAGTACCCAATCCAAGGCCTGGAAATGTTGCTGCTCTGGCACCTCCCTTTAAAATTTATCCATGAAGGTATCTACCTCACTAAAACTAGCATAAGCAGGCAGATCTCTTACTTTTGTCGACACACAATGTAGCGACCTGGTCATCATATTGCAATTCAGTGTAGTTACTTCGTGTAACCGATTCTTCCATCACTATATTTCTTCATCAGAATCTGAAGTACAGGAGCTTTCGCTCTCCCATGCAATCCAACCATCCACTGTGGGATTTACCCAATCTTGGTCTTGCACTGTTATATTGTAGATGCATTCCAAATCATCATCACTTTCATAGTCGCGAACCGGTTTTGTGTAGCACAATCCTTTAGCAGGGTCGAGGGGTACAATTACACATAATGACTTCTTCTCGAAGACCATTTTTTTCTTCTTTATATTAATCACCCCATTCATGTCAGTGTCCTAGTCAATTCCCAAGAGTGTGGGGTAGTGATTGATATCATCAACAATCTCTATCACTTCAAAATCGGCCACCGTGCTCACTCCCTCAATATCCACTATTATTCCCTACAATCACCCCATGAGTATTATTTTCTGCTAGTTTGCCATTCTTAGTTGAATCGAAGACCATTGCAGCATCGGTCTTCCCATTAGCTCCCATGTCTGTTTGGGTAGAACATTCACATTCGATCCCAAATCTAGAATGACCTGGTCCATCTCATATTCTCTGATCTGCGCAGTTAGTCTTAGTTCTTGTCCCATCCTTGTTTTATGTTTTCCCATCTTCAAGACTATGCACGGTTCTCCTAGTGGGGTCCCAACGCATTTTTTTATGAGTTCTTGTAATCCTTTCACAACCTTATTGTCGTGCAGTAACTTCATATAGGTTTCTAGGAACATTGTGAGCATAGATGGGTCCATTTTCAGCTCCGGTTTATCTTTGCTTCCTGAAGTGGAGGCATCAACAAATCTCTTCTTAGCTTCCATCAAGGTTTGTTGAGTGCGCTCCAAATCAAACTCCGCTTCCTTCGTCGAAGCTTTGCAAACCCAAGCACTATCTTCTAGTTGTTTACCTTTGTCATCTCCCATCGCGATTCCACTTCAGCACGCAATGTTTACATTCAAGTATTCCTAGCGCAGCTCAGACCTCATCATCTGTAGGTTCTGAGTCAGGGGAGGCGATAGCGCTCCTTTGTCCCGTTTCCTAGCTATCAGCGTAGGAAAATATTCCATTTCATGATCAAACAACATGTAGTATAAAAATGATGGGCATGTTGGATTCATGTAATCATGGGCATAATGTCCTGGCCCTTCGCAATCGTAGAAAATAAATTGTCCGCGACCTCTTCCAGGTCCTCCTCCACCTCGACCTCATCAGTGCCCCTGAAATCTTGTTCGTGCTATTCCTGCATTTTGGTCAAGGGGTCGTGTTTTAGACTGAACTCTATAGGTGGGTGTTCTATCCATCATAAACTCATAGCTTTTGCAAGTGTGCTCATCATGTCCTACTAACCTACAAAAGTTGGAGAACAACTATTGCGAATTTCTTGTATACTTCTGTAACAAGTGATAGTTGACTGTGGCATGTTTTCTAGCTATTTGACAAATCCCGCACCACAAATCAGGCTCTGCACTAGGTCTTGCTGAAGCTTCCGGCCTTAAAGGCATTGCTCCTCCTCCTGTGAGGTAATTTGTGAAAACCGGGCAATGGTCCTTGTCATGACCCTCACCCTTGTATTTTACACACCATACCTCTTCGCGCACTTCTGGTCAAACCATCCTATCCTATTTCAGAATCTACATCTCAAGGCATAAATTCTTCAGCTGCACGTGGATCTTCTAAAATCCTAGGTTAGGATCCTATGTCAGGGTCCCATGTAGCCTCATAGCAATATCTAAGGCCTATGCCTGAGTCATTATCTTCAGCTATGATAGCACACTACTTAAATGTGGTAGTAGCAAAGCTACAAACCACTCGCAATGTTTCTGATCTATCAGATTCATATTGGCTTTATGAATTGTACATTTCAGCCTCTGATCTAGCTCCCAAAGAATTTCACTTGGTAGCATCGTGATCTCTTTAAATCCAACGATCGAGTATGCTTCAGATTTCAACCTGCTAAATTCTCTATTTAGCGTTGTTTGGATATCCACGATTCCCACATTTGGATTATCATTGGAGTACTTAACATACCAGGTTAGTGCGCGATCCTGTAGGGTGCTAAGTAGTGTCTCTTTCTTTATATGGTCATCCATAACTCCTTGCACTTCCCATACAGCCCTTACAACGAACCAAAATTGGTCTGGATCTTCATTTCCAAAACCTTTGAAGACAGGAAACTCCATTGTGCTTGTCATATTGAATCGCGGTGGTGTTGGAGGTGGTACGGGTGAAGATGGAGGTGATGGCAGTGAAGCTGGTGGTGGTGTGGGTGGAGGTGGTATTCACGGAATTATTTTCCTTACCATATGAATAACACTTCGCAAGATCGTCCTCGTCCCCTTATGGAGGTGAAATCAAGGGGATATTTTCTTGTCCCTTAGTTCCTTCATTCCTATAAGCTTTTCCACTTCACATAGCCCCGAACATCAAGGTAACTGCATAACCCTCTTTTCACACAATAACATTTTAATCCAAGTATTCAAGGACTTTACATACTTACCTCACCGTCCTTTCAAAAAACGTCGCTCTGCCTCGCTATAGCTGACTAAGGTGTCGACCACGAACTTAGTAACAAATCCTCCTATAATAAGATTCAGCCAATGATCAATGGCATGCGCGACCTTATCCTCTGATGCTTCCAACCTTTGCACTAGTTTTGGGTTCCACATAATAGGACTGTCAAGCTTCCACCTTCCTTGGCTATCTGCTAGCTTTGCAATCCACTCATATAGCTCAGTAGGGAAGGACGTGAAAACAATTTCTTGGATCTTCATGTACAGGTAGCTTTCTAGCCACTCTTCTTTTGATAGTCACAAGTTTCTATTCTCCTACACCACGAACTTGTGAATTCTTTTGTCCAACCAGCCTTTAATTTATTTCTTAGTTGGATTCCAATGATACGACATCAGACATCTCTATGTAGATTTTGGTCCCAGGAGAGGAACCATTTGTTGGCTTATGGGGACTAACTGAGGTTCAAAGTTATTTAGCCAAACAAATCCCTACACTACTAGCCCTTTCAACATTAGCCCGCAGAGTGCGGACTGAAGTCCCACCCGAAGGAGTATGGGGGGACGCTGGAACCAAAATTTTGCACCATTGAGATGTTTGTGATGTCGGGTTAGTCGAACTAGACTTGCCTTCGCATAGGTTTCTTCGTGCACTGTTCTAACCTTCAGTATCTTCGCAATCTGTTATAATCGTCTTTCGTGTAGGCCTAACCAGGGGCTAAGATGCTTTCACACTGCTATGGAAAAAAACTGCACTATTTCCCGCACTACGCTAAGTATCTTACTTATCTTGTTATCCGATCTTAGTTATCTTCGCGTAAACAAATATTCCAACTTGCATTCACTTAATCAACACAATTATATACATTCATGCATCATATAAGCATTAGAAGTAAAATTCATACCCAATATACCAAATGCATAAAACATGAAATAAATATGCAGAAATGATATGAAACTTCTCTTTATTAATACTTCAAACTATTACAAACTTGACTTGACTTACACACTCAGATGCAGGGGTCCGCGCACTCAGCTACAAAGCCTTCTCCTACTCTACGACCCAAAACTAGACTTTACACTTTAGATCTATCTCGCACACATCATATGTTTATCTTCCATTATGTTCTCAAACTCCTTAGAGCCTTGCTCTATTTATACAATCCCATGGTCCACAGACCATGGGTTGATCTCTACATCTGACATTACAATAAAAAAATTAAGGGCAAACAACCCTATGACTCTTTTACAAACTATGTGCTTCGCACCCACAAAATGCAGAGTATTTACATTGGAACTACAAAATTGACTAAAATATGGGCTCTAAGCCCCAAAACATCCCTTAGGGGATCCTGTGCCCTACACTTTCAGCTACAAATTGCCTTTATGGTGACAACACAATGTATGGAGGGCAATGTTACCCACCAAAAGTGGGTGACCCCATAGGAGAAATTTTCTCCCAGATTTGTCTTCAACCAACAATCGACAACTCCTGACATCCACTAGTGTAGCCAATGTATTGTTCAATTTTATCTCTAATCCCTGAGTTGGTCATATGTCCCCTCACCCATATGTCAAGATAATGTGTTTGAAGGTGGTAAATCCAATCTTAATTATATGTTTTCCATTGTACAATCGGGTGCTTATGCTTGTTTCTCCTTGGGCACTTTGGGCATGTATTTTTGGGTCAATTAGCAGAAGAAAAGGTTTTGACCATAATTTTTCTCCCTCACCTTAAATGGGGGGTTAATCCTCAATACTAGTCCCATCGGATATCCCCTAATGTCTTATAGCCTTAGGAAGGTCACTACTTCGAAAACCCCAATTTTGGTAGCATGGTCCCGAAACTCCTTCCATTGGTGAAAGTCCATAAAGGGAAAGGGACCTTTAGTAAAGTGACAATGGGTCATTGGGCCATTGTTTCAACATAGTCTAGTAGTTGTCCCTTATGTTTTCCCTTCATTAGGGCCCTGCTAGGTTGTGTGATAACAAGAAACATTTCATCGATATGGTCGGAAGCATTACACCAATATATTACCCTAGAAGGATTCCATTTATCCTATCATATTCCAACCATATTCAAACAAATTTTACAGTTAGAATGTACAATATTTTTCATTGGCTAAATATGGTGAACAAGGGTATGCTTCCTCAACTCTATGTTGCAAGAAATTAAAATTAACATATAAACAAAACAATACCGATAAAATTATTAAAAGTGAAGTACTAATACCTCATTCTCCATCTAGATAATAAAGTTACTCCACATTTTGTTTTGTAACATGACATTTTCAAAGGTTGTTGGAGGAGGACCATATTTGTTCCCCTGTCAAAACGTAGCACATGGACTAGTTAAACTAACTAATATGCAATGTTACACAACAATTTGTCATCGTTTGTCACTGTCCCTGTTATCCCTCACCTGCATACTGGAGGACTTATTCCGGGACCTGTGAGAAGTGACATGACCTGAAACCACTTGCATCATATTCCTCTTAGTATGAGCTTCATTTGCGCTGAAGACATCTCCTGCAAAATCCTCATGAAAACAACTCTTTTTACATTGGCGTGGGTTCACAGTTCACTGCCCACGCCAATGAGGGAAATACTCTATAAAGGGCGCGCCACTGGCGTTCTGTCCCAGAGTCGCACTCGCGCCAACCGAATTGAGTAAAGTTTTCAATGAACAAACTCCCAAAGGTTGTCTTCAACCCATTCACCAACTGAATCTATGTTGGGCTAGGATGGTTTGGCTTCGAATCTCTATAGAAAGGAAAGTGGTTTGCCACCTTTCATGGAAGTTTCCAAGTGATAAAGCCAATCCCATGAATAATGTGGTTGATCCTATCTCTTTCCCTCTCTATCTATAAAAGCTTGCCTCTTTGCCTTGAGCACGCTAGTCAGAGTGATAGTTAGAATTACAATAGTTCCAGGAGTTTAAGAGTTTGAAGCTGCAAGAGCCTTCTTTGCACTCATAAGGCCAAATCTAAGTAAGGAGATTCTTGTCACCCAAAGAGAGAGAGGCGTGTCCCTCATCCCAACAAGCTTTGCAAGACTTGTGTAGCTGACTACCCAGCCAAAGGAGGATTTGACATCAGAACAATGGTTGTATTCTTCTTTGTTATTTATTAATAATAGATGACTATCATTATGGTTCCACTCTCATTGTCTCATGTTTGATGTTGAGTTATATCTTTTCTGACCGATATATAATTGCATCTACTAGATTTTACGCTTGTTTTCATGTTGTTCTTTGCGTGTGCAGGTATCCTATCACGGAGATCATGCGGATCATGACTGGCCAAAGCAAAGGAACAAAGGCGACATCTCTTCGACGAACGCTAGCATTGGAATCCAAGTAGGTTCTCACCATCCATTTTGTATTTGCAATTAGGAACTTGTGTGATAGTATTGTGTGATTGTTGCTAGACCCAGTCTGGGCTAGTAGGGATCGTCTCTATCCGCAAAGAGGATTTACCTCCACAACAATTTGGTGACTCCGCTGGGGAGATCTTGTTGTTTGATTTGTAAACTTTAGATGGAGCCTGAAGCATGGCCAGGTAGCCTTCGAAATGCTATTTCTTTGCATTAGCGAAGTAGATCAACGCCACTTCAGTGAATCTCCGGTTTGGTTTACGGACTAAACAACTTGGAGTTTGTCTTGTCTCTTTGGTTTTTTTTGTTTGATTGCTTAGATAGCTTTTTGGGTCAAATTTCTTACTGTTTCTTGCTTCCTGGTTTGCCTAGATATTGTTCTCAAGCCCTGGGTCACCTGCTTTTGTTTTGATTTAAGTTAACTTGATTAGCGTGCTTTTTAGCCTAATAGTCGCGCTATTGGCACAAGTTGCTCAAAGACAACCCGTGCCAATCCTATAAAGGCGCAAGTTGCAGCCTGACAGTCGCGCCAGGCCTGTCAACTTTTCAAGTTCGCTTGTCCTTAAGCCCTCTGAGCTTGGATTTGTGTCTAGCTGTCTTTTTTTTAATTACTGGAGTGTGTTTGATCCTGATTTGACTGGTTTTAGACCTTCATCATTCGGGTGTTTGCTTTTTTCTATCGGTTTCACATCTTAGCCCTAGGGCATCTAGTGGCTTTGTGCGTCGAGCCTCCCGGAGGTGTTTTGTGTTCTCTGATTGTCCGGTCAACATTGTGGTTATTCCTTTGCATTTGCTCAGTAGTTGTCAAAGTTTCTTTTTTGTTATTCAAGTGATTTGTTTCTTTATCGCTTGGGTTTCACTTGCCTTCATTTGAGCTTGGATCACATAGCTCATAAGAGGCCTTTGTATTTTCTTTTTGGTTTGAAGGACTGTTTTGGTGTTTTTGGGAGCCGTTTGTATTCTCATTGAGTGAAATTGGTCTTTTGCTCGATGTTACTGTCTCTCAAAATTCATTTTGTGCACTTTGCCATTGAAAAGGAAAACGAATAATCTTTGTTGCGTTACATTAGTTAATTGAAAGTAGAAGATTTTCATCGATTTAGTGATTTAAAACAAAAGAAAAGTTTCGTTTATTTGTCATTAGCTGCATCAAAGTGATTCATGCTTGTTTGTGGTCATTTTGTTTGAAAATATCCTTAACTCTCTTGTAGTTAGCATTCACCGAAAGAAATGATATTCTTTGGCATGTAGTTTGCATTCAGGAAATTGTGAGAGATTACATACGGTAGGACCTGAAACTGAAACTTAATCAAAGATCAACCACAAAATGAACTGAATGAACTTAAAAAAACATTGGAACATAACGCTCACTAAGTAGAGGTCTAGGCTAGAGACGTGCTCCGGCGTCGTTAAACCTAGTCACTGTTGTTTCACATTACGGTTGGGTGATTCCTCCTATTGTGACTCGATAGTGGTCTAGCACGGACTTGAGCTCCCATGTACCATCGCGTATATAGGGGAGACTCCACTAGGTTATCATCCTTGATCCATAGGAAGCTGTGTCTGCCACCTTACAAGCCGTAACGCACCGAACACAGCATTCGGGAAGATTGACTGCAGTATGGAAAGTCCTTGGTTTTCATACGATTGCCAAGGTGTATAAGCAGTTTTACGGATTGTCTGGTAAACCCTTTGCCTAGTCTCTCCAGAGTAGTCACTTTTGATCCTTTTCGGACTCCTTAAACGAAAAGGCTCACTTGAGCAGTTTGTCACTTCGGGCTCGTAAAACATTCGAAGGCGACTAGAGTCACCTTTTTGTCCTTTTCTCGACTCTTAAAACATGAAAAGGTCAATTTGTGTCTTTGCGTCTTAAAATCCATTCGGCCACGATAAACATTACCTGGTTAGATCTTGTGTGTGTTAGTCTGAGTAGGGTTTTTTATCGTTAGACTCCCTTAGGTGTTTGAAGTTTGTCATCCTGGCTGAACCGTCGACTCCCGTTCCAAGTGATCAAGGCTCTCCATCTTCCGTTGCTCCTAAGGTATCGATTGTGAGTGATACTCTTCCTGTTATCCCGAGTATCCAACCGATCAACTCTCGTGCTCTGGAAGACGAGGGTTACAAAGTTCATTGGAACCCCATCTGGGAGCCTGACGACGACGATATTCCTGTTACCCCACATGGTGTTTCGTCTTCAATGTCTACCTCCCACATGGATGAGACATCTCCTAGCATGAGTGAGACACCTGTGGTGTCAAATATCGACACTCCCATCCCAGCTACTTCTCCACTTCCCCCACACTATTAGTCGTTGAGGGACAGGGTAGCTGCCAGGACTTCTGCTTCGACCATGTGGGATCCTCATGTTACTCCCACCACGGGACCTTTTGTTTCACAACCCCATACTACACCTGTTACTTCAGTTTCGATGAATCCAACTTTTTGTGTAGCACATTCAACTCCAGTCGTTAGTGCCGTAACAGCGTCGTCATCTTTGAACGCTGGTGCTGTTCCCCCTCACGGTCAAGTGAGTAGTGGCCAGCCGGAACTCTCACCTAGAGTTGTCCACCCTGCACAAAGTGCGCCACCCTCTTCTGGTCCTATTCTAGGAGGAGGGCCGTATGATGCTTCTGGACAACCTGTTCAGGATCTGAATGTGCAGGGTCCGTTATTTTACTATGATTCTACAGGTCAATACCTTCAACTATCTCAACCCTTGCCTACTCAACCTATGGTTGAGGTTTCGGTACCGTTATCCATTACCTGGGACCCTAGCACTCACTCTTTCCATGGAGGCCAAGCGATGCCTGGACACCTTCAAGGACCACCTAACCAAGGCCAGCCATCTTATCTGCAAACCCCCCAGGCGCAACAATATTATGGCCAGTCTTACCCAGGACAATCTGGGGGCCTACAAGGACAACCCTATCAGGGACAACCTTTGGCCGCTGGCGGTCCATCCTTTACCTATCTAAATCAACCTTCAGGTTATCCGAGGCAACCCGGTACCCAGCAAGGTTACTCGTCTGGACAACCAGGACAACCTTATATTCAACAAGGCCAACCTGGTATTCAGCAGGCTTATCCCTTTGGACAAACCAGACAAACTTACATTCCACAAGGTCAACCGGCAGTCCAACAGGGGTATCCTTCTGGGCAAGGGGGGCAACCTTACATACAGCAGGGCCAACCCACTGCCCAGCCTAGTCATCCTTCTAGGCAAACAGGCTAGCTCTCTGCACAGCAAGGCCAACCCACTGCCCAGCTCAGTCATCCTTTTGGATAAGCTAGTCAACCTCAAGGTCAACCGGCCATCCAGTCCGCTCAACCGTCTGTCCCGCAAGGACGACCGTTGGTTGTTCAAGGACAACCTAGTACCCAGCAGACATATCCCTCTGGGCAACCAGGCCCGTCCCAAACCCAACCAGGCCAATCTTCCGGCTAGATGGTCCAAGCTCAGCCTGTTCAAGGACATTCTTCTGGGATCCAGACCCAACTTGGTTATCAAATGCAAGGTGGGCCATGACCCCAACCTTCGTACCAAGCACAGCCTTCTTATCAGGCCCATTATGGAGCTCAGCAAATGTATGGCTACTAGTGACCCCAGGGGCAAACTTAATTTACCCCTTACCAAAATTATCAACAAATGCAGGTTACTCCTTATCAAAATTATCAGCAACAGTACATTGCACCTGCAGGTCAAGTTGCTAATCCATGGGGAGCTGGGGGCAGACCCAGGGTCAACTGTCTGCATATGGATAGAACCCCTATGAGCAAAATCCCTATGGGCAAGGCCCCTTTGGGCCGGGCCCATCCAGACAAAGTCCATGGGGGCAACCACCACTTGGTTGGAACCCTGGTACTACCTCTCTTCCACAACCACAAATGTCCTTTAACCCTCAGTTACCTTTCTTAGCGACGTTGGAACTTTCGGATGTGTCCAAGTTGACAAATGATCCCATTCTTCATAATCCATATTGGCCACCAGTTCCGACTAAAATACCCAGTGATTGCCCAAAATTCGATGGCAAAGCTCATGAAGATCCTCAAGCCCATGTCATGACCTATCACCTTTGGTGCTCATCGAACTCATGGCTTGATGACTCCATCCGGCTCCGCCTCTTTCAAATAACTCTCACCGGCTCATCCGCTAAGTGGTATATCGACCTGAATCGCGAAACATTTCAAGATTTCAACTCGCTGGCTATGGCATTCCTAACTCATTTTCAGTTACCCATTGGGTATGAGACAGGGACACATCTCCTTATGTCTCTCAAACAGGACATGGCCACGCATATATCCGATCATATACATGAATGGAGATGGTGTCGTCGCTTGATCAAATTTTGGATTCCTGATCAACTCCTGACCGATTGGTTCACGACTTCCTTTGTCCCTGCGATCGTGCGAGACATCGCCATGGGAGCTTATGTAATTGAAGAGAAAGCTATCGCGCATGCACAGTACCTTGACTTAGTATACTCTCAGTCAGGTACTTTATATGATTATTTTCCATATGCCCCGAGGCCTAGACAATCCAAAGCTCCGCCCAAACCATCTGTTGACGGAGTTATTGGCTCTGTAAACTCGTCATCAAAGAAATCGGCCGCGAACCCTGGGAAGCAAAAACAGAACGCTTCTAATCGAAATACTTCTCAGGGCCAATCTAATTCTGGAAACACCTCCATGGTTAACGTTGTCCAGTCCACCATGGTGGATAAATCCTCGAAAGGGAAGAAGAAAGGGAAAGCTAAGAATAAGACCGAACAGCCCAAACAGGACTCCCCTAAAAATCCAACCGAGGAAGGAGCCAAACGAAAACCTAATTATCCTTGTCTTATCTCTGATGAGGATCAGTACACTAAAGACTGCCCAAGGCGGTCCGAAGTTAGTCAGTTATTGAAAGGTGCTCCTGGGACCCCTGTTGTGCTTAAGGAACCTTTCCCTTCTCAGCAAACTCAAATGGTGGTAGACCCATCTCAACCCTCTTCCTCATTTGGCTCTCAAGTATTTATGGCTGGGACAATTCCCATCCATGTTACTACTCGAGCAAAAGAATATCCCTCTCCTGCCAGGAAAGAGCTGGAGGTCCCCTCCAGTGCTCCTCCATCTAGTTCTGGTCCTCTCCACATCGAAAGACCTAGCACTGAGACGATCCCCCGACCCCCTCCAAAAGGTGTACTCCGGAAGTCGTCTTACAACCCTAATGCTCGTGCTGCCCAGCACTATAGCATTGTTGAGGACTTAGCTCAGGCTCCGTCTGCTATGTCCGCTCTAGAAGTCCTCCAGAGCTGCCCCTCCCAGAGGAAGTCCTTGCTATCGGCTATCGGTGGCATAGACCCGGCTGATTCAGATTTGATTTCTTTCGATCTCGAGGGCTTTACACCGAGACTACCCCACCAAGTCATTTTCCTTATACAGGTCATCATCAATGGCAAAACAATTCATCGTACAGTCATTGATGAAGGTGCCTCAACTTGCATCATGTCTGTTGCTTGCTGGAAGGCTATTGGTTCTCCTACGTTAAGTCAGTCTCCTACGATGTTAGAAGCCTTTGATGGAAGAGAGTCTCGTCCTTATGGTATCCTCTAATGCTTTCCCATCTCCTTGGAAGGAAAGATGGTAGAAGTGGAGGTAGAAGTCGTTGATGCTAATCTCACCTATAATCTCCTCCTCGGACGTAGCTGGACATATGCCATGCAAGCCGTGGCTTCCTCCCTTTTCCGTGTCATTCATTTCCCTCATCAGGGGAAGATTGTCATGGTGGACTAGCTCTCCTTCTTCGCCTCTTCTTCTGAAGGTAATGTGCCATTTGTGGAGCATACCTCTAAATCATTCGAGAGCGTGGGAGCCGGACTTTTTAAAGATCCCACTCTAATGGGTGTCTTTCCCATTCCACCTCCAAATCTCACCCCTATTAACATGATCTTTGTGCATTCTGATCCGTGGGTCCTTCCTCCTGCTAATCAGGAAGAATCCTGGGGCGATATGATGCCGTTGAGTCCTGCCGAGCTCAACTACGTTGAAATCGTCGCTGCATCGGCTCCCCCTGTTGAACCTGCTCTTCCGAGCAGTGTTCCCGACTCATATGTTCATTTCCCTTGGCTAGGAGATGAGGCTACTTCGGATCCATTAAAGGAAATATTTCCTTCCGATGAAGCCATCATAGAGACCATGTCTCTTGAAGAGCTCCCTTGGTCAGATTATCACCAGCACTCTTCGTTTCTCCCTCCCCATCAGGAAATGATCACATGTCTCGAACGGTTTGCTTCGTGTATCCCATCCTCGCCCCTTCAAACACCTATTCACCTTTACCAAGTTTCTTCTGAGGGCAATATGGGAAACATCACGCAAACCCAACCTATCGACATCTCTGTGAAACTAGGGATTGTTGAGTACATTTACATAGGAGTCACTTGCACTCCAGAGGAAGTTCAACTTTACACCGCTCTATTTCGCGAATTTCGTGATGTCTTCGCTTGGTCCTATGAAGAAATTCCCGGCATCGCCCCTGGTATTGTGGTACATGAAATACCTACGTATCCAGGTGCTAAGCCTTTCCGTCAGCGCCTATGCCCTGTGCACCCCCGAAAGGCCATAGCCATCAAAGCAGAAGTCGAAAAGCTTCTCAAGGCTGGTTTCATTTACCCCATTCCACTGACGGATTGGGTCTCTAATATAGTTCATGTGAACAAAAAGCAAGGCACTATTCGAGTCTGTGTTGATTACCGTGATATCAATCGCGCTTTTCCTAAGGATAACTTCCCTACACCCTTCATTGATCAGCTTATTGATGAGTGTGCAGGAAGCGAAATTTACTCGTTTATGGACGGTTTTTCTGGATATAACCAGATCAACATCACGCCTACTGATCAACATAAGACCACTTTTATTTGTCCTTGGGGCACTTTTGCCTATAAGAAGCTCCCTTTCGGTTTAAAAAATGCTGGCGCTACCTTCCAACGTGCGATGTCCTACGCCTTTCATGATATTCGACACATTGTGCAACCGTATATGGATGACCTTCCGGCTCATTCAGCCAAGCGTCAAGACCATCCCTCCCATCTTCGCGAAATTTTTCTCCGCTGTCGACACTATCGTATTAGTCTCAATCCTCATAAATGTGTCTTCTACGTGGAATCAGGCCGACTACTCGGGTTTATCGTCTCCTGAGAACGCATCCGTCTGGATCCTCTCAAAGTCGAGGCCATCCTGAATCTTCCTCACCCTGCTTCTTTGCAGCAGTTGCAGAGCTTGCAGGGCAAAGAAAATTTCCTTAAACGTTTCATCCCGAATTATGCCGAGGTGGCTAAGGGTTTTACACGGTTGTTGAAGCGAGACACACCCTTCCATTGGGATGCTATTGCTTAGGAGTCTTTCGAGTGACTCAAGGGTCTCCTTGTCTCTGCTCCATTATTGCAACCTCCGAACTACCACCGTGATTACACTCTATATCTGGCCGCTACTGATACCACTATCAGCATGGTTCTAGTACAAGATGACGATGATGGCAATGAGCACGTTATTTATTACCTCAGCCACAACCTCCTGGATACAGAAACTCTCTACGCTTACGTTGAGAAGTTGGCATTGGCCGCTGTGTGCGCCGTCCAACGTTTCCGACACTATATCCTGTTGCGCTCCACGACCATGATTTCAGACTGCAACCCGATGACATACATATTGTCGCGTCAGTTGTTAGGGGGAAAATACTCTAAATGGATCGTAATCCTCCAAGAGTTTGACTTGGAATTCACTGCTGCCAAGTCTAAGAAGTCTCTGGTCTTCGCTAAATTGCTCTGTTCTTTGCCATCCCCTTCTGCACCTTCTCTTTCAGAAGATCATATTCCAGACGAAACTATTTTTCTGATCAACACCCTCGATCCTTGGTACGGGGATATTATTGTGTATTTACAGACCTCCTCGTTCCGCCCCGCTCTATCCAAGGATGCTCGGCGGCGGATCCGCCATCAATCTCAACCCTATCGGATCATAGGAGACACCCTGTACCGCCTCAGCGTTGACTCCGTTCTCCGCCAATGTCTCACCCTTGAGGAAGCTGAGAGAGTCTTGAATGACTGCCACTCTGGCGCCTGTGGTGGTCATATGTCCGGATATGCCACAGTTCAAAAAATCCTTCGCGCTGGTTATTTCTAGCCCTCCATTTTTAAAGATTGCATTCTCGTTGTCCGCTCGTGTCATGCATGCCAGATATACCAGCGGAAGATGCGTGCACCACCGACCCCGCTGCACCCTGTCGTGACAGTAGGCCCTTTTGCAAAATGGGGCATTGATTATACAACCTGTAAGCCTCGCTCGGCCGGGGGGCATGGGTTTATTATCGTTGCCGTCGATTACTTCACAAAATGGGCCGAGGCGATGCCCACATTAAATGAAGACGGTCATACAGCGGTGCAATTTTTGTTCAATCGTGTTATTACGCGGTTCGGAGTTCCACAAGCCATCGTCACGGATCACGGGAAGCATTTCCGTAATCACATGATGACCGAGTTGACAACCCAACTAGGCTTACGGTACGATAGTTCAACCCCGTACTATCCTCAATCTAACGGTCAGGTTGAAGCTGTTAACAAGATTTCGGTAACAATACTTCAACGCACTGTTGACATGCATAAGTCTAATTGGCATCTGATGTTGTTTCCTACCTTGTGGGCCTACCGAACCTCTGTGAAGGATGCCACCGGGTTCACTCCATTTCAGCTAGTTTATGGACTGTAGGCTACCCTTCCCATAGAATGTGAAATTCCTTCGTTGAAAATAGTCGTCGAGTTGCTTCCCAACACCACTTCAGTCGAGGAACGGCTCCTTTATCTAAAACAGTTAGACAAGACCCGTCGTTTAGCCTCTCTAGCTATTGAAGCTCAAAAGAAGAGGGTCAAAACTCATTTTGACCATACCATTCGTCCTCGTTCCTTTGTTGAGGGAGACCTTTTCCTGCTATACGACCAAGCCAATGATAAGCTGGGGGCAGGCAAACTCGAGCCCATGTGGCTAGGCCCTTACATTGTAAAGAGAGTGTTGCAAAAAGGGGCCTATGAACTAATTGACTACGAAGGTAATCCTCTTGATAAGCCCCCTAATGGGCTGTACTTGAAAAAGTACTATGCATAATTCATGCGCTTTGATTTGGATATGCGTGTGTGTGTGTGTGTGTGTGAGTTTTCATGTTTTTGATTTGGTGTGAAAACGTGATTGCCCCTTATTGTGTCTTTTTGCTTCTTGTGCAGATGTCGAGTGCACCTTACATTGGTTTCGCTGATGGTGCATGCCGCAGTACTCGTAATTTGTCCTCTGTGGCGTGGGTGATCTACGATCCTCACGGTGAGTTGATAGAGCTTCAAGGTGTCTGTTTAGGCTGTACTACAAACAATGTCGCTGAATATAGCGCTGTTATTGAATTATTAGCCGAAGTAATCAATCTCGGTATTCGTACATTGCTTGTTAACCTAGACTCTCAGCTTGTCGTCCACCAACTCAATGGGCGATATTCCATCAGAGACAGTCACATTTTAAGGTTGTACTTACGTGTTAAATTGTTAGAAAGAAATTTTGATTTTATCACATATCAACATATTCCTCGATGATTAAACACATTATTTGATGCATTGGCCAACCATGTATTATATAGACATTTGCGTAATTTATAATCAAAACATCATACAAGCAAGCACATAAAAGCACAATAATAAACCATAGGCATATGTATATATATATATATATATATATATATCTATGTGTGTGTGTGTGTCTGTGTGTGTGTGTCATAATGTTTGCACAGTGTGCGTTACAAAACCCAAAAATAATACGTGTTCTGATACATCTTCAAACAACATGTCCCTCAAAAAATATGCATGAAAGAAACCTAGGAGTCTACTCATGGTGGTGCTCATGGTAGCACGTCATTGCATGCACCAAGCGTCTCAACAGACGATGGATGCGGGATGACACCCCCACCGTGTGCCTCTGATATGCGAACGGCACATCCGCCAATCTAGCATAGACTGGAATCCCTTGGGTAAGTCCCTCGAGATTCTGCACCAGCTCTTCCCCCACGACACCTCCTGCCTGAGGGTCAGCTGCAGGTTGGCCCCTCCTCGCTATAGGAGACAAACCGGCTGGACACTCTGGGCCCACATTTGCATATATATATCATTGTCATTAGAACATGTAATGACAAAAAAAATAAAAAACACATAAAAAACATCAAAAAGAGAAGATCATACCTAGCTCCTCTTCCCATTCCTCCCCCTCGGGCAGTGGGAGGTCTGGGTCCCCCATGAAGTTGGTTCCTGCATATGGCCAGTCTTCCACCACGATCAACTGGCAGCGAAGCCATATGAAGAACTCGGGCCGTGAAGACATCTGCTGGCCCCCTCCTCCTCTAGGCATCAATGCTGCCCAGCGAGCCATCCTAGGCTCTCATGGTAATGGGTCTGCTACCACAGCTCCCTGGTACTGGAATAAAGGTAATCGTTCCAGGAAGAACGATACCAAAATCGAACGATATCCGAACGGTTTCACCCCCCCGCGCTTACACTTTGTAAGCTGCCTCTTGATATTTGTAGTCACTGCTGTAGCCCAGTCAAAAATGGTGGGGCTAAGACACTCTGTCGCCAGTAACAAATGGTTCTTGCTGGCCTCATGGGGCGGCTGTGCCCCAGCTACACGTGTGATGGTGAACAGTATCACCTTAAGAACTAAATCATGGATGGTGGCGATATCCACCTTGGCGCTGTTCTTCCCAAATTGTGCCTCTGGGCACACACGAGCCTTTACTTCACCTATTTTCTCTGCGGAAGGCCTGCTTTCGGTCAGAATGGGGATTGCCCCTCTCTGTGATAGACCAGTAATGAAGTACACATCAGATACATCTAGCTCTAAGGTCTGATCCCGTAGTCGAAATACTTGGTCATCGACGTCCCAAGCATCCACTATGAACTGTAATAGCTCTGGTTAAGCTCGCAGGTAGGAGGTGAGAAAGAATTTCTTGAGACCACAGTCTCTCAACGCATTCATACATCCCTCATCTGCGATGGCTAAGACATCTATGGCATCATGCTCTCGTTCTTTCCATTCCACCGGCATTTTTGCGTGTTTCCTTCACCCACAAGGATGAATAAATCATTAATGAAGCCTTGGTAAGTATATACACCAGACAAATTTCAAACTTGGTGGGAAAATTTAAGTGAAAACCTAGGTCGCGCGGTTGGCGCAACTGTTTCTAAAACAGTCGCGCCAATGTCGCGGCACCTTTGGGTAAATCACCTCATTGGCACGGACACGTGCCGGATACCCGCGCCAATGGGGCACAACCCTAAATTTTGAAATCCCCCTTATAGAGGCTGAAATCAGGAACAAAATGCATAAAAACAGGAATGAAAATGAAGCTTGAGAGAGCGCCTCTTACCTGGAGCTGGCGGAATCTCAAATGGTTGCCCGGATTGGTGGTAATCGCTGCTCGAAGTTTGCACTCCAAATGGACCACTACCACTATGCACAAGGTAGAAAGGTAAAAGTAATTTTGTTTTTACATTTTCACCACATTTATAGACTTTTTGACTTGTAATAAGGTTTAAAAAGTTGTTTTTTGAATATTTTAACATACTTTTGGTCGAAAACAGGTTTTACGGTTGTTTCTGGTGCTATGACAGGTCCTTTTTGCAACTTCGATGGTGAAGTGAGTTGTGTTTTCTGCTTTTTCGGACTCGGTAAATACATGAAAAAGTCATGATGGAGTTATCTTTCAGCTCTTTTCTAACTCATTAAAAGTGAAAAGATTGCCGAGTTCCCTCTTGACTCGTTAAATGGAAATAAGAGGCGGTCGTCTTTAAACCCTTTTTCTGACCGTGTAAAAACGAAAAGATCATTGGACCCTTGTCGTTTCCGATTTGTAAATGGCTACGAAATGACGTGATGTTGATCGCTTTTCTACTTTTTCGGATCGATTTCACTATAATTGAAAAGTACTCCTCGATCATAATGGTCAGGCGGTTCTTTCGAGCATTGTTTTATACTTTTTCGGGCTCGAGAGACACAACTTTATGAAAAAGGACCCCCCTGGAGTTTTCTTTTTGCTGTCTTTTCAGACTCTCTAAATAGGAAAAGACGTCGAGTTTTTCCTTTGTCAGGCTCGTTAAAACTTAATGACATCGGATTCCATCATAATGACACTCACAAGCATATGCTATCACCATCAAGCTTGTTAAAAATAACTGGGGTACTCGCCAGAAATGGTGGGGAAAATGGATCCATAATTGTCATCGTGTCGGCAGTATGTCGCTCTTGAACATGGCACTTGTCTGCATTCGTGTCGGGGTGGGGACATCTCATCTTGTTTTACACTAGCTTCCATGGGTTTGGGTTATCCTATTCGACCTCTCATCTGCTCATTGTTTTTTCACCATGACCTCTACTCATTTGACGTCAAATACTGCCAAATCCACTGTCGTGCCGCCGATATGTTCAAGAGAAGTTGACCTCTGCATCAATACTACCTCCTCTGATACCTCACATGATTTTACATCACCATAACATCTTTCCTCTGTCTCGTGTCAATGATGTGGGAAACATTATGGCCCACCTTTGATCAAGATCACTTCCTGTCGACTTCAACTCACTATCCAGGAAGTTGATCTAGAGACTCCCTTTGGTGCCTTGGAGCCTGCATGCCTCAATGGCAGGTTCTTCATGTTCGATGAGAGGTTTTCATCATTGGCCTCCGATCGAATGATTCTACGAGTGTTCGACGCCATCTCATTCATTCACAGGTCGTAGATTGTACCTATAGTACCTTGAGGGCCATTGTCATTATTGGTGGTACCTCTCGTGTCTGTTAACATTTTTCATTATTGACTGGTAATCAGACGATGTTCATGCATGTTCGACTTCAACTCATACATTCGCATGCTTGAACTTGTATTCTGTACGGGTCGAGATGGAGCGCAAGACCCTGGGTTTTGTCTGTTGAGATCCAGGCTGCGATTTGTGGATTATTATGATTACATGACTCATTTACTGGATGGCTATGACCGTGCCTGAGTCTATTCATTGATCCTCTCCACATGGCTGCGTCCATACCTTGGATCTGGATTATTATGTACTCTGTTATGGATGGCTACGCCCATACCACACACATATCATTTACTTGAAATATCAGTTGTACTTCTTTACGCAGGTTCTCCGGCGGCCGTGTTTTCAGTCACGCATGTTCTTGTAAAGCATTTCACCCCTCTCTCTCTCGGGCCTCATGCTTTAGGGGGCATCTATTACATAGCAATTTGTCACCGTTTGTCACCGTCCCTGTTATCCCTCACCCGCATACTGGAGGACTCATTCAGGGACCTGTGAGAAGTGACATGACCTGAAACCACTTGCATCATATTCCTCTTAGTATGAGCTTCATTTGCCCTGAAGACATCTCCTGCAAAATCCTCATGAAAACAGCACTTTTAACATTGGCGCGGGTTCACAGTTCACTGCTCGTGCCAATGAGGGAAATACTCTATCAAGGGCGCGCCATTGGCGCTCTATCCCAGAGTCGCACTCGCGCCAACCGAATTGAGTAAAGTTTTCAACGACCAAACTCCTGAAGGTTCTCTTCAACCCATTCACCAACTGAATCTATGTTGGGCTTGGATGGTTTGGCTTCGAATCTCTATAGAAAGGAAAGTGGTTTTCCACCTTTCATGGAAGTTTTCAAGTGATAAAGCCAATCCCATGAACAATGTGGTTGATCCTATCTCTTTCCCTCTCTATCCATAAAAGCTTGCCTCTTTGCCTTGAGCAAGCTAGTTGGAGTGATAGTTAGAATTACAATAGTTCCAGGAGTTTAAGAGTTTGAAGCTGTAAGAGCCTTCTTTGCACTCATAAGGCCAAATCTAAGTAAGGATATTCTTGTCACCCAAAGAGAGAGAGGCTTGTCCCTCATCCCAACAAGCTTTGCAAGACTTGTGTAGCTGACTACCCAGCCAAAGGAGGATTTGACATCAGAACAATGGTTGTATTCTTCTTTGTTATTTATTAATAATAGATGACTATCATTATGGTTCCACTCTCATTGTCTCACGTTTGATGTTGAGTTATATCTTTTCTAACCGATATATAATTGCATCTACTAGATTTTACGCTTGTTTTCGTGTTGTTCTTTGCGTGTGCAGGTATCCTATCACGGAGATTGTGACCGGCCAAAGCAAAGGAATGAAGGCGACATCTCTTCGACAAACGCTAGCGTTGGAATCCAAGTAGGTTCTCACCATCCATTTCGTATTTGCAATTAGGAACTTGCGTGATAGCATTGTGTGATTGTTGCTAGACCCGGTCTGGGCTAGTAGGGATCATCTCTGTCCACGGAGAGGATTTACCTCCACAACATGCAATCATTTACTTTTTCTAGGAAATAAAAATATATCATTTAACATATTCAATATACTTAGAAAGGTACAAATCAAGGCCTTTATACCCTTTTGGCCACTGTGATGTGTGGCCGATCATTTTGCAAGCCTAGCCTAGAGGCCTTGTCTTGAAACATATACTAATTTAATTTAACTATGCACAGATAAAATATAAAAAAAAAATTAAGAATTTGATATAATAGTATGAGAAAATTCCAATATGTGGATACTCTCCCTACTCGGCTTCCTCCATTTGTATGAATTCTCATACATTTTTACAATTTCTTTCCTAACTCTCGTACTTACCTCAAGTGGCCCTCTTTTGCACCTTTGCTCAGGTGGGATAATTTTGAGCTTATTTGTTTGATTGCACCTAAATCTCCTGTAATTATGACAATTTTATAGCTTAAATTTTATACAGGCCAACCTATGTCCAATTGTGCTTCCATGTCATGAATTACTTCTTTTGGTAGGTTCAATGATATCTTTGAGAAAAGTAAATAGAGATGGCCTTTGAATTGTCAAATTCATGAATAACTCAACCTATTCACAAAAACTTTCCCAGCATCTCATCTATGGATAACACCTGAAACAATGTTGTATTCTATCCTTGTATCATGGCTACCAATGCAAGATTCATATAGTGGCATGGAAGAAGAGATTTGTGTCCTAGAAGTGGATTAGGCATTGGAAATAGGTGTTTCCTACTCTATATTCTTAGTGGTTATGCTTAATTATTTCCTCCTTGATCTTCTGCTCAATCTAGGAGTGGTTGGTGTATTAATTGATTTCCTCTGGGCCGATTAATGTGCTCGCAATGTTTCAGTGGTTTCAGATGATCGTTTTTCTATGTATCTAGAAGGATTTTTGAAGTCCACACGATCTAGTCTGTTAATTTTATCTATCTCCAATATCGAAGCCAAGGCCTCTTTCTCCTTGTCAGTCTCATGTGCCTAGATATATAAAATAAAGTTCTATTTTTAAATTTTGGAATTGAAAAGAAACTAAACAAAAAATTTAAACTAAAAATCAAAGAAAAAATTTAAACAATTACATATCTATAAATTCACAATGACTCACCTTATTTTCTTTGTTCTCTTCTCCATTCCCTTTAATCGACATGTTAAGGTTAGGCTAGAAAATCCTATTCGTGGGGGTGATCCAAGGGAAATAGCGCGCAAGGAAGGACATCAAATAGTGTGCAATGAAGGAAAATAACATGCATGAAGGGGAACAATTCCAACCAAGGTAAGTAATTTTAACATATCATACACACAATCTGCATAAATATTCAACAAACCCTTATGACAATAAAACCATTTTGCAGCAATACAAGAATAAATGTCTTTCAAATTGACCTTAAATCCACCCTTTGCTCACAGAACCAACAATGCCTTACTCTGGAACTCCAATTTCTAAACCAAAATGGGAGAAAAATAAAAATTCAATATAAGCTTCATTTGAATCCTTAAGTTTACCTTTTAGCTCAAATTTCTGAATGAAAAATGGAGAAAAAAATATCCCATGTAAGCTCCATCTAACTTTTTAAGATCCTTTAAAATCCAGAAGATAATTAAAATCCGTTAATTTCTATTGTAGTATTTGATCTATCACCACAAATCCAAGCAAAAGAAGGAAATATCAAAATTATTTATCTGCAACATAAAGGGTGGAATTCAAAGCTCCTAGGTTGAGACCAACACTTCAATAAATGAACCTATCCTTTTCTTTCCTAGTTCCACCTTATCAATAGTGAAAAAATTCTTAGAGGATAAAAATAATTTTTTTTTGAGTTCAACAACTCGCACATATTTAATTTCAAACTTTTTAGCCTGTGGGAATTTTAAAATTTTGAGTCACCCATTATTGGATATTCCAATTCACCCAACCCCATCTTTCCTACTGACTGACATGAAGTAATGTGATAATATTAGGGCATTAAAGTCGGCAAAAATGGCACATAGTCTAGTGCCATGAAGTTGTTTTTTTCAATAAAAGTTTAGAAATATAAATGTTACAAAAATATAACATTATTCTCAAATAAAATCAAACAGTAATAGAATACATTCAATAGAATAACCATAATTTCAATAATCTACTACATTCTCTATAGAGTAATATAATAAGTTCAAAAATGCCCACATAAAATAAGTTATAAATGAGGAATAAAACAAAATTGATATATGTTAGTGTCAGTATCTGCATACTTCCATCAAGGATCAAAATTCACTTTTTGCATATGCATTTTAGGAGTCCCATACTAAAACTTTTGCATCATTCCATTAGGTCATGATATACTGATCCGCTGATGGTTGTTTTCTCTTCAGAAAATCTTTCCCTCATAGACTATACTTGCTAATCCTTCTTCAGATTGTCTTTAGTCAGGGTTTCATAATTAATCTGCAGTTCATTTCATTTGGTCATAAGGCATGATTTCATTAGGTCTAGGGTTTCATCACCAAGATCAAGAAACTAATTTCAAAGTGTAAATAAAGGTCAGCAAGGGTATGAGGATGATCAATAAATCAAGCAAGATCATTTGAAAGTCATAGCTACTGAAATTATTATCTTTTAAAACCTAATGTAATTCTCACCTCAAAAACATGTTTTTGAGGTGAAAACAAAGTATTTTAGTTTATTTTGTATTTCATTTGTAATTTTAAGTTCCTATATGTAATAAGTGATCCCAGATGCATCAGAGCATTTCTCCTTGTTGCAAGACCAAAAAACACTGCAAAATTCAAGTCAAATTGAGTATGTATTCACCTACAAAGATACAAGAAGAAAAGGCATTAAAACAGAGTTTTGAAAAAGAGCTAGGAACATCGAAAAAGTGGGTTTTTCAAGTGAAAAAATAAAATCTTCCTCTATTTAAACCCTCATACTTCATTTTCAAATTCATTATCTTCATTTGCCAAGCAAGAAAGTGAAAGGGAGAAGGAAGAAAGTCAAGTTTGAGTGAGTTTGAGCAAAAAAAAGCTCAGCGCTGCGCTTTTGGTTGAGAGGCGGTGCGCTTTTGGCCGAGACAGACTGGTGCCACAATTTTGGAAGGAGGCACTGTGATTTTTACCCAGCGCTGTGCTTTTCTCTATCTTTTCCAGTGAAAAATTGAACGGGTGCTGCGCTTTTGTCATGGCGATGCGCTTTTGCTAGAAGTGACCAAAAACCTCCAAATATTCCAGTAGACCTCATATTTGCTTTTCTCTCCCTTATATAGGTAAGTATAGGACCTTCATCTTGGTTTTAGGTTGCTAAATCTAAATTTCAAGCATCATTGGTCATTTGTAATCTTGAAACCCTAGAATTCTCCCTAATTCTACCTAAACCCTAACTCCTTCCTACCCCTCTCAACACCCAGTCCTGCAATCCTGAAATCACCCTATCCCTTTTCCCTCTTTCCCACTTCCTTCACATTCCCTTTGTCTCTCTTCCCCAAGATCTCAAGGCAGAAAACCCTTCTTCTCATTTCCATTCATTTCCCAGTTGCAAGCCCATTTTCCATCTCTTCATTTCTCCCTTGCAAACATGGACCTGGTGTGGAGTACTAAAGAGGGTGTGTTTTTGGTAATTATTTCAGCATCTTTTCATTAGAAATTACAAACCTTTTGCATCATGAACTAGGTATATGATAAGGAATTGTAATAAAACCTGTGAGATTAATGTGCAAAATGAAAACACTGACAATTGTCATTTTCTTATGCAGGAAGAAGGAAAAACGAAAGACTGTTGTTCCAAAGGAAAGGACAAGGCCAGGTTAACTACTGTCCCTTTGATGGGGAACCGTATGCAAACAAGGCAAACCAAATCAAAGCGTATCAGCCCTGGCAAGGAAATGGAGATATCGGCTCGGCGAAAGAAAGGAAAGAGATAATCGAGGACCAACGGTTTGGCGAATCCCTCAGGCTTTAACTATTTTTTACACCTAGACATCTCCACCTTCACCATTATAAAAAGGGGCAACACTGTTAGCATGGGGAGTCAGTTATGTCTTTATGTAATTTCTCTTAAAATTAAGACTTTGATCATCGAGTCTCGTTGAGAAGTGATCTACTGTAATTCTGTCTTATGCATTAATACAAACTTGGTTGATATTTCATCTTCGATTCTAGAATAACTTTAAGCGGTGGACCCCTAGAGGATAAGGGCCCAGCCCTGGAGGAACACTTGCTCCTATACTATTTCTTTTGGTTTATGCGTGGTTTGCTTATCAGCTTTATTTGGTAATCTGATATGTTCTGTTATTTTACATCATAGCTCTGTTACATTTAATTCACTAAGTAATATCATTTCTGAAGATAGAACCATTATATTAACTTTGCAACGTATTACTGTTCCTTTAAGTGCTGATATAATATTTCCGGTCTTTATAGAATACTATTGCTGCTCAATTACAGAGTATCTGTGTGTACACTTATTCATTGGTATTACTGAACTCATCTTAGGGATTATGTTTCCTTGCGATTGTTGAATCTATAGACGTTGTTGTTCCATTCTGAAATACAGTCGTATTCTTTATAACTGAGATTGACAACTGGATTACCAAAGTCAGATTACTATTAAGGTGTGTCGTGTGCATGTATGAGTTGCTTCCAAGCGCTATTCTATAGTCCATTATTAATCAGTGCTGTTCCATTTTTGTGTGTTGTTTAATTCATCCTTAGAAGTGGAGGATTGCCATTTGGTTTCTGTAGGACACGATTATCGCATTTGATCTTGTAGACTAAGGTGTTTTTGCTTATTAGACTTAATTGTTATTATAGTTTCCTATTTGTTGTTCCATTTCTGATTTGTTGTTCCATTTCATATCTGCTGTTCCATTTTCTGGTATTCACATTATTATTGCTTTGGTGTGTAGAAGGATTTGAGACTGTAGTGGGCATTTACATTTACTGTCCGAGCCCGTGATCAACGATATGTTCCCTGATTTCCTTTAGTTCCATCAGTTTACAAAGGGATGAGTTACTGCTACTGAACCCTTGACTGATAAATTGTTTAGTTTTCTGAATGCATGGTTTAGTCTTTAAAAGTAGTTTGCTTTAAACAAGCATCCATTTAGTCTTGTATTTTTGATCATTGTACTACTAGCATTACTTTGGCAAATGATAGCCTCAGACTAAGACACTCTTTGAAATAACAAAACGTTCCTGGATTGACAAATTAATGTGAGGTAATTAGAGGTGAAAGAGGCCCTATTTATAGCTCAACATTTTGGCGTCGTTGCCAGGGAAAGAGTGTAGCCATTTGTTCCTTTTCACAGTAGTGTAAGAACCTGTTAGGGAAGAATTGGGTTTTAAAAATGGAAGGTAAGAACCTACGTGTGGAGCATGTAACAGCCCTACTCCCTTGCCCGCTTTCCTACAGATTTACTGTTGTTTTGTTTGGGTAGAACCTAGTAGTTGATTTGTGTGCATGACTAAGCAGAAAAAGCCAGAAAATAATTCCAAACCTCTACCCAAGTCAGAAAAAGCTAAGGGGTCGGTGACCCTTGGTTGATCAACCTTCATAGACGAAATCTTCAAGAAAGCAGAATCCTAGCCTTTAGTAGGACCCAGAAAAGCTATTTATAGACACCCTACTATTTCCCTTCAGGCCACAGGATCACCATCTATAGCCTTTGCTGAGGTGCATAGTCAAACTGAAGAGTAGGATTTCTAGGAAATTGAAAATTCTACTCCACAACTATTGCAAGAAGGGAATTTCAGCAATATTTGTGAAGGAGGAGGAGAGACAGGGGAAACTGAGGAACCAAGGTCTCCTCTTGGGACAACTCAGCCATTGAACAACCCAGACAAGGGAAGTGCTGCAAAAATCATTTTTGAAGAAACTCAATCTCCTCAGACATTAGGCACTCTCATTATCCCAAATAAAGGAAGCGCTATTAAAACCATTCCTGTTAAATCCATTCCCTCTCAACCTAGGAATACCCTCCTAGATATCCCAAAAGGTTATTGGAATATATTTGACCAAATGGCTCAAAACCAGCTAAACAACTAAACCTCTACATTGCAATACCCCATCGTGGATACTGCAGCAAATGCACCTATGAAAGCAATCCCTCTTCAACATATCCCTACATTCCATGGTCTTACATCAGAAGATCCGGATGCATTCCTATTTGAGTTCGATGTGCTGTGTAGGGGATATGATTACACCACCGATCACCAGAAACTGAAATTATTTCCCTCTACATTAAAAGGGGTTGCCTTAAGATGGTTTATGGGATTAGGTGGCGGGGTTATAAATAACTGGGATCAAATGAAAGAATCTTTTCTAGAAAAATATCAGGACTATTGCAGGTCTAGAGAACTGAAGGATGAAATATTCTAGACGGTAGCTAGACCAAATGAAACATTAGAGGAGTATGTGGAATGTTTTCAGTATAATCTTCAAAGAACTCCTTATGCATCACTACCTTTACCTGATAATGTGTTAAAAAAAACATTAATTAGGGGTATGAAGGAACAATGGATTGAAACATTAAACATTATGGGAAAAGGAGACTTTTATCAGGAAAATTTTGCTGACATTATCGATTTATGTATCAGGAGCTCGAGAGGTAGCACAAGACTAAAACTGACAGAACATGATCGGTTTTCAAGAGATAATAAAATTTCAGCAGAAGGAGTAACGTGTGTAGAAATTGGAAATTTATTGGAAAATTTTAAAACTGATATACTAGGGACACTAAAAACACAAGTTGATATTATGCAGGCCAAACAAAAGCAAATGGAGGTAGAACAAAATTTGGCAATTTTCTGTCTCCGATGCAGAAAGAAACATAGCCATAAGGAGTGTCCACTAGATGCAGTCCAAACATGCACCATCTGCATCAAAGACCACCATACGGAAATCTGTCCCTCACTTCCCGGATTAAAAGCACTATACAAGGAATAAGAAGAAGAGCCAGAAGCGATGATTAAGCTCAATCAACGTCGTCAGTGGCAGCCACGATAGTCTGGTATGTTTTCGGACCTAACTTCTTCTTTTCAGTCTCCACAGTATAATGCTCAACAATATAATATGTGGCAAAATCAACCTCAACCTCCCTTTCCGAATTGGTCACCATAGTCATTTCCTTCATCAACCCCATGGACAAATCAAGCAAGCCAATCCAATTGGCCGAATTTTACCTATGCCCCACCATATTGGCAAAGTAACCCATACCCATCACAATGGACCTCTCCTACTTCACGAAATCAATCCTCGCAGACAAACCGGTAAAGACGATGCAGTAGCTAGTAGGAACCATTCCGCTCCCTCAACCTACACTACCAACCTTACAACAAAATCCCCAGTCTAACCTGAGACCGCAACTCCCAGCCCAACCCAACCCCAATTCAAGTAATAGACCGGTCCAATATGTCCAAATAGTAGAAACACCAGAAATAGTAGCCGACCTGAGGGAGTGTAATGATCTTCAACTAAGATCTGGGCGTATTATTGAAACTGAGGGAGACAAGACAGTTCATGTTGAAAATCATTTACCTAGAGAACATCTGTCACAAGAAGAGGATCTGAACAAACAACAAACTCATAATCAAGCAACCACATCCTCTCCCCCGTTCCCAGAATGATTAATCATACCTCGACCTATACAATATCCTGATTTTGAAACTCTGGGAGAATTAGAAAATTTGTACATAAAAATTCCATTCCTCCAAGCCATTCAAGACATCCCGATATATGCAAAGACTATCAAAGAATTGTGTGTAAATAAACCAAGGAGGAATATAGCAACAATCCAAGAGTCCAAGTAGTTGGCACTCTATCTGACTTATTATCAGGAAAAGAAACACCCATTAAATACGAAGACCCAAGAAATCCAATAGTAACCGTACAAATTTATGGTCAAACCTTCTCCAATGCCTTAGTTGATCTAGGAGCTGCAATCGATATCTTAACAACTACTACTTGCCAAAAGCTAGGCATTACATCTGTAGAACCCACCTCTACTTTACTAGAACTGGCTGCCTGATCTGTGGTGAGGCCAGAGAGCCCACTACATGATATTATGGCATCTGTTGACTCCTGGGAGTATCCGACCGATTTTCTGATAATAAATCCCAAAAATTGACTTGATGGACATCGACTGATTTTAGGTAAAGCTTGGTTTGCAACTGTCTATGCTTATATTGGCTGCCGACAGGGCAATATGACCATAACCAGAGGAGTGAATATCAAGAACTTAGCTTTATATCCTCCAGCACAGCCAAGTGTCACAATAATGAAAACTAATAGGCACCTTGTATCATACCTTACTGATAACATTAGATCTCCATTAACTATACAAGAGGCACTTGATTTTAAATACCAGAGAGAAGACGACGCCATTAATAATTTTATTAGTCAAACTGAACTCAGCTACCGCACACAGTGTCACATGATAGAGGCATCATTCGATAACGAATTAGAAGAAGATCCTCTTAAAGATACACACGATCAAACAATACTTGTTACCTCTGTTGCAAATAGTAAAGTTTTGGAAATCGAACCAGGAAAAACCTTAAACATTAATTCCAACATCACCCCTGAACAAGAAACGAAGCTCATCCATTTATTGAGAAAATATAAAGAAGCATTTGCATGGGGCTACCCTGATATGAAAATAATTGATCCCCAATTATGTACACACCACATTTACATAGAAAAAGATGCAAGGCCTATTCGCCACCCTCAAAGGAGACTTAATCCTCATCTAAAAGATGTGGTAGAAGCTTAACTTCAAAAACTTTTACATCTCAATTTCATCTATCCTATATCCGATAGTAAATGGTTCTCTCCACTTTTGGTGGTACCAAAAAAGAATGGGAAATAGAGAATTTGTGTGGACTACATAGAGCTAAATAAAACAACACAAAAAGATCACTTCCCTCTCCCATTCATCGATCAAGTATTAGACACTTTGGCAGGAAAGAAATTCTCTTCTTTCCTAGATGGCTTCAGTGGATACAATCAGATTCAGATTGCCCCTGAAGAACAAGATAAAACAACTTTTACTTGTCCTTGGGGAACATTTGCCTACAGAGTTCTACCTTTTGGCTTATGCAACGCTCCTGCCACATTCCAAAGGGCTATCCTCAATATTTTTGTAGACTTAATAAATGAAGGACTCGAAGTATACATGGATGACTTTACACCGTACGAAGACGATTTTGATACAGCATTGGACACACTGGAACAAGTCCTACAACGCTGCATTGCTACCAGGCTTTGTTTAAGCCATGAAAAATGCTATATGATGATGACTAAAGGACTTATTCTAGGACACTATATTTCAACAGCTGGCATTCAGGTAGACCCCACCAAAATCCAAATAATTTTTCATATTCCTACTCCTACCAGTCAAACGGAGGTACGTAGTTTTCTTGGATTTTCCGGTTATTATAGAAGGTTTATAGAACATTTTTCACATATTGCTGCACCTATGTATGCACTAACAGGTAATGTTGACTTTTTTTGGACAGAAAAATGTGAACGTGCTTTTCAGGATCTGAAGAAGCTTGTGTCCACAGCCCTAGTCCTTCAAGGACCAAATTGGGATTTTCCATTTCAGATATCATCAGATGCCTCAGATACGGCCATTGGAGCAATCCTTGGGCAGGAAGAGGATAAAAAACCATATGCAATTTATTATATTAGCGAAAATTTATCCCCTGCTAAATTGAATTACACTATTACTGAAAAATAATTTCTAGCTGTAATAAATGCTGTCAATAAGTTCAGACATTACATTATTGGATATCCTGTTATTTTATACACATATCATTCTGCCATAAAATATTTAGCAAACAAGCCTATCACAAATGGCAGAATAACTAGATGGCTGATTTTATTGCAGGAATTTGACATTACAATCAAGGATCGACCGGGGAAAGAAAATCTTGTAGCTGATTTTCTCTCGCGAATGCCAAAGCAATCGATGCAGCAGCAGTTGAAGATCAATTTCTAGATGAGAATTTGTTTGTTATTGCTGTTAAAACGCCCTGGTATGCTGATGTTGCCAATTATCTAGCAGTAGGTAAATTACCGAAACATATAACCCCTAATGAGCGGAAACAAATTGTTCAACGGAGTGCTCGATTTTCTTGGATTGGGGCTACTTGTTCCACACAGGGGTAGATATGCATATCAGGAGATGTGTTTGAGAGGATGAAATCTTTGACATTTTAAAAGCCTGCCATGTCGGACCATGTGGCGGACATTTTGCCTATCGCAGAACTGGACATAAGGTGCTGCAAACAGGGTATTATTGGCCCACGATTTTCAAAGATACAAAGAAATTCATCCAAGCCTGTGACAGTTGCCAGAGAGCAAGACGCCCTGGTTAGTCCAATGAGATGCCACTGAACCCACAGCTAGTCATTAAACCATTCGAGTGATGGGCCCTTGATTTCATTGGACCAATTAACCCATCCTCGAACAAGAAAACATATATTTTGGTGGCAACAGAATATGTCACCAAATGGGTTGAAGCATAGGCATTGCCGAGAGCTACAGAGGATTCTGTCATACAGTTCTTGTTCCATATATTTGTGCGTTATGGCCTTCCAAGAGATATAATTACAGACAGTGGACCACAGTTTTCTGGGAACAAAATAGCTGCAACACTAAAAAACTGTCATGTCCAGCATAAAATCACTACTCCATACCACCCACAGGCAAATGGTCAGGTAGAAAGCAGCAATAAAATAATAGAAGCAATCCTAACAAAAACCATTGCGTCACATAGATGTGATTGGGTTGCCAGACTACCAGATGCACTGTGGGCTTACAGAACGACATGGAGAACTACCACTGGTTACTCACCTTCTCAATTAGTGTTTGGAAAACAACCCATTTTCCCCATAGAATTCGAAATCCAAACATTGCGAACAACACAGGAAGTTGGCTTAGATATAACTGAGGCACAGATTAATAGATTACAGCAGATTAATGAGCTGGATGAAATCAGGCTCTCTGCACTCCAAAACACTGCATTGATCCAACAGCAGTGAGCTAAATGGCAAGATGATCTCATTAAAAATAAAGTCTTCCACGAAGGAGACTAGGCACTTTTGTACGATTCCAGGTTTCAGGAATTTCCCGGGAAACTCCAGACTCGTTGGTTGGGACCATACAAAATCCAGAAGGTACATGACAATGGAACTCTTACTCTAATCACTATTGATGGTTCTAGATATGCCTTCAAGGCAAATGGCCATCGAGTTCGACTTTATCACAAACCACTCACTCAGGAGTCCTTCTGTCAGCAGCTATGCGAAGACTCTGATATGGAAATTTTGGGGGAGGGAGAGAAGTGTTCCTCACCTGTGATTCATTAAGTGATTTATCTCTTTTCACACTTTGTACATAATTTCTTTGTTTTGTTGAATTATTTTTGTATCAACACCTTGCTGTTACTTTTCGGAGCAGCAACAATTTTATTATTTTCTGCTGTTCCTTTTCTTAAAGGGACAACATTTCTGTTTTACTATTCCTTTTTCAAAGGAGCAACACCTTTTGATTAGTTGTTTCTTTTGCTTTAACATTGCTGTTCCTTTTTCAAAGGAACAGAACTTTCGAGTTTTGTTGTTCCTTTTCCAAAGGAACAACATTTGTGTGTTCTGTTGTTCCTTTTCCAAAGGAACATCATTTTCGATTTTTTCTGTTCCTTTTCCAAAGGAATAACATTTGTGTGTTTTTCGATTTTTGTTGTTCCTTTTCCAAAGGAAAGAAATTTGTGCTTTCTGCTGTTCCTTTTCCAAAGGAACAACATTTTCGATTTTTGATGTTCCTTTTCCAAAGAACGACATTTCTGCTTTCTATTGTTCCTTTTCCAAAGGAACAACATTTTTGATCTTTGCTGTTCTTTTCTCCAAAAGGAACACCACTTGTATTCCTTTGCTCTTCCTTCTTGAAATAGCGACATCCTCGTATTCCTTTTACTTATGCTTGCTCCCCTTGCTATTCTAAATTAAGGATGCTTACTGTTCCTGTTCTTACAAGTCTTTTGGAATACAGCTATGCACTTATGCAATGGATACAAAATCACAACATACTGAAATCGGTGAATTATAAAATCGCTATTTTTATAAGAAATCGCTCTGAATTGGTAAGAGGACAAAGGGAAGGACACACTTACCTATTATCTTTTGCTGTCATTGTTCCATTAATTCTGCTCTGATTGGTTACCTTTATCATGTTGGCTCCTTTTAAACTTTTACAATTCTCTTCAATTATTATTTAGGAATAAGAGCAAAGGGTTTACATGTTACTATTGATATGTTAAGACTTCTTCCACCATTCCTACTCTTAAGGAGTGTTGAACCACCCTTTGTGTATAAATGGGAAAGTACTTTATGAAAAAGAAAGAAAAAATAACAAACAATGATGTCTTAATGACTTGTTTATATAAGTTGTCAAATGCAGGATAGGGGGTCTCATCAAGAGCCAACCTACCATGATCATGAGGAAGAAAAGTGAAGTGGCATTCCCACTATGGCCACCACACCAGGGATATGGTCCAAAAGGTATATCAAATAAAGAACCCTTGGAACAGGAGGTCTCATCATGAGCCATCCTGCCCACCTTTCGCTCCTTCCTCGTGAATGGCATTATGACTAACTAGTCACCAAGTCAGCATAATGGCCTAAATTTTGACATCGCACAACATTCCTAAGCATACACAAAGGATCATGGTTCCATGGGTGAAACAAACAACTCTGCCAAGGTTATGGACACCTGTCGGCAACAGAGCTCTTTTAATGGTATTGAAGTCACATTACTTACACCAATAGGTAACTATTAACACCCTTCTGTTTTTTATACCTTAGTAATAAATCACATAAGTAGAATGTATATTATTTCCCGAACCATACAACGCATGTAAATCTATTATCACCAATCACGACAGAACAATTGACAATGACCGCATGAGACTCTGTATGCATGGCAGATGTCCTATCTTCCTAGCCTCGCATCAGAGCACATTAGTCTCTAACGTATTAAGCGATCTGACTTTACACCTTGATTTCGGTAATTTGCTACTTTTGTAAACATGGCATATTGCCATATGCTGTTCCTTTATGACTTTGCTTCAGAACAGAATGGCATGCTGCTCCTTTATTTGACGGCTGGGATGGCCTATCACATTGCGGGGGGGGGGGGGAGGTTAACCTCATCATTCGCTGGATTACGTCTCAGACCACTATTCAGGAAATTGTGTACTTGGGAATAGCACGGCTGAACGCTATACTATTTTTTATTTTCGCATGGCTTGCTGTTCGTAAGCCATTTCCATAGTATGCTCTGCAGTATTAGTAAAGCCCTTTATATTTTGAGCAAATCCTACATCTGTTAGTTTCTGTTTGTTTTAACAGCGTGAACGGCTTGTTGTTCCATTGTCAAATTTTGAGATTTTATAGGGAAACCACAAACATGGGAGGAAGATCGATTCAGAGAGAGCCACGGGTGTTGATAGTCTCAGATAATGCATGAGAAATCCTGGCAAGGGCAGGACGGTTAACGTATCTCAATCGCTTATAGGAATCCAATGATACTGTAGCAATATAATTCTTGCAGAACTTGCAAGAATATCATTCCATAGTAAGGGGGAGACACATAGCAGTCACTAATGACATAATCGCAGAGGTCTCGGGACTACCAGCAGCTGGACCTGTATGGACGTTAAAGAAGGAGAGATGGCAGAAGATCATAGGAACCTTCCAGGAGGAATGCCAGTGCCTAACAATTAGAGGAAAAGGGGTTCTTCCAGGAACATTGGGAGAGTTGTGGGTGGAATTAGCGAAGACTATTTAGAGCTACATCACCCGTGAAGGCAGAAAAGACGTGGTAAGACCATGACACCTTAAACTGTTAGCCGTATTGAAGCAAAAATTCTCTGTAAACTTACCTGCATTTTTAAATTCATTACTTCATGATGTTGCATGGAGAATGAAAAGGTCATAGCATGTTGAATCAGTCGCAAGTCACCATGGGCTGATGCAGTTGATAGTTAGCCGTAGCCTTACCTAGTAGCAGAGCAACTAGGAAGAGCTAATTGCCATGATAGATGGGGGATTGACCACGCCACCCCAAAAACGTAAACATGCCACCAGTACACCAGAGCGTCTAGAAAAGTGAAGGAAATCGGTCCGACTAGCACGAATTAAAGGGAGGCTAGAAAATTCCCAAGGAGATACCAGCCAACCAGTAGAGATAGACGATACAGGGGATGAGAAACCCCCACAATTAGAAGGAGAAGAAAATGAGAAAGGAATGCAGGGAAATGAGGAAGGAGAAATGGAGGAAGAAACCGAGCAACTTGAGAAGGAGGAGGAAACAGAATAGCATGAAGACAGCACATTGCAGAATCCATTGAGAGAAGATGAATTGGCCAAAATCTTGGCCAATATGGGTGAATATGGCCAACCTTCCAGCCAACCAGATCTCCATGCTGAAGAAGAACCAAAAGAACACTCTGCTCAGGATAGAAATGCACCTGAAGAATTACATACTGAGGAGGTAGAAAAGGAGAGTCAGCCTGTTCATGATGGAAATATGACGGGACAGAGAAGTGATGCAGAATAGGAAAAATCCATTCCTAGCCAGACTACACCAGAAGAAATTCTGGAAGAAGGGGAGGCGGAAAAAGAAGTCACCCAAGAAATAACAGAACCAGCTAGGGTTCTTGGCCCTGAGCAACCAGAGTAGAGCAATGAAGAAGCCCCACAAGGAGAAAACCAGGGAATTGATCGAGATAATGGTCCAGGCCACAGTGAACAATCTGTTGTTCCTTCTAAGGAAATTGAGGAAATTAAGAGATTATGGAAAGAACAACAAAGACTACTGAATGTAATAGTTCAACTTCGACAACAGATCAGGATTTTGAAAACAGGGAAAAGGGTAAAAAGGACTTCGGGAGGGAAACATGCAACCACTCCAGCAAAACACCTCAAGGCAAAGGTTCAGAGGACCAGAGTCCATCTTGTTGTTCAAAACCCTGTCGAAAAGTGGGATGTTGTTCCAAATGTTGTTGAGGAGCAGTCTGCTATTCAAAATCAAAAAGGAACAACATTTGATTGTTACCCATGTTGAAATACAAACTGATGATATATCAACCTGCGGTAAAGAAATTCAGACAGAGGCACAACCCTCGGGATAAATACAGGCCATGAACGCAAGACAACGCAATAGGAAGGTTCAGGTAAATCTCTCGGTCTCCACCACCGTATGGGATAGTGATCGAAGGATGGTAACCCTATGAGAGGGTTTGACACAAGCTCAGCAAGTAGCAGAAAAACTCAAAGAGCAAATGGTCCCTCGAGAAAGGTATGAATAACTACAGCAACAGCTAAGGAATGTCAATTTATTCGAAAGCCAGGCCTTTGAAGGGTGGTGAAGGGAAGAAGAAAAAGTCGCAAAGGTAACTTGTAGGTTAGATATAGTTATCAAGTAGATGGATACCTTATGTTCTTTGTACAATGACGTCCTAGCGTGTAGAGTCCCTGCTAAGAATTATGCCTTGTTTCTAATGGAACAATATTTGCAATTGAAAATAAAGGCTATTAAAGTAGGCGCCCCTATACAAATTAATACCATCGATGATTTTATAAACTACTGTAAGCACTACGGGGTAAAAGTTCAAATATTACTATGTGAGTTTTATTTGCATAACCTTGTATTAGACCAGGAGACTGAGCTGAACCTCAACCCCTTTGTTTGGGATATCCAATTACAGCATTTATTTCATTTGGTGTTAATCAAATTAAATGGCTTAAAGCCTATAATGCTTTCCAAAGGCAGGAAAACGGATTAGACTTGTAGGTAAGAGCTGAGCCTAGGGATCTAGTACAGTTGTTAAGAGAACATAGGAACCTCATGAAGACTCCAGGTGTAATTGAAGTATTAGGACCCATTCATACATCATTCAATCGGCAGGGAATAGAATACTTTTTCACTATTAAAGACCTTGCCATTGATGCAGCTAAATTTTGATATCAGATCTCTAATCTGAATATCCAACTCAGGGAACCATTTAAGTATGAAAATTTTAAGTTAGCCACCAACTGCTTGCACCTCTATGGCAAAGTCATTTTGAGGGCAGGGCCATCCTGGTTAGGATATAGGTTCCGTAGTCCAATTACCTGCACCTGGATACCAAGCCTTGTATGAGATGCCTGAGGGTCAGACAGGCCATTTCTTTGAACACCTAGTTATGCATCATGGCTGTAGACCTCCACATGAGATTTCATCACCACCCTACTCTGTCATTGCCTTACATGTCAACTACAATGTTTTCATGAGGGCATGAAAAAGGGTAAGCAGGGAGGTGTGTGGAGTACTAAAGAAGGTATGTTTTTGGTAATTATTTCAACTTCTTTTCATTAGAACTTACAAACCTTTTGCATCATGAACTAGGTAGATGATAAGGAATTGTAATAAAACCTGTGAGATTAATGTGCAAAATGAAAACATTGAAAATTGTCATTTTATTATGAAGGAAGAAGGAAAAATGAAAGACTGTCATTCCAAAGGAAAGGAAAAGGCCAGGTTAACTGCTGTCCCTTTGACACGGAACCATATGCAAACAAGGAAAACCAAATCAAAGTGTATCAGCCCTGGCAAGGAAATGGAGATATTTTCTCGGCGCAAGAAAGTAAAGAGATAACCGAGGACCAACGGTTCGGAGAATCCCGTAGGATCCTTTGATCCTGAGGGATCGCTGCTTTAACTATTTTTTACACCTAGACATCTCCGCGTTCACCATTATAAAAAGGGGTAGCACTGTTAACCCGGGGAGTCTATTATGTGTTTATGTATTTCTCTTAAAATTAAGACTTTGATCGTCGAGTCTCATTGAGAAGCGATCTACTGTAATTCTGTCTTATGCGTTAATACAAACTTGGTTGATATTTCATCTTCGATTCTGGAATAAATTTAAGTGGTGGACCCCTAGAGGCTAACGGCCCGGCCCTAGAGGAACACTTGCTCCTATACTATTACTTTTGGTTTATGTGTGGTTTTCTTTTCAGCGTTATTTGGTAATCTGATATGTTCTGTTATTTTACATCACAGCTCTGTTACATTTAATTCACTGAGTAATATAATTTTTGAAGACAGAACCATTATGTTAACTTTGCAACGTATTACTATTCCTTTAAGTGCTGATATAATATTGTTGGTCTTTACAGAATATTTTTGCTGCTCAATTACAGAGCATCTTTGTGTACACTTATTCATTGGTATTATTGGACTCATCTTAGGGATTATGTTTCCTTGCGATTGTTGAATCTATAGACGTTGCTATTCCATTCTGAAATACAGTCGTATTCTTTATAACTGAGATTGAAAACTAGATTACCAAAGTTAGATTACTATTAAGGTGTGCCATGTGCATGTAGGAGTCGCTTCCAAGCGTTGTTCTATAGTCCATTATTAATCAGTATTGTTCCATTTATGTGTGTTGTTTAATTCATCCTTAGAAGGGGAGGATTTCCATTTGGTTTCTGTAGGACACGATTATCGCATTCGATCTTGTAGACTAAAGTGTTGCTCCTTATTAGACTTAATTGTTGTTACAGTTTCCTGTTTTTTGTTCCATTTCTGATTTGTTGTTCCATTTCTTATCTACCGTTCCATTTCCTGTTATTCACTTTATTATTGCTTCGATGTGTAGAATGATCTGAGACTGTAGTGGGCATTTACATTTACTGTCTGGCCCCCAGATCAACGATTTGTTCCATAATTTCCTTTAGTTCCATCAGTTTACAAAGGGATGAGTTACTGCTACTGAACCCTTGACTGATAAATTGCTTAGTTTTTTGAATGCATGGTTTAGTCTTTAAAAGTAGTTTGCTGTAAACAAGCATCTGTTTACTCTTGTATTTTTTAGCACTGTACTAATAGCATTACTCTAGCAAATGATAGCCTCAGACTAAGACACTCTTTGAAATAACAAAACGTTCCTGGATTGACAAGTTAATGTGAGGTAATTAGAGGTGAAAGAGACCCTTTTTATAGCTCGACACCTGGAAGACCAAGATTATGAGGAGGAGAACATAGCCATTGATACCTCAGCTAATGGGGCCATGCAACCAAGAAAACCACACAAAGAAGGTAGGATTATTAGAGAAGAGCCATCAAACCTTAGGGAATTTCATGCCTTAGAGTTGGTTGTCACATGCTTCTAGTACCTTAGCTACTATGAATTCTATGAACAGGTTGAGAGAGTGCAATATCACCTAGAACTCACTAGGATTTTTGTAGCACATCTTCATGACAACAGGATGACTCTTGCTGGGGTAACTTTCACAATTTCTTCTTCCATTACTTCAGATGCCACGAGGATTCCTAATGTAGGGGAGAAGTGGTTCAAGCACCAGGATCTAGATGAGTACTATTATGTAGCTTATATCAAACCCCAGTATAGAAATCAGGTGAAGAGATTGTTTCCTTTCAAGTTTCTTGAGAACAAGTATGTCCCCATGTCAAAAATCATCATGAAGTATTTTGCTTGTGAGGGTCGATTCTCCAGGCTGTATACTTATCATATCAGCTGCTCATGCATTTTACCAGAGTGAGGATGTTAAACATCCCTTATTACTTGTTTAGGAGTATTGAGAAGATGGCTTTTATTTTCCAAAGGAAGCCTTACCCTCAGCAAATGAGCAACCTTTATCATTACTCCCTGATCAAAATCATTGTGCCTCATCATCTCAGTCTCCTTAACATCCCTTGGGAGACCTTCATGTCTCATGAGATCTTCAGGGGTACTCTAATTCCTCCACTGGTGCCTCAAGAATCAGGAGGACCTTCTAGCCCAGCTAAAACAAATGAGGAGGCCAAGGAGACAAGAACTACTGAAGTTCTTGTTTTCATGACATATCAGAGGGTAACTAGGAGATTATTTGCAGCAGATAGGTGAGTGTTTTCTCCATGGGATGTGGAAGGGGCCTTGCCTTCTTCATCAGCTTATAGGCAAATGGTAACTCCACAAGAAGTGGAAGGAGCTATGCCTTCTTCATCGACATAGCAGGTATAGGTATAGCAGCTGCACAAAGGGAAGGAAAAGGTGCAGGAGGAAGACCTTGATGATGAGGAGGAAAGATACTTTGATCTAGAAGAGCATGATGAGTTTGAGTAGCATGATACTCAGACCATTGATTTAGAGACTCAGGATCAAGAAACCATCAAAGACATCATCATACGGGAAAGGGAAGCTCAAGTAAAGGATTTGGTAGACAATTTGGAGAGGGCCAAATATGTAATCACATATTTGGAGCAAGAAAACAACCAATTTAGTGACAAACAAGTCCTCTTGGAGCTAGAAATGCTCAAAGATGAAATGACAAAGTGGCAAAGTGGCACAAGTTACTTTGACCCCTATTGAGCAGGAGATTGAAAATGATAGGCAGACCTAGCTTGAGAGAGTCAACTTGCACTTGAGAAGATACTATGGAAGGCCAACAGGGATAATTTGATGATCAGACACATGGCCTATTATTGTAGGACCCGAAACAAGATTTGCAATGTGAGGGTCAAGAGAATGAAAGCTAGGCTAAGGCAGGCCTTAAAAGGTAAGAAAGAGGAGGATAGAGTTAAAATGTTGGCTGAAGCCTCCTTGGCTCAGAAAATCACATGATGGTGGTGCTTCACACAACTTTTGGGCAAGTTTTGAACAAATTTTGTCATTTGCAATTTTGAATTTCATTACACAGAAAAACTGCTTAAAAGCTCAGTGCCACCAGCGCTACGCTTTTCCTAGGGGCACCCTTTGAAGAAATGGCTTGCATTTTTCGATTCAGAAGGATAAGGACATGCACCCTAGCAAGTTTCAAAAGTTTTGGGGTAGAACTGGTCCACCAAAAGGTCAAAAAACACCCTAAAAATGACCTTTCTGCCACTTTTTGGACACACAAAAGCAGTCTTGGAAGCATCAAGTTTTGAGGGGTCAAATGAGATCCAACTACATAAATTGTTGGTGTTATAGAAAATATACATGAATACCTTTCCAATGAGATATCATGGGGTCAATTTGGATGCCGGGAAGGTGTCCAAAAGGGACCTGAAAGTGGCACTGCGCTTTTCATAGTTTTTGCTCATGATTGCTATTTTTCTAGTTTTTTTACTATAATAATGGATTCTCTCTCATTGTGGATGATTTACCTATGTAAATGATGTCATGGCTTGTAAATATGATGGATAAATAGTAATATAAGGTAGATTCATTGCTTAGGACTTAGTTTGAGCCCAAATGAACCAGTTTTTCACTTTTAGAGGCAAGTTGTTAATGATGCTTATATTCCTGTTTCTTGTTCAGTATTAGTTAGATTGGCTCCTCATCTTGGGGATTTGACTCCTAAGGATGGGATGTTGTTGAAATCATGTCTATATCTTCTTCTTCTTTCTCTTAGTAAGAGGTTGGACTCAGTTGGATGCTTATAGCTTGATTGTACATCATTGTAAGCAGTTTGGCAAGGAGATTAATAAGATCTGCAACTATTTTTATGGGATCCCTATGGCATGGAGTTTTAGTACAGTTTCTTCTTTTTTGATCATTTTTTTACATGTTTTATGTATGCCATCATTCATTTCATTGCTTATAGTTGAATGTGTTCAAGTTTGATAGGTAGAATCGATTGTATCAGTGCTCTGCCTTGGGAAATCAGTCAAAATTTCATGTTTTCTACTCTTAAAGAAGGATCCATGATTGTCAAATGCCCTTCTTAGCTCGTCATCAGTCTTAAACACCTCACATTGTCAAGCCTAAAGTGATAAAGCCTATGCCTACCTTTCCACATAGAACACCTTACATTTCTGACACAATTTCGCAGACCTAAACTGCCCAGCTCCTCCTCATCCAGCAAATCATCAACAAAATTCAATCAAAACCTTCGAGCTACTATACCTAGCTTAAAATCCTTTACTTGATCTATTCATCTTGACTGAGATCCTTACGGAGAGAGCCCTCTCCCGCCCTAGTAGGGCTAGATACTTGGCTAAGCTTGGTTTGTGGTTACCCTAGCATTACCTACCTTCAACCTGAGGTCAATATAGGTGATAAAAATATACAAACTAGTTGTAAAGTGTGTTACATGGGGAAAAGATGCTAATCTCAATTAATATTTATGTTGTAAGAACAAATTATACTTTATTAAAAATATAGTCTATCAATATTTCCGCACATGCAGTTATTGTTTTCATTGCTGATAAAATGATTTTGTTAGTGTACTAAAATTATTTTTATAGTTGTGTACTAGATGATCCATAGGAGGCCATCAACATACAAGATGCATGTCATAGAACTAATAAACCACTAAGAGGAAAGTGTGTAAAAGATGAGATGACAATGGAATTTGTAGATAAAATACATGTAAGAAGATAAAGGAACATCAACGAAAAGAGGGAGATCTTTATGATAGTACAAATATTACAAAATAGATAAGAGAAATATTGTTTTTTTTTTCCATGAGGCCTTTCAGATCAAATGTATTGGTTGAAAATGCACAACAATGGTGATTAAATGTGATTCTATGGTCAATGGAAATGTTTGAAAATTAGGGTGGCCATGTTGAGTAGTGATGTTGGATACCTTTCTTGTCAAAATTTGGGCTCGATGTATATACCTAGGGTGATAAAAAAAAATCAGCTCCAAATTAACATGATATGAATATGTCAAATATATGACTTAAGTAAATTTTTGTGTTGGATAACGTATTCATTGAACTGATATAATTGGTGTACTAAACATTATTGACTATGTTGTGTATTACAGGAGCCAGATGAGGCCATGAAAACAGATTGTGTCATGTCAAATGAGGATATAATGAATCACATGAGACATCATGTACTCAAATTTCACTTAACTTAGGAAAAATTGATGTAATGGTATTTTCTGATATCTCCATCTTTTTTCACAATATTATTAAAACTTATAGTGTATTATCCAATCTTGATAGAAATATTGAGGCACACAAAGCCAACCTTTTATCCTATGAAATCCGTGCAATTTGGATTAGTCTTGAAAAAGAGAAATATATGTGTAAAAAATAAAAAAGTATTTAATTTTATTAATGTTATATATGAGTGAAAAAATACTCTGCAAGTTGAATCATTCAATTTGGCCTTGAAATGCGGGTTGGGCACACATTTTTATGACAAAATTTCCTTGCTTCACTAAAAGGCACGCCAATGCTTTATTTCTTTGAGAATTCGATTGATTCAAATCATAGATTATTTAGTTTATTATTTTAAACACATGTACATTGTTATATATTTACTAACTGGTAGAGTAGTAACAATGTTAATTTTCTTAGGGCTAGAAGTCAATGTTTTAGATAATTGCATGTTAAAACACTTTTGACATTTTCACATTGCATTCACCCGATATCAATAAGAAATTATGTATAGAGAACACTAGAAATAATAGTGTAGGAAAATCATATGTCTAACATAATATCTCTGTTATAGGCCTCAACATATCTCCTTCATATCTTTGTGATAATATTTTCTCATATCATAGATAAGAAGGCCCAAAACGTTCATTGTCATACTCAAGAAATGAGGCCCATGAGGGTTGTGACACCATGATACAGAGGAACATTATGTCATTGTTACACCACAAGACTAAGTTCCATTTGTTATGCCACAATATTGAGGCACAATTTCCGAGACCCATAGGATGGAATTATCATTACATCACTACCATTAATTATAGGTTTTGTTGTGGATTTATTTGAGGCACACAAACCCTACCATTTAGCCTATGAAATCCATGTTGCTTAGAGTAGGCTTGAAAAACAAGAATATATATGTGAAATATTTTTATTGATATTATGATTGAAAAAATAATCTCCAAGTTGAATCATTCAATTTGGCCTTCAAGTGAGGATTGGGCGATCATTTTTGTGAAGCAGGAAAAAATTGTCTTACTTCACTAAAATGCATTCCCAGGCTTCATTTCATGGACAATTTGATTAATTGAAATTATAGATTGTTTATTTCATGATTTTAAAATCTTTTGCTTTCTTCCAATGTTCTACGTTTTGGTTTGACTTGGCTTATGTGAAAGTTGTGTATAAGTGGGAAAAATAGTTATGTAGGATAAGTGCAAGGTTATATCTTAAGGTTATGTATTGTCCAATAATGTACCATTTCAAATTTCATTAGCAAGATTGTAATTGGTTTTTCCTGGGAGTGCATATTTGTTCAAACATGAACATTGGCAGATATGATGAATTTATATATTGTCAGACATCGATAAAGGCCTTTCCATGATGCCGTTCACGTCAAATTTATTGGTTGAAAATGCACATGAATGGTGATTAAATGTGATTCTTTGATCAAGGGAAATGTTTCAAAACTAGGATGGCCATGTGGGATAGGGATGTTGGATACTTTTGTTTTCAAAATTTTGGATAAATGTATATACATAGGGTCCAAATTTTATTTTATTTTTCAACACTGAATTAACATGATATCAATAAGTAAAATATATGAATAAAGTGAATTTTTGTGTTGGATAACATATTCATTGAAATGATATAATTATGTACTAAATATTATTGACTATGATGTTTATTACACGATCTAGATGAGGCCATGACAAAAAATCATGCCATATCAAATGAGGACACAATGAATGATGCGGGACATGAGGTACTCAAATATTAACTTAGGAGGAATTGATATAATGGAATTTTTTGATACATCCATCTTTTTTCATGAGAGTGTTAAAATTTATAGTGTATTATCCAATCTTGACATAAATTAATGCATGTTGTTGATTATTTTAGATGGAGATTGGAGGAAATATAGAGATTGAGCCTACAACTAGCAAAAGAAAAAGATATATATCCAGGCATGGACCTAAAATTTTTAAATCACATAGCAGATAGTGGGTGGAAGAGAATATGATAATGGATCTTAAATACACAACAAATGATTTCATTGAATAAGAGGCTTCTCAAGACAATAGTACATGGGATAAATACTCTGAGAAAATTGTTGTTTGTAGATGTTGTATATGTTATGGAAAGAAACATTTCAAATGAGTGATTGTATAAATAAATTACACACGCAATGAGATTTTCGTGGGTAGTATGCCTCTTACAAAGAACTTGAATCCAATAGGAATTGCGGTAAGGAATTTTCCACTCTGATTTAAATAATAAGTATTATTCTTTTTGTTGGACACCTAATCCTAATGGGTTAGTGTGGAAGCTGAATAGACTAAGTAGTCCAAGAGACCTTGGGTAGTGAAACCCAACGGTCACAATAGTGTACTATAAATGCATATCAGTTGTTAATAAAAAAATGTACTCACATGATTTATCTTTCATATTGTCTTTGCTTTCCATGTGTGTTTAACATGGTATCAGAGCGGGCGATTACTGGTCTTGCTCCAATTTGAGCCACTTGTTTTGTGATCTCTACCTACATGTCAGTTCTGTCTTTCTACTAATCAGAATTGATCAGAATTGCCACCTTATTGAGCGTTTTATTCCTCATTCTGCGCCATATTCTTTCCTACGCTCTATGCTCTCTGCCATAACCGTTGTCTGAGATTCGCTGCCACCTCTGTCTATCAGAGGTCCGACGGGTAGATACAATGGTTATCTAATATGGAACCTGAAATGATTTAGGAACCTCTGCGTGGTCAATCTGTCCACTGCCCCTCCACATTCGCTACCCATTAAACGCTGCCACTGTTTAGACGCTGCAAATATCTGACATTATTCTCTGCCTTCTGTTGTAACTCCTCTCTTCATCGACAGGGTCTTTGATTCCCTGGATATGCACTGATTTTTTGGCTCATTCTCTCTCTATGGATTTTTGTCATTATCTGCATATCTGGTGCCAATCGCATTTTCTTCTTTCCTCATAATCTTTTTGGTTGAGGTGATATTCCAGAGACTTCTTCTCTGTGGAGACAGTTAATCATAGTCAAAGTTTCCTCTGCTGCAACACCGGAAACATTAAAATTGGGTGGAGGTTCCAAGATCGAACCTCCCATGCGCCCTGGTTCGAATGATGCCTGGTTGGAGTAGCTACGAGCAGAGTATTAGAGCTCGTAACTGTGGTTGCGGAATAGACCTCCATGCAGCTTAACCGGTTGCTGAAGAAGACCTCCTGGTATTAACCAGCGTAACTATGGTGCCTCCGGAGTCTGTGTGTTGATATAACTCGCGGTGCAAGGTGTGCATGTGATTGTGATGGAGCAGTGTTCGAAGCGTGAATTGAAATCTTCTTCCAGAGCATTCATGGCACGAAAGATTATTATATCCGAGTAAGTGTAACAAGCATCATCTACAGAGGAGCAGACGACATTGCAAGAACCTTGTGGACGGCACATTCCTTCACCGGTATCCGAAACCTGCTAGAACTGACGGGTGAATTGAGTATTGATAAGACGGCGCTGCATTCTAACCCTAAGAAACTGAACGGAGGCTACACAACTTTTGGAGCTCTGCACGTCGGATTTATGGTGAAATGTCTTCGTACGACGCGGCATAGAAGTTAGCGTTCTTCTTCGTGGTGGCCGCGAGTAGCGAATTAGTCGAGGTCCATAGCTCAATCAAGAAACGATCCTCCAGGAAATTCTTTGAAGCCCGCAGAGTACCCCTGTGAATCACAACATTACCGCCCTGCCACTGCTCGTCATGCCGGTGTGCTGAAAGAGCATTCAAAATTGTAGAGTGATACCACTGTGTGGAATTGGTTTGCGCCGCTTCAATGGAAAATTTGACAATAAGTACGAATAACGAGATGATACAACGTGAGTAGAGAGATGTTAAAGCAAGGATGATGCACGGATGCCTGCGTATCCACCTATGGATACCTCTTCATTAGTCGATGCAACAGTATTGACTGACACTTGTGTAGCTCATGGAGAGTTAAGTTATCACCACTATTACATAAGTTGAATACTGTGCATTTGGTCTCCGCACTAAATTGAGTGGGTATTCTCCGTGCTCTATTTTCTGTGCGATTATCTACGTTGATTAGCTGGTAAATTATAACAGTCTCTACAACCCTGGCATTGCTCGGTTTACATAAACGCGCATGTCCATTACAGAAACACACTTTAAGTTAATCAATTTCTTTCTTATGCGATTTAGTGTTTGCAAAATGCTCTCGTAGCTTTTGATCCATGATTTTTGCTGAAGTTATACCTATAGAACGCCATCATCAGACCTGTTAAGTTTTTTGCAGCCTGAATTTGGAGTTTTGTTGGGAGACGGGGCGACGGAGGAGGTTTTCTGCGAAAACACACTGAATCCTCGTGTTACGTATGGTGGGAAACACATATTTATTGTAAGTGGTTCCATGGTATTTTCATGTCTGATACTCCATTTGAAAAGCCTCTACAAACTTTCCAAGCCAACGTACGCTTAAAGTCTGCTAGTCTTCACCAGGGATCATGTGGATGCGCACCGTAGTGGTGCTGATGTTGTTCTCTGTTAATGCTGTCATCCAATAAGATTGAACCATACACCACAGCATGGTATCAAGCGGCTGTTCCTCTTTCAATATTTTATCCAACTCTGAAATTTCATGAACTTTCACATACAATCGAGCTCCCAGCGATCTCAGGTAGCTTACAGTTTCAGAGAAGGGACGCAGAAAGTGTCATGATAATGAGTCACATTCAAGCATGTCACGGAAGTTTCTGAGCAATTTCCATGATATTCATCTTCAATTCACTTTTTGAAATTCAGGAGATATCAAACAAGTATGCCCTGAGAATCGAACACGCGTCCATTGACTGAGTGGCAAAAACTGCAACACGAAATCTTGTTTTTAATTCGAATTGTCCTCTCCGTTTTGTCTGGAGATGCGTGTGTTTGTAGTGATAAGCATGCAGTCTCGCTATATAAGTTTAGAAGCTGGGTAATCTTACCACCACCTTCGACAGAAGAAATTTTCTTCAGTTGTTTTGAATTCGAATTGAGAATTGAGGATTATAAATTCTGTCTAGCAAAATTGCAGTTGATTTGAATTCGAATTGAGAATTGAATAGTCTGTTCGGCCATCCTGCTCATGTAAATTCTGTGTAGCAGAATTCTCGCTCTGAGTGCTTTACACCCATCACCAAAATATCGTAATATTTTCTTTTCTGGTGTCCGGAAAAGGTAAATAATTGATTCTTGTAGTCAACTTCTTCAGAAAGCAAAGAGTAAATGGTTTGTGTAAAGATGAAACGAAAGACAATTTGGTGAAATACTCGAGTCATTGTTCAAAGCTCAGATGTATATAAGACTACAATGGTTTAATCGCTTGTGCCAAAAATGTATTGAGGCCTTCCAAATCGAATCACTCTAAATATATACTCTTGGTTGTTTCCTTCAATATATTGCTGTGTACGGTTACTTTTCTACATTAAGTAATAATTGTGATCAGTGTTTAAGGCGTAAATCTGACATTGAAGAAAAATGGCCAGAATCAGTGAAGTATTAGACTTCATGAAAACTCTTATACAATCTACTGTTGATGACACATTACAAATCAGCATAGGATCTCTTTCAGAAATTCAGACATGTCTACAAAATGCACAGGAAAAGATTGATTTTTTGCAGCTTGAATCACAGCTACAACAAGAAGAGCTACATCAAAATAGACATCATTCTGAACCTGTTACAGTTCATTCAAATAAAGCAGCAATTGTATATGTAGATGCAGAAACTCAGTCTGCACTTCCCAAGCCCATCATCAGACCTTGGGAACAGCTTGTCCACAACAAGCACAGAACTGGTCTTAGATATGACAAGGACTTGTCCTTTCATATTCCAGACTATGCTAAGCCCATTCAGTTTCAGAGTGATGGATTCATTCATGACAGTTCACCTGCTCCTCATGACAGTTCACCTCCAGCTGTTCCAGATTCTGCCCCTCTTCCACAGTAACAACAATAACAACAGATCGTGAAATGCCAACACTGTGACCAAGTTGGCCATTTGAAAGATCACTGTTTTGATCTTCATCCATGTAAGCATTGTCATAAAAACAGTCATTCTTCACACAGATGCTTCAGAAACAAACGTCCTGCAAGAACAAAGATTCATCTTGGATGGATCGCTTCTTGGCAATGGGCATCAACAGCCAAGAAGATATTCCAAACACATGTCAGAACTTGTTCTAGAATATTGAACAGTCTTGCAGTCGAGTTTCCTCCATCATCTCACCTTGTATCTGACAGGGGGGGGAATGATGGTCATCTACAAGCTTCAAACCACATCAAGCGAGCCGGAGCCACAACCTGCCACACCAGTTTTAGAGTTGTAGCTAGAGACTAAGATGCCCGTGAACATGCCTTCAGTTGGCAATCTGGGACACTTCCTCTAGCAGAAGACTTCAGCTTCTTGCTAGTTTTGGAAGAATTCCAGGAACAAAATTAAGAACACTTCCTCTAGCAAAAGACTCCAGCTTCTTGCCAGTTTTGGAGGAGTTCCAGGAATTGCATTAAGCATTCCAGAGTTGTTGGTTATCCTTAAACCATCACAGGTTGAGACTTCCCTTTTTTAGGTTGAAGTTTTACCTTTTATGCAGGGTGAGACCTCCCTTTTATGGTTGAAGGTTTCCCTCTTTAAAACAATAGGATCACTTCCTCTAGCAGAAAACTTCAGTTTCTTGCTAGTTTTGGAAGAGTTCCGGGAACTGCACTAAGCGTTCCAGTGTTGGTGGTCATCCTTAAACCACTGCCCTTTGTACCAACATTTCATAGAGCACATTCAGCCTAGTGCTGCCATGCATTTTTTGCACATTTTGTATTACAGCTCTCTTCTTGGACTCATACATAACCCTTCGGATTAAGGGGGGGAATGTTGGACACCTAATCCTAATGGGTTAGTGTGGAAGCTAAATAGACTAAGTAGTCCAAGATACCTTGGGTAGTGAAACCCAACGGTCACAACAATGTACTATAAATGTATATCAATTGTTAATAAAAAAATGTACTCACATGATTTATCTTTCATATTGTCTTTGCTTTCCATGTGTGTTTAACACTTTTAAACACTCTTTTCTATTACTTAAATCAATAATTTTACTCTTAATCATTACTTGCAGAATAAAGTTGTTTGTTTAAAGTTTCTTGGATAACCAACTTCTAGTCAATAGTTTGATGATCATTTCTCTGATAATATGTCTAAAAAAATATGTGCACATATACCGGCTCAGAAGATGAGGAATTTATGAAAAGATGTAAGAAAACAAGGACCAGTTTAAAGATGCATAATTTTCTTAAATACAAGGGGAGGGTGGACTAGATCCCCTATGAGAATGAATGTTATGGAGATGATGACATTCCCTTAAGATTGAGATCAATTTATAAAGAGGAATTTGGCGTCGACTGTATTGTGGTTGGCCCAATGATCATGAACTGCCTAGAGTGTATGAGGTGTTTCAGATTTCGGGATACAACTATATCATACAACCTTCCAATATTCATGAAGTGAATATAGGTCTCTTTATTTTCCAAAAATTCCATGTTGGATGTAAACATTGAAATAATTCACAACAAATTACTAAGAGATTAATGCCATATTATTGTCTGTCATATTACAGTACTCAATGGATAAGGTTAGGAGAAATTAAGTGTCGCATATCAACATATGGTCTAAATCCAAATATGTATATAGGCCATCTCCAATTGGAAAGTGGAAAGAAATGAATAGACATAACCTTACGTATATAGATGGATGTGCATGCACAGACAAAAGCATTGTAGGATTTCTAAGTAGTAGTAAGGGAAGTGACCCTATAGTAAGGCCAAATTGTCAATTTGTTGAGGTTATAAATGATAAAGATCGAGATATGGAGAGAGAGGTTGATAATTTGATAACGGTTCAGGATATTATGGACCTTAGCATTGGGGATGAGTTATTGATTAACTACCCCTTCTTAAAATGCACTCCTGTGTGAAATAAAAGGGAAGAACAAGGTCTCCCTAAGGATGCTCCTAAGGGCAGAAAACCAAAAAAAAATCAATGAGTGTGGACTGCGATTTTATAAACTATGTTGTCAAAATTGTGTTTTATTTTAAATTATTGTATTAAAAAAAGGTTTTATATAAAATTATGTTACATTATTCAATTGATATATATATATATCTGTGTCTGTATCTGTGTGTGTTCATATATTCTATGTTTTATATTTCTATTTTTTAAGTTATATTACATTATATTTCTTTGAAATTGATACATTCATGATTTATCCAATTGTTTCGTAACACTAAATAATGTTTGTGTTTGTTGACATGTAGAATATATTGATGATACACTTACTAATACCCCAGGTCAAACATGGTATTTAAGATTTGGATGGGATGATCCAAACCATTCTTTACACCATACCAGGGTGAGAAGAGCAAGATTGAAGAGAACACTACCAGCTAAGAAATTTGAAGAGATAATAAGATTAGCATGGATTGATGACATGCCACCTACACCTAATGATGGTGATGTGGTGAAAAAGCTATGCATGAATAAGGATTTAATGAAATTATTACAAGTTTATTTTGGGATGGAAACAATGATGATGATAATGATCATATGGTTGGAAGTAGTGATGACAGCAAGGTAAATTACCACCAATGTAATACTGATGATAACAACTTGAAAGACTCAATCAAGAAAGCATCTAGGACACATGTGCTCAAACAAGGTACAAGTAGAACCTCAAAAATTGCATGCACGTTAATATTAATAGAAATCAAGTCATTATTTGGTTGGCTAAACAAGAAATTCAATACCCTTTTCAAGTGAGTTGAAATCTATTTCTTACTTTGCATTGTCAATTTTTGTACATAATTGATAAACATTAATCAACTTCATTTCTATTTCTTTAATGGGATTTTAAAATTATATATTGTATATAAACAATCCTATTATAGATTGAAATATCAAAATCATTCATCATAAGTTAAACATTTAATTGATTTAATCTTGGGAAATCTTATGAGGCACTAAAAACTAAAATATTGCATAAAAAGAATGTGTTTCCATCAACTTGAAGAGAATTGCATTGATTTTTGGTTAAGTTGGGCATTGAATATAAGTAAATTCATTAATGCAAAAATGATTGCATTGTATATAGAAATGAATATCAAGACAAGGTAGAATTCCATGTATAGAAAGCAATAAGGAGATATTGTACATATGTGCAATGTATTATAGTTCCAAAGAAGGTTTTACGTCACATGCCAATTATACCTAGACTTTAATGAATGTTTTTTTGTAAGTCACTTGCACAATTGATGGACTGACATGCAAAGAATAGGAGTAAATATGGATTCATGCAACTTTCATGTGACTCTGTAGAAATGAAACACATAGAGGAAAAATGGCAAAGAAAAATCAAAGACAAACCTTGTAGTATTAGGTTTGGTATTGCAATTGATGGAGTGTACCTAGTCTATTTCCTAAGCTCCAATTATATTGTTTCTCTAGCCATATTGATAGTAATAAATATTCCCCCATGGATTAGTGTTAGAAAGGAACACCTTATGGTGACTCTCATCGTTCCATGAAAAAATCATGTAAAAAAAATGGACTTTAATATTGTGCCTTTTATTAATGAGATGCAAAAGCTATAGAAAGGCATAAGAATGTATGACATATGACATCGTCCATAAAATAGGTCCTTCATGTCGTATGATGTGATATGTTGGAATATTCATGATTTCCCAGGACTTGGTGTTTGTTATGGTAAGACAAAATATTTATATATTTACACTCCTAATTTGTTTTCGTCCCAACTTTCATACTTATCTTTATACTATTATTTTCATGTTATTAACATTACTTGTTGAATTGTGGAGCTTAAAACAAAGGGGATATTTGCATGTTCAAGATGTGCATAACAATTTCAAGGTTGTTATTCTAAACACCTATGTAAATTTATTGATGCAAACAACAAGGTTTTTCCTCCACCAAATCATAAGTTTAGAAATCACCATAAGAATAAATTTGATGGATATTTTCAAAATAGAGGCCCTCCCCTAATTATGGGTCTAACTTATTGGCTTAAGATGTATGAAGATGTTGAAACGAAAGCTTGGGAGGATTTTTTTGATTGGGGTGATTCAATTGACGAACCAAAACAAGTTGTAGTTAATATGCTAGAAGGAATGGAAAGGAAAGCCATATTTTATGAGCTCCCTTACTAGATGGATCTATTAATAGATCATCTATTAGATCCTATGAACATTTCCAAAAATGCCTCAAATCCTATATTTTGGCGTATATCAAGCAAAGAGAAGGAAACCTTATCTTCAAGGACAGGTGTTTCTCTTTCACGTACCAAATTCGATAGAATACATTTGTTGTCAAATCGGGAAAATGAAACATATGCAAAAGCTTCATGGATTTAAAAAAAAGAAAGAGCTATACCAACTAAAAAGTGTCATTTTTTGAATAAGGACACCTACTGGCTATGGGTCATCATTGGAAAAATATTTTACATTTGATGGACATCTTAAAGGATATTTAACACATGATTTTCATAATTTAGTGAAGATATTACCATCATTTAACTTTTACTGGTAGCATTATGTTGTCACTACTACAACACCCTCCAAAAGTTTGATATCATCACAAGTATTAAGAGTTATCACATGTGTTTTCTCTAAGTATTATTTTCTTGTTTAGAATAAAATCAAAGTCTCATCTTTTACCATGTCTTGAATCACACATTACATATATGTGGTTTACGTTTGTTTGAAGGCATAACCTTGGCCTTAATGAGTCATTATTAGTTTTTAGACATATATCACACTCATTTCAAAAGTTTCAAGGACAGTTTCACAAGTGTCATCACTATCATCACAGAGTGTATCCTTAGTGTCTCACTTCGCAAAACTCATCGCAATGTCATCGCATTGACGAAAGTATGGTTTTCATGTGTTATGAGTGATCATACTTATGTTTTATCATTCTTCACTTTGGTCTCATTGATCCCACACTGAGAAGCCCTTTTTTTGTGATAACAGATTTCCCCCCAACATATGAGTGTTAGGAGAAAACGTATGATCGAAGTACGTTGTAAAGACAAAATCACTTAGACAACATAGGGGAGTCAAGGAGAGAGAGATAGAGACCAATGAAGCCGAATCTAAGAGAGGATAGTGACAGAGGGGGTGAGAATAATGCAAGTCTCCTTTTATGTTGTGGTACCAGACCTCAATGAGGCGGGGGCGACATACCCATACCCGCCAAGATAACTTAGTACAAAAATAATGGTTCACCCATAAATATGAAACTAGAAAATACAATACATGCTAAATGGTACATGACATGCTGGCATAACATAGCTAGAAAATAATACAATGTGTCCCATATACATAATGCACCTGGTAAAATCCTGAGCCAGGACTGAATACAATAATACTTGACTACATGAGATACAAATCCTATTCCCTCAAAAAATGGGTGGGAGGGAGGGTAGAACAACCGGAGAAGCCCTGCTGAACAATGAAGGGCTCTAAAAAACTAAATGGATCCTCTGGAGGAGAGGGGTTGGGGTCTAGGAAATATGTTTCTAGTAGGAGGGGCATAAATTTTAGAGGAACTGGTGCCTCCCTATGGATAACCATAACTCTACTAAGTGTATGGTGAAGAGTGTGAAATGGATCCAATGATACAGTCGGCGGTGTGAGATGCCCCTGGTGCATTAGCACTTCTAGGATGAGGGAGGTCTAGAATGATGGTATAGACGTAACCTGATTGAGCATAAATCAGATCATATCTCAAAGCAGTCTAGAGAGCTTCTTCCTCAGTCTGAGGAAAATGGGACACAACATCTTTTCTGATGTGGGATAAAAGGTTCTTGAGAAACCAATTTAGATAAACACGTTCTTTGAAAGGTGGCACACGACATGTGCTCCTTCTGTGACACCACCCTTAAACATGGTTAGAAAGGAAAGTAGCAGAGGATTTATGGAATGTGGTCAAAATCTCAGTACCAGTGTCATACCAGAGAGGTAACTGGAAATAGGATAAGAACACTTTAGCAAGCATCAAAAAAATGGAATGAGAGGCGAAGGGATAGTCTACATACAATTTTACAGCGTCTCCAGTGAGCATGAATTGGAAGAGATGAAGAGGAATGGAGTCATTGGTTATGGAGTTGGACGAACACCACATGTGGAAGGATCAAACATGATTGGTAGGATCCTCTCCAGTAATACCCTCAAACATTGGGATGTCTGAGGGAAGCTTAGTCAGCATAGAGGGCCAACCAGCAACATGGTGTATGGGGTCATTTATCAACTGGTTAAGATATGGTAGACTTAACACAACCATAAATGGGAGCATGGGGGCTTCCAGAATGGTTCCTAAGATTGTTTCGCTTGATGTGACCACTGGCATATTACTGGAGCCACCACCAGTTTTCATTCCTGCACCAGTTGTGGGTCCAGACATGTTAACGATATGTGGAGAAGGAGGTTTGGAATCAGATGAGGAATCAGAAGGACTAGGAGAAGAGTCGATATGGGGACTCAGAGGGCTATGAACTTGAACCCGATGGGGAGGAGTAATACACCCCAGCGGAAATTGGGGGTGAAGGACTAATAGTGTCAACGACTCATGCCTTGGTGGCACAATGATGGATGGACATACGAAACATGGAAATGGTGAAGGGAGATCAACAATATATCTTCTATATTCGATGTGGTAAGATAAATTTATTATGTTAAGTCTTAGCTTGGGGGTGTAAAATAAGTTCCCTTCGCTTAAGGTGTGCTTGTGTGTGCAAGTGAATTAATTGATTAAGCCCAGATCATTTTTGTAAAAAAGAAAAAAACTTGCTGCAAATAAACTAAAATAAATAATAGAAAAAAACAACAATAAAATTAACTAAACCCGACCCAAACTAGGTTTGCAAACACTCTACAACTTGGTGGCTAAACCGATGGTAAATACATTGAAATAGTTAAGAGATCTTAATGTCGGTGTGATTGGAATCAAGTCACTCTATGCTGCTGGAAAGTGCTGCAGCAATCGAAAAAATCCAGAGGGGAAGATCGCTGCAAAAATATAGGGAGATGGGTGAAACACCTAGGGCAACTAATGGGACCCTAAGGGAATGACAAAACAAGTTTAAATGTGAAACTATGGATGGTAGCAACCTATCTTATCAGATTTGAAATAGAAGGTTACAGATCTGGAAAATCTGGCTGAAAGTGCTACAGAAACTCAGACTTCTCACTCAACTAAACTCCTCCTAGAAAGGTGGAAATGTACTAGAAGCCATACAAGAGGCTAAATTTGACTTCGACGAGTAAAACATAATGGATCCAGGCCTAAGTGGGATGATACAAAGGTCAAACACCCAATAGACAACTCTCACCAAAACCCAGAAACAGATATGAGAAAAACCCTAAAACCTAGAAATCGCAGGTTTTGACCTCTTTTTTTATGAAATCACACCTTTTGGGCAGAAAATGTGTTTTCGAGCCTAGATCAAACCTTTTTTGGGCTGAAAATTGCGATTTCTATTCTGAGAATCCCAGTGTGCAAATTTCAGAAAAAAAAAAGTGTGCCTTTGCCGCAGCTGGTTCCTGTGACCTGCGGAAATGACCAAAAAGTTTACAGAGGTTAGAAATTTATCAGATCTAGGGTTAAAACAATAAGAAACATTAATAGAAATGAAAAAGGAAGAAGCTATAAGCTGAAAGCCGAAGGTCACCCAGGTTTCTGGATCTGAAGTATGAAACCCAGTGGAGTCACCAATTTGTTGTAGTGTTTTCTTGTCAATGATGTATGAAAATAACCCACTTAAGATTGTAGATGACAAACAATATCAAAAATAGAAATGACTACTAAACATTGTATATCCACAACTATCGATAGAAGCAAAACGTAACAAAATTTTGATCTATGTTGCAATCATAGTTAAACAATGAAAGAAAGAGTAATAACCCCAAAACATCCAATGGAAACTAGATATGTAAAGAATAATTTAATAAGACCTGTGAAGAGAACATATAAATGTTACGAGTCCCCCTCTATGGGATGGGTTCTTGGCTATCCTCAAACATTTTCAGCTTCTGTAGAGTCTCTCTCTTCTATAATGCATAAACTGTGCAAAATATGGTGTGCAAAAATGAAAATAATCAGCATGACAACAATGAGTGCAACAATGAAAATAATCAAAAGTGAATAATAATGGAAAACCCTCATATTTATAACAAAATATTGAGTTATCCTCTAATAATGAGAAATAATAAAATATTATTGATCCCATTCTTGGAATTTCCACTTGGAATAATTTATTATATTTGTTAACGAGGGAAAAAGTATTTAAACTTTTATTTAGAAATAATAAATAAATAAATAAATGATTTATCTATTACCTCAATGAATTATTTTAGGAATAATAAACAAATAATGATTTATTTAACTATTCCTAAGGGATTTCGTCAAATTTAACAAAGAATAGTAATTAATTAACGATTAGTTGGTTATTCTTAGATAAAAATAAGACAAATAATGATTTATCTATTTATTTTTATTGATTTTGTCAAATTTAACAAGGAATAATAATAAAATAATGGTTTAATTAATTATTCCTAGAAGAAAATCAAATAAATAGTGATTTATTTAATTATTACTCAAGGGTTTAACTATAAATTACTTAATAAAGATGGTTTATTACGTAATTTCTCATAGTGAAAGCAATTTTACTATGGTAAAATTGACTTGACATGGTGTACATCGATCCATCTAGTAATTTAGGCTAGATGATGAATTTTTTGGTGATAACACCAAACATAGAAAAATATGGAAAAGTCCCTTCCTGAGCAACTTGGCCTCACCCAACCTTCCTAGACTACACAATATATAGTCTCAATCCTCAAGCTTCAATCTTGCCTCTTCAAACTACACAATGTGCATTCCCTACCTTCTGCAAATACATAATGTGTAGTCTCAGTGCCCACCCTCAACCCTTGAGATCCAGAATTGTGTAACCCTTACCTCCAATAACCCTCTTCTATGCATTGTGTATTCTCAAGAATCAAGCCTCTGCCTTGACCCCTTGAACTGTGAAACTGTGTAATCCGTTGGCCTCCGTACCTCCAGAAATATGCAATGGGCATATTCAAGCATTCATTCTAACCTCTTGAGCCCCTTAGTTATGCATATGTATAGCCTTGACCTTCCTGAACTATGATTTGTTAAGTATTAAGGCTCATTCTTGGCCCCTAACCTCCTTAGTTGTGAAAATGTGCAATCCTTAAGCTTTTCTATCAGCCTATCACTTTCTTCTAGCTTAGTCATTTGCTACCATGAAGCATCTTAGACTAGGGGTTTATCAGACTGATGTTGTCTTGTCATGAGTGGATTTCAATTGAAGCTATTATATCATGTTATGATGGGATGATGACGAATAATATGAAGAAGGATACCATTATAGATGACACCTCTGAAGTTATGGAGATAGGTTGATCAATAAAGAAAGAAAAGGGACACTAGATTATGACAACAGTTGGAAAAAGTATTGCATTGAGGACTCCCTATGTTCAAGCCGTATGGAGGAGGAATAAGAAGAACGTGTTCTATATTTGTTGAATTGAGGCTTCTATGATCCATATCAAGTTTATGATAGATTTTTCGGTGTAAATCACATGGTATTTCATTTGTCAACGTGTTTCGAACCAACCATTGTGGTTCATAGTCAAGACAAGTTGAGGATCAGATCAAGCTATGCATGTTAAATAGACAAAGCAGACCTCGAACGGCTATAATTCAAGATCAAGGAACGACTATAATGGCTAAATTTGATCAGGAGGATAAAACAAGTTAATTTAATTTATCAAATCGAAAGTTATATAATCATAAAAATTCAAAGGGGCATATATATATATATGTCTATGTATGTGTATATATATATATATATATATTTATGTATGTATATATATGTGTGTGTGTGTGTGTGTGTCTGTATATATACATATATATATATATATAGAGATATATATATATATATATATATATATATATATATATATATATATATGTTGAGGGAAATGTTCCCCTAGGGCTTTTGGGTTGAAACCCTAGCAGACTGAAAATTGTCTATACAGAGAAACACACATTCACACAGCCATTATGCTATTGTAAGAAAATTCTATGATAAGAGGGCGTACCTTAGGTCCTACATTTGAGAAGGCCCTTTAGGGTGCAAACCCTTCTTGGAGTTCCCTTTTTGCTCCTTTGATCTGCAAAACCACAAATTCCAAAGAACACAACAGTATATGGACAAAAACTTATAAAGAAACCATCTTCATGTTATAAAGAAAGGTAGTTAGTTATGAGATATAAACAACCATTCACATATGTATTCTAACATGAATATCATAAACATAAAGAAGATTTATATCGAGAACCAAGACATGTGTTTCTTTTATTATAGACAAATAAAGTACAGAAAAGGAATAATTTCACCTGAGTCACCTTTCATAGGCTCCAAGCAAAGCTTCCTTCCAGATCCATCCAGCCTCAATCCTTTAACAAACTCCTTCCATGAATTACTCCATGATGTCATAAGTAGTGGATGAACATCAACACACAAGGAAACAAGGGTTTCCTGTACAAATGGGGGAAGTGCAAAAGGCACAAGGGACTTTAGACCTGGTCAGGGGAAAATCTCAGCATAATAACCTTTCTCTCTCTTCTCTCCTTTGTTAGGCCTTCCCATTGAGGTCTTTTTATACCTCTCCCAAAGTAGGTTTTTAGTTGGGAGTTGGTTGGGAACAGTTGGGCCACGGGCACTAACAGGTGATCAGCAGGTAAAACCTGCGATCTCCGCCCGAAATTAAGGAGTTTTATATTTTTTTAAGTGTTTTAATACATATACGTGGGTTGGGTATATGACTACCCATGTATACACGCATTTAACTCAGGGAAATGTCGCGTATAAGGGATAAAACACTGTTTTTCAAATTTTGGACCAGGTCTGGAAGGAGGGGTTGCCCTAGGCCATGAGTGCAGCATCACAAACCATCAGAGTGATATTTGGAGCTATAATAGATGCCCCCTAATATATGAGGTCAGAAGGGGTACATGATGGCCGAAATGTATTAAGCAAGTGCATGGAAAGGAAATCTGCCAAAAACTGAGGAGGACTTCACCAAAATTCAGCGTGCCAAGCCACAAAAGGAGATCAGAAAGAAACACTGTCTGAGGTGAGCATACCCATGCTCAGAAAAAGTAAAGCATGTCCGCATATCAAATACAAGTGGATCCATTAAGTATACACGTGTAAATGACTCAAGAATACATAATGGATCATCTGATCATGATCGAACAAGTACATGTCTGAATATCACATATAAGACTGTCAATGATGCTGAAAGATGCAACGGATCACTGATATCAAAGACTGATCCCAAAAGGTACCAACTGAACATGATGGAATAGGATGGTACTACCCTACAAACTTAGGTGCCATCATATAGAATGTCACCATGACTGACTGCAATATATAAGGTGGAGTGGTATCAACTAACAGCAATAGGAGCAACTGTCAAGTTGAACCAATGAATGCTGATACAACCTATGGTCTTCATCGACCGCCGTGGTACATTTCTACACCATGGGAATAAATGATCTAAAGTCGACCATCTGAGAAATCATTTGATTACCAGTCATTGATGTATACCGTTAACAAATGCGAGACTACTCACCGATAATGATAATGAGCATCAAGGTAACCAGTACAATCTAACAAGTGTGAATAGATGAGCTAGAGTCGAACACCTATAAGAATCTATTGATGAGGAGACAATGATGGTTTCCCACTATCGATAGCGAAGGATCTGCCACTAATGACTGCAAACCCCAAGGTACTGCCAAATGGACTCTAGATCTTTGCCCCAGAGCAACGAGTTGGAGTCGATAGGGAAAGATCCGCTAGAAGGAAGGCATTAAGGCATCCTCCATAAATCTAGCGCGAGTGTAACCCGTAGGCCAATAATGTGGAAGGAATCAGACGAAAAAGTTGTAGTAACCCAACCGAAGCACATTTCCGGTGTACACAAGATGTGGCTAGCACATGATAGAAACCCCCTGAACCAACCAATAATGAAAGCTGACATAGAGACGAGGTATCCACCAATAGGGTCAAATGGAAACCAAGGTACTGCATGAATCCCATTGTGTGATAATGTAAGCTGATGTCGAACACAAGGGAAACCACTCAGTCAAAGACCCATGATACTGATCGATGTTGAGCAGAAGGTGACCTATCAATAATGAAAATAGGGCCAGGGTGTAGCTCTAGGCCTGTCCTCAGAGCAAGGTGTCGTCGTCGATAAGGACAAGACCCGTCAACAAGAAGTCAATAGGGACCTTCTCGAACCGGCACGAGTAAAGGACCAATATAGTTGATGTGATGATAGACATGATACTGAAAACCGGGGATGGCCAACTGAAAAATGAGTCAAGAGACACTACAGAGAGGTCGACTCAAGCTAACTTCCCTTGAACAAAAGCACGACTCAATGTGACTATGTGGTAGCATATGATGACTCTGTATAAGTTCGTCATGCAGGAGGCATGAACGAACCCTCCATATTATTGGAAGAGATAACCAATTGGGGGAGAACTAACTCAATAACAAGGTTAAGGCGTACCTAAGTCAAACTAAATCCTGCCCAAACGGAGGAGACTTTGCTTTGAGTGCTTTGTTCAAGGGCGACACGACTGACTCTAGCTGCCAACAATAAATGGAAATATTGTCCCGTTCCCGCTCTTTTTTGGAATATTTTATTTTTTTTTCTTTTTTTGTTAAGCTTGAAAAAGAATAAAAGAATGCTATGGTATAGTGGAAAGAACGACTGTCGGTGAAACAAATGATCTAGTTCATGGGAATGGAACATTCCTATGCTCAATGTAGGGAGGTGAAAACTGGTCAGTGAAACTCAAAGGTGTGTTCCTTCCACGGGTCAAGGTGTGTCAAGCTGCAGAAGTCAAAGGTATGCAAGGTTGATTTTGCAGTCATCATGGTCAAAAGTTGGCTTAAACATGAGTCCAAGTGAAGCCGGCTCTAGGCCAAAAGGTGCAAGTGGTCAACATGCAATGCAGTAGTACAACTCAACACTAAGGAGCCTCTAGGGTATAAGGCCAGAACAAAGAGAAGAAGCTAAGAGGAATGAGTCTTCAATGCATAAGTCATGGCGGGACTATAGAGGACTCCCGAGCCTACTCAAATCAGAGCAGCATGGGCAACAAATGTCAGTGAGGTGCTAACTATGATTCCCATGTAAAGGATGGCTCTACCATCGTGTCATGATTTAAAGAATCGGCGAGTGAAGATGGCTTACGAACCATAACATGATGGGGTCGACCCTATGGAAATTGTATCGACAAATGGAGGCTAGTATGCATAATGCAACGGAAAAATGGTGTCCCTAGCCTATATGCCAGTGAGAAAATGATACCTGCCATGACGGGTCAGCACTCATGGAACCGTCTTGAAACTGTCGAAAAAATGTCCAAAATGTCCTGAAAAACAAACCATTCTCGACATTCCAAGCTCCCAAGTTAAAAGTCACATGAGGCCAAACAAAATAAAATTTTGAAAAAATTTTGCATTTTCAAAACTTATAAAAAGGATTTTGGACTCACCATTTTCACCATTTGATTTTGAGAGCAAAGAGTTGGAGCAAAAGGAGAAAACTTCCCGTACACCAAATTCAACCGCTCAAGTTCTTCAAAAACCTCCAGGTAACTCTTATACTTAGCTTGCAATTGATTGTGATTGGTTTTAAGATTTTTAATTAATGTTTCACCGTTGAATTTTTTTGCCAAAAATTTCACCGCGGCGTATACGCGGGTTGGTAATATGAAACCCGTGTACACGCGGGCCCTATACGCGACTATGTGCATAGGGACCCGCGTATATGCCGCGAACATTTTTAACCAAAAAACTAACTGTTGAAAATCATTTTTTGCTCAGAATGATGGTCACATGGCGAGAGAGAGAGCATGCAGTGGTGGATAGTCATGAACGATCCTGAAGCTTTGGATGCCCTATGGGGATGTGGTTTGCTTAAATTCTTTAAACTTTCGAATATGAAGGCAAACACATGTCTGCTTGATATGCTCATTGATTATTGGGACGTCGAGGAGGAAGCCTTTATGATTGACCAGATGTCGCTCAGGGTAGAAGTGGAGGATATCTATTTTATCACGGGCCTTTCCCGAAGGGGAGAGGTAGTACATTCCAAGGGCAGGACACGGTGCAGTCTCACGATAGAGGACTACGTATAGATATATTGCTCGAGACATCCCAAGAAGGTTGGGAGCCAAATTTCCATCACACATGTGGCGAGTTTATCACTGAGGATAATCCTGTTCATCATATCTCGAGTGAACGGATCGTCCTCTCTGCATCAGGCATCATGGCTAACCATGAGCGTGGCAGTTGACTGTCTCACTACTTTGTTCGATTGGTGTACTCCTCTTCTGGCCAACATGAAGAGCCAGCTCACTTCTATGAAGAGGGGACAGACCAAAAACTTTGGATATGGGACTATCCTATGTACTTTCTTTTTCGAGAAGGTTCCTGCACTCCGCCCCAGGGTAGCAGTTTCCATCAGCACCCCACGAGATCCACACATGGGCCATTGGGTTGATCTGATGAAATGTCTAGGGGGTGGGGAGGTCCCAAGGACTGTCTTTGACGATGACTTCTTCACCTGGTGGGATCAGCAGATCGTTGCCGTAGATGACTACCCTTATGCTGGGCTGGATTTCCGAGGAGATCCTGATCTAGCATTACCACCGAACGCAGCATGGGGCGAGATTGGTAAGAATTTTTTATTTTATGATTTTTTTGGATTTTTCAAATATAATGATGAATTTTGAAAAATATTTTTGATGAAATTCAAATGATTGATATGATGATCATGTTCTAGACATTGGGCTGGTACAACCAGATGGGTTCCCGCGGCATGGACGGAACGACCGAGGAGCCGAAGAGGCGGCTGCTAATACAGAACGAACTCTACACAACATCTAGTGACACTTGGTGAGACTGAGATGCCGAGTACTGATGGCTGCCACAGAGGACCTTATTGAGGATATGCAACGTCATGTGGTTGGCATGCCACGTGACTGGGTTCACACTTTTCAGCGTGTGGCCAATGCGATAGTTACCTACTTAGCCGCTCATCTAGAGCCGGGGCATTAGATATGTCGGACATGATTATGGGAATTTGAGTCCCAATTTTGTATATTTTTGGACAAACATATGTACACTCGAGATGCTTTATGATATATATATATATATATATATATATATATATATATATATATAGATATATATATATGTATATATATGTATATACATATATATATATACATATATATATATACATATATATATATACATATATATATATACATATATATATATACATATATATATATACATATATATATATACATATATATATATACATATATATATATACATATATATATATACATATATATATATATACATATATATATAGATATATAGATATATATAGTTACACTTTTTGATGCTTGATTTTATTGTGATGAGTGATTGATGTGCCAGTCTAATGCTTGATTAGTGATAGAATCAGCTAACCAATTATAAGATCTTGGAATGTGAAAATAATTAATATAAGTAAATGATCTTTGCAACAACCCCACCCTTAATACTGGCGGTATAACATGGATCCCTTACCTGATAAATGTTATTTAATTGTGACACTATCAATTAAGAATCAAGATAAACTACCAACGAGTCAATTCCATAAGAAATTTCCTCGGATAGTAAATTAATGACGACGGTATACTCAGCCATATTGTTTGAAGCAGGACCGATGCATATGCCTCTTGATGCCATCAATTGACCAGTTGGATAATAGAGTACCCAAGCTGCGGAAGCAAGATTCCGAGTGTGCTGACTAGCACCATCAGCGAACCCAAAATAGACCAAGTCATCCATCAACACCTGCCACAGCAGACCAAAAAGTGTTGATATCAAAAAACTCTCGATGATATATGTACAAATATACATAATGTACAAAGAAGCCATTGGCTAATTCCTACTTAAGCAAAGTACTTCTTTAGGTAGATCCCGTTTCGGGGCTTTGCCAGCTTGTTTCCCTCAAAATCGATTAACTCATATGACCCTTTTTCTAAAACTCATTTAATAATGAAAGGACCGTACCACATAGGCTTAAACTTGCCTACCCCCAAGGTGTCTTTATCTTGGTCATAGACCAAGACAAGGTCACCTTCAAAAAAGACTCGAGGACGGACAGATTTATCATACTGCATTTTAACCCTTTTCTTATGAGCCTCATTCATCATGGCGGCATCTCGACGCTGCTCATCGAGATGTTCCAACTGAAGTAGGCACTCTTTGAGACTTGAAGTATCTTGAAGGAGCTCAACAGCTAACTTAAGAGATGGAATTTGACATTCAACTGGAAAGATAGATTCCATCCCATAAACCAACTAAAGAGGTGTAAAACCAGTAGCAGTCTTTACAGAGGTTCGGTATGCCCGAAGAGCCGAATACAACATAACGTGCCAATTGGATCAATTTTTATCGATTGTCAATTGGAGGATCGTCTTAAGAGTTTTATTGACTGCCTCGACCTCTCCATTGGCCTGAGGATAATAAGGAGATGAATGCTCCTGCCAAAAACCCAATTTGAGGGCCAATTCAGACATCAGTTGATTCTGGAAATGACTGCCATGATCAGTGACAATCTATCTCAGGATACTGAATCTTGAGATAGCCTGATTAAAAAGGAACAATGCTACCGTGTCACTATCGTTCTTATAAATAGGCATGGCTTCAGCCCACTTCGTAAAGTAGTCTACAGCCACGATAATGTACCTATGATTCGCCGCTGAAGGCAGATTACAAGTCGTAAAATCAATACCCCACTTAGTAAAGGGACCGATAGTGACAACGGGAGAAAGAGGAGCTGGATGTGCACACATCTTCTGAGTAAAAATTTGACAGGGGTGACAGCGTTTGACCACTTCCACACAGTCTTTAAAGAGTGAAGGCCAAAAATAGCTGGCACGTAAGATGCGCTGGGTTGTAGCAACCCCTGATAGATGACCACAACAAGCTCCACTGTGGCAGTCATTGAGCACTAACTCTGCTTCCTCTAAGGTTAAACAACGCCGAAGGATTGAATCAACCGCTCGACGGTATAATGTGTCACCAATGATAACATAATTTTTAGCCAGGTGACGTAATTTTCGACGTTCATCCCTGGAGAAAGTAGAGGGAAACTTCGAAGTCTGGAGATAGACAATTATATCTCCATACCAAGGGTCGAGTGAAGAGATGAGGAATAAATGTTCGTCGGGAAAACTTTCCTCATAAACAGTATCCTCTCCACAAGGTAGCTCAGAAATTAGCTCAGCGAAAACCATGGATTTCTTAGACTTGATAGACAAGAATTCGAGATCAAATTCTTTCAAAATGACTATCCATCGATTATATTTACCCCCAATCACTTGCTTACTGAGGAAAAACTGAAATGGATTGACCGTCGCTAAGACAAAATTTTTGCATAGCAGGATATAATGACGGAGCCGCTGGACAGCATGGACAGCTGCTAAGGCCAATTTCTCAACCGAAGAATAGCGAAGTTCAGGACCTATTAAGCCTCGGCTCAAATAATAAATCACATGCTCAGTGAGAGCATCATCCTCCTAAATGAGAACCATACCAATGGTTGATTCTGCTACAGGGAGATATAAAAGGAAGTCTCTACCATAATCCAGTGGACTCAAAAGTGGGGTAGAGACTAATGCTTTTTTCAAAGCATCAAACAATCATTGTGCAAAGTCGTCCCATACAAATGGAACTCCTTTCTGTAGAAAATGCATGAACCCTTTAGTGATCTCGGCATAGTTCTCTATAAATAAGAAATTAGCCTTCCCTTGAAGACTTTGAAGTTGTCGAATTGAGGATGGGGGAGGCAACTAAACTATTGCCTCAACCTTGAAGGGATCAACGCGAATCCCTTCATTTGACACAATGAACCCTAACAACCGACCGGACGTAACCGCAAAAATGCACTTGTTGGGATTCAACCGAATTTTATAAAAATGACATCGCTCAAAAACCATTCGAAGATGACTAGGGTGATCAGTTCTCTTTCGAGAACGAGCAGCGAGATCGTCCAAGTATGCTTTGATGACATGTTTGATGTCGTGGAAAACATATGACATGGCCCGTTGAAAAGTGGCTCCAGCATTTTTAAGACCAAAAGGCATCTTTCTATATGCAAAGGTACCCCAAGGACATATAAAGGCTATCTTATGTTGATCTTCAGGACAGATAGAAATTTGATTATAACCCGAAAAACCATCAATGAAGGAAAAAATCTCATTACCCGCACACTTGTCGATAATCTGATCAATGAATGGTGTGGGTTAATTATCTTTTAGACAAGCCTTGTTTAGGTCCCTAAAATCGATGCATACTCGGATTGTTCCTTGCTTTTTATCCACAGGGACTGGATTAGAAACCCAATCAGTAAGAGGAACAGGGTATATGAAACCTGCCTTTAGCAGCTTCTCCACTTCAGCTTTGATAGTTGCTGCTTTCCTAGGGTTAACTGGCTAAAGCCTTTGACAAACCGGTTTGGCATTCTCATACGTCTTGATCTCATGTTGAACTATAGAAGGATCAATGCTAGGCATTTCTTCATAAGACCAAGCAAATACATCTCGAAATTTCTTGAACAGGTCGGTGTAAATTTGAATTTCTTCCAGGGAACATTCGATTCCGATGAAGAGATTCTCGATCACGTTAGGGTCCCTAGAGATGTTTATAGGTATCGTTTTTGAAATCACCGACATATTACCTTCGGCACGAATGTGTGCTGGAGCAAAAGGATTTGACACCGTACAAACATCACTAATAAAGAGCTCGGAGAATCTAGATTCTACTTCCTGCAATGGAGGAAGAAAGTATGAACGATGGTGTAAGTCTTCCCGAGGTCGATATATACCCATCATTGCTTCGAGGATTGCTTCTTTAGAAGGTAAAACTGAATCTAGGTAGTCCAAGGCAGAGGTAGAATCAAGGCTCCAGGCTGGGGCCACATCACCATCTAACTCCTCTTCGAAAAAAGGAGTAGAGTGGTCGTCTGCAGAGTTAACGATAGACTGATATCTAAGCTCAGCTGCAGATATAGGGAATGCCATTCCATTTACTTGTCCTTCAACTAATGTGGTCGTAGGTGAAGGCAAGGTCCAAGGGTCTGAAAAATAACGAGTTTAGAAGAACTCTTCTCGAGGAGACTCCTTAGATGATGAAATGACATTGATTTTAGCGAAAGGAGAGGGAAGATCAAAGGTACCCATTAATGAGGAATACATCCCCACTCCTAAATTCTCAGTAGGCGGATGAGGATTATCCACTAAGGGAACAGTAGAGTCAGAGCTTGCTTGAGGATCAACTGGACAATAATCCAATTGATCAACCTTGACGATTTTCCCCTCATGAGGAAAGCAAATGACACGAAACAGAGTTGAAACAACGGCGTCCATTTCGTATACCCAATTCCTTCTTAAAAGGAGATTATAGTCTAGGTTAGAATCTGTGACTTCTACTTCAATATTGACGACCTTCCCCCCAAACATATAGGAAAGGCCGGGATAATACCATTCGGCTTATGAGAATGACCATCAAATGCAGTCAAGACGGTAGGTGAAGGAACGGCCGAAGGCGATCCAATAGCCTTCCAACATGACATCAACATGACGCACGTGGAAGCTCCTTCATCGATAACGGTACAAAAAATGTTGATTTTCAAGTATGTAGACTTTATTTGGAAAGCCATATGATGAGGGAGTCTCTTTTTGACATTTAACATGTCAAAAGTGAGCACTAAAGAATTAGTTGGATCGACTGCCCCAATCGCGGAAAGTAAAGCATTTCGTTGAGCCAGACATGACTGGAGAACCTCTAAAGCAGACATGGCACACGGACTCTGAGCCAGATCCTCAACAATGGAGTAATTCTGGGCAGCCCTAGCATTAGGATTAATAATCGCGCGTTTAGCGGAACCTTTCGGTATCCATGGTATAGTCTCGACAGAGGGTCGCTCAATATGAAGGTCAGTATTTCCGGGAACAGTCTTTTTCTTGGAAGTTTTGGCTTCACCATAATCATGTGACCCAGTAGCCACATGGACATTAGAACCCATCATGAAAACATTCGATGATTTTTCCCCTTCCTGGTTGCCCCCTGTGGAGGTTCCAGGGTTTGAACTTGCGCCAGCAAGAAGTTGCTGCCCTTGGGGAAAAGGGTTGGTTAACACAGCCTGAGAACTAGAAGTCCCTTGCTGTCCTAACAAGTACTGAGCATCTTCAATCTTAGGGAAGAGATGAGTTAAATGGTCTCCACTGCACAACTTGCATGGAAAATTGACTTTCTTTCTAGAATCATTTCTACCACCACCAACATTATTGCCGGATTTATCTGCATTGGCCTTCCCATCCTGGTTATTTTGCTTACCTCGTCCTTTCTTTTTCCCATTGGAATTTTGATTTCCTTTGGGATTATCAGATTGGATGGCATTAATCAAAGAGGTTTGGGAAGCTGAAGGGTTAGATGATGTCATTTGGTTGTTAGAAGCAGTTTGTAAAGACAACTGCTGCAATTGGTTCAACAAGTTCACCGCATTTGTATCTACCAACCCAACGATACCATCTGCGTAGGGACTTGGCTTCGACTTAGCTATGTCAACCTTAGACCCAGGAGCATCTGGCAAGTATTTTTGTAGGATCCCAGACTGAGAGTAGATCAATTCTAATTGTTGGGCTCTAAAAATGGCTTGCTCCTCAGAATAGACTCCAGACATGGAGACATCCTTTGAGATCTCAGGTTGTAAAGATTTCAAAAACCATTCGAGATGGTACTCCGGAGGGATTTCAGCTTTAATGAGGCTCTTTCTCCATCTCCATTCCTGAATATGGTAAAAAATGTGAGTTCCCTTATCTTGACGAAAAGTGGCCAGAAGTTCAGTTCCGACGTCATAACGGATAGGCAACTGGAAATGATTTAAGAAAATGTTGGCTAAGTTAGCGAAAGATGTAAAGCTGCCCCTTGGCAACTCTATATACCATTTGGCCACATTACCAGTCAAGGTGTGTTGAAAAAGCCTCAACCTAATCGAATCATTGATAAGGGAGTTAGATGAACACCACAAATGGAATGTGGTTACATGGTCGCTTGGGTCTTCACCGCTCTTCCCTTCGAATTTTGGAATGTCTGAAAGGAGTTTGGTTGGGACTGGAGGCCAGGCCAGATTGTACTTGATTGGATCATTTGTTAACTTAGTGAGATCTAGCAAGTTCAACGTTGCCAGAAACGAAAGCCTAGGAGGACCTTGGGGATTACACCCAGACTGGGCGAAACTCCCAAAGTTCTGAAAAGATTGGCCTGGATTTTGGAAGGCACCAGGCTGCCCAAAGTAACCAACAGAACCGGCTGAACCAAAAGGCAAGCCTTGTGATCCAGCAAAATTCGGAGTTTGACCAACTTCGGCTGCAAAGCCTCCATAACCAGCAAAGTTTCCTCCTAAAGGATTATAAGGAGTTGATAACCCTTGATATGGATTCCAAGCTGAAGCTAAGGGAGGAATACTTTGAAATGAACTAACTGTGGAGTACGGCCTATTCCCTTGTTGGCCGAAAGACGGATTCCCAGTTCCCGCGCCACTAACCCCAGGGTTAGTCCAACCTTGGAAAGGATTGCTGCTTTGTCCTATAGAAGAAAAAGGCATGGATCCTATTGTCGGGTTGGAATGTGGTATATGACCACTTCCGAAAGGAAAACCCTAGAATGAAGCCGATCCACCCATCATGGACGTAGCGGCACTAAATGGAACTGATGGAATACCCTGTGAGTGGGTGCCAAATGGGAAGAATCCATAACCAAAAGCATTGGTTTGGGAATTTCCACTCGTGGACAGAATGGAGGTAGACCCAACTAAATATGTGCTAGCAAAAGATCCAAACAAAGAAGCAGAGGAGATGGAAATCGTTCCTCCTCCTTGTACCAATGTTGGAGTCTGCATAGTTGTAGCACTTGTAGTAGAAGCCATGCTTCCAGTAGTGGTCATCGATGGTAAGCGCGTAGCGTAACCTGGACTTGACGGTGTTATCACTCAGGTTGTCCTTAAAGCTCCTTAAAGGATACGGCCGAGGTAACCACAAACCAATCTTTGGACTGCAGGTCCTAGCCTACCTGCAATCAGAGAGAGCTCTCTCTTTATAATTTAGCCTTGTTTTGGGTTGATTTTAGGCTAGTTATGATTTTCTTGGGTTTGTTTTGATTTTGGTGGGATGGAGGGTTCTTTCAAACAGAGTTGGGATGCATAGTGTGAGAAGTTCAAACCATTGGGAATGGAGTCGTGGATTAGGCTTGATGTTGCATTTTCTTGGTCACAAGAGGAATACAGAGTAGGATAGCTACACATAAAACAATATCAAACTGGAATAAGGATGGAATGAAGGTCATTGAATGAAAGGAAACTAAGTAGCTCTCATTATGCTAACAGAGGGAAGATGAATGAACATTATATAGGAGCAATCAAGGATTCCTAAACAACATTCATATATGAAAGAACTAGTGTAAATAAGGGCAAATCAGTATTCATATTTAGGACTAATTCAGAGGAAAAACATAGATAAATCACAGAAATTGAGAACAGAATACAACTAAGTGAGCTCTGAACTATTCTTTCTTTCTGCTATTTAGATAGTGAAACAATGATGGCATAAACACATATAAACTGTAAACAAAAATAAGAAACACTTATTGGGCTACGTAGAAGTGTTAGGATTCCCTAGTCACTATTCAGACATTAAAACACAACAGTTAGTTCATCTCCCAAACATTCCAGCGATCTTTGATTATAGAGACTCTCAGAAAATACAATGCGAGTCTAGAGGAAGTTATCGACCAACCAACCCTTTTTTCATAACAGAGGGTGGTTTAAATAGAAAAAATATCTACAAACAACAGATCTGAGACAGATCTCATCAAATAAATGCCTTTAACCTAATTTGTACAGAAGTAAATGGAAGAAATATCTATCTAACAGCTGCGCTGGGGCAACTGGCATCCCAAAATATCTATTACAGCAGATCTTAGGAAGATCTGAAGAAAATTAGTGCTTTAATCTATTTTATCTTGAAGTAAATGCTTAAAACATTTATCTAAGTGCTGCGCTGGGGCAGCTGCCTCAAAAATGGATCAAAATCTGTCCTTATGGCTATGTGCTGGCTCTTTTAGCCATAAGTGTGCTTTAAATTCATTCATCTGCGCCTGCAAGTGGTTCTGCTGCCTTAAGTGGCCAAAACTGTGAATTGGTGAGCCTTTATGGCTTAGAGCTGCTTTATTGACTTTGCTGGGAGGCTCTTTAATGATTTCCTGCTTCGGGCTCAAAGTTTTCCATTGAACACCTTCACTGATACACTTTGTCGCATCTTGATACACTTTGGCACTGAATCTGGGCCTTTTCTCACCGTTGATAATCTTTAAACTGTCCCATCACCCCCTTTCTGCCTTTTAATGCAAAAATAATTGCTGCTAATGTCCCCCGTGGCCTTTGGAACGCTATTGGCGCTGGCCGATCAAAAGTGGTACTAAAAATGATGAACAACTGCTAACTGGCGGAAGACTGGATGCTGGAGGCACGCCGAGGCCAAAATCCTACAATTTGGAGCTATTTCGGGCCTGGAGCGATCAAATATGGACTAAAGAATGCCATGTTTCTTTTGGAGGCGAGGTGGGCACAGGCGCCGAACTGTTTAAAAGAAAATGGCCCTTTTCCCTCTTATAAGGCAAAAATGCTTTAAACGTGAAAATCCATCAAAATTGGGGCGGGAGAGATTACTGTTCATAAGATTGAATGCTGGCATTGGATCCGGCGCGGGCCGATCCAACGGCTGGCACTAAATCGCATCGAGGCGGACCATTGGTCCCAACACATAAAACCTCCGAAATGCCGCAGATCCGATATACTATATGCTGCACTTCATAGCTTTTCAGCTCCACTGGTCGGAGCCATATAGGAGTGATGCGATTAAATATGGGCCATTGATCTGGGCGGGATGATGGACAGTTATGATTTGGTCACTGCTTTACCGTCGGCAATATCGCGATAAGGCTTGCGATAGGTGAAAATGTGTGTTTTTTGCGATAAACTTAAGTTTTATGAAAAACTTAGGTTTATGCGGTAAAATGTGATATATGCGGTAAAACGTGAAATTGCGATGCGGAGAGCTCCCGATAGCGATATCACATCGGCGGAGGGGTCGGGGGCATATATATGTGCACATATGAATTGCGATACGCCGATTGTGAAATCGCATCGGCGAGGGATGGATCGGAGGTATAAAAAGGGGGCCTACAATGATCGCTGTGACCTCCGACAACGATATCGCGTCGGAGGGGGGCAAATGAATTCGAAGGAGGGTTTTAACACTAAAGGGAGGCTTTTGTGGAATCGGAGGGGCCCTTTTAATATTTCGAAGGGATTCTAAGGCATCGGAAGGGGTCCGATAGCTTTAAAAGATGGGTTTTAATGCTTGGAAGGAGTCCAAAAGCATTAAGAGGAATTTTATATACTTTGAGAAGGGTTTAAGGCCAGAAAGGGGTTTATGCCTTGGAAAAGGTAAAACAAGGCCCAAAGATGGATTTTATACATTTGGAGGGGGATTTTATGCTTAGGAATGAGTCCTAATGCATTTGGAAGATAATTAGGGGGGTGAAGTGAGGATTCTTGCTGAGTTTCAGATAAACTTAGCAATTTCCAAGGATGTATATGGTTATTTTCAACCAGGGGGAGGGATAAATATATAGGGGAGTTATATACATAGTTTTAGTAGGGGAAGGGGAAATAGATAGGGAGTTACATAGTAGTGTTAGTAGTTAATATGACAATGATGAGAAAAGCACTAAGTATGATGTCTTAGGCTATTAATGGGGAAAAAATGACTGATAGAAGAAGTGTGAACATTTCTTGAGTGAAGCAGATCTTCACCAAGGTAAATGATATGAAAAATGATGAAATTAAGAGGTAGCAAGCAGATCTTGACCTCTTTAGGGAAAGTTAGTGAGTGATTTGGGGAAAGGGGAAGAAGGGGAATTTAGTCATGCCTCGCTTGAAGTCCTTCAAATGGAAAACTGCCTCAAACTTGTGATATGATAGATATAACGCTTGACAATATGAAATGGATCACAAGCCATGATTCTGCAACCACAAAGCTACCTACCCGACCTACTCACCTCGCATTTTCTCTTCTTTTTGGTTTGGGTGCACTTGAACTAGCATACCCAGCTTTTTGTTCTTTTCTTCTTGCTGTCCTCCTATCTACAACTACACTTATTGCATCCAGGGGCTCAGATTAAGCTGTTGAGCACCCTTGTTTCTCTACCTATCTACAAATCTGCCAAGATTAAGCTGTTTGGACAGATATTTATTCTCTATATTCTACAACAAGAAATTGAAACCTAGGGAGGCCAAGATTAAGCTGTTTTGCCTACCCTTAACTGAAAAACTGATAAAAATGGATTACTTATCAAAACTGGAACAAAGCAGTAGCATTAAAACTGGCACACCTTCATGGATACTTCTCTGGTCATCTGTAGCAAATATGGAGCATTGCAACATGCATAGTACGACATATTTGGCATGTAAAAATGTCGATCATGAAAGATGATTAACCTGTTGCAGCAGGAGGCTAACAGACAGTCTATGCGTCGGAGTCCCAACATATTTTAATACGTCTGGATGACTAGATGGTAGTGGAGAATTTGGAGCCGCTAACGACTCTGAGATTTATTCTACCTCTATGTTATTCTCCGCTTGAAAGAGAACTCGAGAAAGGACTGGAGTGTCCGTCTCTTGTTCTGTGGAAGTGCCAGGCCTTGCTTGAACACTAATGCCACCGGGTGGAGGATCAATCCCCGATGCTTCAATTGCCGTGAGACGAAACCCACCAGCAGTATTACCTTTGCGCCTTCTAGGAGAAGGCTCTAAACTTGATGGTGAAAGACCACAAAGTCTTCGAGACCGTCTAGGAGATCGGTCAGCCACTTTGAATTTTTTGTTATGATCTAACTAAAGACTCAAAAATTGAAATTTAGCCCAACTAAGAGCACAGAGCACACACTATAAAGTCCCTAAAGATAACAGCCAGTCAAACAACTTCCAAGTATCTCTGCTCTGGGTGATTAGGACCGGACACCAAAATACAAGAAAGTGAATTAAGCGGCCTTTCGAAGATAGTCTGGGATGATGAGGGCCCAGTCCTATCAGCGAAGGTATCAGAGGAAGTTACGCTGACCTCCTAACAACAGCCTGTGCCAGTGCAAGCCCCCAAGCTTCGCAAGGGTGCCCTCCAGTAGTACTGTCGAGAGTGATGCAACATCGACCTCAGGTGCCACAGGATTCCCCTCCACAGCCACCTGTGTAGATCCCTAGGAGTAGCAACTATGGATACCAACTCATCGCAGAAGCTAGGCGGAACAGTCGTGAGGTAAGTTCGGACAAGTAGGAGAGGGGGTATCTCTCTTCCCTGTCTTCACAGACCCCCGTGCTTCACTCCCAGATCCGGAGATTTACTGGTCTTCCTAACGCTATTGGATTTTTCACTCGCTATTTAGACTCCTACGTTTGACATTTAAATGGCCTTGGAGATTTAACTCTCCACTCGCCTAATCCAAGGCCCTAAAATCATAAAACTTGTTGGTGTATCTAAATTAAAAAAAAGTTTTAGTGAATTCTAATTAGTGCTTGATTTTAAAATAGGTTGTTCTTTAAGTCACGGGATCACGGAAGTGAAACTAGTGGTGTTTTTTGATGCAAAAGAAATTAATGAAAACCTAAATACATGCACATGCACTTGTTTTCGTTTTTCGATGAAAATCAATTTCTATAGGGTTCAGAGGAACTTCAAATAAAACAAATTTTTCTTTTCTTTTCGTTAATTCACGCTTCACACTCACAAAAGTTAACAAAGCTATGTATGCCTAAAAAGATATGCAAATCTATCCTAATGCAACAAATATATGTTGATGCAAGATTCAAAACTACTCTAAAGACAAGAAATGAAAGTTGCTTGCTTATCAATTTCTATTTTGCCACTTAAAATGTCTAGATGGAATATGAGATGTTACCATTCATTTCGTCTAAACACTAAAAACAAGTTTCAAGACAAACATAAAGCACTTTCATTCACTAAAAGGAAACCAAATGAAAACCAAGTTCAAGAAAGCAAAACGAAGTTTTTCAAAAAGTTTTCTTCAAGGCAACAACAGAAAAGTCTTTTCAAAAATGCTCTCAACAAAACTGAAACTTTGTGATTGAAGAATAGGCAAAAAACACTTTTGCAAGTTGACACCATAAAATGGATGAAAACTCAGCAAAAATAAATGTGTTTAAGGATGTTCTTAACAATCAAAAGTAGCAATGAAAGCTTTGGCAACAAAAACCAAAAAGATCAAAAAGACAAATTTCAAGAAAGTATCAATCAACAACTTTCATGAAACAAAGAAGTAGATGGCCACAAAAAGCGGTTTTGTGAAGCAAACAAAAAGTCACCAAAAGCAAGATTTAACACAAAGATTGAGATCAATCTTTCTGCCCTGATGAATCAGAGCAGCCAAGATTCCAAACAAGAAATCTTGCGTGCTTAAACAAGAAAGGATGACGCTTGCAACAACAAAAACAAGACCAATACCCCTTACAATCAGAGAGAATTTGGAACAAGATGCTCACTGTAAAACTAACAACTGATACTGGAAAGTGACTGTTTCAGACTGACTCAAACCATCAGACAGATCTTCAGAGGTAAAAAAGATTTAAAAATCTTGAAAATTGCAAGATATACGTGACTGTACTGGTGTACAGATTGCGTGTATACGCTACTGTAACTAAGGAAACTTGCGTATACATGGGTTCACTTAAGGAAACATGCGTATATACGCTTCTGTAACTAAGAATAACAGTGCATATAAAAGAATTCAAGAAAAATAAAAAACAAACTGAAGAAACTGGCAAAACTTAGAATTCAAGAACAGACAACACGGCAACAGCAAGCAAACAGGCAGCTGAGCCCTCATTGGCTTGAAAACACCCAAACTAGGAACAACAAGAGTGTTTTCCCCAATGGAGTCACCAATTCTGTTGAGGGAAATGTTCCCCTAGGGCTTTTGGGTTGAAACCCTAGCAGACTGAAAATTGTCTATACAGAAAACACACATTCACACAGCCATTATGCTATTGTAAGCAACTTCTATAATAAGAGGGTGTACCTTAGGTCCTACATTTGAGAAGGCCCTTTAGGGTGCAAACCCTTCTTGGAGTTCCCTTTTTTCTCCTTTGATCTGCAAAACCACAAATTCCAAAGAACACAGCAGTATATGGACAAAACCTTATAAAGAAACCATCGTCATGTTATAAAGAAAGGTAGTTAGTTATGAAATATAAACAACCATTCACATATGTATTCTAACATGAATATCATAAACATAAAGAATATTATATCGGGAACCAAGACATGTGTTTCTTTTATTATAGACAAATAAAGTACAGAAAAGGAATAATTTCACATGAGTCACCTTTCGCAGGCTCCAAGCAAAGCTTCCTTCCGGATCCATTCAGCCTCAAGCCTTTAACAAGCTCCTTCCATGACTTACTCCCTGATGTCATAAGTAGTGGATGAACATCAACACACAAGGAAACAAGGGTTTCCTGTACAAATGGGGGAAGTGCAGAAGGCACAAGGGACTTCAGACCTGGTCAGGGGAAAATATCATCATAATAACCTTTCTCTCTCTTCTCTCCTTTCTTAGGCCTTCCCATTGAGGTCTTTTTATACCTCTCCCATAGTATTTTTTTAGTTGGGAGTTGGTTGGGAACAGTTGGGCCACGGGAACTAACAGGTGATCAGCGGGTAAAACCCGTGATCTCCACCCGAAATTAAGGAGTTTTATATATTTTTAAGTGTTTTAATACATATACGCGGGTTGGGTATATGACTACCCGCGTATACACACGTTTAACTCAGGGTAATCTCACGTATATGGGATAAAACATTGTTTTTTAAATTTTGGACCAGGTCTGGAAGGAGGGGTTGCCTTAGGCCATGAGTGCAGTATCACAAACCATAATAGTGAGATTTGGAGCTATAACAATATATATATATAGATATACATACATACATACATACATACATACATACATACATACATACATACATACATACATACATACATACATATATATATATATATATATATATATATATATATATATATATATATATATATATATATATATATATATATATATATAATTACTATTAATTTTATTAGTTCGTTAAAATTTATAGATTATGTAAATTCAATATTGAAGAAAATGTAATTTAAAGTTTAATTCCAAGAGTAATCCATAGAATGTGAAAAGTCATGAATGAGTCAAAGAGTTGTTGATAAGTCAAATAACCATGGGTTAGTCAATGAGCCACAAGGAAGGGGAATGGTCACCCATTTTGTTATATATACACCCTCATATCTCATGCAAAGGACTTTTCACCTTGGCTCCTCCTACTAGGCATTAGAGAGGAAAATATTTCTTTTGGAGGAGCAAGTGGCTTATCTAATGCTCCACTATTGGGGCTAGTGGTTGTAACTGTCTTGATGTATCTTGGACATTTTTATTAATTAAAAATCTCATTGAGCCAACACACTTTCATGCGTATATTGTAAATATTGTAATACTCTTCTTTGAATGTTTGTGATGTATGATGTTCTCATCTGTACTAAGGAAATTGAAGTATTTTGATGGCTTTGGTAGTTATCTTGTTGAAGGTGCGTTGTATGTGTTTTAATAATCGTTGCTACTATGTGAACTATTTTGCTAGTTTTCCAATGATTCATTCATAGATATATTCTCGTGTTGCTTTTCTTGAGTAGTACTTGTTGATAGTGTCAGGCCTTCCAATATTAAAAGGGTCATCCCTAATATGTGCTCCCAATTAGACCTTAGGCCATTTGGTGTAGGAGACCCATCTGAAATACGATCCGACTGCCATCTAATTAATGATTTTCCTTGGATTTAGTTGTCAGCAATAAAGAGAATCTCATATGTGTCTTTGAAAAGAAAGCAAGTGTTCTTGGTGAATGTTCAGTTGTAGGTGCATCAAGGTTATCCTATTGAAGAGGTTGGAAGAAAGTGACCCTCTAAGAGAGAGGTAATAGTACCACGATAACAAAGATGCACACAAGTACGATAGATTCATCAAACATCTATTGGAATAGTCCACAAAGACATGACATTTTTTACAACCACTACAACACATTCTCAATAGGATAAGCACTAAAATTACCAAAATAGTTCAAATTCTTTAGTACAGGTGAAATAAACATGAATTTTAAACATGTATAGAACAATCTTACAAATATTGATAATCCATGCATGAAAAATGTGTTGGACATCAGGCTTCAAATATTAAGTAAAAGTCCCAAGATTCATAAATACAAGGAACATTAGTTTCTCCAATAATGGAGTGTTAGAGCCACTAATTGCCCCCTAAAAGTACTGACTTGTCTCTATCATGCATTATGGAAGAAGCCAAGGTGAAAACTCTCCTGCTTGTATAATGAGGGTATATATATAATGAATGCAGTGACCATTCACCTCCTTTTGACTCTTAGACTACTCTCACGATTGTTTGACCTCCCTATGAGCTTTCAACTCTTAAATGACTCTTTAGATTTTGTACATGTCCTTCGGAATTCCACTTTACAATACATTTTCGAATAAGAATTTACATAATCCACAAATGATGTGGCACATGATTACCCATGACATGAAATGACATGACACTAATGAAATGGATTGCAAGATTACATGGCAATGTCAAGCCATTATTTGCTACTACTTACCTTATGTCTTCTTGAAGATGGAACATGATCTCTTCTTCCACCTCCATATGGATTAGAGATGATAGCCTTGAGGGTTATCAGATCTTGAGTTGTTGTTGCAAACAAGTGTCACTTTTCTTCCTTCTGATTGATTCACTTGTACTTGTAGCTATAAAGGTGTCTTCTAGCATGGTCTCTTTCTCCATATCTTTCTTCATCATCCTGTCATAGAATGATAGAGTATTTGCACCTGGAAATCACTCTTGATAAGGTTAAATAAGCCCAATAAACCCTTAGTCTCAGATGTTGCATGATGATCCACTAAGTAGGCTATAACTAGGTGGAAATATGAGGGAGAGACAGAGTGACTATGATATTGTGTAGCTTAGGCAATCAAGGGTCAAGACTAAGCCTGGAGACTGCACAATGCATAGTTCATACTAGATTGGGCTTGAAACTTACACAGTTGAGAGATTTAAGAAGCTAGGCTAAGGGCTTGAGTATTAATTTTTCCCATTACATACTGTCAAAAGGACAAGGAGGCGAGGTGATTGAGAAATTGTGCAGTTAAGGAGCTTGAGGATGAGGCTTGAGGACTGAGAGTACATAATATGCAGTTCAGGCTTGGGTGGAGGGAAAGTTCATGCATTTATGGAGCTCATGGGTTAGGCTTGAGAACTGAAATTGTGGAATGCACAGTTGTGGGATGAAGAGATTATGCATGGTGTTGTGCCAAGACAAAATGTTGCTTCTTGAGGACTTAGATTGTGCAATGTGCAATTCAAGGTTGCTAAAAGTGGTTGAGTGGCCTGGTCATGGATTTTTCCCAGTTTTAACTCGTGTTGAATCAATGAGATTAGACTAAGAAAAATAAAGGCTTAAACATGATCACAAACTTAGATTACTTGATGACATAACAAGGAACACTCAGAATGCATGGATAACATAATTTCCTTAATGCAACAACTTTACGATGGTTGACACCAAGTGTGAAACCAAAGATACAATTTGTGACGATCGTGATGAAACTTATGCAACAATGGTTGGAATTTTGGAAATGAGTGTGAGAGATGTTTTATTGATAAGAACAACTCATTTTCTCAAGAATTACCCCCTAAAAAAACCAAAATTAGCTTGTGTAGAATGTGCGCCACTTAACATGCTAGAAGATGACACTTTAATCTTCTCACAAACAAGACCATAACACTTAGAGAAGATACATGCACTCACTCTTAATATTTTTGACAACAACAAGAAAAGTCAAATTAGGCTCCAAAATTTGGAAGTAGGATAAACTTTGGGAGGGCGTTGTAATAGAAACAACAATACTATTAATTGTCGTTAAAAGACACACTTTTCTCTCTCATTTCAGTAGAAGAAGCTTGATACATTGCACAACTAAACATTACACAAGGTATGCTCACCTACTAATACAAAAGTACATGTACATTACTTTCTCATGCTAAAAATTATAGCCAAGGCATATCTCTAAGAATATATGGTAGTTGGTCCTTATTTCCCGAATAGCTTCCACACTAAACAATGCAAAGTCTAATTAGGAATTTTAATCGAAGAGACCCCGTTGCACGTTGGTAGTATCCAAAACCATCAAAATTACGATGTTAGAAGGAGGGAAGCATCCTTTTTATGGATGATAACTGACCACACCCTAAAAAACATACTTCTGCACAAGGAAACAACATTCCCATTTCCACTCCCACTCATACTCCTGAAAATCAAAAAATTGTTCAGTATAGCTCTGAACAATCCTTTAAGGTTACTTACGAGAAACTACATACTATACGAACCTCACTCATCAGTTTACAAGAGCTCTTTGCTTGCTCACTATTGCTAAAATTCTGCTTCATTAGCCTACAAAGAAATAAGTAACACCTCACAGTGGATTGGTTTCTTCGGTGGAATATTTGGTCATCCTAACTCTCAAAGAGTTTGTTGAATGTACAGAGAAATGAGGGGAACTTCCACCCATTGAGGAGAATATAGAGAGTGAAGGGGTAGATTTATAGTTTTTTGATGAGGAGAACAATGACTACATCGCAAATCCTAATAGTGAGGGAAAATGTTCTTCAGATTCATAAGAAGAAGAGGAGGAAAAATATAAAGACATGGCTGACACATATTTGGATTGGATGGCTGAATGGCCACTATCTCTTCTAGAAAATATTCACAAGATGCCCAAACATAAAAAAATGCTACTATAAAAGTTCGACCTGGACAAGAAGAACAAAGTTTAAGATCGTATAGATGAGTTCTACATGCATCTATAGATGCTTGAGGTACGTTTCCATGATGTTTCTTTCAAACAATGTTAGTATACTTTAGAAAGTAGAGCATCTATATGATACCAAAGCCTTGCAACCAATTCGATTCCAAACTAGATGGAATTTAAGAGGTTGTTTATTAAAAAAATTGCTAACGATAAGAGTCCCACCATTTTGTTGAAAGAACTTGGGAATTTGAAAGTGGGGGATAAATAAAGAATCAAAGATTTTAATTACATATTTATGTGATTGTTGAACAATTTCCCCACTAATGCGTAACCTCTTGATGACATCACTAAATATTATTATACATCCCCCTAATATTTATGTTTTCATAAAGAGAGCTACAAAGGAAAAATTGGCATTAAACTTTGCAGAAGCTCTTGTTTAGAGAAAGATTTGTGATATATTAGAGTTATCATAGATGATGATGATCCCAAAGACTCCAAAGAAGTTGGTAAGAAAAACCAAGCCTCTTCAAGTAGAACAAAATACAAAGACTCTTTCAACATGGAAGGCTTAACCAAGTCTCTGAATTTTCTCATGAACGAATTTTCAAAATTGAAGAGACAATCAAGCAAGTTATCTACTACCAGAAAAAAGTCTTCGAGGCCACCTATATTTAAAATAAATAACAATTCACAACCAACCAAGTTTTCTCACAGATCTAACACGATCTTCAATATCAAAATTTTGGGCATGGATAGTTTCTGCGCTTTCCATTAAGAAAAACATTGAAGAAATACATGCTCATAGTGGAATCATTATATCAATACTATGATGGCTAATATTGTTAATACATTATTGAAATAATAATATCTTATGTAGAATTAAGAAAAAAATGAACCTACCACAATTTACGATAGTTAGAGTGTTGTACATTCAGTAAACATGTTCAGTATTAGATATAAGACTGAAAAATAGAGTGTTGATCAACCAGAAGTGAGTGAATCGCCTCCCAAGTAGTCATATGATCATTACAATATGAGGAACAAGGGACCTATTTCTAAGAAGGAGATTAAGAAACAAGTACTTCATAGAATTACACCACCTTTAAACCTAGCTTAGAATTCATGGAACATGTATGGAGTTGTGCATTCTTGAAAGAACACTTCAAGCAACAATAAGAAAAATTCCACCACTCCCACTGCAACGGTCAAAGTTACATGACCTAACTCATCGCCACAACTAGTTGTGATGGAAAACATTGATTATAACATTGTTCTATATATGAAGATCTCGTAGAAACATGTTTATATTTAATCTCTCAAAGGTAATAGGCTAGCACTAATTGTTTCTCGAAGCACTCTCATTGCACACTACAACAGGTAAAGAAGCTTGTACATCACAAGTAATGTCCAATAACTCTTGCGATATCCTCAAATCCCTTATAAATGTTGTAAATTTAAGTTCTAACACATTATGCCAACCTTTTCAATTAAATTTTGAAATTTTTAACTATAATGTTCACAATTGTTTAGTTGATTCCAGTGCATTTGAAAATGTTATGCCATTCTTGGTTGCTAATAAAATCTATGCACAATGGGATAAAATTGATGCTTGGATCATACAATGAAACAAATACCCTGTGTAGGTTATAGGTGAACTCGAAAATGTTCTTATCCATTTTTAATGTAATAATAGAGTTCGCTAGTGTATAAATATCGTAGTTGTGGACATTCCAAAAGCCTATCGATTACTACTAAGAAGAGCTTGGTCCAACAAAATCCAAGGATAGTTTGCGACAAACGGGTCCCATTTATGGTTTCCATACAAGGGAAGAAATAATTATATTCATATTGATAATGAGACCTACATGAAGTGTAGTGTGACACAAATTGAAAAACAATGAACCAATGGGCTTCACATAATTCATCTTGAGAAATTGTTTCCCTGGAGTGGATCATGGATGTTATCTGGCTTAGCCTCTTCTCGTCCCAACAAATACACACTTGGAACTCCTTCGTAGAAATCAAACTAGAAATAATGATAGTTGTATAGTAGTGTTATAGACATTTTTGGGCACTACAACCCCAAGCATGAAATGTCCATAAACCAAGGGCTCCTAAGTCCCTAAAAGTGTTCTTCTAACCGCTAAAGGAACAAGGTCAACAGATTACAGCTTCTCCCAGAAGTTCTCCATGAAAAACTGCTTAGAATTGGTCAAAACAAGATCATTTCAGCCACTCCACTGGCCATGTGCGTTGAATCTCACCTAAATACACTGTGTGGGTGCATTGCATTTCAAAAAGCCCTTCTATGGGGTGCGATGGGCAAGAAATGACAAATGGCAGTGTCATTCCGCAAGGTGGAGAGGCAATGGAAGCTTCCAGAAACTTCTCTGTGAGACTTGCCTCTCTGAATTCGACCAAGGATGAGTAAGAGATCATCAATCTCCAAGTGGAAGCAAGAACTATCAGAGGGAAGACACTAATCAAATCATAATCTGACTCATCTCCATTACAGATATCTATATATGGATCCCTCATCCCAAAGATCCAAAAGGCTAGAATTTTGCATATTGTAAGGAATTGTTGTTGGTTTCTTGAGACAAACATCAGATTGTTGGGTGATCTAAGCTTTGTTTTAGGTGAAGAGGGGCTTTTTTAGCTGGGAGGTTGATGCTGGGTCAGAACAACGGGTTGTAACTCCTCTTAGCTCTTTCTTGTTTATCAATAAAATCTATTCAAGTTTTCCTCCATGCTCTTGTGTCATTGATGCTTGCTACATTTGTATGGTTAATATACATCTGATCCTAGATTGTTTATGATTATAGATCCATGTCTTTGTATAGTACTATGCTACTATGATCTTACAGGTACTTTGTGAAGCTGGGCGTGCAAGGGAGCAGGTAGCTAAAGACTATCAAAGAAGAGAGGAATCAAATCAGGAGATTAGCGCAAGACAGAGGTTGGTCTTTATGTTCCTCTCTATCTATAATTCATAAAGGAAAAATGAAAGTAGTTTTTCTCTATTTGTTTCTAAGGAAGCTGTCACACCTTAGTGGGATAGAGCAGTTCTATATAGACACTTTTCCCTGTAATAAAATGGCGACTCCACTGGGGAGGAATTAGTTTGTTTTTTTATCACTTTTTGTTGTCTGTTTCATAAGCTTATAGGTAGCATTTGAACTGCATTTGCCACGACAAATGCAAAGTAGATAAATGCTACTTTAATCCATCTACTAGATCTATTTATGATTCAAACAACTGATTCACAAACTATCTGATTGCCCTTGTGATAGCTCTTAGATCCTCCTTAGATCTACCCCTGATTGTTGCATTACTGATTTCTTTTTGCTCGGCCAAAACCCAAGAACTGAACTGCAAACTGTGACCCAGAACCCAAACAGAATCTCGTTTCTGGCCCAGCGCAGGTACTGTTCAGAGAATCTGAACTTCAGTGCACTTTCCGAGTGGACAAGGTGTGCTGCATTTCAAATTCTCTATGTTACAGGTGCGCTGATCAGACTAGGCTTTGTGCAATTTGGGTTTCTGTGATTCATTCTTTCCAGTTCTATTCCTGAATTTTGCTGCCTATGATCAGTATATGTCTGTTTGAAACCCCTTTTCCTTACTGTTATTCTGCCTCCTTTGTACAAAAGAACTGTAGATTTTTTTGTATGTTTGTTGAGTCATTTTCAGTTCTCTTTTGCGAAAGTAGCATAATCGTACTGTCGTCCTTTGATTTTAAACTGTCGCAAGTGTCGATTTCAATCATAGGAAAGAGTTTGATTGCTGTTGATGGTCGATTATCCTGTTACTATTGCTTTTGGTCTAAATTTGTAATTTTCTAGTGTCAAGAACAAGTATTCATTTCAAAATCGTAAGGTGTTGTGATCGTCTCCATTTTTGATTTCGAAAGGAAACTTGTTGATATTTGTCACTTGAAAAGAAATTCAGATTTGTGCATCAACTTTCTTTTTAGCATTCATATACTAAGAAAGTCGAAAACAAATACATGCATGTGCATTTGCATACAGACAGTCTGATTGGCTTGATTTAGGAAAAGTGCATTTAGAGTGTTCTCTTTGCTCTTTGAAAATATTTTGTCTTTCTTTCCTTAGTAGCTAGTATTTTCATTGCACAAAGAAGATAAAAAGTTTGTTTATCTTCTTAGATTGCATTTTAGGAATTACATCTACATCTCGCGATGAACCTTAAAGGAAAACTTCATAAACAAGATCAACTTAAAATAAACTCAATGAATCTAACAACGCTTTGGAACTTAATGCACAACATTTAGAAGTCTAGGCTAGAGACGTATTCCAGCGTCGTAAAGCCTAGTAACTGTTGTTCTCATTGATGGTTGGGTGATTCCTCCACTTTGAGGCGATAAGTGCCAATACAGACTTGTGCTCCCACGTACCATCGAGTATATTTTGGGAGACCCCAATAGGCTTAATCCTTTATCCATAGGAAGCAGTGTCTGCAGCCCTATCGATCACAATGCACTAAACACAGCATTCGGGAAGATTGACTGCCGTACCGTAAAAAGTATTCTACAGTTTTGCGATTGGTTTAGTAATCCCTCTACCTAGATTTCCAGAGCAGTCCCTTTCGTTCCTTTTCAGACTCCTTAACAGAAAAGGTCCATCTAAGCACTTGTCACTTCAGGCTCATTAAAAATCGAAGGAGACTAAAGTCATCTTTTGTTTTTTCTCGACTCTTAAAAATTGAAAAAACAAGTTGTGTCAAAGCGTCTAAAATTCATTTAATTCGGAAACATACTTCCCCTTTATTTTAGTTGATCAAGTAATCTGGAATCATGGAAGAAATTCAATTGAAACCCCATCGTTCGCGGAGGCTTATGAGTCAACCGTGTTTGTCTCCGGAATCGAAGCTAGTATGGACAAAGCGAACTTGTTTCACCGGTTCCAAATCTCCTGTTAAAGTTAGAACAAGTGTTACAACAACATCAGAGACTCCGGTTACTCCAAACATTTCTGGAATCCCTGCCTCTACAGAAGAAGTTCAGCAACCACAGAAGGATAGTAGTACTGATCCTAGTCTGAGGATAAGCATTTGTGTTACCGAACCAGTTCTATTTACAACTGGTTCGGAGAGTCTTGCTCCTCAAACATCTGTCGCTGCTGATTCCATACCTTCTTTAGCACTAGAAATATTCTACGGACCTGACGGTCTACCCCTTCCACCTGGTCTGATTGGCATAGAAGAGATTGTGGAAGATCCTCCAATTAGTACTCCATCACAATTTGGAGTCGGGATCACTCTGTATCCTCCTTCATCAGAAGTTAGTGTACCGCCAGCGGAAGCTCCTGTAGAATCACTAGGTAATCTTTTGGATAGACTAGAAATGTCTGAACAACCGTCAACATCTAGGACTGTGTCGTCTGACACAGCGATGGCAGAACTCCCTGCTATCACTCCAATAATGTTCGCTGGTATATCATCTGTCCCAACTAGCTCTCAACCGCTAGAAGGAGCCCACTCAGGGGCCATTTCGACAGTATGGTCTGTTCCTATTTGTTCATCCAGAATAATATCCGGAAACTCTTATGTTGAGTCTCAACAAATTGATCCATTTGGAGGTCAATTTGGGCAGTCCGACCCTCAAGGGAAAATCATTCCCTTGAGTTCTAGATTACCACCGTATGGGGGGCAGTATAACCTTTCATTATCCCCTCCGAGAGGACATCTATACGGGATTTCACAACAACATTCAGGTTATACTGGAATTACCTCAAGCGGTTGGGTACCGATACTACCTCAACAACCAAGAGTTGTATATTCGATGCAACAATGCTTACCTATGTCAAATATACCGACTACGCCAGCTATTGTGACGGTGTCGCAAGTTCAAGCGCTGCTTGTTGTATGCCAACATCAGGTTTCTCAGGTTGTAATGCAATAGCCCCTTGACCCTACAACTCAACCACAATCGCCGACTGGTGGAATGACACAGGTTCAGACGGGTACAATTACCCCTCATCTTGTTCAAACTGTTAGTATCGGGCAACAACGCATGGCTTCACAACCATGGCTAGTACAATAACAACAACTGCAATTCCAACAAGCATACCAAGGTTTTGAGCAACAAATATTTGCAAATAGTGGACAGCTGTATATTCAAAATGGTCAAAATCAACCATTTTACAATGGTCATGCCCACCAACCATACCAAAGTTACCAGCATCAAATGCATTATGCCGGTATGCAAATACCAACTGCTCAGGCAATCCCATCTTATCCTGGGTATGCTTCACCTAACCTGAATCAACAGTTACCCTTTGTGGCACCTTCAGAGTTACCTAATTTAAATTGGTTAACAAACGATCCAATCGCTTACGCCCCTTGGTGGCCAGCGATTCCACATAAGCTTCCATCAGATATTCCTAAATTTAATGGAAATCCGGGTGAAGATCCATCGAATCATGTGATGACCTTTCAACTGTGGTGTTCATCAAACACCCTAAATGATGATTCGATAAGGCTTCGCCTTTTTCAGAGGACGTTAACTAGTTCGGCAGCAAAATGGTACATCGAATTGCCTAGAACTTCATTCGACAACTTCAGTACCTTAGCCACAACCTTTTTAACCCATTTTCAATTACCAATAAGGTATGAAATGGGAACAGAACTCCTTACCAACTTCAAACAGACAATGGGCACTCACATATCTGATCATATACATGAATGGCGACATCGTCGTAGAATGGTAAAAACATATGTTCCCGATCAGCTCTTAGCTGAATGGTTTATCAAGTCATTACTACCTTCCATCACATAAGATGTGGCAAAAGGGGGAGTCGTAACAGAAGAGCAAGTCATCGCTCGTGCGTAATATTTGGACTTGATTTACACTCAGTCCGACACGCTCTACGATAAAATACCTGATGCCCCTAGACCGGAATTCTCAGTTCCTCCTCCTCCTAAATCAAACAATGACTCTCATGCCGGTGATGGCGTGACTGGCGCAACAGACACAAAATCGACAAAGGCTACATCCAAAAAGTCCCCTAAGATTTCAGTTCAAAATGCAAAAGATGAACTTCTTGCCTCGAAAGTAAATGCCGTATCGACAGATATAGGGAAAGAAACCAATCAACCAGGGGGTAAGAAGAAAGGCAAAGGGAAGAAGAAGAAACAGGAAGAATCATCACCTGAAAAATCTTCTGCAAACCCTCTTGGAAATAGGAAACCAAAAATTCAATGCTTTATATGCGATGAGGATCATTGGACCGCAGATTGTCCACACAGAGCTGAGCTTAAAAAATTCTTCAAGAATTCAAAAACCTCCGCAGTGTTAACTGATCCGTTTCCAAATCTAGGAACAAATCTGGTTGAAAGTGGAAAGGCTTCCCCGTCTCAAGTTCTAATGTTGTCGGTTCCAAAATAGCAAAATGATGCTTTGATATTGACAAGGAACAAAGATTATGGGAATCCACAGCTGTCGAACAACAAGGATAAAGATCAACCTAGTAGTTCGACAACAACTTCGACAGAAGTTGTGCTGCCCATCATTCCTGAATTGACAATAAAACTGCCAAAGGGAGTAGTACACAAGTCGATGTTTAATCCCCATGCTAGAGCGGCACAACATTATAATATAGTGGAAGATTTGGCCCAATTGCCATCCGCTATGTCGACTCTTGAAGTACTACAGAATTTCCCATCCCAAAAGTAGGCTTTATTATCAGCCATTGGTGGTGTTATCACAAAATCAAGCACTGAAGGGCTGCTGATCAGATGGACTCTGTGTAACTGTTTCAGACCAATCTTTTGACTTAGGCTTAGCCTCCTTAGCCTGAGAGGGCTCTCTCAAAAGGTTATTGATTTTGACTATAGATAAGAGGGCTAACTCTTGCAAAGTAAATTTAACAAATATATTGGCTGGACAGACATTACAAAGACTTCCATTGGGCTTATGGAGTTAATCATCCTTCAGTAAACTATAACACTACTCATTCATAGAAGTCAGGGCATGTAATGTTTAAATACTCAAAACACATCTCATAAAAACCTCAGCTTATAAATACACACAGGAAATCAGAGCAGCAAAGTGAATTCTGAGTGATTGTGTATCTATACAACTGTAAAAACATAAAGGATAAAACAAAACCACATATCTTGAGCATTTGAAACACTGTATGAATCCTGAGAAGAAAAGCAGTCACTTGTATTACTGAAAATGAGTTTGTACACAAGCCAAAATAACACTCTGTTTTCTCAAATATCCCACCCTCATTACATAGATGATTAAGATATATATAAAAACATAATTCTAACTACTTGGAGCTTCCTCCTCCAGCATGAGGGGAGCTCGATGACTGCCACTAATGACACCTATCTGCTTTGTAACAAACTATTAAATACAATAATTGCTAACTGAAATTCTAAAGAGTTCTAATTTGATTAAGACTCTAACTCTATCTCCTTCGTAGAATGATTCCTCCTTGCAGCTTTGACACCTGGTTTCCTTTCTGTTTGGCTGAGATGGCTGAGATGAGTATTCAATGTTCCATGTTGGCCTTGGATACCGAATGTTTTGACTGTTCAGTGATATTAGGTAATATCCCCTGTTTTTCCGGTTCCAGTCCTCCATAACTTCGAATATATAGTAGCATGTCTTTTAGCCTCTTTAATGACCCAAAAATATAGAACACCACCATGTTCCTGATGTGCTGGAGGCTTCATTGATGGACAGGTGTGCAAGCCAAAACTCCTCGTATGCAACTCCTTCCAAACCCTAATGACCGGTAATAAAGTGACTTTATAACAAAAACTTTGAAGCTTGAGTCAAAACATTTCACCTTTTTAAAGGTACACCTGTCATCATCTGAATGGCTGTGATAGCTTCATTTGGTCTCTTATATGTCCCTTAGGTGTTTCCTTTGAAAATTTCCGATCATCTTTATCAAACTGTTTGTCTGCGTTAAAAAACAACACCCACAGCAGTTTCGTAGCGCGCTACGAAACTACTGAATCATTTGAAACATCTTGCTTTTGACCTGAGACTTTACCACAGAATGTAAAGGATTCCCTCCAAGCTTGTTAATGCTGTAAGTTTAGTAGGAAGGAAAAAACTCATTCATATCAGCTTTATGCAGGGCTGTGGCACCTTCTGCAACCTTGAACATCCACTCAGTTGCAAAAAATTTAGCTTCATCAGTGTTTGTGTCCGCATTGGTATTCAATCCTGTTGTCCCAGCATCCAATACAAGAAGTTCTAGTTGTTGAGGTAAAGTAAGAAGATATTCACCAATGCTGGTAACATATGGCTGAGGGTAGGTACTAAAACTTGGTAAAGAAAAAGCATTGTCTTCTTCAGCTGACGTCCAGATTGCCATTCTAGATACATCTTTGATCCTTTGCTGAACTTTTAATATCAGAACCTTATAAACAAGTTCATTGACAGCATTTGAGAAAGCTCCAACCCTTTGAGAAGTATGTGGAAGAGCATGAAATCGAGGATCCCTGAGAAAAAACTGTAGGCAGGAAGCAACCAGCATTTCTGCATTCTCCTTGAGACCATACTCAATTGACATCGACACATTTACAGTTTTTTAAATTTATCTAACTCAGTTCCTTGCAATCTTACATGATCTTCTTATGCCCGGACTCTGCTATTCTCGAGCACCCTTCCAAATCAATACCTAAAAGGTGCCTGCAACATTTACCAACGGCGATCAATCCTGAATCTGTAAAACCCGATCCCTCTACTTGTAAATCTTTACAATTGCCAACACCATTGTTAAGCAGCTGTAAAAAATATGGGTGACTGCCATAACGAAGATAAATCGATGAAGCTGCTCCTGACCTTCCAATGAAACAAAAGGCTCTTCACCTTCTTTGCAATGGGAGGCACCGGCTTAGAACCCGCTTCCATTTGTTTTTATTTAATGCAAACTCATCTTTAACGACATCAGTCAATATAACTCCAGCCCTTGTGCCACATCATCAGCAGATGCAACTGCGACCATAACACCTTTCTGTTTCACAGCTTCCAATGCATCAGCAAATTCATGGAAATCCTTCGATCTGATTGACAAGATTTCTTTTCATCAGCTGTCGAGTTCATCAGTACCTGTTTCTTTGAAAATATGCTACTCTGTATTTCCTCAAGTAAACCTGCAACTGTCGACCAGTCTTCTTCTACTTGTTTTTCAAGGTTTCGTAGAAACTCCAAATTCTAAAAATGCGCTCGCACTTGTACCCTGTCTTTTACTATTGATAGCCCTCCCATGAAAGTAGTTCTGAAAAGAAGTTGCAGAAGGCTCATTTGATAATGTACTATCCAAAAAGGCCATCTTTCTTCCATATGCATCTTTTAATAAAGGGATCTGTAGACAAAAACAGGGGAGAAGCACAAGGCGAGGCTTGGAAAAGGCTGGTTCTAAAATGCCCTGAAGGCGGTTCAAAACGTATGTATACTTTCCCCAGAGCTCCGGTCTGCTCTCCATGAGAGACAAATTCAATATCCTATGGATACACCAGATACCAAAACTAACAAGTAGGCTTGCTACCCAGACACAACCCTCACCACAATGAGGAACTGACGGGACAAGGACTGAAGCTGATTCACAGGTATTTGGAATAGGGGCAAATTTGTAGTCCTGACGCTGATTCTGTGCATCACTGTTGTATAACTAGCTGAGACCACCCATTTGTTCACCAACCCATCCTGCAATGTTTAACTTTGCATCCATTCGTTGATGAAGCTACGAAGATCCTTATGCATCAATTCTGTCACCAGACAGCACTACTTCTGTCTTTATCTACAAACGAGCTTAATGCCTGCAAAAGATTTGAGTGCAGAAGTTTAGACATTGCAGAGACCACTGCTTCCTTGAAATCACTGTCGCTGCTCTCATCTTTATCCCAATTCAAAGATATTTCAATAGAAGAAACCCCTGACATGAGAGCTTCCCTTGCACTTGCAACAGTGCCAGAATAAATGATATTATATGATGTAATATCACTGCTGCAACTTCCACAGTCTGATCCCTTATTAATTCCACTGATTACCACTGAAGGTTTCTTCCAAGGAAAGAGTGCTCCAGATAAACCTAATGAAACACCATCTGCTGGGGTACTAAAAAACCTTATAAACTGACAACTGTTGATGCAAACCCAATGGATTTTGATAAACATGACAGTTGGGTAAGGTCTGCTATGGATTAGAACAAATCCCCAATTTCGTAGCGCGCTACGAAACCACCTAACCATGTAGCGCTACGAAACTGCTAAAAAGGATTCAAACAAATATAAGACATTTGGCATTGAAATTTTTTCAGTGATAACAGGTGGGATGGACCCAAAGGATTCCAATCTTGTAACCTTGATCATAAAGGATACGATCCTCAATTACCAACTCAACTAGCTTTCCTTGTTCAAGTGAAAGCCCTTAACAAAACTGTTCATCGAACAATTATTGATGAGGGGGCATCTACATGCATTATGTAGATCAGTTGCTGGAAAAATTTAGGATCTCCAACCTTGTCGCGATCTTCGATGACATTAAAAGCATTCGACAGAAAGACATATACTCCATATGGTATTCTAAGTAATTTGAAAGTTGAACTAGGAGGGAAAACAATAGAAATAGATGTTGAAGTAATCGATGGAAATCTTGATTACAACATCCTACTAGGAAGACCATGGATATATGCTATGGCTGCTGTTGTGTCGACCTATTTTAGGAAGATTGCATTTCCCTTTCAAGGAGGGATTACAATCGTCGATCAACAAAACTTCCTACCCAATTGTTCTCAAGTTACAGGAAGCATTCCTATGATCCATGGAAGCCCCCATTCGCTTCAAAATATTAGAGTAGGCCTACTAAAAGATCCTATATTAATGGGAACTTTCGCCCTTCCACCTCCAATCAACCTGGCGGAAGTAGCGTCGGTAGGAACCTGCAATATGATACCTTCTAAAAAGATCTCTGAAAATGATATCGACATCGATCATGCAATGGTTCTTCCCCCAAACCCAATGGAAATATTGTAGCAATCAATGTTCCTAGCCTAGATGGCAAACCCAAATCAATGCTCATCAAGCGTTTAGATAGATAGGTCTAAGGAATATGGTACCCCTTCAGATCCTTGGTCGCAAGTGCATGTCACCGATGAAGGAATTGTTCAATCAATGGTAATTGAAGGGGCACCATGGGATGATTACCACCTTCGTTCCCTTCTTCCGGATTGTGAAGAAAATACTCCTGATGACCCTTATCATCCTTCATTTTTTTATTTTCTATCAAATACTGTAAATACGATAGATTTCGAGAATGGTTCTTAGCTCGTGTCCACCTCGTTAAAAAATGAAACAAGGAGTAATGAGGATAGTTTTTTTACTGTGTCAACCTCATTAAAAAATGAAACGACTCCCTTTCCAAATCAAGTCTTTGATTACGATATCGTAAAATCAAAGTCGAGTCTTTCGAAGATCTTGAAGGTAAACCTTCATTCCAACCACCGAGATGAATGTAATGAAGCTTGGGGGGCGTGCACCTCGATTTGCATTATTATGCTGGGGGCATGCAAACTTATCTCGAGCAATGTTACCACAAGGTTCAAGCTCGTTAAAAAATAAACCCGCATCGAGCAGTTTTAGCACATAGTTCAAGCTCGTTAAAAAATAACCATAAGCCATGAGAAAATGTTTCCCCCCGCGTTTAAGCTCATTAAAAAATGAACTATTCCTGGGTAAATAACCATCATGAATGTAGTACTTCAGCCATTAAAGCCTTGGTCGTGTTTGCACCGTCACCTCCACTTTTGCATTGGCCGATCATTCACCTCCATTTGGTTGTTTACCCATTTTGAGGAACAGCTGCGAAAAGTGATCCCACTAGCCATCCTTGTAACACTACCATGATTGGAAAATTCCAAACCTTACGTGGAATCAGTTGCTACCCATTTTATCACTCGTTCCTCAAAAGACGAGTCTCCTTTAAGCTCTTTTCAACTAACTCGTAAAATATGAAAAGATTGCCGAGCCATTGGCCTCTCTAGCTCATTAAAGGGACCAGAAGTGCTATCCCTCCTCTAAATTTTAATCTTTTTGGACCTGAGGGATTATTACACAAAAAGATCGAGCGCTTGTTTTGTTCGACTCCTTAAAACTATCGAAAATTCATCCCTTCTGTATTGTTTTATACTTTTTTGGACTTAAGGGATTAGATGACAAAAAAGGAATTTTGGAGTTTCCTTTACATTCCCTTTCAGACTCTCTAAAATTGAAAAGGACCGAGTTATCTTTGTCGTTAAACTCGTTAAAATTTTAGTAGCGACAAACTTGTCTATAGACGAGAACGAGTTTCACTGTCGCTAGGCTCGTTAAAACATAGCGTTGGGTTTGCCCGAAGGGAAAATTATAGGACAAGCATATGTTATCCTCCTCAAGCTTGATAAAAATAAAGAGGTACTAGTCAGCAATGACTGGGGAAAATTGGGAAGAAAACTTGAAGAAACTTTGTTGGTAGCAAGTCGCTCTTGAACATGACACTTTCACTCGGCATCCAAGTCGGGTTGGGTTGTTTCATTCACCGGTCACATCACCATGGTCCCATCATACCATCCACATTTGGGGTTAATGCTAGCAATCCATCACGTCAGTGTCGCCGATATGTTCAAGAGAAGTCATTCAGAGAATTCACCTGTGTCTCACCCACTACAATACATTTATACTCCATTATTTCATGACCGCCACCCTGAACCTTATATCACCAGATTATTTTCACCCCCATTAAAATCATTTGCTCCATTCCATGTCATTGATGTGGGATTCATTAAGGCCCTCCTATGACAGATCACATCTTGTCGACATCAGCTCATTATCCAAGAAGTTGATCTAGGAACAACCCATTCAGTACTTTGAAGCTTGCATGCCTCAATGGCAAGTTTCTCACTTCCGGCGATAGGTTTACATCAATGACCTTCGACCGAAAGATTTTGCGTGGTGTTTGATGCCAAGTCCTTTATTCACACCACGTGAATTGTACTGCGGTACCTTGAGGGTCATTATCATTATCGGTGATTCCTCTCGCGCTTGTTAACAGCTTACATCATTGGCTCGTAATCAAGCGATGTCTTTCCATGTTCGACTTCAGAACATTTCTCACATGGATAGGCTTGTACTTCGAGTGAAGATCGAACGATATTGAAGACCTCGAATCTAGTTTCATCCATCCGGGCTGCGATATACATTCAGGAAAATAAAAACATCAAATGTACATCATGGTTGCACAGATAATCATCCAATCAAAGGGATGATGGCTCTATCAGAATCATCTGTCTTCACTCAGACGATTGTCTGTCCTACATACATGAAAATGAATTTATAAATCTAAGCATGGGAATGCCCGCCTCAGCTAGATCATGAAAATATTATGAAGATAATGTATTGTATTGTATCTTATTACAGGTCTCCTCCCATCATTGAAAGAACTTCAGATCCTCATAATAAAGCATTTCACCTGACATCAAAAGATTAACGACCTCATGCTTTAGGGGGCAACTGTTATAGACATTTTTTGGCACTACAACCCCAAGCATGAAATGTCCATAAACCAAGGGATCCTAAGTCCCTAAAAGTGTTCTTCTAACCCCTAAAGGAACAGATTACATCTTCTCCTAGAAGTTCTCCATGAAAAACTGCTCAGAATTGGTCAAAACAGGATCATTTCAGCTGCTCCACTGGCCAGGTACGTTTCATCTCACCTAAATACACTGTGTGGGTGCATTGCATTTCAAAAAGCCCTTCCATGGGGTGCGATGGGTGAGAAATGACAAATGGTGGTGTCATTCCATGAGGTGGGGAGGCAATGGAAGCTTCCAGAAACTTCTCCTGTGACACTTGCCTCTCTGAATTCGACCAAGGATGAGTAAGATATCATCAATCTCCAAGTGGAATCAAGAACTATCAAAGGGAAGACACTAATCAAATCATAAGTTGACTCATCTCCATTACAGATATCTATATATGGATCCCTCATCCCAGAGATCTAAAGGCTAGAATTTTGCATATTGTAAGGAATTATTGTTGGTTTCTTGAGACAAACATCAGATTGTTGGGTGATCTAAGCTTTGTTTGAGGTGAAGAGGGGCTTTTTTAGCTGGGAGGTTGATGCTGGGTCAGAACAAATGGTTGTAACTCCTCTTGGCTCTTTCTTGTTTATCAATAAAAGCTATTCAAGTTTTCCTCCATGCTCTTGTGTCATTGATGCTTGCTACATTTGTATGGTCAATTTACATCTAATCCTAGATTGATTATGATTATAGATCCATGTCTTTGTATAGTGCTATGCTACTGTGATCTTACAGGTACTTTGTGAAGCTGGGCGTGCAAGGGAGAAGGTAGCTAAAGACTATCAAAGAAGAGAGGAATCAAATCAGGAGATTAGCACAAGACAGAGGTTGGTCTTTCTGTTCCTCTCTATCTATAATTCATAAAGGAAAAACAAAAGTAGTTTTTCTCTGTTTGTTTCTAAGGCAGCTGTCACACCTTAGTGGGATAGAGCAGTTCTATATAGACACTTTTGCTTGTAACAAGTAGGTGTAGGTAGTACTTGTGTAGATCGTAGCTCTAGAATTTATAATACTTGTATTTTTCCTTTTTTAATGGTTCAAAACTGTAGGAGGGCTCTGGAGATGGTTGTATCTATTAGACCCGCAACAGAGAAAACATATGATCTCTTGCTGCTTGGAATTTGAGTGCACCAACAGTATCACATAATATGAAGCACTCATCTTGGGTTTGAAGAAAGCCATCCACCTCAAATTTGGGGTTCTCAAAGCTATAGGTGACTCTAAAATCATCGTATAACAGGTACAGAATAATATGCACTGTGTGTCACCTAATCACATGAGTTATCAACAACAGGTATGGCATTTGATTTCGCAATTCTAAGCTTAAATATTCTTTATGTTCGTAGAATACATAACCCTTTTGTAGATACATTATCAAATGCTATTGTTAGCTTCTCAACGGTTAGTGATGTCTTTAATATTGAAATTATTTATAATTTATTTGTTCTAAATAATATTACTAACTTTCCCATTTGCAATGACGACTAGAAAATACTAGATTTTATGGCAAAAGTTAATGTGTTCAAACATGTATCAATCAAGGAGGATGAGCATGATAAATAATTGCAATGTGAAACTCGAGAAAGAAAATAAACATTAGAGGAAATTTCATCCTAAAAGTGGCCTCCTAAGGAAAAATAATAAAATAATAATAAAAATAATAAAATAAGAGTTATGAATTTTTGGGGCAAAAGAAGAAAACTACCTTTTTTAATAGTATTGTAATTTTGTGTTATCTCCTTATTGGTTTACTCAAGTTTAAAATGTTGACACTTGCTCGATGCAAAATTAAATTCCAGATCCAACAAGTACCCATTGTTCATACCTTTGAGAAGAAGCACATTGATAAAAATTGAAGATACATTAAACAAGTTTGTTGAACACATTTTTTTAATGTATATTCAAATTTTATCAAACCCATGTCTTCTTGAAAGTATGCATATTTTGTACTCGTTGGATGTGGGATTTAATTATGCATCTAATGATTGTCTACACTTGAAATTTGAGTAAACCTATAATGTGATAAGCTAAAAATACAAATAAAAAGGTAGTTTTTCTTCATTTCCCTAAAAAATATTTACATGTACCTCTTTTTAAATATTTTTTAGGGAAATGAAGAAAATCTACTTTAAATATTTTGACATGGAAATTACATGAAAATTTCATGGGCAATTTTAAGCTAAAATTTCCTCTAATGATGACGCAAGAAAAACCTGCGATACCCGCAGTATGCATATAAAATGCATAATTTCATATGTCCTAGGAAATTCATTGACTTGTATGGTCAAACCTTCATATGTTAAGGTTTAAGGCCACTTAATTGAATCTCATGTGGAACGCTTTAATAACTAACCCAGTCTACGTACTAGCTCATCCTTTATTGAAATCACGAAGTTCAAAGGATTCAATAGAACCTGCATTCAGGATTCTCGACTTCCAATATGCCATTTCCCTTTCCACCATTTATTTTGTCCACCTGATCAATGGTTGTCGCAATCTCGCATCACACCAACCTATGACTTCAACGCCTCTCGCATGCGATATACGATAACACAACTAGACTTCAAATAACATAAAACCGCACCTATAACCTTTTTAGATCTACTATGCCCAAGTCTTATCGCTCAATCTCCACCGTCAATCTTACCTTCAATCTAATACTTAATGTCTTCCTTGATCAATGGAGTTGCTCGGTGATCCTACATCGTAGATCAAAACCCATTTGATCTTATTGTCCACAGTGATATGGAACATACCCCTTTCATGACGTTTAACCGCCTTATGGAGCTGATAAGGATTATACAACCTTAATCTATAAATGTTCCGGTTCATCCTTGAGGTTAAAGTCTGATCAGCTTAAAACCCAATATCTATTGGATAACAGAATCCATCAAATCCTACGGCCTGTGGCCCTTCAACTAACATGCAGATTATCAATCGCTCAACCCCCGTAGTTGAATATGACATAAACATATGAATTTGTGATCGACATTTAAGATTGATTGTGGGCCTTCAACCATAATCAAGGCATCCCATACTCTCTACCCTCGCTGTGGTTACTCATCACCGTCGATCTACCAGATCTATCGATCCAACGACTACTGTGCATTGTTACCTCACTTCCTTCGTCCTTCTCTTGACTTTTTTTTATGTTGTTCCTTCAATGTTCTTCTGTGATTCCGGTTTCCTTCAGGGCTCTGGTCCTTCGCTGTTATATCTTCCTCCTTAACTCTCTCCTGAGTTTGATTCTGCGTATTCCTTAATCATTGTCACTCCTGAACTTTACTTTGATCCTTCAATCATATTCAATGACATGGTCCTTCATCCTCACTTCTTTTGTATTCTTCTCAAACTCCACTTGCATACATATACGATGCAGAACTTCTAATTCACACATAGATTACAAATAAATTTCTCCATACACAAGCATACCCTCCGAATTGAGTTGTTTGTATTAATAAACAAATATTTACACGATGAATTCCTTCTTGGCCTGATCTTCTATATCAGTGGCCTTTCTTCTCCTACCCGTAGGCTTACTACCTGACTCACTAACTACTTCTCTAACTACTGACTCTCTATGCCTTTTAGGCTTACCTTTATACAAAAGGCTCTGTTGAACTAATTCTAGTTCAGATACTTAATCTTCTTAACTAAATCCTAAATATCCTCTACGTCCACTTTTAACTCTAGTTAATCCTTAAGGATCCTCTCTAGTTCCTCAATTCATGAGAGAAATAAGAGTTACAATTGATTTCCAACTCTCTCAATTCCCACTAATCACTCATGTTCTCCTACATTCAAGAGCATTTACAAATATCCTCACAATATCTAATTAATTCATAATGTAATCACTCAAAACATTAATGATTACATACATAGAATCCAACTTCCGTGAAAACACAAGACCCCCTAAGTCAACTAAAAAATAATGAAATTGTTGAGATGCATTCTCCTGCATCAGAATCCCAAGGTTAAAATAATCATGATCTCTGGATCATGTTCTTTTATCCTTTATCTCCCTGGATCCCATACTTTGTTCTATAATTTTCCTTTGGTTGTTGATGTTGTTTGTTGTTGTTCTCTAGGTTTCCACACTTTATGTTGCTTTTCTCCACTAGCTATGCTTTCATAGTCTGCTGCTGTCTTTCTCTTTCTGCTGCTCCTTGGTATTCTTACTGTTGTTTTCTTCTGAGGCACCTTCATCATCAATCTTATTATTCTTTCGATCTCTTTGCCCATTTTATCCTTTGACTGACAATTACTTTGCCAATTGTTGTTGTACTTTGTCCACTCATGCTCAAACTGTTGTTTACTATCTTCTCTTTGAAGTTGTTGGATCCTTACTACCGCCTTTTCATCCTTACCCTCTTGTTGTTGTCCAAACAACCTTTGTTCAATATTTGTAATTTTACTTTCAAAAAGTAAATTGTCCTCCAATTTACTTTGTACTTGATTCCCCTCAAATACATCACTATGTTGTTCATCAGTTTGAACATATTTTCCTTCTTCTTCCATGACAACCCTCAGTAATTGTCCTTCACTTTCTTAATTGATTCTAACAATCAAATTTAACTTCTTCAAGCATAGTATCTTCATGTTTTTCTTTTTCCTCATCAGCATGTCTGTCCAGTTCTAAAATTGACTCCTCAATTTGAAACATGTCCATCTCATTTTCAACAAATCTCGTAATCATAAAACAATTATCAGAATTAAAAATATAAGGCCTCATTACCTTTTCCTTCTCTGGCAACATCTCAGTATGCTGCTCTGAGTTTTCCTTCAATTACTTTGTCAACACATCAATATCTTGATTTAAAATCTCCTCCGTATCATCTATTTCAATGATATCTCTCTACTCTAGTTCACAATAATGAACTCCTCCTCCTGTAATGTCAATTTTTTGAAATTTCATTACCATCTCCTTTTCCTTATGATTGTCATTCATGACAATTTCTTCGTCTTCCTTTTACAACTATCTATCCTGAGTATGTATCCTTTGATTTTCCAACTCCCTTCTTTGAAATTATAATTTTCCATATAACTCAATAATTTCAATTGGAGTAGAATTTGGAGATTTCACACAATTTTCCATACCTTCCTTTGTTATTGACAAATCATCAGATGTCCTTTCTCCCTTTGCTAAATATTTTGCATAGAATTCTTCTTTCTCAACATCTTTTAGTATATGTCCTTCTTCTTCAATACATTTTGCCTCGCTGCCCCTCTTTAACCCTTCTTCCAAAGCTATCCTTGTCTCATCATCTACATTAATATTCTCCTGTATTTGTTCTTCATCAATAAATTAATCAAATTAATTAGATTACCTCTCTGAGACAATATTCCTTCATTCTTCATCAGAATAAGATCCTGATCTTCCATCTTTATGAAAACTTTAAATGATTGTCTTCTCTCATTGAGTATCTCATCCATAAACTCTTCCTGCTATATCCAGTCAAATTCTTGCTCTTCTCAGAAATTTTCTTTGTCACCTTTTACTTCTAGATCTTCATCTATTCTTAAGACATCTTCAAAAGGTTGCTTTCCTACAATACCTACAATCATACACAAACTATCAATTTTAAAAACATAATACCTTGTGGTCTCACTTGATGCTTCAGTCATCATATCTCCTTGTTGTTCTGAATCCTTCATATGATTCATAAGATCTTCCATAGATCTCCAGTATTCATCTTCACCCAGAACTTCACCCTGTTTTGTTTCACAAATGGAAACTTCCATTGTCAACTCAGCTTCTATGAGTTCTTCCACCAGCCACTTCACTTGCCTCTGTTGTAGCCTTTTCTATAACTTAGACCATTTCATTACCTTATTCCTCAAGACCCAACCTTGTCTATGGTACTACTCTAGTATCATCCTTAATACATTGAGTTGTTATTTTAACTTTGCAATCTCCTTATCACGTTCCTCTTGACTCATTCTCTTGCCATTTGCCTTGGCATCCTCCTTCTTCACTTTACTTCTATTGTGGTCTTCCTCAAAACATGTGTTATCTCTGTTATGACTATTAGTAGTCATCTTCTTCTCTATCTTCATGAGTTCCTCACTTAGTTACTATGAGCTGCATTAAAGCCTCTGCAACAGCAAGTCCTCCTTGCTGCTACTTACCTCACCAAGCTTTCCTATGTACTTGGTCTTTTGGAAAGCACTTGGTTTTCTATTCTCTAAAACCTCTTTCAGCACTTCTCTCTACTCCTTCTAGGCTTCAACTCATCTATGCCTTTTAAGAACACAACTGTCCTCTTATACTTCAATCACAAATGAATTACTAGGTTCTGACCACCCCTTCTTTCACTCAGAAACTCTTACCAGCTTTCTTCATCCCTTAGAAATTCTACCCACATCCTTTGTGGGATTGCCTTCGTGAGATGCAACAATACCTCTCCAGTAACAAGTATCCTTCTTGCTACATATGCATCACTAAGCTTGTCTCCTCTGAGCTGAGTCTTTTAGCATTTCTCTGGTTCTTTCCTCTGGAACCAATTGAGCACTCCTTGCTCTAGGTTGCTGCAATATTCTCACCTTCCTTTGTTGTCAACTATGTATCAATCTAAAGACCACACACTCTCCAATATTCAAATCAAATCAAAATAAAAACATACCATCTTACCTTCAAGACTTCTGCAAGATCTTGCTCTACTATTCACCTGCACTTTGAATGGATTGTCCTATGTTCCCTTGCATCTGGAATTCTCCCAATATTATGCTATACTTTTTCTCTGTGTGCTTATTGTTCGTCAGATTAGAATATAATATCCTCTTGCCTTCTTTTATCACCATTTTCCTATATACACACCTTCAAAACATAACCCTGTTCTAAATTCTTTTCAAAGAAATTGTCATGCAAAATTTCTTTGTGTTGCTTTAATATCAAATGTTTCAGCCATAATTTTTCTCTAATACCACTTTGACGTAGGAAAAACCTACAATACCCACAATATGAATATAAAATTCATTGACTTGCCTGGTCAAACCTTCATATGTTAAGTTTTAAGACCCCTTAATTGAATCTCATGTGGAACACTTTCATAACTAACCCAGTCTATGTACCAGCTCTTCCTTTATCGCAATCAAAGAGTTCAAATGATTCAATAGAACCTACATTCAAGATTCTCGACTTGCCATATGTCATTTCCCTTTCCACTATTGATTTCATCCACCAGATCAACAACTATCGCAATCTCGCATCACACCAACCTGTGACTTCATTTCCTCTCGCATGAGATATGCGATAACACAACCAAACTTCAAATAACATAAAACCGCACCTATAACCTTTTCTGGTCCTCTCTACCAAAGTCTTATCGCTGAATCTCCACTGTTGATCTTACCTTCAATCCGATGATTGATGTCTTCCTGGATCAATGGAGTTTCTCGATGATCCTGCGCCATATATCAAAACCCATTTGATTCGACGGTCAAAAATGATATCACACATACCACTTGCACAATGTTTAACCACCTTACGTAGCCGGTAGGGATTATACAAACTTAATCTATAAATGCTTAGGTCCACCCTTGAGGTTAAATTCTGATCAACATAAAACCCGATATCTGTTGGATAACAAAATCCATCAAATCATGTAGTCTACGACCCTTCAACTATCATGCGGATTGTCAATCTCTCAACCCCCATAGTTGACTATGACATAAGGATCTGAATTTGTGATCGACTGTTAATATCGATTGTAGGCCTTCAACCGCGATAAATGCATCCCATACTCTATAGCCCCCGCTGCGGTTACTAATCGCCATCGATCTACCAGATCTATCGACCTAATGACTACTGTGTGTTGTTACCTCACTTCCTTTGTCCTTCTCTTGAGTTTGTTTTTATGTTGTTCCTTTAATGTTCTTCTGTGATTTTAGTTTCCTTCAGGGTTCTGGTCCTTCACTATTATATCATCCTCCTTAACTCTCTCCCTAGCTTGACTCTGTGTATTCCATAATGACTGTCTCTCTTGAACTTTACTTTGATTCTTTAATCAGATTCAACGACACGATCCTTCATCCTCACTTCTTCTGTATTTTGCCCGAACTCCACCTGCATACATATACGATGCAAAACATCTAATACACACACAGATTACAACTAAATTTCTCCATACACACACATAAACTCAAAATTGAGTTTTTTGTATTAATAAACATATATTTACATAGTGAATTCCTTCTTGGCCTGATCTTCTATATCAGTGGCCTTTCTTCTCCTTCCCATAGGCTTACAATCTGACTGACTGACTACCTGACTCACTAACTACTTCTCTAACTACTGACTCTCTATGCCTTTTAGGCTTACCTTTATACAAAAGGTTCTATTGAGCTAATTCTGGTTCAGATCCTTAATTTGCTGAACTAAATCCTAAATATCCTCTATGTCCACTTTTAACTCCAGTTAATCCCTAAGAATCATCTCTAGTTCCTCGAATCATGAGACCAATAAGAGTTACAATTGATTTCTAACTCTCTCAATTCCCACTAATCACTCATGTTCTCCTACATTCGAGAGCATTTACAAATATCCTGACAATATCTAATTAATTCATATTCTAATCACCCAAAACATTAATGATTACATACATAGGAATCCAACTTCCTTGAAAACAAAAGATCCCCTAAGTCAACTAAAATATATTGAAATTGTTGAGCTGTATGCTCTTGCATCAAATAACCCCATGCCTAACAATGTGGTGTCACTCGAAAAGGTGTATTACTTGAAAAATCACTTTAAGGTATTGGTGAACACAAATAATCATAGTTTGACTCAGTCACACAAGTATATCAATCGTGGAACATAAACATATCTGAATTTTGTTCACATTGGTATTTTATACACACCTCAGGAGTGACAAGCTTTCATCCACCTTTTCAAGTAGTACCAAGATGTTTTTTGATGGGAATATGATGATATCAAAACTCACGACATGTGAATAATCCATCATGTAAGTCCAATCAAGGAAGGGGCAAAGCCTTTTCAATAGAGGCTGCATAAAGTTCATTCAATTCTTGAGCCTCTAATTCAAAAAAGAGTTTAAAAATCTATTGGATGCTTAGATCATATTTAAAGTGTGATGTTTGACGCGGGTACAAAATTTGGTCCAAGGTTGGAGACAACCTTGGACTCTAACTAATCACGGTACATAGGTCCATCTTGACTACTATCTAGAAGACTTTTATTTATGTGACCCTTTCCATGTCCTTCATCACCCCACAGCGAAGCGAACTTCATTGCCTCCAGTAAATCCTCATCCTGCGGAGGGAACTGACTATCATCTGGAATTTGCCATGCAAAGAGTACAATCAACAAAAAGAGAAATGCATAGTGAAATTCCTTTCCACCATCCTACAATTCATGAAAATTTGCTAAGAACTCCTTCCAGAGGTATTGCACCCAGTTGCACTACACCCTCTTTATGCACTATGCAGCCAATCAAATTACTGGTGTTGGAACCTCGTCTTTGTGGCATTTTCACATGACCTTCCCAGCCAAAATATGAGCGATAAACTACACCACTTGGTCTGTAATAGAGAATATAGAGTATCTGTGTGACTTCTTGACCAGTCTAAACTCAATTTTCATTTTACCTGCAAGCTCCTTCTCCTTTCTTTTTCCTCCAAATTCCTGGCTCGATCCACCCCTTTATAGCTAAATTTCATAATTTTGTGGATCAGCATGATTGTTATGAGGATGGGTTTTCCTAACCACAAACACCCATCATGTACCAGCATGAGAAATTGTCTCACACATATAGTATTGATAACTGACCAGTTAAAGTGTGGCACACATAGAATATGTAGCAATTTGGCCTACTTGACCCCTTTTACCCATTCCATTGGTTCCATCTTTGTGACCTAGTCTCTTCATAGTACATCTTGTTCATGTACTTATTGGTGGCCAAATGTGGAAATTTCTCGTGGTCGTCTAGATCCCAATCCTCCATTTTCAACACAGGGATATGCGCTATGAGCGCACCTTCAAATACCACTTCTTATGGCGATGGTGGAGTAGAGATCATGAATTTCGTGTTATCAAGATCCTTTGGAACCTTTGCTTTCCATTTTTGCAGAGGGATATACTCTGAGAGCCTAGTGAGAGGCTCCCCCTCATCAACATCCAGCTCTTCAAATCCTCTGCGGAGCTCTTAATTATCCAAATCTAAGGGTTCATGGGGTTGTTTGGACTTATCCATTTTTCCTTTCTGCCTAACCACTGTTGGAATCTTCCTCGGTGACTTCCTCACTAGTATAGCTTGGGTTTTCTTCTGCTTTTCCTTAGAAGAAGATGGCATTGGCCTAGGCGACCTCAATGTCATAGGCACATATGACATAGCTTCCATTGACATAGCCTCCGATGATTCCATTTGAGATACAGTGACTTCAGAACTTATAGGTTCAATGGATATCTATTCATGGATAATCTTCTAGTTCCACTAAGGCAATCTCACAAATTCCGGGATTGAAAAAAAATCCTTCCAAACCTGTAGATTCATAGAGTGAAAATAAGAGGGCTCATACACGATTTTCAGAAGGAAAAGTGCTCTATGGCAGACCAACACGCCATATTTATAAGCAATTTTGAATTCAATTTCGATCATTCCCTCCATTTTCTGATCATAAATGCATCTTTGGTGGCAGGTCTCCAAATATTTTTGCCATAAATGTCTCCTTCCCACTCCTCCTAATGAGATTTTTGCTATACAGTCATGAAAAATGTCTTGAATAGCTACTTTTGGACCCATCAATGTGTCACCAACCCCCATGGCACACCTCGTCCATCGTAACTTATTTTGTCGTAGCTTCTTTTGTCACACCTTCTTCTATTGTAACCCCTTTTGTCCATCTTGCAACCCCCTAAATGCATTTTCCTTTCCTCCAAGTAGTGTAGTTTATAGTCCCACTCTCCCTTGCAGCTGCCTAAAGCACTAAGACTCTCCTGCTACCACGTAGTCATTGTGCAGGGACAGTATCCCTTGTATACAACTTCAACCGACTTCCATTCACCCTTCTAGGGAACATTTCACCATTCATCTTCGCGAGCTGAACTACACCAACATATGTAATTTCCTTGATAATATATGGGCCCAACCAATGCATTTGGAACTTGCCAAGAAATTTTGTGAACTTTCTATCATATAGCAACACGAGATCATTCACCTTGAAGGTGCGTAGCTTAATATGCCTATCATGCCAGGTCTTCTCACATTCCTTCTACACCCGTTTGTGAAATCCTACTAGAACTCGATATTCTTCAAGCTCTAGTAAGTGCATGAGGTGCTATTCCATAGTCTCTTGATTAGCCATCTCAGTTAAAGCTGCAATTCATAGACTTGGCACAATATACTCTATCGGCATGATTACTTTTATCCCATAGAACAACTTGAATGGGGTTTGTGTTGTTAGCTTCTTACATTTTGTCCTATATGCCCATAGGACTGCTGGTATGTGCACATCCCAATCGTTCCTCTGTGCGTTGCAGACCTTAGTCAACGCATTCTCCATGATCTTATTAAATACTTCAACTGTTCCATTTTCCTGAGGGTGATAGGGCGTACTCTTCTGATGATACACCTGAAATTATTTGAGCATCAGAGTAATAGTTTCATTGAGGTAGTGCGTACTCCTATTTCTCATCAGTATCTTCGGACATCCAAACCTTGTCAACAAATAGTCAAACAAGATCTTCATAGTTGTAGCAGCAGCACAATCCTTCACCGGTTGTGCTTCTACCCATTTGGATAATTACGCCATCATAGCAATGATGTACCATGCACCTCTCTTCATTTCTGGTGGTTGTTTCAAAACTATAAAATCAATTTCCCATTTGTTAAATACTTGTAATGAAAGTTGATGGTTTAAGGGAAATTGATCTCTTCGCGAAGGCTTTCCCTTCCTTTTATAAGCAACGCATGCTTCAGAAAATGCCTTAGAATCTTTATGCACTGTCGGCCACCATAACCCTGCACGTAAAATCTTCCGTGTAGTGGATTTACTTCCATAGTTTCCTCCCACCACTCTACCATGTGCTTCAACGCGGATACTAACACACTCAAACTCTGAAATATATCAGCGCGGTATTTCATATGTTCCCATCTTACAAAAATGTATTGCTATAACATAAAAATCAACTGCGCAGACCAGTAATTCCTTTTTCTGTTGAGTAGAATAGCCTTTCGGGGCTATACTCGTGGTAAAAAACTGAATGATATTAGCAAAGTAGTCAACTGAAACTCGCACAACCAAGAGTTTCACATCTAGAAATTCTTCTTCCAAATTGGTTAGTTCTTCACCTATCTCGATTCGGCTTAGGTGATCTGGTCCTGTGTTCAACCATCCAGGATTCACTATTACTTCAAATTCATACTACTGGAACAACAACAACCACCCATAGATCTTCCCCCCCAACACAGGCTTGTTGACTAGGTACTTGAGAGCAGAGTGACCTATGTAAATTTGAAATTTCTGCCCAACAAATAATGTCAAATCTTTTGCAGCACGTAGACCATCACTAGCCCCTCGCACTCAGTACTGGAATTATTATTTTTGGATTTTGATAGTTTCCTATTGGCAAAGGCTATTGGATGATCAATATCACCTTTTCCAGGTTGTGTCAATACCACACCCAATGCAATACATGAGGCATCTACATGCACATGCAACTCATTCTTCCAATCCAGAAATGCTAAGATGAGCGCAGTCACCATCTTGCCCTTTAAAACATCAAGACTCGGATGACACTCTTCATCTCAAAAAAAATTCACATCATTCTTTAATAGTTTCTCCGTCGACGTGGTTATCTGGGCATAAGATTTGATAAACTTCCTATAGTATCCTATGTGGCCCAGCATTGCACACAACTGCTTAACATGCTCGAGAGCTTCTAACTTCACAACTGTTGTTATCTTCGCATGGTCCACCATGAATCCGTGCTTACATACTACATGGCCTACTAAAATTCCAAAAGGCACACAAAATATACATTTCTTCAAGTTCAGTGCGATTTGGTACCTATGACATGTATCCAAAAGTAGGTGCAGACTTACAACATGGCGATTCAACAATCCGAAAATAGTCCAGTCATCAAAATATACCGACAATAATTTATGAATAAACTCCTTAAACATTGCGATTACTACTCTAGAGAAGATCACAAGTGCATTATTTAGCCTGAATGACATTAATATATACTAAAAGAAACCCCACTATGTTGTGAAGGTTGACTTGTTGTGATACTCTAGCACAATATTTATTTGATGGTATCCTAAGAATCCATCAGTGAAAGAATATGCCTCTTGGCCTCCAACATTGTCCAAGACTTCATCTATAAATGGTGTTGGAAATAGATCATGAACACATGCATGATTATGTTTTCTAATATCTACACATATCCTAATTTCACCTTGTTGTTTCTTTTCCTAGATAACCATTCAGCTCACCCAATCAGATTCTTCGACTAGCTCAATAATTACGGCCTCCAATATTTTGTCCAGTTCTTTGTGCACCTTTTCATTATACTTTGCATCGAGCTAATAATGTATCTTCTTTATAGGCTTCGCGTAAGGTTTCAAAGTAATTTTCATTATGCCCAAATCTCCTTCAATACCCTTCATATCTGAGAACTTCGTTGGGAATATGTTGACATGGCGAATTTTCGCTATACCAATAAGGGGAACTATCCCAATCACAGACCTAATTAAGCCTGCTTTCATTTGGAATGTCTAGTTCCGACGGGTTTCAAGGGACCCCGTAAACTGTTAAATGCATTGAAAGATTGCTTCTGGGAAGAAGACTTAAATTAAATCAACAAAATAAAAAAGCTAACCTATATGTATCAAATCCTGTCTAAACTACTTAAGCTACTCTAATATAGTCTTAACTATCTTAATCTATCCTGTAGGAGCAAAATGAAAGGAGGTTAAACATCATACATAAATCCCAAGTCCAAATCTCAATTACTGGTCCACATAAGAATAAGGCTATATTAAATCCTAATCAGAATGCAATTACTTATACAGGAATATACATTCCTTTCCATACAAATAACACTTGCAACCGATGTTTAACAAAGTCTGGAATCAACAACATTTCATGAATTATCAATCCTATTGAATTACATTCAAATAACCAAGAACAACCATGAACTGGTGGTTAACAATATGCACAAAGCAAATCACATTTATCTTCATGCCAGCAATAACACACTGATCCTAAACATATGAGAGAAAAAGGGAAACAAATTTGAAACAACAAGCTCCTTCTTGAACCAAACAGTCCTCTTTATTCATAATAAATCAAAGTTGTTATTCTCCAAACAAAAAGCCCTCCTCTCTTATCCAAAGGGAATATTTATGTAGCTGGAGATGACTCTCGGTCTTCCCTTAACCCTTTTGCCTTCCCCCTATTTCCTTTGATATATAGATCATAATACACATATGTAGAACAATCAGTGTCACTCCTAACACGTAGAGGGCATTTTCTATCACTAGAGCGCTTCATTTCCTTGGGAAAGGAGTAGATGTTGATTAGAAGAGCATGATTGTGTGTCATCTCTTCATGATGAGATCTGGGGTAGTTTCTCTTTTGGAATACACAAGAAACACTTGGAAACAGACTGAGAATGCCGAAGGCTGGTTCTTTCAACAGAACACATTCACATATATGAGTTCTCTGGATCCACTCATGCATCCTTTACTCCTTGCCTACAGAGATAATAGACACCAGTCATGCTTCTAAAAATATGACATAAATGATTTAGAAACATAAGTTTTTCCTTAATTGAACATTTATTACATCAACTGTGAAATAATCAACCCCTAATTTTAAATTTATGCATTGATTAAGTCCTGTGAGTGCGAATCTGATTTATATTGAAAATCATGGCATAACACATTACCGGATGGTATTTCTAAAGGGGTCTAAATGGTAACCGGTATTGCAAGGACGACCCTTGATTCCACTCTTCAAGCGACATGTGGCAGCTATGAGGAAAGAGGATACCACTTTTTGGACGGGTATTCCTCGAGCAACTTGTTCACCCAAAATCTGTGTGGACCGTTCGATCCACAAAGGGTAGATCAACAGTGGAGGAACTTAACACATGAAAACACCAAAAACCCCATGGCCGGGCTGTATATCCAGACTTGAAATATCATGGATGAGAATCTATTTCCTATTGGATCCGCCATATGGGTTTTCCCACTAAAAATCGCGACCACAACAATTTATCGAATACACAGGAATATACGTGAAAACCCGTAGCTACGCCATATAGTCGGACTTCAAAAATTATATACCAGAGCCTATAATCATCGACAATTCCGTGGTTTAACACTATCCTTTGAAAATTGGGTCCAGAGTGTTTTAACAAAAATACAAAGGAATACATGGGAAATCTTACAGCTGGGCTGTATAGCCGGACTTCAAAATTTATGCATCCCAGTTGATAATTATCGACGGGTACAGAATATCACACCGCACCTTATATATAACCCCGAGAACCCACCAATTGTGAAGTGTGATCGGGGCTTCAGACCTGACGCATATATATGTGTGTGTTAATACCTACGGCGGGTCCATAATGTTAGACTCCCTTTGAAAAAACCTCGCCCTCAGTATCTTACAAAAACAAATAAATACACGGGAAAACTGGGCAGACTTGAAATATTATACGCTAGGCTCTATAATTATCGATGAGACTAGCTGATAATGGTGCGCCATATATATAACCCCTGGGTTCCACCGATAGCGATAAGCAATTGGGGGGAGGTGGACCCGATAATATATATATTGTAGCTAATAGCCCTGTCGGGTCTGCTAAATCGCATCGGCCTTATGGCTTGGCTTTGACTCGTGCCAATTGCGATATGCGATATGGTCCCGGACCCGACATATGTATGAAATATGGTTAATAATGCCATCGGGTCTGGGCTATAGTAATGCGCAGTGATGATTGCGATAGGCCAAAAAGGGGTGATTTATGCATTTTGTGAAGCGTTTCCTTTGTAAAGGGTTATAATGGAATAAGGTGCAATAAAAGGTTTTTGGAGGGTTGAAAAGGTGCCGATGGAGGATATGAATGAAGGACTAGAAAGGGTCATAAATGGATCATGCGGTAGATGTTTAAAGAGGGGGGCTTGATCATTAGGAATTGGAGATTTGGCTCAGGAACGAGTTAAAGTCTCTGAAATAAAACAGATCATTCGGAGAGGTGGAAGATCAACTTTAGGGGACCCATTCAAAATTGCTACCAAGGAAGGTTTTGATAGGGTGGTAGTTGTGGCCACAACAAATGGCAAACCACTGGGTGAACCAGTTATCTCTGTTTCCAAATAAACCTCAGATCAATAAAACATTAGGGTGTTAAGATAAAATTGAAATGAAAACTATACAGATGAATAGGCATGGGTTCCACTTCAACATTAATTATTTTATGCAGGATAAAGACAAATAGCTTCTTCTTACTGATAAGGTTTTGACAGGCATTCTCCAATGGTCATATTATGGGGTTTATTGACCTTCCTTTACCTATTTTCTACTTTCAAAAATCCTTTCGGGGCCATCACTGGTCTGTCAATACCTGTTCAGGTGTGTACCTCAGCTCTTTATTGCTCATCAAACTTGATGTAGATATGTTTATCTGCACTTTATATGAGAATTTCAGTGCTATGTTTTCATATGATTGAATGGGGCACAATCATGGATCATGCACTATTTTTAAACCACTTAATCAAGGTTGGGCTTGCTGTATCAACTGGGACTCTGAGCCCAACAACAGTCCTTACTCTAATGGGCTTCCAAAACAACCTATCAATCTAGATTGGCACAAGGACTTGACATTTCATTTTCTTTTAAATAAGTCCTTCCAGTTTTAGGCACAAGGAATAGAGCACAATTGGATTTGCCACATGGTATATGACAATGAGTTTAGCCCATGAAAGGAGATTTAATTGTAGATAACAAGTATTGGAAAATTTAGTGTGGTGGATGGAACCAATGGAGAATGAATGAAAACCTTACAACCAAGTATATGCTAGGTCTGAGTGGGATTTATTCAAAATGTAGAGTCCCTCCATGCCATTCCAGCTGTAGTTACACATTTTTGTTTTATAAAGATGCCCCTACATGCTCCAGATATCCAAGTTATCAATAGATCTTACCCAGTTCCCAACAGATGCCAATGAGTGGTTTTGGTTTGAATTCCACAGCTGATTTTCAAGTTCTCATGGGCTGATTGAAAATTTGTTTGATTTGCAAGGTAATGATGGATTTAGGATCAGTAGACTCATTAGAAAGTTAAGGAGGAATGGAAAGGCTGAAGGTGGTGAATGAGGGAAAATCTGAGAAAGGTAAAAACAAGACAGGAGGACTGAAATCGGTTGGTTGAAAAAGGACTATAATTCAAAACAGAAGGAAAATAAAATTGCAGAAAACAAGAAAGGAAAAGACTGAAATGTAACTAAACTAATAGCAAAAATAAAATGAATTCTAACCTATTCAGGAGGTAACCACCATGTGGTGGCTACTGGAAGTATCTCTTCAGATGTTGGCCATTAACAAGGAGTTTTTCAGTTTCTCCCTATAAATTTTTCAACCTATAAGTTCGTTGACCAATTTTTTCCACAACTTGGAATGGGCCCAGCCATAAGTGTTGGAATTTCATTTGTTTACCTTTTGGCTCATTTAACTTGTCCCATTTTAGGACTAGCTCTCCTACTTGGTAATTTTTATCTCCTTCTAGATGGCGATCAGACCCCATCTTCATAATCATTTGGTGATTTTTGAATTTAATTTTGGCTTTGTCTCTCAATTCCTCCAACCTCGTCATTTGGTTGATCCTTTCTTGAAGCAAGGCTGAAGGGGTTCCTGTTGAAGCTTAGAAGAGCTGTAAAGAGGGAAGGGTAACATTTGGAGGTAGATGGCTTCCTCTCCATAGAAGAGGAAGTATGGGGAGTTTCCTAAGGCCACTTTAGGGGTGACCCTATAGGCCCAAAAGGCATTAGTTAGAGTGTTGTGGCAGTTCCTCTGGTTGTCAGCGATAGATTTACGTATTATGTGTATGAGGTTCTTATTTGTGGACTTTGCAACTCCATTTCCCTAGGGGTAATAGTTTGAGGCATACCTTATGTGAATTGATTTATCAATAGAAAATTCAGTCAATTTTAATGATGAAAAGTAAGAAGCACTATCAAATATGTGAGCATCAGGGATGCCATACCTGTTGATAATGAATTTCTCAATAAATGATATTACCTCGTTTTCGTTTACCTTCCGAAGCAGGATGGCTTCGTTCCATCTAGTGAAGTAGTCAGTTGCTGTGAGTATATACTTATGCTGTTGTGAGGAGTTTGGAGTGATCTCACCTATGATATCTAGGCCCCACTGCTAGAATGGGTGATAAATCATAACGGGCTTGAGGGGAACAATTGGCTTTCTTTCTCATCCTGCGGTGGTTTGACACACTTTGCATTTGCGAGCATAGGCATGCGAGTCTCTGAACATTGTGGGCCAATAATATCCAGCTCTTAATATTTTGTGAGCAGTGATCTCTCCTCCGTAGTGACCACCTATTGGGCCGTCATACATTTCTTTCAATACATGATCGGCATCATCCTTTTGCGAACACCTTAGCTAGATTCCATCATAATTTTTTCTGTGATACTGATTAGATTTCAATCTGAGCACTCTCCTCTATGATGCATACATGTGTTCAAGACATGATCCCTGTGTGAGATAGAAGCATATGTCGTAATACCACGACTCAGGATCCAAAAGCACTTCTAACGCTTTATGTTCATATATCAGCACTTCATTAATCCAGAGGGGCTCCTCCCTACAATCTACTTTTTCATTTTTCATGCTCTATGCTTCTCATTCTTCAGATTCCGCTTCTCTATCCACCAAGGCTTCTAGTGCTAGCCTGCACAACCCCTGCCCTCAGACTATCTTTGCTGGCTTAATCTTGACGTTGAATTCTTGAAGTGCGGTGATCCAATTCGCTCTCCATTCACCCATTTCTTTCTGCATGAAGAGGGCTCTCACAGTAGGATGGGGAATGATTACTTTAGTCCTGGCCTTTAATAAATAAGGGCAGAAATGTTTTATGGCCTTAAAAACCACAAAGCCTTGTTTCTCCATGTCTGGGTAGTTCAGTTCTGCTCCTTGGAGATTATAACTCATGTAAGAAATAGGGACTTCATTGCCATCATCATTTTTTTGAGTAAGAATTGTGGCATATGAAAGATCAGAAGCATGTACAAGAAGAATTCCTTGCCAAAATTGGGGCTGACCAATGCAAGAACTTCTACGATGGCTTCCTTGATTCGCCGAAACAATTTCTTAGTTTCATCTCTCCATTTATACACAACGTCTTTCTTCATCATCAGCTGCATGGGGCGCACTATTTCTGCGAAACCTGAGACAAATTTTCTAACAGAATTGATCTTCTCAAAGAAAGATTTCGTGGCCTTCTAGTTTGTAGGGGGTTGTATTCTCATGATCGTCTCTATTCTTTCAGGATCAATAACAATCCCTTCTTTAGAGAGGATATGACCCAGTATTTTCCCTTTTGTGACTACAAATACGCTCTTCTTGGGATTCAACGATATTCCATACCTCGGCATCTTTTGAAAATCTGTCTCAGGTGATAAATATGATCCCTTTTGTGATATGAATACGCAGTGATGTCATCCATGTAAACCAATACTGATCTGTTAATGAACCCTCGAAAAGCTATGTCCATATCTCTCTGGAATGTGGTGCCCTCATTAATAAGTCCAAAAGGCATTTTACGATATGCGTAGGTGCCCCATTTAGTGTTGAAGCTTGTCTTCAGTTGATCCCCACTAGATACCAACACTTGATTATATCCTAAAAACCCATCTAATAGGGACAACATTTCTAACCCAAAAACACACTGAAGGATGTGTTCCATAGACGAGACAGGATAATTATCCTTTTGCGATGCTTTGTTCGGGTTTTTGAAATCGATACACAACCTGATGTCTCCATTTTTCTTTCTCACTGGCACGCGATTGGCTACCCAGTGGGTGTGTCTGACTAGGAAAATTATTTTAGCGTCCAACATTTTGTTCAATTCTTTCTTCACCAATGGTTCCATGCTTGGCTGCATCTCGCGAAGTTTTTGTTGGTAGGGCTTAGCCTCCTTTTCTAAGGGAATTACATGCTGCATAAAGCTGGTATCAAAGGTTTTTAGGTCTCCATATGTCCATGCAAAGAAGTCCTTGTATTCTTTAAATAGCTTGACAAATGCAGCCTTTTCTTGTGGAGAGCACCCCAAGCCCAAATTAACAATTTTTGGGTCTTCTTTGGTTCCAAGGTTGAACGATTCATACTTCATGGAGGAGATATGTGTTTTGCAATTCGTTGGCTTTTTGAATTTATCATACAGGTCATACAAGTCCTCCATCTTGACAACTGACTTGGGAATTGTATTGAGCTGATCCTTTTCCTCACCTTCCCTCTCATTCATAAGCCTGTCATGTTCTTCTTCATCGATGACTGCATTCTTGAACGTCTTCTCGCAGTGCAAGAACTCCAAGATTTGCTTGTCATCTTCAAACACCTACAATTTTGAGATGTTATCAGGCATGGATGGTCTTAAAATAAATTCAACATAACATTTATTCTTCTTTAATCTAAAATCAGGCAAAAGTTTTGCAGCCATACCATCCATCAAATTAGCATCTTGGTTTTGTCCTCAAGGTATGTGTGTGATATTAAAATAATCAAAACTACCAATTAAGTTACATACCTCATGTTGGTACCTTACCAAGTGTGGTGAATTGCATTGTATCCTCTTCATTACCTGGTCAACAATTATTTGTGAGTCACCAAAAAATTTAAGATTTTTTACCTTCATATCAATGGCTCTTTTCAAGCCCTGTAGCAAGCCTTCATACTCTTCCATGTTGTTGGTGCACGTAAATTCCAACTGGATGGCCATCAGATGTTGGTTCTCTTCTAGATCAACGAGAATGCTCCCAGCACCCACACCTTCAAGGCAGTTAGAGTCATCAAAATAGAGTGTCCAAAATATAGAGTCTAGTGTTACATCAATTGAATTGCTTCCTACGAAACTAGTTCTATCATCTACTATATTACAAGGTGGTTCATCATTTGGATTACAAGGGAGAGCTTCCAACTATGTGTTTATTGCAGTTTCTTCGGTTATTTCTGCATGGAATTCTCCAAAACAGGTTTCTATGGCACAAACATTGAAACTATAATTCCCAAGGATATAGTTCATGAACATTACAGGTTCATTGGGACCGTTTAGCTCCATTACTACATAATTCATGTATCTTTCACGATCAACTCTCAGCATATCACCCTTCCCCTTCTAAGGCAGCAAGAGATGAGACCAATCAGTTGAGAAATATCCATTCAGTTTTGCTGACCAATCCCTACTAAGAAGCATTCCATAAGCCTTAGGTATATCAACTACCACTATATCAATGACTTGTGTGTATTGTGTTTTAGCAGTCATCCGGATCAATACATCTTTCAATTCCCCAATTACTTTCACATCTGTCCTGTCTAATTGCATGATTCGAGTTCCAGTTTTCTCAGGTACCGCATGAAGTCTTTTAGCAACAACATAAGGCATCATAGTGGATGAGGCACCTAAGTCTACCAAACAATTGTGTATGTTCATGTTGAAGATTTCAAATGTGATAAGGAAAGGGGGAGTCATGGATTTTGATTTCCTTCCTATCATTGTTGCACTGACATCTTGGGGTTTTTGATTCATTTTTGATAGGGTGGCTTCCATGGCTACTAGATTTTGGGCTGAGTTGGGAGTAATAAAAGGTATGGAGACTGATTTTTGGGTTTCGCTACTTGGGACGGTGGGAGTTTTGTAGTTCCTCTCATTCATACCTTTCAAGATAAAATCTCTTTGCTGCGTTAATTTCAGCAAATCAAAGCATGTGATATTAGCCCTATATTTCTTAAGATCATCCACAATATTGTAATCAATGTTATAAACAGGATAGGGCAAAGTAAACATACCTATTTTGCCATTCTTAGGTGGGAGTTTACTATTTTGAGTTGCCTTCGTTGTAGTGGGAGATGCATTTTCTTTCTTTGGATGGTTTGCAACTGGGGTATTCTCGGACTAATCACTAGGTCTACTCTTCTCAACAGGGACTTTGGGAGTGGGTTCCTTCACTGGGCGGACATCTTTCTTGCTCTGATCTACAGGCTTCATCACACCTGCAAGTGGCCCCTTGCTTCATGTGTGGATTTCATTAGTGTGTATCTCTCCCATAATGTCTCCTTGGTCATCATCATTCTCATTTATATAGAAATCCCACAGTACGTTGATTTTAGATTCTTCTTCCAAGGGCTCTTCTACTTGGTATTCTTCCCCATCTTCTTGTTTTGTCTCTAGCTCCATTATAGGTTCTTCTTGGTTAAGGAGCAATCTGATAAGAGCCAGCTCTTCTGTATTTAAATTCCCTTCATTGGGTGGAGCGGGCAGTGAAAGTGGACCATGACCACCTTCTCTCTTCTTATGATAGAAAGGTTTGAAAGGTTTTCTGTTGTTATACTCTCCTCCACTCCCGCTTGTACTCTCTCCAGAATTCCTTTTCATATCAATTGCTGTATTTTTCGAATTCTTAGTGATCCAATGCAAACCTTCTACATATGTGGTATCCTTTTCTTTGGTTTTAGCCCCTTTTTTATCACTCCCATTATTCTTCTTGGATGCTTGAGAGTCTTTCTTTTCTCCGATTGTATGATGGCATGATGTGAGACTGAGAATTTCATTCTTGACTTTTACTGCTTCATCAATAAAACCTTGTAAGGTTTGTGTGTTTCTCCTTTTGACCCACATCGTTGTAGGGACAGGGAGAGCAGTGATGTAGAATTCCATGAGCACCTCCTCAGTAGGTCTGGCGGTGGTTAGGATTCTGTTGAACAAGGTGTTGAACCAGATGTTAAAATCCTTAACTTTTTCTTTGGTTTCCATTTGCAAATAGGATAGTCCTAAAATTAAGGCCGCAGGGTTTTGTCATCACCATACTTGTCTAAAAAGGCCTATTGAAAGGCAGCCCATGAGGTGATCGATCCAGTTCTCAAGCCAACGTACCATGTGGAAGCTGTACCAATCAAGGTAAAGGGGAATATGTGACATACTATATCTTCATTAGCTACCGCCAACATGCGCACAACCATGAAGAAAGAGTGAATATGGTTATCAGCAGTGTCTCCCTTCCCAGGGTCGAATTTAGGTAGTACTCTTTCTACATTCTTGGGTAAGGGATGTTGCTGCCGAGGTACCACTATGGCATCATGAGTGAGCCAGGGAGGAAGAGCTCCCAGAGGAGGTGGGAGTTGGTTTCCACCCGATTGAGGGATATTAATGATATCGAGGATAGGGATGTTCTGTTTGAAGGTTTCTTCAAGGCTTTATTTATTAAGACTTCCCAAATCGGGCCAGGGATTACCTTGAGGGAGTGGATCTTTAGGAATTTCTTCCCAGGGAGTGTCAATACTTTGCAAGGATTCAAGCACAATATCTTCAAGAGACGGGGCTATAGATGTCCCTTCATTTACGGAACAGATCCTTGGCTTTACTTTAGTTGTCGGAGGTAAAGAGTGAAAGATGGGGAGATGAGAGAGGGAACGAGCATAAGCCAGAGTAAGCATTCTGACTGGTTGTTCCTGAGTGACAGGATACTCCCACAGTGTCTCTTCTTCGAAATGAGGCTTTTCTGAATGAGAGGAAGGGTCTTTTCGACCTTCACGATCCATGCATTAATCTTTTCAAGTCCATGCAGACATTTATAAATGAAATCATAAAAATTTGTGGACGGCGATTCAGACCTCCCTCTAGCACCAATTTGTTGACATAGCAAATTTTCGTTATACCAACAAGGGGAACTAACCCAATCACAGACCCCAATTAGGCCTGCTTTCGTTTAGAATGGCTAGTTCCAATGGGTTTCAAGGCACCCCCCTAAACTGTTAAATGCGTTGAAATATTGCTTCTGGGAAGAAGACTTCAAGTAAATCAACAAAATAAAATAGCTAACCTATATGTATCAAATCTTGTCTAAACTACTTAAGCTACTCTAATCTAGTCTTAAGTATCCTAATCTATCCTGTAGGAGCAAAATGAAAAGAGGTTAAACATCATATATAAATCCCATGTCCAAATGAATCAATTACTGGTCCACATAAGAACAAGGTTGTATTAAATCCTAATCACAATGCAATTACTTATACAAGAATATACATTCCTTTCAATACAAATAACACTTGCAACTGATGTTTAACAAAGTCTGGAATCAGCAACCTTTCATGAATTATCAATGCTATTGAATTACATTCAAATAACCAAGAACAACCATGAACTGGTGGTTAACAATATGCACAAAGAAAATCACATTTATCTTCGTGCCAGAAATAGCGCACTGATCCTAAACATATGAGAGAAAAAGGGAAACAAATTTGAAACAACAGGCTCCTTCTTGAACCAAATAGTCCTCTTTATTCACAATAAATCAAAGTCATTTTTCTGCAAACAAAAGGCCCTCCTCTCCTATATGGAGGGAATATTTATGCAACCAAAGATGACTCTTAGTCTTCCCTTAACCCTTTCGCCTTCCCCCCGTTTCCTTCAATATACAAATCAGAATACATAGATGTAGAACAATCGGTGTCACTGTTGACACGTAGAGGGCATTTTCTATCACTGGAGAACTTTGTTTCCTTGGGAAATGAGTAGATGTTGATTAGAAGAGGATGATTGTGTGTCACATCTTCATGCTGAGATCTGGATTAGTTTCACTTTCAGAATACACGGGCAACACCTAGAAACCAACTGAGAATACCAAAGGTGAGTTCTCTCAACATAACACATCTGCATATATGAGTTCTCTGGATCTACTTATGCATCCTTTACTCCTTGCCTGTAGAGATAATAGACACCAGTCATGCTTATGAAAATATGATAGAAATGCTTTAAAAACATAAGTCTTGCCTTCATTGAATGTTTATTACATCAAATGTGAAATAATCGACCCCTGATTTTAAATTTATGCATTGATTAAGTCCCGCAAGTGCGAATCCGATTTATATTGAAAATAATGGCATAACACATAACCGGATGGTATTTCAGAAGGGGTCTAAGTGGTAACCGGTATTGCGAGGACGACCCCCAATTCCACTCTTCAAGCGACACGTGGCAGCTATGAGGAAAGAGGATACCACTTTTTGGACAGGTATTCCTCGAGCAACTCGTTCACCCGAAATCTGCGTGGACCATTGGATCCACAAAGGGTAGATCAACGGTGGAGGGACTTAACACAGGAAAACATCGAAAACCCCATGGTCGGGCCGTACAGCCGGACTTGAAATATCATGGATGAGAACCTATATCCTATCGGGTCCGCCATATGGGTTTTCCCATTAAAAATCATGACCACAACGATTTATCGAATACATAGGAATATACGTGAAAACCCGTAGCCGGGCCGTACAACCAGACTTCAAAAATTATATACCAGAGCCTATAATCATCAGCGGGTCCACAGTATAACACTATCCTTTGAAAATTAGGTCTGGAATGTTTTAACAAAAATACAAAGGAATACATGGGAAAACCTGCGGCCGGGTTGTACAGCCGGACTTCAAAATTTATGCATTCGAGTTGATAATTATCGATGGGTCTGGAATATCATAGTGCGCCTTATATATAACCCCGAGAACCCATCGATTGTGAAGTGCAATGGGGCTTTGGACCTGACATATATATATATATATATATATATATATATATATATATAGATATATATATATATATATCTATATATATATATATATATATATAGATATATCTGTGTGTGTGTGTGTGTGTGTGTGTGTGTGTGTGTGTGTGTGTGTGTGTGTGTTAATATCGCCGATGGGTCTGCAATGTTAGACTCCCTTTGAAAAAACCCCGCCCTCAATATCTTTCGCCAATAAAGAAATACACAGGAAAACCAGATTCCAACCGGTAGGTTAGACTTGAAATATTATATGCCAGGCTCTATAATCATCAGTAGGTTCAGGTGATAAAGGTGCACCATATATATAACCCCTAGGTTCCACCGATAACAATAAGCAATTGGGGGGGGGGACCCGATAATATATATATTGTAGCTGATAGCCCTATTGGGTCGGCTAAATCACATCGGTCTTATGGCTTGGTTTTGACTCCCACCAATTGCAATATATGATATGGTCTCGAACCTGACATATGTGTGAAATATGGTTAATAATATCGTCAGGTTCGGGCTATAGTAATGTGCAGTGATGATTACGATAGGCCAAAAAGGGGCGATTTATGCATTTTGTGAGGCGTTTCCTTTGTAAGTCGTTATAATGGAATAAGGTATGATAAAAGGTTTTTGGAGGGTTGAAAAGGTGTTGATGGAGGATATGAATGAAAGACTAGAAAGCGTCATAAATGGATCATGTGGTAGATGTTTAAAGAGGGGGGCTTGATCATTAGGAATTGGAGATTTAGCTCGGCAACGAGTTAAAGTCTCCGAAATAAAACAGATCATTCAAAGAGGTGGAAGATCAACTTTAGGGGACCCATTCAAAATTGCTACCAAGGCAGGTTTTGATAGGGTGGTAGTTGTGGCCACAACAGAATAGATCCTGGCATTCGTGTAGTAGTTCGGTCACCTTATCTACTATATCTTCGTCCCAATAGTCCCCTATCCTCGCAAACTTAGGCTTCGAATCAAATCCAATATTTACTTGTCATGTTTTGAGCGGCTCTCATATATCTGGGTTCTCTACTTTAGGTCCTTCAACCTCACGCTGCCGCGTAGTTTCTGGAATGTTGATTCTTCTTGTATCATCTTCTTCTTCTTCAACAGTCAGATTGTAGAATTCTAGCACGTGGTGCAACTGTGTACTCCAGTCTGGCTATACCCATTCCACTAGTTCCTTAGTAATTTTAAAGATAGTGGCATTAATCTCTTGTAGTGCTTCATAAATGCATTCAAATCCATCCTCAAATCTGAAAGTTAATAAGAAGACCTCCTACAGAATATCCCATTCATCCGTTCTGTGGCACAACTTTGTATCTAGCTGCCAATTCATAGGGATAGTGCCTAAGGTATGAAAGAAAACATGTACCGACTCTGGTTGAGGTTCTTCACCCCAAACTTTAATCCACCACGCCAAGTGTTCATTTGAATCATCCTTCCCACTGTACTTCTCAATGATCTATGTGTTAGCATACACAAACCTAAGCTTCATCTTCTGCTTGTATTCCTTTTAGTCAGCGAAGCCATCCTTATGTGTACCCCACCAATGGGGATGCGTGCTGTGTAGTGTTAGATCAAGGGCTTGGGACCTATGTTCTTTTCGCACATCCTTCTCAAATTGTTCCAAAAATATGGAAACATCACGTAACCCATCATAATGGAGAAGGTTCCTTACCTTTGAAGCTATGCATCTCAACAATTTCATCATCATATTGCAAAAAAATGTACATACTTCATGCAAATGATTCTTCTAGTTCCCGAGTTCTTCATCTGAGTCTGAGGTACCAGAACTATCCATATCACATGTAATTCTTCCATCAGCCGTAGGATTGATCCAATCTTCGTCTTGCACCATGATCATGTATATCTGGTCTAGATCATCATCATCCTCTATAAAGTTGCGAACAGGTCCAATATAGCGTGCTCCCTTAGCAGGGTGGAGTGGTACAATTACCCTGAGGTGCTTCTTCTCAAAGGTCATCTTCCGCTTCTTCAAGTTGATCACCACATCCATGTCAAAAGCCGAGTCAGTTCCCTGTAGCGTGAGGTAAGGGTTACTATCATCAACCATTTCAATGATTTCAAAGTCAGTGAGTGCGCTCATGCCCTCAATGTCTACCGCTACACCATGTAGGCACCCCATCAGAATAATATTCTGCTGATTAGACATGCACAACTGAATAGGAGACCATTGTAGTGTAGGTCTCCCCATCCTTTCTCAAGTCTTTTTAGGTAGTAAATTTGCATCAGAGCCCAGATCTAAGATTACTTGGTCCATTTCATACTCTCCTATTTGCATGATCAGCCTCATCTCATGCCCTGTCTACTTCTTATGCTTACCCAGTTTCCTCACAGCACGCTATTCTGAAGGAATCTTAAGCTTACTCGTACAATTGTCTATCAGTTCCTGTAGCCCTTATACTACCTTCTGATCTCTCAGCAGCTTCAAACAAGTTTTCAGGACAATAGCTAACAGCGAAGGATCCACATCTTTCACTTCATTGTTCCTAGTTGATTTCTCTTGACTCCCGTGCATAGAAGCTTCAGGGAAATTATTTTTGAACTCCAAAAAAGTTTCTTTAGCCCGGTTGAGACCAACCCAACTTCCTTTTCAGTGGCATTGCACACCCATCCTTTAGTATTTGACTTCTTCCCCTTATATTCTCTTGTGGCCATACCACTGTGCATTACGATATTGACGATATGATCCTCCTCGCGACGCTCTACCCTCATCAAATGGATATTATGCGTAGGCTGTTGGGTCCGCGTCTTCTTTTCATGCATATTTGCTATAAGTATCAAGCAATATTCTATCACATGATAGAACTATCTTCAATATTGGTAAGATGGATGTGTTGGGTTTTGACACTTGCACACAAAATATCCAGCTTCGCCACATGTATAACAAATAACTTGTTCGTGACCTCTGCGATCCACTCCTCCTATTCATCTAGTTACACAGCCTTGGAATCCTTCATGCGTTGCATCCGTGCTTTTATCCTAAGGCTGAGATGCTTCCTGCATTCAATAAGCAGGGTTTCTATCTATCATTAGTTCATAACTTCAACAATGGCACTCATCATGACCTACAAATTTGCAGAAATTGCAAAACAACTGCTAAGGGATTTGTACAAACTTTTGTACTAGGTGAAAATTATCTATCGCATGTTGTCCTGTAACCTAACAAAGAGCACACCACGGTGTTGCTCCTGCACTCGACCCAACAATATTTTCTGGCTTCAGGGGGACAGCCGCCCCCATAATATAATTTTGATAATCCAGACAATGGGCCTTATCATGATTGTGGCCCTTGCATTTCAAGCACCAAACTTATGGGCGAACTTCAGGCTGGGCTTCCATTCCCTTCATTAGGCTTTGTAGCTCCAAGTGTAGACTTGCCAACTTGATCTGGATTTAAACAAGAATGCAACAAATTACATATATAACCATACATATAGAGATGCAACATAAATAATACTTCATTTCATTAATGTAAAATACTGAAATATGCTTACAAACAGAAATGGAAATAAACCAGCTAGGGCGATGGTATCTTATCTCTAAGGAGAGATGTGGTGGCTACATGCCTTTGAACTGTGTTACAATGAGGCTCAAAGGCCTATTTATTTGTTGAGAAAAAATGCAAAACCCTAAACATCCAAAAAACTAACCCTAAGAGATGAAACGCCAAACTGTGGGCATTGTTTTGGGTAAATTGGTACATCAACTTCCCGAGGTCATAACTTGGCATACAAACTCTGTTTGACACGTAAAATATCTTGTTAGAAAGATCTATCCGAGCAATACAACTTTGGGAAGAGAATCATTAGCCCATGGACCCATGTTGCTCCGATATTGCCCAAAAAACATTGTTTAGGGCCTCAAAATGGCTCCGGAAGTTCAAGACCTGAAAAACTGCTAAAAATAGTAAACTGTGCTACAATTAACAAAACTGAAAAATTGAAAGAGACAATTGTGGGGGTCCAAGTGGGATAGGTGGGTGGCCACCAACATCCACCTGGATCATTCCTCCCCCCTTAGGAAGCAATGGTCCACATTGCGTCGAGTTCCTCCATCTGCTGAACATGGTCCCTGGTGAGTTGTTTTGTAATCTCTAATATGTCCAGTAATGGTGGGAAGCATGGTCGAGGGCATTCCAAATTGAACACTCGGTGCAAGCAAAGGAATGAGGGAATGTTGTGCTCCAAAGAATTATTCCCCATAGCCTTGGTACTGGTGTAAGGACCATTTCACTTCTTGTACTTCTCAATTTTCATAATGGAGCGATGACATATCAACCCATTGGGTAGAGGTGCTCTGGGAGTTAGATCGAATGAATGCTTGAACTGATAGTGCAATGGTACCCCTATGGGTGAGGAGAAGATGTTCGTATGTTCTTTCATGACCATACCCATTTGTTGTTGCTGCTGCATGGAGGAACCCTTCGTTGGGATCATGGATGTGGCGACGATCTTCCCCTTACTTTGGGAGTAGACCAGATAGAAAATAAATTTCCTAGTCTGGGAGATGTGCTTGTTGCCTTTCTTAGCATAGATCAAAAAGGTGGTAGTAGGTGTGGCTACCTCCAGTATCTTGTATAATGAATTACCCAAAGAAATAATAACAACATGAGGCCTTGACTCATACACAACATGTTGCCTCCACAGGTATGGTTGGCCTAATAATACATCACAAACATCTAGAGGTGCAAAATCACACAATACCTCATCTGTGAAGGGTTTGATGTTATAGGGAAGGCGGCACTACTAGCAAACTCAAAGATCTCATCCTCTGTGAAGCCACTCGATACTATACAACTATGGGTGTGGTGTAATCAGTAGGCCGAACCACTTCACGACCTATGCTGAAATGAGGTTCTTTTGGCTTCCACTATCAACAATTAATTGCAACGACGAACCTTTCACCCACATTTGTGAGTGGAAAAGTTGCTCCCCCTCCTCTGGATCTCGAGGCTCATTCTTTTGGATCTTGGCGGTGGCAACAGTGGCGGTGGGCATTTCATCAATGATCTACTTCCCTTTACCATTCCCCTTGTTGAGTTCTGACTCAGGGTCGGAACATGCATCTGATTCTGAAGCCTTCAACTCGACTACTTGGTCTGACACTCACTTGTGTTGTGAGTGCGGCTCTTATGGAACTCGTACCACTTTTTTGTGTCCTTTGACTTCGTGGTGTTGTTCTTTTCTTGCAGCTTCGACGGGTTGTCTTGGGTTTCCCCGTCTTGGCTTTGTCCTTGGTTCTAGAATTTGGGGAAGCCTTTCGCTTGCTTCAGATTCGCAAATCCAAAGTCTCGCTTCTTCTGTTTAAACTTTTGCCTCATCTTGACATTGTATCAGTATGCCGTCCCAAGCGAGGAGATGTTTAGGAACTCCATCTCTTCTTGGATGTATCTGTGTAGGCAGCCACATATTTGAGTACCAAATGTAACTGAAAATCATTGATAACCAATTCTCTGCGAAGGGTATGAAATTTTTTTGTGAACTCCAGCACATCTTGGTCCCTTCCCTGTCGCAGTGTGGTCCACTTGATGTATTTGTCCTCATAGCTCTTGACGAAGTAATACTGCTCCTGGAATGAATTCCAAGTGGGAGCAACTAAAAACAGTGAATTCATACTTTCATCTTTCTTCTCATAGTAGCTTTCCCACCAGTCCTTGATGTGTGGGGCTTCTTTGAGAAGAGTGAAAATAATATTTTCTCGACCGGAAAAATAATGAACAGAAAAATACCCTTCTAATAGATTTAACCATTTATCTATGGCATCTACATCTATCTGACCCTCAAATATGGGGATTTCAAAATTAACTTGTACCTTAAAGGGTGTGGCACTTCCAGAGTAGCTTCTGGAGGTAGATGTGTCACACCTGTGGAGCTACTGAAGGATCTGGGCAAAGTTTTCCATCGTCGCATTCCCTTGTCACTCAAGGGCCTCTTTGAGCAAGATTTTGATAGGATCTCCTGCCCCCTTGTCTTTATTTTCATTAGCCATGGGAGGCTGTCGGGATTTGCGAGGCTAGTCTTGCAAAGGTTCGACTAGTTCAAGCCCTGACTCCTTATATCCCGACTTTGTTGGGGACATGCAAAGAAAGACAAAGAAAGAGAAGACTGCTAAGGTAAATTGGTACATCAACTTCATGGGGTCGTAATGTTGGCATACGATCTTTGTTTGACGTGTACAATAGCTCATTAGAAATATCTATTTGAGCACTACAACTTTGGGAAGAGAAACATCATTCCATGGACCCATGTTGCTCCCAAATTTCCCAAAAAGCATCGTTTAGGGCCTCAAAATGGCTCCAAAAGTTTAGGATTCGAAAAAATTCTAAAAATAGTAAATTGTGCTACAATTAAGAAAAATGAAAAACTGAAAGAGGCAGTTGTGGGGGTCCAAGTGGGATAGGTGGGTGGCCACCAACATCCACCTAGATGACATCTGCAAGTGAATCTGTTATAATCCAATGTTTGTATCCTGTACTAGTGAGGCTTCCAGCCTCATCGTGATCTCCATAGCATTTTATTACGTTGCTATCTTCTACTATGATAATGGTAATCTTAGGTGAGGAATCAACAAAGCTATGTACCAATATTTGTGTTGTTCATTCATGATGTTCATATTAGCTTGCTGGATTTGGCATTTTAACCTCTAATAGAAATCCCACAAGGATTGATTTATCATTTGTTGTATTTCCTTAAACTCTGTAATAGACTGCGTCTGAGATTTAGGCTTCTTAAACACATTGATCAACGCTTACTGAGTCTCTGCCAACGTCGCGCTAGGTTTTTCTTGACAGTACTTGATATACCAAGTCAACACCCTATCTTGCAGCACTGTGACTAGCTATTCTTTCTTTAGATTATCATCATTGATTTGCTACGATGTCCACACAACATTTGCAACAAACCAGAATTTCTAAGAGTCTTCGCTCCCTAACCCTTTAAAGATCGGCATCTTCATTGCATTTGCCATGTGAATGGTGGAGGAGGAGGTGGAGGTGGAGGTGAAGGTGTAGGTGTATGCAATGGAGGTGGAGGTGGAGATGGAGTGGATGGATGAGGTATCTGAGGGATACCTTGACCTACAAACTACAGTGCACTTCACGGTGTATTCAGAATAGTTCCTTCATCGTCTCTTGAAAGGGATCCCAATAGCGAACTATATTTAGAGTCTGATTCTCCGTTCCGTCTAAAGGATTTTCCTCTTCACGTAGTCCCAAACATCAAGGTAATGACATAACCCGTTTTTCACATAAGAACATTTTAATCCAAGTTTTCAGAGATTTTAAATACTTAACTCTCAATCCCTTTAAGATCTTGTGCTCTGCTTCAATATAACTGATGGTTGTATCAATCGCAAGCTCAGTGAAAAATCCTCATATGATATGATCAATCTAGTGATCAATAACCCACGCGATGTTATTTTCTGAAGCTTCCAAGTGCATCACCAGCTTTGGAGTCCACACAATAGGGTTGTTAAGTCTCCACGTACCCTGACTATTTTCCAATCTAGAAAGCCACTCGTGCAATTCACAAGGAAATAAATAGAAAAAGTTTTTGGTTTCGTCTGAGTATAGATATCTATTCAACTATTATTCTTTGTACAATGATGGGTTTCTATTCTCTTGAGCTACGAATGTGTGTTCCTCTTGATCGAGATACTTCTTGATTTCTTTCTTAGTAGGAAACAACTTATTCAACATCACACATTCCTTATATTGATCTTGGTCCTTGCAACAGAACCATTTCTTGACATAAGGGGGCTTGACCCAGGTTTAGAGTTATTCATGCCAACTAACAAAACCCTAACTATTGGCCCTTTTGGAAACAACATACGTGGTGGAGGTTGCAGTCTCACCTTAAATAGTTGTTGGGAGTGGGATCCCCCAAAGATAGTTTTGGGGCTAAAAGCCCATGTTTTGGTTAAATTTTTTAATAAGCTTGTAAAGACTCTGCATTTTGTGGTTGCGTAGCGCAAATTTATAATAAATCATAAAGGATTGTCCACCCTTATTTTTGTAAATTAAATTTGGCTATAAGAGATCTACCCATGGTCCGCAGACCATAGGATTCTATAAAAAGATCTAAGCTCTAAGTAGTTTTAGAGTCATCAATCATGTAAAATAGTCGTAGCTATGAAGTAAGAAGTCTAAGTGTTGGTTCATATAGTAGGTAGAGGCTTTGCATCTGAGTGCGTAGAGGCCTAGGGTAGAAGTCTGCAACTGAGTGCACGAACCCCTCCAGCTGTGTGCGCAGGGTGGATAGAGTCTATAATCCCTTGGAAGATATCAATAAAGAGAAATATTCTACAATTTATGTGTCTTTGTTGTATTGATGCATCTTGATATGTTATGTATGAACTTCATTTATAATTCTTATATGATGTGCCAATGTATGTAATTACATTGGTTAAGCGAACACAAGTAAGAACATTTGTTTACGCGGTGCTAAATATAATTGTTTAATAAGATAAGTAAGTCACTTAGACTAATTTGAGAATCTACATGGTACGCTGCCATAGCAACGTGGAAGTACCTGAGCCACAGGTTAGGGTTGTGCGAAGGTCAATCGTACCCTTTCGCGGAGGTATTAAAGGGCGCAATTACGTGCTAGTCTCGCAAGCTCTAGAGCTAAGTGACCCATGTGAAGGAAGGGTTAGAGGGAATTAACCAAGATCACAACCATCTCAGGGTGTGGAAACTTGGTTCCAGCATCCCCCCATACTCCTTCGAGTGAGACTTCGGTCAACGCTCTGCGGGCTGATGCCAAAAGGGCCAGTAGTGTAGGGATTTGTTTGGGTAATCAACGTTGAACCTAGATCAGGCCCCAACAAGCCAACAAATGGTTCTGTTGCAAGGACCAGAATGTGCATAAGAGATGTGTGATGTCGTATCACTAGAATCCAACTAACAAAGAGATCGGAGACTAGTTGAATAGGAAGGTCCATGAATTTGCGGCGCAGGAGAACAAAAACCGATGACTGACAAAGGAATAGTGGTTGGATAGATACTATATATAGAGATCCACAAAATATTTTTCTGCTCCATTCCGATTGAGCTATACGAGTGGATCGTGAAGCTAGCAGATACCCAAGGAAGGTGGAAACTTGACAGTCCTATTGTTGGGACCTCGGAGCTAGTACATAAATTGGAAGCATATGAGGAAAAGATCATCCACACTATCAATCATTGGCTCGATCACGTCATAGGAGGATTTGCGATTAAATTCACGGTTGACACCTCAGTTAGCTACATCGAGGAAAAGCAGTGCTTTCTCAAAGGAACACAAGGTAAGTACGTGAAATATTTGAATACCTGGATTAAAATGCTATTGTGCAAAAAATGGGTTGTGCAGCTACCTTGATGTTCAGAGCTACATGAAGCGAAAAAATTTACAGGAACGAAGGAAAAAAGGGTTTGAAATATAGTCCATTAATTTCACCTCCAAGAGGTGATGAAGAAGCAATAGCGCAGGTTTCTCCATGAAGTGCTATTCAGTTAATAAGACAAGGATTCCCGCGAATACCACCTCCACCCACACCAGCTCCAACTTCACCAGCATCACCTGCAACTTCACCCATACCACCTCCACCTCCACCGTAGTTCAATATGGAAAATTGAGTGAAACTTCCTTTGTTCAAAGGCTTGGGGAATGAGGACCTGGACCAATTCTGGTTCATCATGAAAGCCATATCAGGAGCTCAGTGCATTACAGATGATCACATAAAGAAGGCGACATTGGTTAGTGGTCTGCAAGATCGTGCACTAACCTGGTATATCAAGTACTCTAATAATAACCTGAATGTTGGAGTGGAAGACATCCAAACAACATTGAATAGGAAATTCAGTAGGCCTAAATCCGATGCACAATCGATTGTGGGATTCAAGGAAATCACAATGCAACTAGGCCAGACACCTTGGGAATTAGATCATAGGTTGAAATGTAAAATCCATGAAGATAACATGAACTTAATTGATGGACAACATTGTGAGTGATTTGTGGCCTCGCTATTGCCACACTTAAGGGTTGCGCTATCACAACAAAAGATAACAAATTAGGCAAAGCCCTTGGAGATTGCATTAAGACTGCATGAAACACCAATGCATGATCCAAATCTGGGGGTTCAGTAGATCCATGCACAGGTGAAGAATCTGTGCCTTGAGATGCAAAGTCTGAAGCAGGACAGAACAGTTCGACCAGAGGTGTGCGAAGAGGTATGGTGCTTGAAATGCAAGAGTCAGGGGCATGACAAGGACCATTGCTTAGCCTTTGCAAACTATATTGCAGGAGGAGGACCGATGCCTTTGAGGCCAGAAGCTCAATCAAGACCAAGTGTGGGGCCTGCATTATGGTGCACTATATGTCAGGTAGCAGGAAAACATGCCACGAATAACTAACATTTGCTGCAGAAGTTTATACAGACACCGCAATAATTCTTTTGCAATTTTTGTAGGTTGGTAGGGCATGATGAGTGTAACTGTAGGAGTTATGAATTGATGATGGATAGAAATATCACCTATAGGGTTTAGGCAGAAATGTACCCCCTAACCAGAGTGGAGGGATGGCGCGGAGAGGATTTCAAGGGCACGGACGAGGCTGAGGTGGAGGAGGACCTGGAAGAGGTCGGGGACAATTGATCTGCTAGAATTGCGAAGGGCCAGGACACTATGCCCATGATTGTACTAACCCAGCACATCCGTCATGCAAGTACTACACTTTATTTGATCATGAAACAGAAGACTGCCATACGCTGATAGCAGGGATACATGACAAAGGGGTGCTACCACCTCTGTCAACTCAAAACCTACAGATGATGAAGTCTGAGTTGCATGAAGAGGATCTGAACATGAATATAGTGCTCCCAGTGGAATCACAATAGGAGATGACAAAGGGAAATAGCAAGAAGATAGTACATGGGTTCGCAAAGCTCTGGTGAAGGAGGTTGAGTTCGATTTGGAGCGAGCACATGAAACCTTCATGGAAGCTATGAAGAGCTTTGCTAAGGCCTCCACCTCGGGAAGAAAGGATAACCTTGATCATGAAATGGACCCTTCTATGCTCACAACCTTCTTGGAGACTTGTATGAAGTTACTACACAATAGTACGACTGTGAAGGGGTTACAAGAGCTTATAAATAGATGCATAGGGAACGCTTCAGGTGAGCCGCGTGTAGCACGAAAGATTGGCAAGCATAAAAAAAGGATGGGATGGGAGATGAGACTGACCACACAGATAGGAGAATGTGAAATGGACCAGGTGTTTTTGGGCTTGGGGTCAGATGCGAAATGAACAGGGTAATCAACTTAAAGAAATGAAAGATGATATTTGAGAAGAAATCGCTACACCTGATAATACCCCTAGATCTTGCAGAGGGATCACGCTATACTGAACCAGTGCACAATTATGAGAGTGATGATGATCTGGACTATATTTATAAGATAACAGTACAAGAACAAGATTAGGTGAATCCCACCATGGATGGATGAATTAAATGGGATCGAGTTCCTGCACTTCGGACTCCGATGAAGAGTTAGAGCACTGGCAGAATCGATTACATGAAGTGACTAGGCTAAACTGCAACATGATGACCCGGTCGCTGCATTGTGTGTCCTCAGAGTGTCGTGGCGGAAAAAGTCGTTTGTGCGGACACAACTGACCTCCCTAGGAGTCTAAACTCTCTAGCGACAAATAAGACAAAATGGAGCGATCTTTCTCTAAATACATCTTTTAAAACATGAAAACTACAAGTGTTTAGGCTTACCTTATTCCGAAACGCTGTTGTTGTAGTCCGTCCTTGCCGATCCGGATGAGCTCCTCCTTCACATCAATTCCTGCAACCACAAACAATCAAACAATTACCAAGCACTTGCATCTCATATAATAAAACATATATTCAACATGCAGACCAAGGAACACATGAAATAACTCATTAACACAAGCTATTGAGAAAAATGAACCAGTTTGTATTAATAACGAAACAAAGAAACTCTTACAACCTGGCCTTGGTGTTGTGCAAGTTCCTCCCAGGGTCCATCAAGGGTTTTCCTCTACTTTGACAAAGCTCACCCACTTCCAAGTAGAATCAAGCAAAGACAATCTCTCCTCACAAGGTTCTAAATGGGAGTCCTAATTCCTGCAGCATTTACCCAAAGAAAATGTATAGCTTCAACCTCCCCTCCCTCTGGCTCAATGCCTTTATTTATAGTGCTGTAAAGAGGTTATTCAGGTCCACCATCAATGGGATAATCCCCTCTTTGGGTGGGATAGCTCCCTTATTGATGGGATAAGTTCCTCCTTAATAGGGATACATGAACCAACTGGAGGCGCATCCATTTCATCAAACCGACCTCTAGAAAGTTCTAGAAGTAACCACAAGTAACTTTTTTAAGATGAAACTTGCGCATTTTGCCTTTTACAGAAGGACGCACCTGTCCCTTAACATACAGAGCGTCCAAGGACGCAGCCTTTGTGAACATTGTGAGCATCCCCGCAGGTAAGGCTTGAGAGAACCTGTGTCCCCAGAGATAAACACATTTTTTACAAGACTTTCTCTCTTCTTTGAGTTTGAGATGGATAGCAGAGGCATAAGACTTGCCTAAGAGGGTAGCATGACTGTTGATTGAGCCATACTAACTGTAAATAGTCATGGTGACATTTTTTAGTGTAACAGATTGCCCCCTAAAGTGCGAAGCCTGGAATAGATTAGGGTTTTGTAATTCTAGGAAGGGTGAAGTGCTTTATCATTTCAAGGATTGTCTTGTGGATGACCTGGTTGGAACCTGCAATTTTCAACACAAAATACATGTATAAGATTATATCATCACTGAGGTAGGCATTCCCATACTCAGATTCAAAACTTTAACTAATGGACTAACTACTCTGATACAGGAATGATCTTGCAGTACATCATTTTTATAGACTTTTGTAGACACAGTATGGACGCAGCCATCTGTTTATGATTAGTCTACATAGATAATGAATACAAAACTCCTCGCAGCCTGGATGGTAGAAACTAGATCCAGGGTCTTCACTTCTACTTCCCGAATTGGTACGATTCTAGCCATGTGATTAAATGATTTGATGTCGAACATGTTAGAAACCACTTGATTACCAGTCGATGATGTAAACTGTTAACAAGCGTGAGAGAGACCACCAGTAATGTCAATGGTTCTCAAAGTACCAAGCACAACCCGTGAAATGTGAATAGATGTTTTGATGTCGAACACTTCACGGAATCCTTTGATCGAAAGTCAATGATGTAAATTGACGTCAAAGGCGAGAAACCTGCCATTGATGCATGCAGACTTCAAGGTACTGTCGATTCCTAAGTCATCTTTCTAGATAATGTGTCGATGTCGATAGAAAGCGACCCGTTGCAGGCAAGCCCGCAACACGAAATCATTGTTCAAGTTGAAGAAATGTTGCTGTAAGGACTGACTCAGGGATGGTCAAATGGATGACAAGTATTTTGCAGATGAAAGTTTTGCTTGCAGACCTCTTGAACACATAACGACATGACAGATGGCTTGGTGACGAATAACTCAAAGTTAATCCCCGGAACCCGGTTAAAGACTTTCAAAGTGGTTTGATCAACTGTGAGGTAAAAGATTTCCCAACCCAGGTGAATGAAACAGTGTCGTGTTCAAGAGTGGTAATAAAGTTTCTTCTGAGACAAAAGGTGACAAATAGGTTCATTCTTCTCTCTTTTCCCCCACCATTTCTGGCAAGTACCTCTTTATTTTTAACAAGCTTGAGGAGGATAACATATGCTTGATTATAAGCTCATCCTTCGGACGAGTCCAACCTAGTTTAAATTCGAACCCTAGGAAGGAGTGGTTCGTTCCTGTTTGTAATTGAACAGGTCCTCTACTGTAAAAGTTTAACGAGCCCAGTATAGGAGAAACTCGGCGTTTTTCAATTTTAGAGAGTCTGAAAAAACTAAAGGAGACTCCACGTTGAACTTTTTCATACATTTGTGTCCCTCAAGCCCGAAAAAGTATAAAATAATACCTGGGGGAACCGCTTGATCTTGCGACCAAGGAGTACTTTCATAATAGTGTCGTTGACCTGAAAAGTAAAAAGCGATCAAGGACACGTCGTTTTATTTCCTTATCGAGTTTGAAACGACAAAAACCCGGCAATCTTTTCCTGATTTTGCGGTCAGAAAAGAGCTAAAAGGGGACCGTCTTTTAATTCCGTTTTAACGAGTGTAAAAGAAACGCTCGGCGATCTTTTCATGTTTTAGGAGTTAGAAAAGGGCTTAAAAGATGACTCTGATATTTTTGTTTGTGAAAAATGACAATTTCCCTTGAAATCCCTTTGTCCTGCACAAAAGCAACACATTACTCATACCTGTTTAAAATAGGCAAAAATACATCGAAAAACATCTTTTCATGGTAAAAAATGAACTAATTCATCCAAAAAACCTATAAAAAGACCTTTTACCATGTCATTTTTACCGTTTGACTGTTGAGGTTGAAAAAAGAGCTTTTGACAAGAAACTTCCCGTGGTCGCTGCGGAAAATCCGACCGTCGGAATCGAACGCCGTCTTATCCAGGTATTTTACACATCCTACTCTGCATTTCTATCCGTTTAGAATTAATTTTTAGGTCTTAGTTTCATTTTTTGGGGGGGTTTTGGTTTTGGAATGCGCCTCTCGGCGGACGCGGGTGCCCTTCGGGTGACCCGTGTCCCCCGACTTTTTCCTATACAGGAAAACGGTCGGAAGACGCAGTCCGCCTTCAGGCCAGCCGCGTCCGGGCGCCCTGTGTTGTAAGGGCGGGGTGCGTCTTCCGTGAAACGCGCATTTCAAAACCCCAACCCCCTCAAATAACTATCTAAAAATTCCCAAATCAATTTCTAATGACTATTTCTGGTGTGCAGGGCATTAACCATGTTAGATTGGAGAGAAAGAGAGCATGTAGAGGATGATGAAGCTGCAATAAATCATCAACCTTCCCTGGATGCCCTAAGAGCATGCGGGTTATACAAATACTGGACCATACCGGGCATGAGGGGCCAGGTAAGATTCTTGGAATGGCTGGTTGAGCGATGGAATGTTCAAGAACAATGCTTTTACATAGGAGGGCACCAGCTCGAGATAGAGCCCTCGGATGTATACTTTCTCACTGGCTTGCCGAACAGAGGCGAGCAACTCAGTCTTGCGGGGACTAGGCCGGGTGGCCAATCCCTTGATAGTCTCCGCGACGAGTGGTGCACCCCTGGGGCTCACCATTCGAAAGGCATAGAGATAAAACACATCACTCTGCGTGAACTCAAAGTCATAGCGTTCATGGTTACCAGAATTTGCGGCGCGACCGCTTTACACATTGCTTCCGGATTCCAAATGCGGATGGCAATTGACTGTTACCAAGGCACCATTTTCAACTGGTGTGAAGCTGTGTCGGCTCATATGAAGAGCCAACTGACCAAGGCAAAGAACGGACGACTAAAGACTTTTGGATATGGGCCTCTAGTCATGAGCTTTGCCTTGGAGAGAGTTCCAATGCTGATCCCTCAGCAACTCACTGTTGATATCTTGGGTCCTCGGGAGCCAAAGCTGGTACGATGGGTTGCGGTGATGGCCCGGCATCCAGACGAGGGCGCGGCAGTTGTTCGATTTTCTGATAGTTACTTTCACCGGTTGGAGGACCAGGTTTTCTCGATCCAGGACTTCACGTACGCCGGAGTAGATTTTCGACATGATCCGGACATGGTTCTTCCACAGGGAGAACAATGGGATGACAGAGGTACTTTATTTTTCACAAGTTTTTAAATTATGTATTTTTTTTGTTTTTATATATATCGTCTCAAAACTGACAGTAAAAATTTTCAAAATGCAGATGTTGGTCCACAGCGACCAGCCAACCTCCGGCCTTTTGAGAGGAGACACCCAGCTGCACCGGTACCGGCCCCACAGGACGCGGCTGCAGAAGTACTAGCTGAGTTGGAGCATGATCTAGAGCGTCTCACGGCAGATGTGCCTGAGACTACTATGAATGACATTCCTATCAGGCTTCAGCGCTTTGTAGTCGCAGTCCCTGGACCGTTTAGGAGATTTTTGCGTAAGGTAGCCCGTGCAGTGGTGTCGTATAGGGAGCACCACCAGTGATTGACTAGTCACTTTTGTAGACACATGTGACATTTTTGGCTTTTTGTACTTATCATTTTTGCCGATCATAAGGTGTTTTTCAACCTATGATCGAAGACGATGTATATTTTTTGACACACTCCTATCTATATATATATCACTATTACCGGCTTATCTTGTTTATCATATGTGATGAAATGTTTTTTAAAATTACTTGCATGATTATTGTAAATGTCTGTCCAACATTCGAGAAGCAATTGCATCTGCTAATGTATTTAAAGACCTTGGAATATGCTGATATTCAATGTAATCAAATTCACGTTCCAAGAGACGCACTCTCAAAAACAACCTTAATAACACAGGATTTCTAATGGCATAAACTCTATTAAGCTGTAATACAACAAGTTCAGAATCTAACCTCACTATCAAACGTCGAATTCCAAATGAAATAGATTCGGATAATAATTCAACCACTGCACTGTATTCTGCAATGTTGTTCGTTGTTTGACCGAGGCTTACCCCATGCATAGAAACTAACTCGTCAGAGGGCGAATAGATAACCCAAGCTGCGGAAGAGATATTCCGTGTACTACGACAAGCACCATCAGCAAATCCAATGTATGTTTGGAGAGGCGTCGACATCTGCAATATCAAGAGTAAAACCAAGATAAGCCAGAATAACGACGAAAACACACTCTCTAAGCTAAGCACACTGACTAAACTAACAAATACGTTAGCTAGAAAGAAAATCTAAAAAATTTCTTCATACCCACCATTTAAGCATAATACCTCTTTAGGTAAAGTCCATTTCTGGGTTTACCCAAAGAGTCCCCATCAAAATCAACCAGCTCATAAGCCCCTTTTGCTAGCTTTCGCTTTACAATGTAGGGTCCATGCCACATAGGAACGAATTTTCCAGCACCTAGCTTATCGTTAGCTTGATCATATAATAGCACTAGGTCTCCCTCCGAAAAACTTCGAGGGGTTACATTTCTATCATACTGAGCTTTCATTCGTTTCGCGTGAGTCTCGATTGCCAATGTAGCATCACGTCGAGTCTCATCTAATTTAGCTAAGTACAATAAACGTTTCTCCTCTTCGGAAGTAGCTGGAAGTAATTCGACAGCCATTTGAAGTGATGGGATTTCGCATTCAATGGGTAACACAACTTCCAAGCCATAAACTAGCTGGAAAGGAGTGAACCCTGTTGAATTTTTCACTGAAGTTCGGTATGCCCATAGCGCTGAAAATAACATGTTGTGCCAATTCGACCGATGAACACCAATGGTTCGTCGGATCATGATAACCAGAACTTTGTTGATAGACTCAACCAAACCGTTGGCTTGCGGATAATAAGGAGTAGAGCTATCGTGGCGCAAACCAAGCTGGCTTGTAAGCTCAGTCATCATGATGTTTCGAAAATGGCTCCCATGGTCAGTAATGATTGCTTGTGGGACACCAAACCTAGTTATGATATGATTGAATACGAAAACTGCAGTTGTTTTGCCGCTTGCGTCGAATGTAGGCATCGCCTCGGCCCATTTAGTAAAATAATCAACCGCGAGGATGATATACGCATGCCCCCCGGCCGAGTGAGGGTTACAAGTAATAAAGTCGATACCCCATTTGGCGAATGGACCAACGGCAATTATAGGGTGGAGAGGAGCAGGTGGAGCGCGCATCTTGCGATCAAACACTTGACAGTTGTGGCACTTCCTGACGGCAATGATACAATCTTTAAACATAGACGGCCAGAAATAGCCAGCGCGCAACACCTTCTGAGCTGTGGCATACCCAGACATATGACCGCCACATGCTCCAGAGTGACAATCATTCAAAACCTTCTCAGCCTCTTCGTGAGTTAAACAACGTCGAAAAACTAAGTCTGCCCCCCGGCGATAAAGTGTATCTCCAATAATTCTGTATTGCTGGGATTGAAACCGAATTTTTCGACGTTCTGCTTTGGAAGCTTCCGGCCGAAAGTTTTGGGTCTGAAGATAAATGATTATATCCCCGTACCACGGATCTACCGTACTGATAAGAAACAAAGATTCGTCCGGAATGGACTCTTCTGCCACAGTCTCTGTGTCAGCACTCGGGAAATCACACATCAATTTCGCGAAAACTAAGGATTTCTTAGACTTGGACTTCTCGAACTCCAAGTCGAACTCTTGCAGGATAACAATCCATTTAGAGTACTTGCCCCCTAGCAGTTGTTTTGTCAAAATATAAATCATAGGGTTGCAATCCGAAATAACTGTAGTTTTACGGAGAAGAATGTAGTGACGGAAACGCTGGACAGCTTGAACGGCTGCCAGGGCCAATTTCTCCACATGCGAATATTTTAACTCAGTGGGATTTAAGGTCCTACTAAGATAATATATCACATGTTCCGCTCCGAATTCATCTTCTTGAACTAACACCATTCCAATGGTGGAATGCGAAGCTGCGAGGTATAAGAAGTAGTCCTGGTTGTAGTTGGGAGGATGCAACAACGGTGCATGGGTCAACGCGTGTTTAAGTGCATCAAAAGATTGTTGGGCAATCTCGTCCCAAAAGAATTTTGCGTTCTGTTTCAACAACCGTGTAAAACCTTTAGTGACCTCGGCGTAGTTTGGGATGAATCGGCGTAAAAAGTTTGCTTTCCCTTGCAAACTTTGGAGTTGGCGCAAACTCGAAGGAGGAGGCAATTTGATGATAGCCTCGACTTTCGAGGGATCGACGCGAATGCCGGTTTTTGAAACAACAAATCCCAGCAATCGACCTGTTTCTATACAGAAAACACACTTGTGGGGATTCAACCGAATTCGATAATGCCTACACCTCATAAAGATTGCTCGTAGGTGGACAAGGTGATCAGCTCGATGTAAAGAATGAGCAGGCAAATCATCGAGATACGGTTGCACAATGTGCTTGATGTCATGAAATGCATAAGACATCGCCCGTTGAAAAGTGGCCCCGGCATTCTTAAGCCCAAAAGGTAATTTGCAATAAGCAAATGTCCCCCATGGACAAATGAATGCCGTTTTTGGTTGGTCGGCAGGTAGAATATTGATTTGATTATAGCCCGAAAAACCATCCATAAAGGAAAACATTTCACTTCCGGCACAATCATCAATAATTTGATCGATATAAGGCGTAGGATAGTTGTCTTTTGGACAAGCTCGATTTATATCCCTATAGTCGATACAGATTCTTATTGTTCCTTGTTTCTTGTTGACCGGAACAATATTCGATACCCAATCCGTTAACGGGATCGGATAAATGAAACCTGCTTTCAACAGCTTTTCGACTTCTGCTTTAATCGCAGCCGCTTTTCGAGGGTGAATCTGACGCAACCGTTGCCAGATGGGTTTAGCATCCGGGTAGGTCTTTATTTCATGAACAAAAATGGCAGGATCGATTCCCGGCATTTCCTCGTAAGACCAGGCAAACACATCGCGGAATTCTTGGAATAGGGCCTTGTAAGTTTTGATTTCTTTTTCTGTACAAGCGGCACCTATATGAATGTTTTCCTCAATTCCGGGCTTCACTGAAATATCAATGGGAATAGTACGAGAAATATTCCCTAAATTCAACTCTGAATCAGAATGTTTCGTTGGATCCTGAGCGTCTTTGACATATTCAGCGGTAAAGATAGATGAAAAATCATTTTCAAAAGCATCACTCTTAGGTAAAAACGAAGATCTGTGATGGAGATCCTCCCATGGTAGATCGTCTACACTTAGGATTTCGCGAAGTTGTTCGTCAGATGACACGACTTCGGGAAACGCTATCCGTTCTAAGGCTGAGGTGAAAAGTGACTCTTCACTGACCACATTCATTTGGTCAACCTCGGTTGAATGAAAGTCGGTAAAAGACATGAGAGCTTCATAAGCAATTTCATATGGACTCAAGGGCATAGCATTACCGAATGAGTCTACCTCAGAGTCAGATGGGACGAACCAAGGATCATCATAAATAATGTTTTCTGATGTAATCATATGAATTGTTGCAAATGAAGGATCTACGCTGAGTGGAGGGAGAGGAAAAGTTCCCAGTAAACCGGAATCTTTAACTAAACCTACACCAACGTCCCTATAAGGGATTGTCGTCTTACCGACATGCTGGATACTCTCTGAAGAGGCTGGGTCGGATGAAAAGTATGTCAGCTGATCAATAGTCACGATCTTACCGTTATGTGGAAACTTGATTATTCTGAAGACCGATGAAACGACCGCTGTCATAGCATATGACCAACTTCGACCCAAAAGAAGGTTGTAGTCTAGAGGGGCATCAACCACTTCCACATCCAGACTAACGGTTTTACCTTCTACCCCTATAGGCAATTCTTGTAGAATACCAAACGGACGGAACCCACGGCCATCAAAGGCCTTAAGGATGGTGGGGGATTGGTTCAACGAAGGAGAACCAAGGGATCTCCAACATTGAATCGACATAATACACGTAGAAGCTCCCTCATCAATCACAGTCCGATGAATAGGCCTGTTTTTGACTATCACTGGAATTTGGAAAGCCATTTGATGGGGGAGACGCGGTGTACTATTTTCTAGATCGAAGATCATTAGATTCGGATCCTGAACATCAACAGCTCCGATAGCCGACAAAAGCAATTTTCGTTGTGCTGGCATGATTGCAGCACTTCTAACGCCGACATTGCTGAGGGTGAAACAGCTAAGTCCTCAACAATGTTGTAATTCTGGGCGCTCTCGCATGTGGATTGAAAGCAGACCTTCGAAGTACACCCTTGGCGGGCGGTTTAATTACTAAGTCTGGGTTAGGTTTTTCGATCTGTAGTGGATCGGAACCAGGAGCTGAGGTTGATGGTTAGAAGTGAGAAGATTCTGCTTCCTTACCATCAACAGGATTCTTACTACCATAATCTTGCGATCGAGTCGCAATCCTCACATGAGACATCATCAAAATGGGTTCTTCACTGGCATTCGAAGAAGAACCTATCATCTTATTCTCCTGCTCCGGAAATGGATTTTTTAACACAGCAGGAGTGGGAGCACCTTTGACTATTTTCACAACCTCGGCCCGATGAGGGCAATCTCTCGTAAAATGATCCTCTTCACAAATAAGACAAGGATATCGAGGTTTGCGCTTTTCGTCATTGGTTTCCGACTTTTCTGTTTTCTCCTTCGGAGCCTTGTCTGCTTTAGCCTTCTTCTTTCCTTTCTTCTTTCCACCGTTTTTTGATTTGGCCGTAGATGACTCTACAGCGTGAATATCGGCGGTAAGTTCAGGAGAAGACTCTCCTGTCGGAGAATCAGGCAAAGTGATAATTGGAGTAGTTGAAGCCTTGGAAGACTTCTTCTTGCTCTTTGTATTCACGATACCAATCATACCATCAGCGGCATGAGATCCCGAAGGAGCAGCAGCGATTTGATTCGACTTTGGAAGATCCGGAATCTTCTCGTGTAATGTACCCGACTGAGTGTAAACTAAGTCAAGGTATTGTGCCTGAGCAATGACTTGCTCCTCAGTAACTACTCCGGCCTTAGCTACATCTTCAGTAATCTTCGGTAATAATGATTTGACAAACCATTCAGCTAAGATTTGGTCCGGGATAAAAACTTTCACTAACCTCCTACGACGTCTCCACTCATGGATGTGATCAGAAATGTACGTGGACGTCGATTGTTTTAGTGAAGTTAATAACTCCGTGCCGTTATCGTATCTGACCGGCAACTGAAAGTGAGTTAAGAACGAGGTAGCTAACTGGCTAAAGTTGTAAAAAGAGGCCCGTGGTAACTCAATGTACCACTTGGCCGCGAGACCAATGAGTGTACGCTGGAAAAGACGTAAGCGGATCGAATCATCCGAGATAGAATTTGAAGCACACCAGAGGTGGTAAGTCATCACGTGATTGGACGGATCCTCTCCAGACTTACCTTCAAACTTGGGTATATCACTGGGCAACTTATTTGGCATTGGCGGCCAGAACGGAAGATATTGAATTGGATCGTTCGTTAGGCGCGTCAAGTCTGGTAAATCCAAAGTTGCGATAAACGGTAACTGCCGGTTAGGATCTCTAAAACTCTGGGTCACAATACCAGCCCCAGGAGGAGGATATCCAGGATAACTAGGAACAGGAGTCGCATTTGGGATATTATATCCTCCTGGAAAACCAGGATTAACCGGACCGTACTGGGGTTGTTGAGGTTGTTGATAAGTGTACCCAGGATACGGTTGATACTGGTAAACCGGTTGTTGGACAGCTTGCCCATGTTGGTACTGTCCCTGGTACGGAGGTTGAACAAATTGAGGTTGAGTAGTAACAACCGTACTTATACCAGGCTGACCTACAGGCATCTGGACCGTGGTTTGAATCGTAGATCCAGACAACGGTAAAGATGTCTGAGGTGTGGTGACAGGGACAGTAGAAACTGGAGCCGTCGATACTCCAGAAGTAAGTATGGTAGATGTAGCGGTAGTTGCAGCAGCCGTTTGAGATGGAGTACTAGGTGCAATTGGCGGCTGAGTAACTACCGAAGTTACAGAAGTTTGAACATTTGGCTGGACAGGTTGCGGTTGCTGGGTTGGACCAGAAACTACGGGTTGTCCAGCTTGAGGAACCATCTGTATACTTGGCTGCAACACCTGTTGACCCTGTGATGGATCCCACATTAACATTCCAGGGTATTGACCCGTAACAGGTTGAGGATACTGAGATCCATAACCGGATTGAGGGTAGGATTGATAATTGTAAGGTGCAGTTCCCATACTTGGAACATATGACTGACCTTGAGGCGGTTGATAACCTTGACTCGAGTATTGACCTTGAGGTTGATAACCTTGAGGTAAATACTGATACTGGGGTTGACCTTGACCTTGAGGTTGGTACCCTTGAGGTTGATAACCTTGGGGTTGATACCCTTGAGGTTGCCATCCTTGAGGTTGCCATCCTTGAGGTTGATATTGATACTGAGGTTGACCCTGGGGTACATATTGAGGCTAGGGTTGACCTTGAGGCGTGTATTGCACCATAGGTGCATACTGACTTTGAGGTTACCCCCCAGACACTATTTGTGTACCTTGAGGTTGCCCCCCAGGCGTTAACTGCGGTTGCCCCCCAGGCGGTAATTGGCCACCTTGAGGTTGAGAAACGGGAACTGAACCTGACATCATGTAAATGTCTCCTACACCCAATGGTACATTACCACTGTTTCCAATTAATAACCCACGATCAACGGGTTGAGGAGATGCTCCCGCAAAGGTACCAGAAAGAGATTGATACCCAGTGGGGACAGAAGGACCGCCATGTAAGAAAGATTCAGGACTTTGAGTAAACACGGACGACTGACCAGACATATTTACAGGAGTATAAATACCTCCAGGTGGAAAAGGAGTACGAGGTGGAGAAAAACCTACCCCTGAGTTGTCTAAATAAATGGTTAACGAAAGGTACCAAGTAGTACTTCTAGGAGGACTGTAAAAGATGGATTCACGCTCCCTTAGATCAATAGTAAGTTGACCTTCAAGGTTAGAGACACCTATATCCTCCTCTGGAGCAAGTTCTTCTATAGCAATCAAACCAGTAGGAAGATTTTCGGTGATAATTCTTTCTATTCTCGGTGAATCTGGAACACTAGAAGTTGGAGTAACAGGTTCAGATATTTCAGGTTCTTCGCCTGTATCACTAGCAGACGAAAAATTACCAGTAAGTTCAGAAACTAAAACAGCTTCGGGATTATAACCTGTCTCTAAACTTTGGTAATCTGGATGGACTACCAAGGAAGATTCTCCTTCTTCAGGTGAACCTACTCTACTGTCACTAGGAGGAGTTACAAGGACCTTTAACCCTTCGTACTGACCTGGAATATCTTCAGGAGGTTCACCCCGTGATTTACGGAGTTTTCTTAACAAATCTATTCCGGTAACAATCTCAGGAGACTTGCCCCGAAGTCTACGGGACTGTCTCGGTAATTCCACCACAATTTAAAGATTTTTAACTACAACACACGAAAACAAAGTAAAAATTTCAAATCAAACCACCTAAAGTCTTCTAAAGAAGCAAACAAATTTGAAGCACACGCCTAAAGAATCTAGAGCGTCAAACCAAACACAAACAGTAGTCTTCCGGACCAAAAGCGCTAGTTGGTGATCAGGCCCAACCTCGCAGGATTCAGTACAGAAATGGCGGGTGGAACAGTTACCCCGGCAACCTGCTTAATGAATAGACCGGCACAAGTTCCTCCACTTTAACCGTCTCGAAGTGAAGTGAACCCCCCGGAAAATCCAAGTGAGTATAACCGACGTCTGCTCCAGGTACAGTGGGACCTTCCCTCCACCGTCACCTCGGTAGAACCCTAAAGATTATGGTCACTAAAGTTACCAATCACAACAATTACACCTGGGGGAACAATCTAAACTCCGATAGCACGGAAGGGCAGAGTAACAAGCTCAATCCCCTTACCGGCTCCTTGACAGTAATCCAAGGTTTACCGATAAGTGACCCCTGGCTCCTCGACAATGGTTAATCCGAGGTTTATCGTTTGTAATACGTACTGTCTAGCGTCGTTCCCAACGAGGGGGGAATGATCCCCTCACTGGTTCGGACACGAGCTCGTGCTTCTCCTTTAAGAGGAGCTTTCCAAGAGTGCAATTGAAACAATTGGATTTATTCTACTCAAGATAAACTATCTGTTTGGTTTTGTAGTCTTGGAGAGTTAACTACTCACCTACTCCAAGACCCTAGCCTAAGCTATGTTGGTGTTTCAGAGCCCTAGAAAAATAAAAATTACTAGATTGATTTTAATTTAAGCGTTACTTTTAAGGTTGTTTCTTAAGTTAAAAGGTGATGGAAGTGAAACCAGTGGTGTGTTGACTCGACTCGAAACCACTACAAAATGCACCTAGGATGATTTACCCACTACTTTACTTTTTCGATGAATTGCTTAACTAAAAGGTTGAGAGAATGCAATTTTTATAAAAGCAACTTCTTAATTAAAGACAATCAAAGAAACAATTCGTTTGTCTTTTCCAAGCATAAAAACATGACCGCTCTTTACTTGCACGAAAAAACTCTTTTTCTTCCAAAAACTTTAAATGCTACTTGAAACAAAACTTTTAAAAGGAGATGTTTTTGTGTTTTTCTTATTTAACGAAAAACATAAATCTATTTTAATAAAAATCAATTGCAAACTATGAAATCTATGAAAATTCACTCAAAAAAAAACAAATCAAAAGGAAATTACCTTAATTAAACCTAATGAGGCAAAGCCAACAATGATTATTCTAAGGTGTTTTACTTGATCACAATCAAATCAAGGACTAGCTTATTGCAGAACCAAAAACTAGTCAAAACAAAACTCTAATCTTTTTGTTCTTTTGTAGAATGGAAATCAACACTTTATAAACAAGTAATTCGAAATTTGACCCAAAAGACAACTTAAATGGCAAGCTGCTCACACAAGGAGACTTTACGACAGGCCCGACTTCTAAGAAGGCTGACAAACCAGAGAGATCTAAGGCTGGACAACTTTCTACCGTCAAAGTCACTACAGGACCTATTCAAAAATCAAACCCTAGGCCTAAACTTCGTTGAAATCCACTAAAACACTCAAAGCTCACAAAACAAGTTCAGGTGAAAATTTTTGACAGGGTACTAAAGGATCTGGGCAGAAAACACTAAGAAAAAACAAAATCTAAAAGAAATTAAAGCAAAAATGGAGTTTTCCTAAATTTTTACAGGAAGACGCAGGCAACCCGTTAGAACAGGCGCGGGCCCGCTCTGTGCAAACGGAAACAGCGCGTCCAAAGACGCACTGTGCAGTACTCAGAGGGTGTGTCCTTCTGGAAAAGTTAAGAAAAACCAAATCTAACTAAATCTAAAGCTAAGCCACCCAAATACTAATTCTCACAGTCAAAAACCAGAAAATAAAAATGATTTTCTCAGAGCAAAGTTCACACAAAGGAAAAGACTTTCACATTAATGGCTTCCCCAGTGGAGTCGCCAATTTGTCGTGGCAGAAAAAGTCTTTTGTGCGGACACAACTGACCTCCCTAGGAGTCTAAACTCTCTAGCGACAAACAAGACAAAATGGAGCGATCTTTCTCTAAATACATCTTTTAAAACATGAAAACTACAAGTGTTTAGGCTTACCTTATTCCAAAACGCTGTTGTTGTAGTCCGTCCTTGCCGATCCGGATGAGCTCCTCCTTCACATCAATTCCTGCAACCACAAACAATCAAACAATTACCAAGCACTTGCATCTCATATAATAAAACATATATTCAACATGCAGACCAAGGAACACATGAAATAACTCATTAACACAAGCTATTGAGAAAAATGAACCAGTTTGTATTAATAACGAAACAAAGAAACTCTTACAACCTGGCCTTGGTGTTGTGCAAGTTCCTCCTAGGGTCCATCAAGGGTTTTCCTCTACTTTGACAAAGCTCACCCACTTCCAAGTAGAATCAAGCAAAGACAATCTCTCCTCACAAGGTTCTAAATGGGAGTCCTAATTCCTGCAGCATTTACCCAAAGAAAATGTATAGCTTCAACCTCCCCTCCCTCTGGCTCAATGCCTTTATTTATAGTGCTATAAAGAGGTTATTCAGGTCCACCATCAATGGGATAATCGCCTCTTTGGGTGGGATAGCTCCCTTATTGATGGGATAAGTTCCTCCTTAATAAGGATACATGAACCAACTGGAGGCGCATCCATTTCATCAAACCGACCTCTAGAAAGTTCTAGAAGTAACCACAAGTAACTTTTTTAAGATGAAACTTGCGCATTTTGCCTTTTACAGAAGGACGCACCTGTCCCTTAACATACAGAGCGTCCAAGAATGCAGCCTTTGTGAACATTGTGAGCGTCCCCGTAGGTAAGGCTTGAGAGAACCTGCGTCCCCAGAGATAAACACATTTTTTACAAGACTTTCTCTCTTCTTTGAGTTTGAGATGGATAGCAGAGGCATAAGACTTGCCTAAGAGGGTAGCATGACTGTTGATTGAGCCATACTAACTGTAAATAGTCATGGTGACATTTTTTAGTGTAACACAGAGGTAATAAATATGCCTACTTATGATGTCCTAAATGATATAGATATCTTTTTGGATGCATTTGAAAGGGATGTACCAGAAAAGCAGCGCTTCCAACTGTTAGACTGGGCACGGCACGTTATGCCCATAAGATGGTGGGGTATGCATAAGGGAGGCTTTGATGATTGGCATGAATGTAGGAGAATGATGAGAATATGCTTTGGGAAGACAAAGATGCGAATGGAAGACAGGTATGATAGGTAGGACGATCTGTGCATGCATTTGGCCAAATGGGCCTAAGCTTATGGAGAGAATCCCCAACCTGAATGGGTGCACTTATTCTGTCACACCTTGGAGGTCGTCCTGATGACCTGGTACATAGAAATGGAGCTTCACGATAGTACAAGTGAATGGTATATTCTACGCAAAGGATTCATAATGACATTCAGTTTTGAAGATGGGTTTGACTGTATTGATGAGGCACTACAAGAGGTGAAAGCAACAATCTTTAGGATACCACAGGATCCTTTGGACCTAATTCAACCTAAGTGGGCTACTCAAGTAAGTCACGTGCTGAAATGCTATAATGTAACTGCTAAAGAAGAGGATGGGGATCCGCGAAATATTAATGTTCCTGAAACTGAAGGTCACCGTGAGGTTGAAGGACCACAGATTGAGAATCCTGATATAACTGCACCGTTGAAGACAAAACAAGTAAACATTGGTATGGAGTTAGAACCCAAATTCATAAATATTGGGGATTATTGGGATGACACGACAGTGGATAAGGTCACTAAGTTTCTCTGTGAGTACCAGGATTTATTCCCTACCAAGTATACGGATCTGAAGAGGATGCTCAGGGACTTGGGTGTTACAAAGATCACATTGAATCCCGACGTGAAGCTAATTAATCAAAGATATTACCTTCTCAATCCAAAGTATAAGGAGAAGGTTTGCTTAGAGTTAGACAAGATGCTCATGGTAGGAATCATTGAACCTGTTGAAGAATCTGACTGGGTAAGCCCAATAGTGGTACAGGAGAAGAAGTAGAAGGATGAAATAAGGATATGCGTGGATCTCAGAAATTTAAATTATGCCTACGTACATGATCCTTTCCCGACTCTATTCACTGGTGAGGAGTTGGATAATGTAGGTGGCCAGGAAGCATATTCCTTCACTAATGGGTTCTGAGGGTACCACCAGAAAAAATTACGTCGGAAGATAAGAACAAGACAACCTTCGCGACTAAGTGGGGTTGTTTTTAGTACACTGTAATACTGCTTGGATTGAAGAATGTATTCATTCCTATGTTTAAAGAATTTATTCATAAGTTCCTGGAGGTATAATTTGATGACTAGACTGTGTTTGGGTTGGTAAAATGCCATGTAGCAAGCTTGTGCCTGATGCTGGATTCCTATCGCAGACACCAGATCATGCTCAATCTAAAGAAGCGCCCACTTTTTGTTCCTTTTCGGACCCTATTGGGCATGTAGTTTGCAGATAGGGACTGATGGTAGATCCCACAAAGATCGTGCTGATAATGATCTTGGAAGCGCCGAGGAGTGTGAAACAGCTCCACACTACCTTAGGACACACGAGGTATTACATAAAGTTTATCAAAGGCTATGCCTAGATCACTGTGCCTATGGAGAAATTGTTGAAGAAGGATGTCACATTCTGCTGGAATGAGGACTGTAAGAAGAGCTTGGATATATTGAAAGAAAAGATGGTCACTGCACTGGTTCTAATCTTCCCAGATTGGAAGGAGGAGTTTCATGTACATGTTGATGCGTCATGTATAGCACTGGGAGTAGTACTGACATAGGCTGGCGGAGGAGACTTGGACCATCCTACCGCTTTTGCAAGCAGAAGGTTATCCAAGGCAGAGAAGAACTATTCCACACACCAAGCATGAAGGGCTAGCCATGGTGTATGCGCTCCAAAAATTCAGGCACTACTTATTGGGTGGCCATTTTAAGATGTATATAGATCACTCCACAATGAAGTACCTTATCAATAAGCCTGTGTTGGGGGGGAGAATATGTAGGTGGCTCTTATTGTTTGAGGAGTACGATTTTAAATTTATTATGAAGCCTGAATGACTGAATGTGGGGCCAGACCATCTATCGCGCATTGAAACAGGGGAAGAGCTGTTATAGACATTTTTGGGCACTGCAACTCCAAGCATGAAATGTCCATAAACCAAGGGCTCCTAAGTCCCTAAAAGTGTTTTTCTAACCCCTAAAGGAACAAGGTCAACTGATTATAGCTTCTCCCAGAAGTTCTCCATGAAAAACTGCTCAGAATTGGTCAAAACAGGATCATTTCAGCTGCTCCACAGGCTAAGTGCATTTCATCTCACCTAAGTACACTGTGTGGGTGTGTTGCATTTCAAAAAACCTTTCTATGGGGTGCGATGGGCGAGAAATGACAAATGGAAGTGTCATTCCACGAGGTGGAGAGGGAATGGAAGCTTCCATAAACTTCTCCTGTGACACTTGCCTCTTTGAATTTGACTAAGGATGAGTAAGAGATCACCAATCTCCAAGTGGAAGCAAGAAATATCAGAGGGAAGACACTAATCAAATCATAAGCTGACTCATCTCCCTTACAGATATCTATATATGGATCCCTCATCCCAGAGATCCAGAAGCCAGAATTTTGCATATTGTAAGGAATTGATGTTGGTTTCTTGATACAAACATCAGATTGTTGGGTGATCTAAGCTTTGTATGAGGTGAAGAGGGGCTTCCTTGCTGAGAGGTTGATGCTAGGTCAGAAAAACTGGTTGTAACTCCTGTTTGCTTTTTTCTTGTTTATCAATAAAAGCTATTCAAGTTTTCCTCCATACTCTTGTGTCATTTATGTTTTATGCATTTGTATGGTCAATTTACATCTGATCCTAGATTGTTTATGATTATAGATCCATGTATTTGTATAGTGCTATGCTACTGTGATCTTACAGGTACTCTGTGAAGCTGGGCGTGCAAGGGAACAAGTAGCGAAAGACTATCAAGGAAGAGAGGAATCAAACCAGGAGATTAGCGCAAGACAGAGGTTGGTCTTCTTTGTTCCTCTCTATCTATACTTTATAAAGGAAAACCAAAAGTAGCTTTACTTTGTTTGTTTCTAAGGTAGCTATCACACCTTAGTGGGATAAGCAGTTCTAAGTAGACACTTTTCCCTGTAACAAAATGGCGACTCCGCTGGGGACGAATTAGTTTGTTTGTTTATCTTCCTTGTTGTCTATTTCATAAACCTACAGACAAAGTCTGAAGTCATGCCAGGTAGCATTCGAACTGCATTTGCCATAGCAAATGCAAAGTAGATAAATGCCACTTCAGTCCATCTCCGGGATCTGTTTATGATTTAAACAACTAATTCACAAACTCTCTGATTGCCCTTGTGATAGCTCTTAGATCCTCCTTAGATCTACCCCTGATTGTTGAATTACTGATTACCTTTTTCTCGGCCAAAACCCATGAACTGAACTGCAAACTGTGACCCGGAACCCAAGCAAAGTCTCGTTTCTGGCCCAGCACAGGTACTATTCCGAGAATCTGAAATTCAATGCACTTCCCGAGTGTAGAAGGTGCGCTACATTTCAAATTCCTTGTGTTACAGGTGCGCTGATCAGGCTAGGCTTTGTGCAGTTTTGGTTTCTGTGATTCATTCTTTCTAGTTCTATTCATGAATTTTGTTGCCTGTGATCAGTATATCTCTGTTTGAAACCCCTTTTCCTTGTTGTTATTCCGCCTCCTTTCTACAAAAGAACTGTAAATGTTTTTATGTGTTTGTTGAGTCATTTTCAGTTCTCCTTTGCAAAAGTAACGTAATTATCCTGTTACTATTGTTTTTGGTCTGAATTTGTAATTTTTCTAGTGTCAAAAACAAGTATTCATTTCAAAATCGTAAGGTGTTGTGATCGTCTCCATTTTTGGTTTTGAAAAGAAACTTGTTGATATTTGCCGTTTGAAAAGAAATTCATATTTTTGCATCAACTTTCTTCTTATCACTCATATACTAAGAAAGTTGAAAACAAATACATGCATGTGCATTTGCATTTAGACAGTCTGATTGGTTTGATTTAGGAAAGTGCATTTAGAGTGTGCTCTTTGCTCTTGGTGAAAGAATTATGTCTTTCTTTCCTTAGTAGCTAGGATTTTCATTGCACAAAGAAGATAAAAAGATTGTTTATCATCTTAGATTGCATTTTAGGAATTACATCTACATCTCGTGGTGAACCTGAAAGGCAAACTTCATAAACAAGATCAACTATAAAATAAATTCAATGAATCTAACAATGCTTTGGAACCTAATGCACAACATTTAGAAGTCTAGGCTAGAGACGTATTCCGGTGTCATAAAGCCTGGTAACTGTTGTTCTCACTGATGGTTGGGTGATTCCTCCACTTTTAGACGATAAGTGCCAGTACGGACTTGTACTCCCACGTACCGTCAAGTATATTTTGGGAGACCACAATAGGCTTAATCCTTTATCCATGGGAAGCCGTGTCTATCACCCTATCGATCGCAATGCACTGAACACAGCATTCGGGAAGATTGACTGCCGTACTATAAAAAGTATTCTGCAGTTTTGCGATTGGTTTGGTAATCCCTCTACCTAGATTTCCAGAGCAGCCCCTTTCATTCCTTTTCAGACTCTTTAACAGAAATGGTCCATCTGAGCACTTGTCACTTTAGGCTCATTAAAAATCGAAGGAGACTAGAGTCATCTTTTGTTTTTTCTCGACTCTTAAAAATTGAAAAAACAAGTTGTGTCAAAGCGTCTAAAATTCATTTAATTCGGAAACATACTTCCCCTTTATTTTTAGTTGATCGAGCAATCTGCAATCGTGGAAGAAAGTCAATTGAAACCCCGTCGTTCGCGGAGGCTTACGAGTCAACCGTCTTTGTCTCCGGAATCGAAGGTAGTACGGACAAAGAGAACTCGTTTAACCTGTTCCAAATCTCCTGTTAAAGTTAGAACAAGTGTTCCAACAACATCAGAGACTCCGGTTACTCCAAACATTTCTGGTATCCTTGCCTCTACAGAAGAAGTTCAGCAACCACAGAAGGACAGTGGTACTGATCCTAGTCTGAGGGTAAACACTTGTGTTACCGAACCAGTTCCATTTACAACCGGTTCGGAGAGTCTTGCTCCTCAAACATCTGTCACTGCCGATTCCATACCTTCTTCGGCACCAGAACTATTCTACGGACCTGACGGTCTACCCCTTCCACCTGGTCCGATTGCCATAGAAGAGATTGTGGAAGATCCTCCATCTAGTACTCCATCACAATTTGGAGTCGGGATCACTCTGTATCCTTCTTCATCGGAAGTTAGTCTACCGCTAGCGGAAGCTCCTGTAGAATCGCTAGGTAATCTTTTGGATAGACTAAAAATGTCTCAACAACCGTCAACATCTAGGACTGTGTCGTCTGACACAGCGACGAAAGAACTCCCTGCTATCACTCCAACAATGTTCGTCGGTATACCATCTGTCCCAACTAGCTCTCAATCGCTAGAAGGAGCCCACTCAGGGGCCATTTCGACGGTATGGTCTGTTCCTATTTGTTCATCCAGAATAATATCCAGAAACTCTTATGTTGAGTCTCAACAAATTGATCGATTTGGAGGTCAATTTGGGCAATCTAGCCCTCAAGGGCAAACCATTCCCTTGAGTTCTGGATTACCACCATATGGGGGGCAGTATCCCATTTCATTATCCCCTTCGGGGGGACAACCATACGGGAGTTCACAAAAAAATTCGAGTTATGCTGGAATTACTTCAAGCGGTTGGGTATCGATACTACCTCAACAACCAAGAGTTTTATATTCGATGCAACAATGCTTACCTATGTCAAGTATACCAACTACGCCAGCTATTGTGACGGTGTCGCAAGTTCAAGCACTGCCTGTTGTATACCAACCTCAGGTTTCTCAGGTTGTAATGGAACAGCCCCTTGACCCTGCGACTCAACCACAATCTCTGACTGGTGGAATGACACAGGTTCAGACGGGTACAATTACCCCTTACATTGGTCAAACAGTTAGTATCGGGCAACAACACATGGCTTCAAAACCATGGCTAGTACAATACCAACAACCACAATTCCAACAAGTATACCAAGGTTCTGAACAACAAATCTTTGCAAAAAGTGGGCAACCGTATATTCAAAACGGTCAAAATCAACCATTTTCCAATGGTCATGCCCACCAACCTTACCAATGTTACCAGCATCAAATGCATTATGCCGGTATGCAAAGACCAACTGCTCAGGCAATCCCATCTTATCCTGGGTATGCTTCACCTAACCTGAATCAACAGTTACCCTTCGTGGCAACTTTAGAGTTACCTGATTTAAATCGGTTAACAAACGATCCAATTGCTTACGCCCCTTGGTGGCCAGCGATTCCGCATAAACTTCCATCAGATATTCCTAAATTTAATGGAAATCCAGGTGAAGATCCATCGAATCATGTGATGACCTTTCATCTGTGGTGTTCATCAAACACCCTAAATGATGATTCGATTAGACTTCGCCTTTTTCAGAGGATGTTAACTGGTCCGACAACAAAATGGTATATCGAATTGCCCAGAGCTTCATTTGAAAACTTCAGTACCCTAGCCACAACCTTTTTAACCCATTTTCAATTACCGATAAGGTACGAAACGGGAACGGAACTCCTTACCAACTTCAAACAAACGATGGCCACTCACATATCTGATCATATACATGAGTGGCGATGTCATCGTAGAATGGTAAAAACGTATGTTCCCGATCAGCTATTGGCTGAATGGTTTATCAAGTCATTACTACCTTCCATCACAGAAGATATGGCAAAAGGAGGAGTCGTCACAGAAGAGAAAGTTATCGCTCGTGCGCAATATTTGGACTTGATTTACACTCAGTCCGGCATGCTTTATGATAAAATACCTGACGCCCCTAGACCGGAATTCTCAGTTCCTCCTCCTCCTAAATCAAACAATGACTCTCATGCCGGCGATGGCGTGATTGGCACAACAGACACGAAATCGACAAAGGCTACATCCAAAAAGGCCCGTAAGTTTTCAGGTCAAAATGCAAAAGATGAACTTCTTGCCTCGGAAGTAAATGCCATATCGACAGATAAAGGCAAAGAAACCAAGCAACCAGGGGGCAAGAAGAAAGGCAAAGGGAAGAAGAAGAAACAGGAAGAATCATCTCCTGAAAAATCTTCTGCAAACCCTCCTGGAAATAGGAAACAAAAATTTCCATGCATGATATGCGATGAGGATCATCGGACACTAGATTTTGCACACAGAGCTAAGCTTAAAAAATTCTTCAAGAATTCAAAAACCTCCGCAATGTTAACTGATCCGTTCCAAATCCAAGAACAAATCTGGTTGATAGTGGAAATGCTTCCCCATCTCAAGTGCTAATGTTGTCAGTTTCAAAATAGAAAAATGATGCTTTGATATCGACAAGGAACAAAGATTATGGGAATCCACAGCTGTCGAACAACAAGGATAAAGATCAACCTAGTAGTTCGACAATAACTTCGACAGAAGTTGCGCCGCCCATCATTCCTGAACTGACAATAAAACCGCCAAAGGGAGTAGTACACAAATCGACATTTAATCCTCGTGCTAGAGTAATATAGTGGAAGGTTTGGCCCAATCGCCATCCGCTATGTCGACTCTTGAAGTACTACAAAATTGCCCATCCCAAAAGTAGGCTTTATTATCAGCCATTGGTGGGATAGACCCAAAGGATTCCAATCTAGTATCCTTCGACCATAAAGGATACGATCCTTGTTGGAGAGGTAAATCCCCTCTACGGATAGAGGCGATCCCTACTAGCCCAGAATGGGTCTAGCAATAATCAGTCAATGCTACTATGCAAGTTTCTAATTGCAATCAAAAGGTAGGCAAAGAACACCTACTTGGATTCCAACGCTATTGTTTGATGAAGAGATGCCGCTCTCGCTCCTTCGCTCTGGCCGGTCATGATCCCCTGCGATCTCCGCGAATAGATGCCTGCACACGCGAAGAGAAGACAAACAAAAGCGTGAAATCTAATAAAAGCAACTATACATCAGTCAGAAAGGATGTAATTCACATTAACCATTGCAGAGACAAATGAGAATGGAACCATAATAGTAGTCATCTATTATTAATCAATAACAGAGAAGAGTACAACCAAATGTTCTGACATCGATATCCTTCTCAGGAGGGTCCAGTCAGCAAGTCTCTTAAGCATTCACCTTTGGAAATGAATCTCCCAAAACAAGAAACTCTCTATCACACAAGAAACACAAGACAACCTTCCTTAAGCTATCTAGCACTTCCACACTTATCACACCAACTACCTATAGTAGCAGCAATCTGAGCACTATAAACTCCACACAATCCAAACTATTCCAACCCGCTGCTCATGGTAATGGTAGAGGTTTAAATAGGAGAAGGAGTCCCCTTGAATGGTGGAAGGATGAGCTTATCTTCAAGGGAAGTAGTTGCAAAGGGTCGAACAAACATGCCATAGAAGGGAGGCGATACTCACAAGGCCAACAACCAAGCCTGTGGTTATCTGGAAGGCTGGCTGTTGGAACAAATTCGCCCAAACAGGATCAGCGCGGGTGCATAACTGGACTGGTGCGCTGACATCGCAGCTGAATAACAAAGAAGGTCATGTCAGCGCGATCAGATATGAATAACAAACGCGCTGGCTCATGAAATTCGATCAGCGCAGGAAACACGTGTTCTTCCGCGCTGACAGTACATTTGGTCTGTTATAGAGCGCCGATCAGCGCGGTTATTTTGCCAAAAGTTGCGATGATAGCAAAAACTTTGGCAAAGTGGGTCATTTGGCCAGTTTAGAGAGCATGAGCATGGTTAATTTGAATCCATGATACAGTAGGGAGACTGACAAGGAGACAGTGACAAATTACTGCGTAACAGATGCCCCCTAAAGCATGAAGCCCGAGAGAGTGGGAGGGGTGAAATGCTTTACAAAACTTTGCTGAACTGGAATGCCACCAGGAAGAACCTGCATGTATGTACAACTGATATCTCTATTACATGTAGTCTAGGCATGGGCGCAACCATCCAAAAGACATACGAAGAGGTCTGTGGTATGGACGCAGCCATCCAGCTGAAGAGACCATGATGATAATAAGGTATGGTCGCAGCCATCCCAAAAGACTCAGGTATGGGCGCAGCCATCCATCAATGAGTCATGCAATAACAATCCACAAAATCGCAGCCTGGTTCGTAACAGACAAAAACTAGGGTCTTGCGCTCCATCCTCACCCGAACAAAGTACAAGTCCAAGCATGTGAATACATGAGCTGAAGTCGAACATGCATGAACATTGTCTGATTACCAGCCAGTGATGAAAACTGTTAACAGACGCGAGAGGTACCACCAATAATGACAATGGTCCTCAAGGTACTCATAGGTACAATCCGCAGCGTGTGAATCAATGAGCTGGTGTCGAACACCCGCAGAATCATTTGATCAGAGGCCAATGATGAAAAACCTCGCGTCGAGGACGAAGAACCTGCCATTGAGGCATGCAGGCTCTAAGGCACCTGAAGGGAGTCTCTAGGTCACTTTCCTGGATAATGAGCTGAAGTCGACAGGAAGTAACTTTGATCGAAGATGGGCCATAATGTTTCCCACATCATCGACACGAGACAAAGAAGGATAAAATATTTTGTGTGAGACATTAGGGGGAGGTGGTAGGTTTGCAGAGGTCAACTTCTCTTGAATATATCGGCGGCACGACAGCGGATTTGGCAGTATCTGACATCAAATGAGCAGAGGTCATGGTGACAAGGCAATGAGCAGATGAGAGGTCAAATAGGATAACCCAAACCCACAGAGGCTAGTGTAAAACAAGATGAGAAATCCCACCCAGACACGAATGCAGATGAGTGCCATGTTCAAGAGCGACATACTGCCGACGCGACCATTATTATAGTTCCATTTTCCCCACCATTTCTGGCAGGTACCCCGATTATTTTTGGGTGACAAGCTTGACGGGGATAGCATATGCTTGGGAAGCATCATTTCGACAGTGTTCGATGTCATTAAGTTTTAACGAGTCTGACAAAGGAAGAACTCGGCGTCTTTTCCTGTTTAGAGAGTCTGAAAAGACAGCGGAAAAGAAAACTCCAGGGGGGTCCTTTTTCGTAAAGTTGTGTCTCTTGAGCCTGAAAAAGTATAAAACAATACTCGAAAGAACCGCCCGACCAGTATGATCGAGGAGTACTTTTCGTGAGTAGTGACTTTGACCCGAAAAAGTAGAAAAGCGGTCAAAAGTACGCCGTTTTGAAGCCAATAACGAGTTCGAAACGACAAACACCCGGCAATCTTTTTAGTTTAAATGGTCGAAAAAGAGCTTTAAAGGTGACCGCCTCTCATTTCTTTAATGAGTCGAGAGGGGGACTCGACAATCTTTTCGTCTTTAAATGGTCAGAAAAGAGCTGAAAGCAGACCTCCATTTTTATTCTCTTTAACGAGTCAAAAAGGGAAAAATACTCGGCAATATTTTCACATTTTACGAGTCAGAAAAGAGCTTAAAGGTGACTCGTCCTAGAGGAACGAGTGGTATAGAAGGTAGCAACTGGTTCCGGAAATGGTGGAACTGCTCAAAACATGTAATGGTCAAGAGGCTGGCTAATAAAACCACTCATTGCTGCGGTTCCTCAGGAAAGGATAAACAACCAAGTGAGAGCATATGATCGGCCAAAGAGATGGTAGCAATGGAATGAAAACAACCAAGGCTCATCTTGCAGAATTCAACGGATAAAAATGGCAATCACGAGATGTAAATCGGGTATGGGTTCATTTTTACACAAGCTTGAACCATGGAGAACTCTGCTTGGATTCGATTTCATGTTTACACAAGCTTGAAACGAAAAACTATGCTTGTTATAAGTTCGCATGCCCCTAGCATAATGACGCAAATCGAGGTACGTGCTCCCCAAGCTTCATTGCATTCAACAAAGTGGATGGAATGAAGGTTCACTCTCGAGATCAATGAAAGACTCGACTTGTATTTTACGAGATCTTAATCAAAAGACTCGATTTGGAAAGGGAGGTGTTTCATTTTTTAATGAGGTTGACACAGTAAAAGAACTATCCTCATAACCCTTGTTTCATTTTTTAATGAGCTTGACACGAGATCAGGAACTATGCTCGGCTAGACCCAGTTTCATTTTTTTAAGGAGCTTGACACCAGAAAGGAACTATGCTCCAACCAGACCCAATTTCATTTTTTAGGGAGCTTGACATAGGAAAATGAACTATGCTCCGCCCGAACTTCATCATAATGAATACGAAGTTGGGGCTTCCAAGATTACCACTCCCGATGGAAGGGAAACATCTTGGAAGTCCGGGCCCAATGCCCCCAGGACACTATGCACGACGGTGTCATCACTGGATACAGGCACAGGGTAGGTGGCCACGTAGTTGATCTGCGGTGGGGCAGATACAACTGGTGGATAAAAACTAGGAGGGGACGACAACTGCGCAGGAGGCATTGGGGGACTAACAAACGACAATTGATCGATAGTCACAATTCTTCCAGCGTGTGGAAAGCAAACCACACGGAAAAGTGAAGAAACGAGGGCCCCCATGGTGTAAACATAGTCGCGACCAAGGAGAAGACTAAAGTCTAAAACACCTTGGGTAACCAAGACGTCTATATAGACGGTTTTGCCTCCCAAAGTAATAGGAAACCTCGGGAGAACTCCTAGAGATGGACAGGCTCCTCCGTCGAACGCCAACAGATTCTGAGTGACGGGCCCAAGTTGCGGGGAACCTAAAGCTTGCCAAGTAGTGTACGGCATAAGACTGACTGACGCACCCTCATCCAGAACAGTTCTAGGTACTGCCTTATCACAGGCAAGTACTGTAATCTGGAAGGTCACATGGGACGGAAGGCGACCGGCGATCAGGCGATCCCAATCAAAGGAAGCGACCAGACTACTTGGTGGGGGAATCGCTTGATTGCCCCCAGGCGCTAAAGGGAATGAAGGAGAACCTTCAAGAGAAGCTGGGTTAGGAGAGTCATTTCGGGACTGAAGAGAATCTGAAGAGACGAGAAGAACATGGGCGTGATTCTCTTCCGAAACAGAGTGAGCGAGCGGCAGACTCGAGTCAACACTCTTTCTGAGCAATGGTTGGTCTGGAACAGGCTGGGGGCAGCCAGGTTCGGGAAGAGGGGCCTGGACAAGAGAAGAATTTGAAGCAATCTCTTTGTCGGGAGGCGGATGATCTGCAGCTGCAGAAAGACGTTGATATCCAACGGGAAGTTGGGGTGAGGGAGCTGGGAGACTTTCCAAGACACTGGAGGCTTTATCCATGAGTGGACAAAGGTGAAGGGGATGATTGCCTTCACAAAGTCTACAAGGGATTCGAATCTTCCCTTTTCCCTTACCATTCCCAACTAATAAGGTAGCATCGCCGTGATCTTTAGAGGACGATGAGGGGTGGGCCGGATCGCGAGACCATATTTCGAGGACCCTGGGAATGCCAGGACAATCGTGAAGAAGATGGTCCTCCTTGCATAATCAACAAGGAAACTTAACCTTCCGCGGAGGAGTGGAAGGGGGCCCGACTTCAGGTGTATTCGAGGGAGTAACAATTATACTTGTAGCCTCTCCCTTAGGAGACTTCTTCTTCTTCTTAGCCACCTGGTTACTCAAAACGAGGCCTTCACCAGGTGAAGTAGAAGATGAGGACATAGAAGTAGGCGTTGAAGGGGAGAGGTCCACCTTAGGATCAACATGATGTTGTTCAGGTGGAGGGACTGATGGACTAATAGCCGACACGGTAGAGACCAAAGAGGTTGAAAACAACCAAACAGGCAACCCGACAGTTAACCCTGGAAGGGATAACGTTGCCATATAAGGAGCACCAACATTCCCGAGAGGAGGGAAATGACCAGGACTCCCGTCAGGAGGGGAACTTGGGTTGGTGAACCCTGGAAAAGTTGCCATGGCAAACAAAAAGAAACCTATTCAAGCTAACACAAGATTTAACCAGGTGATGTTAACGTGGCCGAATAAATTTTTTAGACACAGGAACTAAACTTGACCTTTTCATGTTTCAAGAGTCGAGAAAAGGACGAAAAGATGACTCCAGTCTCCTTCGAATGTTTAATGAGCACGAAGTGACAAGACGCTCACAGGCACCTTTTCTTTTAGGGAGTCCGAAAAGGATCAAAAGTGACTGCTCTGGAGACTCTAGGTAAAGGGTTTACCAAGCAATCCGTAAAACTGCTTATACACCTTGGCAATCGTATGAGAACCAAGGGCTTTCCGTACTGCAGTCAATCTTCCCAAATGCTGTGTTCGGTGCGTTACGGTTCACAAGGCAGCAGACTCAGCTTCCTATGGATCAAGGATAAAAGCCTAGTGGGGTCTCCCTATATACGCGATGGTACGTGGGAGCACAGTCCGTGTTGGACCACTATCGAGTCACAGAAGGAGGAATCACCCAACCGTAATGTGAAACAATAGTGACTATGTTTAAAGACGCCGGAACACGTCTCTAACCTAGACCTCTAGATGTTTGCGTTAAGTTCCAATGCATTTTTAGGTTTATTCAGTTTATTTTACGGTTGATCTTGAATTTAAGTTTCGATTTCAGGCCTTATCATGTGATCTCTCACAATTACCTAGATGCAAGCTATATGCCAAAGAATACCATTTCGTTCGATGAATTCTAACTATGAGAAGGTTAAGAGCTTTCAACCAAACAAAACGAACTCAAACGATCAAACAATCTAATGCAGCTAACGACAAAGAACGAGACTTTTCTTTGAGAATGCAAATCCTTTGATTAACTATTGAATGCAAAAGATACTAGTTCGATTTCCTTTTCAATGGCACAATGCACTTACAATGAATTTTGAGAGACAACAACACCGAGTGAAGGAAACAAAATCACTCAATGAAAACACAACAAGCGTGAAAAGAGCTGGTTGAACCCAAGCAATTGTAATCTATGTCTGGGTGGCGAGGAGTAACTGAAAAAACCGAAGGACTGGTTCGAGGACAACCACCTAAACAACCAAGAAAAGAAAGCAAAAAGGAAGGTTTCCGTAGTAGCAAAGGCAAGCAGCAACAAACTTTTGCGAACAAGTGAACAAGCGAACAAAACAAGGTCAGTCCAGTGGAAACTGGATGATGGCACTAGGTCACGGGACACAAAAACGAAATTCGTTCGACAAGACTTTGCAAGCAAGTGTGTAACAGTTCAAACAATAAATATCAAGTCATAAACCAAGTAGAAAGAGCTGGAGATAGTCAAACCAACAGGCTCAGGAGGCAAAATTGGAACAAATTCAATTTTACAGGATCAGCGCGGGTAGCGCTCAGCAACTGTGCACTGACAAGAGGTCATGCGTAGCAACTTGGCGCTGTCAGCGCGGAAGGACACGACTTAAGTGCGCTGGTTCGATTTCAGAACCGTCACGACTGTTTTACGTACAAGCGCGATGACAACAGGTTTAAAGAAACAGCTATGCGCTGTCAGCGCAATTGTTTTGATATAAACCGCGCTGAGGTTAAAAAAGAGGCAAAATCAAGCCAAAAACTCCGAAACCAAGGCCAGAACTCTTTAAACAATTTATACACCTCCCAGACTGAACCAGGAAGTCTAAAAGCAGAGAACTAATCTCCAATTTTGAAAAGAGAGAACAACCAAACTCAAACACAAAAATGGACACAAGAGACAAAAGGCCTACTCCCCAGTATGGTCGCCAAATTGTTGGAGAGGTAAATCCCCTCTACGGATAGAGGCGATCCCTACTAGCCCAGAATGGGTCTAGCAACAATCAGTCAATGCTACTATGCAAGTTCCTAATTGCAATCAAAAGGTAGGCAAAGAACACCTACTTGGATTCCAACGCTATTGTTTGATGAAGAGATGCCGTTCTTGCTCCTTCGCTCTGGCCGGTCACGATCCCCTGCAATCTCTGTGAATAGATACCTGCACACGCGAAGAGAAGACAAACACAAGCATGAAATCTAATAAAAGCAACTATACATCAGTCAGAAAGGATGTAATTCACATTAACCATTGCAGAAACCATAATAGTAGTCATCTATTATTAATCAATAACAGAGAAGAGTACAACCAAATGTTCTGACGTCGATATCCTTCTCAGGAGGGTCCAGTCTGCAAGTCTCTTAAGCATTCACCTTTGGAAATGAATCTCCCAAAACAAGAAACTCTCTCTCACACAAGAAACACAAGACAACCTTCCTTAAGCTATCTAGCACTTCCACACTTATCACACCAACTACCTATAGTAGCAGCAATCTGAGCACTATAAACTCCACACAATCCAAACTATTCCAACCCGCTGCTCATGGTAATGGTAGAGGTTTAAATAGGAGAAGGAGTCTCCTTGAATGGTGGAAGGATGAGCTTATCTTCAAGGGAAGTAGTTGCAAAGGGTCGAACAGACATGCCATAGAAGGGAGGTGATACTCACAAGGCCAACAACCAAGCCTGTGGTTATCTAGAAGGCTGGCTGTTGGAACAAATTCGCCCAAACTGGATTAGCGCGGGTGCATAACTGGACTGGTGCGCTGACATCGCAACTGAATAACAAAGAAGGTCATGTCAGCGTGATCAGATATGAATAACAAATGCGCTGGCTCATGAAATTCGATCAGCGCAGGAAACACGTGTTCTTCCGCGCTGACAGCGCATTTGGTCTGTTATAGAGCGCCCATCAGCATGGTTATTTTGCCAAAAGTTGCGCTGATAGCAAAAACTTTGCCAAAGTGGGTCATTTGGCCAGTTTAGAGAGCATAAGCATGGTTAATTTGAATCCATGATACAGTAGGGAGACTGACAAGGAGACAGTGAAAAATTACTGGGTAACAATCCTCAATTACCATCTCAACTAGCTTTCCTTGTTCAAGTGAAAGCCCTCAACAAAACTGTTCATCGAACAATTATTGATGAGGGGGCATCTACATGCATTATGTCGATGACTTGCTGGAAAACTTTAGGATCTCCAACCTTGTCGCGATCTTCGACGACATTAAAAGCACTCGACGGAAGAACATATACCCCATATGGTATTCTAAGTAACTTGAAGGTTGAAATAGGAGGGAAAACAGTAGAAATAGATGTTGAGGTAATCGACGGAAATCTCGATTACAACATCCTACTAGGAAGGCCATGGATATATGCCATGGTTGTTGTGGTGTCGACCTATTTTAGAAAGATTGCATTTCCCTTTCAAGGAGGGATTACAATCGTCGATCAACAAAACTTCCTCCCCAATGGTTCTCAAGTTACAAGAAGCGTTCCTATGATCCATGGAATCCCCCATTCGCTTCAAAATATTGGAGTAGGCCTACTAAAAGACCCTGTATTAATGGGAACTTTTGCCCTTCCTCCTCCAATAAATTTGGAAGAAGTAGCATCAGTAGGAACCTGCAACAAGATATCTTCTAAAAAGATCTCAGAAAACGATATCGACATGGATCATGCAATAGTTTTGCCCCCAAGCCCAATGGAAATATTGTAGCAATCAATGTTCCTAGCCTGGGAGGCAAACCCAAACCAACGCTCATCGAGTGTTTGGATAGATAGGTCTAAGGAATATGGCACCCCTTCAGATCCTTGGTCGAGAGTGCATGACACCGACGAAGGAATTGTTCAATCAATGGTAATTGAAGGGGCACCATGGGATGATTACCACCATTGTTCCCTTCTTTTGGATTGTGAAGAAAATACTCCTGATGACCTTTATCATCCTTCAGTTTTTGATTTTCTATCAAATACTGTAAAAACGGTGGATTTCGAGCGAAACTTGTCCAACATTGAAGAGACTATCGCCGTAAATATCTCGACCAAAACAGATCTTGTAGAGAATATTTATGTTGGCAAATGTTGTTCTCCTTCAGAACTGGAAATATATAACGCTCTTTTTCATGAATTCAGAGATGTCTTTGCTTGGTGATATAGTGAAATGCCAAGCATTGACTCGAGTATCATTGAACATGAAATCAAGATGTATCGAGACGTCAAACCAGTATGACAATGGCTATGGCAGGTGCACCCAAAGAAAGCCGCTGCCATTAAGGCAGAAGTTGAAAAACTTCTACATGCTGGTTTCATTTACCCAGTTCCTCTAATCGATTGGGTATCGAATATTGTCTCTATTATCAAAAAACAAAGAACAATTAGAGTGTGCGTCGATTATAGGGATGTAAATCAAGCTTGTCCAAAAGACAACTACCCTACACCCTTCATCGACCAGATAATTGATGAATGCGCCGGATGTGGAATCTTTTCATTTATGGATGGATTCTCCGAGTATAATCAAATAAATATCTGCCCACAGGACCAGTCAAAGACTGCATTTATTTATCCATGGGGCACATTCACATATCAAAAATTACCCTTTGGTTTAAAGAACGCAGGAGCAACATTTCAGAGGGCAATGAATTATGCCTTCCATGACATCAAAAACATCGTTCAACCATACCTCGATGACCTTCCGGCTCATTCGCGAAAGTGGACTGATCATCTGCAGCATTTAAGAGCGATATTTCTACGTTGCCAACACTACAAGATACGACTCAATCCACAAAAATGTGTATTTTGCGTCAGTTCTGGTCGTTTACTTGGCTTTGTAGTCTCAAAGGACGAGATTCGTCTTGACCCATGTAAGGTTCAGGCAATCATAAATTTGCCTCCACGTTCAAATTTGCTTTAGATTCAGAAACTCCAACGGAAAGCAAACTTTCTAAGGAGGTTCATTCCAAATTACGCCGAACTTGCTAAAGGTTATACGCGTCTTTTGAAAAAAGAAGTACCCTTTGTCTGGGATTAGGTTGCGCAAGCTTCCTTTGATGCTTTAAAAGAATCCCTAATGAAAGCATCATTAATGTACGCTCCTGATTATCAAAAAGATTTTAACTTGTATCTGGCTGCAGCGGATGCGACCATCGCAATGGTTTTAGTTCAAGAAGACGACGGAATTGAACATCCTATATATTATTTAAGTAAGAACTTAAATGATACAGAAAGCAAATATTCTTATTTTGAGAAGCTAGCGCTCGCAGCTGTTCAAGCGATACGGAGATTTCGACACTATGTCCTCTTTCGAAAAACTACCATTCTATCAGATTGCAACCCCATGACTTATATATTTTCGTGACAGTTGCTGGGGGGCAAATATTCAAAATGGATAGCAATCCTACAAGAGTTTGATCTGGAATTTGTAAAATCCAAGTCAAAGAAAGCTCTGGTTTTCGCAGAATTATTATGCGATCTCCCATCATCGTCCAACGATGAAACATCCAAAGAAACGATCGTGGACGAAAGCTTGTTTCTGATATCTTCAAGAAATCAGTGGTATGGGGATATAATAATTTATCTCCAAACCCAAAAATATAGGCCAAATACCTCTCGCTCCGAAAAAAGACGTATTCGATACCAAGCAAAAGACTACATGATCGTCGGTGATACACTTTACCGTTGTGGTATCGATACAGTTCTGAGAAGGTGCCTCACGCATGAGGAGGCCGAAAAAGTCCTGAATGATTGCCATTCAAGCATGTGTGGCGGGAATCAATCCGGTTATGCTACAACGCAAAAAATATTACGAGTAGGATACTTCTGGCCAACAATGTTTAAAGATTGCATAAACGCAGTCAGAAGTTGCCATGCTTGTCAAATTTTCGATAGCAAAACCAGAAGACCACCCGCACCTTTGCAGCCAATAGTTGCTGTCGGGCCATTCGCCAAATGGGGCATCGATTTCATGACATGTAACCCCACCTTGACCAGGGGGCATGGGTATATCATAGTCGTAGTTGACTATTTTACCAAATGGGTCGAGGCGATGCCTACATTAGATAATACTGGTGAAACAGCTGCCCTCTTCTTTTTCAATCATGTAGTCGCCAGATTCGGCGTCCCACAAGCTATAGTCACAGATCATGGATCACATTTTCACAATCACATGATGGTCGAATTAGCTGCCAAACTAGGGTTGTCTCACGACAGCTCTACTCCATATTACCCGCAAGCCAACGGACAAGTTGAAGCAATCAACAAGGTCCTAAAGCGCATGCTGCAAAGGATGATTGGAGTTCACAAAAGAAGATGGCACCTAATCCTGTACTCAGCCTTGTGGGCTTACCGAACATCGGTAAGGAATGCAACCAGGTTTACACCTTTCCAACTGGTATATGGCCTGGAAGCAGTCTTACCAATCCAGTGCGAAATCTCGTCCCTCAAACTCGTAATTGATCTCCTCCCCGGAACTTCAAAAGAAGAAGCTCGTTTCTTGGAACTAATCCAATTGGATGAAACCTGTCCTGATGCCGCTTTGGCTAACGAAGCCCATAAGAAACGAGTCAAAGCGCAGTTCGACAAAAATGTCAAACCCCGTGTCTTCTCATAAGGTGACTTGGTCTTGCTTTATGACCAAGAATCCGATAAATTGGGAGCAGGTAAATTTAAGTCTTTATGGATGGGCCCCTATATTGTTAAGCGAGTGTTAGCAAAATGAGCCTACGAGTTAATGGTTTATGATGGAATTCCACTGGCGCAACCTCGTAACAGGTTGTACCTCAAGCGTTACTATGCGTAGTTCAGTATGGTAGCCTGTATGCTTTTGTTATGTTTTTGTTTTCACTAAAGTGTTTATTTTGGTCAAGTAATCCACTTTTTACATTTATTGTAGATGTCAAACCTATTTGAGTCATGCGTTGGATATGCCGACGGAGCGAGTCGTAGTTCGCGGAACCTATCTTCCATGCCCTGGGCCATTTTTGATCCAAGCGGCGAGTTAGTAAGTTTCAGAGGGGTATGTATTAGTCGATCAACGAATAACATCGCTGAATATAGTGCGTTGATAGAACTTCTCTCTGATGCCATCACACATGGTATACGCCGACTGATTTTCAGGCTAGACTCACAACTCATCATACTACAACTCAATGGTATCTACTCTATCTGAAATCCAGCTATTTATCACATGTTCCTAAGGGTTGATTTTAGGTAAGGCAATTTGATTTTATTCAATATCAGCATATTTCTAGAAACTTAAACACATTAACTGACTCATTGGAGAATTATGTGTTAGATAGACATTTGCAACATTTATAAAAAGAATCAGACCATCAATATTTGCATTTGGATCATGTAACTTAACCAAAATAAAACTCCGAAATCAAAAATATATATAGCTGTTTATGGTTTACACATAATGTTCTGTAACCAAGACAAAATTGGTCAAATGGCCAAAAAACTCAAAACGCTAGGGGGCACCCTAGTCTAATGATGCTCGTGATAGCAAGTCATAGCCTGTGCGATCATGCATAAGAGTCGACTCCATCGTCTTGGCACACCAGTAGTATGCCGCTGCAACCACAAAGGCAGCTCGTCAGTCCTCACATCTGGAATACCAAGAGTGAGGCCCTCAACCTGCTCCTGTAATGTTGTAAGAGTCTCGGCCACATCGAGGTCGCGAAGGATAGCCCTTCCAATAGCCTCTCTTGTTGGGGCGGTAGCTGGCACTCTCAGGTGTACTACTGGCCGAACGGGACCAACATCTGCATGAACACATGAGTTTGATTAAGTCTTGACAGAATAAAGCACAAGGACATTATAAATGAAAAATGACAAATAGGAATATGGTCAAAGAATTTAACAATGGCACCCCACTGTTTGCTATCCAGCAGTACTAAATCTGGATCACCCCGGAAGTCCATGCCAGCATACAGATACTCGGAAAAAACCATCTCCTGACGATCAAACCACCCGAAGAAGGTATCAGAAAATGAAATCTGAGACTGATTAGCATGCCTAGACATATGGTCGACCCATCTCTACATACGTGGTTCAGTCGGTGAAGGTAAATCGAGTGCAATATACTGCGGCTGCATCAGTGGTATCTTTTCCAAGGCAAAGGCGGTCAAAATAGAACCATACCCAAAGTTCTTCAACCTCCCACTCTTTACCTTGGTCAATTGTTCTTTCATCATAAGAAGTACTGCATCGCACCAGTTGAACACCTTCGGTTAGAGGCATTCCAAGGCATACTGCATATAAGATCGGTTGGCTACATGAAGAGTCGCACCACTAGCCATCCTACCAAAAGTAAACAGAATAGTCCTGAGGGACCTGTCAATGACATCACGGATGATGATCTTGCCATCTTTACTCGGTTGAGATCCCTCTGTGCAATACCGACGAACATAATCTCTCACAGATTCACCTCCTCGGGCCGAACCTGATAAAGAGATGGGGGCACCCCGCCTCAACAAGCCAGTCAAGACATAGATGTCCACTACAGTCAAGGGGATGGGTTTGCCCTTGATCTGGAACACCTGGTTGGTAGGATCCCAAGCATTGAGCAAATACTGCAGTAAGTTGATCTATTGTCTCATGCTAGAGATGCAGAAAAACTTCAGCAAGCCACAGTTCCGCAGTGCGTTTACTGTAACCGGATCATGTAGGGCAAGCATGTCCTCTTCTTCATGCTCACGTTCTCACCATGTAATAGTCATCTTACTCCAAAGATCTCTGAAAAACAAACAAGATAAGAGTTAGATCCTGATTTTGGTAAGAAACAGGTAAAATTTCCATCAAAAACTGTGCATAAAATTCCTTCTTTGCGCCCATCGCACCTACAGTAGTGCTCTGGGTGCGTTGCATGTCAAATGGCCAGTAGACAAGCCAACATCCAATGCACCTTTTGATACACAGAGGGTGTGCTGGAGGCAGAGCGAGTTTTTCAAACCCCAGAGGCTCAGAAAAACCAGGAATCAAGCTCAGAATGCAAAATGGAAAGCATGAAATGAAAGAACTCAAGTTTAGCTCCTACCTGGTCTAGATGGTGCCGAGAATCGTCCACTGAATCTCCCGAAATCAGCTGATGAAAATCAAAGGGAGAAAGCACCTCCAAAGCTCCAACAAACCAGAGTTCAAATGAAATGGTAAAATGAGAGGTAAAAGCACTTTTTCATTACTTTTTACGTAGTTCAAAGTAAAATATTAGTGTTCTAACTCATTTTTCAAGCATATATTGTTCATTTCTGACTAGTTTGATGAAGCAATTTAAAATACAGTACAATCTTTGAAAGAACAAAGCTATTTATGGTAAAGTCAAAAAGAGACCATTTAATCGAGCAGTTTTAGCGTGGACTTCATGCTCGTTAAAAAATAAACATAAGCAATGAGAACATGTTCCTCCAGAGTTTAAGCTCATAAAAAAATGAACCAATTTCCGGTAAATAACCATCGTGAATGTAATACTTCAGCCTTTAAAAAACCTTGGTCGTGTTTGCACCGTCACCTCCACTTTTGCATTGGCCAATCATTCACCTCCATTTGATTGTTTAGCCATTTTGAGGAACAGCTGCGAAGAGTGATCATGTTAGCCATCCTTGTAACACTGTCGTGATTGGAAAATTCCAAACCTTACCTGGAATTAGTTGCTACCCATTTTATCACTCGATCCTCAAAAGACGAGTCTCCTTTAAGCTCTTTTCAATTGACTCGTAAACTATGAAAAGATTGCTGAGCCATTGGCCTCTCCAACTCGTTAAAGGGACCGAAAGTGCTATCCATCCTCTAAATTTTAATCTTTTTGGACCTGAAGGATTATTACACAAAAAGATTGAGCGCTTGTTTTGTTCGGCTCGTTAAAAGTATCGAAAATTCATCCCTTCTGTATTGTTTTATACTTTTTCGGACTTAAGGGATTAGACGACGAAAAAGGAATTTTGGATTTTCCTTTATGTTCCTTTTCAGACTCTCTAAAATTGAAAAGGACCGAGTTATCTTTGTCGTTAAACTCGTTAAAATTTTAATAGCGACAAACTTGTCTATAGACGAGAACGAGTTTCACTATCGCTAGGCTCGTTAAAACATAGCGATGGGTTTGCCCGAAGGGAAAATTATAGAACAAGCATATGTTATCCTCCTCAAGCTTGATAAAAATAAAGAGGTACTGGTCAGCAATGACTGGGGAAAATTTGGGAAGAAAACTTGAAGAAACTTTGTTGGTAGCAAGTCGCTCTTGAACATGACACTTTCACTCCGCATCCAAGTCGGGTTGGGTTGTTTCATTCACTAGTCACATCACCATGGTCCCATCATACCATCCACATTCGTGGTTAATGCTACCAATCCATCACATCAGTGTCGCCGATATGTTCAAGAGAAGTCATTCAGAGAATTCACCTGTGTCTCACCCACTACAATACATTTATACTCCATTCTTTCATGACCGCCACCCTGAACCTTATATCACCAGAATGTTTTCACCTCCATTAAAATCATTTGCTCCATTCCGTGTCATTGATGTGGGATTCATTAAGGCCCTCCTGTGATGGATCACTTCTTGGAACACCCCATTCAGTACTTTGAAGCTTGCATGCCTCAATGGCAAGTTTCTCACTTGCATGGTGTTCGATGCCAAGTCCTTTATTCACACCATGTGAATTGTACTATAGTACCTTGAGGGTCATTTGTTGGGTGTGGAGCTTGATTATCTTATATATTCAAAGGTATTGCCACATAGGACCCCGGTTCGAAATGGGGGCAACAATGCTACCCGTAAAATATTTGCTGCAGGGGGGGTCCAGGGGGGTCCAGGGGGGGTGGCTGTGACCTTTGGGAGCCCCCCCTGGCGGGGGGTTTTAGGGGCAGTGCCCCCAAAGCTAAAAACAACTGTAAAATTGCCTTGTAAAAGTATAGTAATTTCTAGTCAATCTGGGTCGTTCATTAGGCAGATGATATGACGGTAGAACTTATGTTTAGTTTAGGGTTTTTTGCCCTAGAAGGTAACCCCTCTCTTTGTATGAGGGTATTGTATTTGAGGTTGTGTGATAGATGTGTATTCTGTGAGCGAGAAACAGAGAGGTGAGACTGTGAGAGAAAAAAGAGGATATTACAGCGGATTTGTTGTAGGTTGTGTCTCTTCATTTTACTGGATAATAGAAAGGAAGGACTGGCTGTTCGGGGTGGACGTAGCCCAAACTGGGTGAACCACGTATATCTCTGTCTCTCTTGTTTTGTGCGTTTTCTGTGTTTATATTTCTGCAATATTTTATGTGTTCCATTGCTTCGTAATATATAATTTTCTAACAACTAGTATCAGAGCCAAAGGTTTATTTGGCTGATAAACTCACAGGAAAGAAGGGTTCCTGGTTCGAGTGGGAGCAATGGCGGAAGATGGTAAGTTTAGGGTCGAGAAATTTAACAGCCAAAACTTCTCACTGTGGAAGATGCAGATGGAATATTATCTGTATCAGAAAGATCTATACCTACCATTGGGCGGAAAAACAAAGATGCCGATAGGTATGAAAGATGAAGAATGGAACCTTCTCAATAGAAAGGCACTCAGAACAATACGGTTGTGCCTTGCTGCATCAGTCGCCTTCAACATTTCGAAGGAAACCACGACAAAGGGTTTGATGCAGGCGTTGTCGAAACTATATGAAAAACCCTCGGCCTCAAACAAGGTATTTCTTATGAAACAATTATTTAATATGAATATGTCGGAAGGTGGATCTGTTGTAAACCATTTAAATGATTTTAATACAGTTACAAGTCAGTTAAGCTCTGTAGGGCTAAACTTTGATGATGAAGTTAGAGCTCTGTTATTCTTGTGCTCATTACCAGAAAGTTGGAATGGTTTGGTAATGGCCATTAGTAACTCCGTTTCTGGATCTAGTACTTTAAAGTTTGATGATGTTGTCGGTGCTATCCTTAGTGAGGAAATGCGACGGAAAAGCTCCAGTGAGACATCGGGAAATGCTTTGAGTGTAGAGTCTAGAGGAAGAAAAATGGAAAGAGGAAAGAGCTCAGGATATAGCAGTAAATCAAGGAAAGGCAGATCCAAGTCCAGATCGGGGATAGTGTGCTGGAAATGTGGAAAGAAAGGACACCTAAAGAAAGACTGTAGATCTCGGAAGGGAAAAGAAGGAGATGCACAACAAGAAAACAATCATGAAGCAAATGTGACAGGTGAGGTGTTACAAGATGCTTTGATTCTTTCATTCGAAAATATTACTGATTCCTGGGTGGTAGATTCAGGGGCTTCATTCCATGCCACACCTGATAAGAAATACTTTCATGACTATGTTCAAGGAGATTTTGGACAAGTTCCTCTGGGTGATGATAAACCCTGTAAAATCGTTGGAATGGGTAAGGTTCTTGTAAAATAGCAGAATGGAAACCAATGGCTATTAAATGAGGTAAGGCATGTTCCAGATCTAAAGAAAAATATGATTTCAACAGGGCAGTTAGGTGGTGAAGGTTGCGTGACTACTTTCACAGATAAAGCTTGGAAGGTCACTAAAGGAGCCCTGGTAATAGCAAAAGGTGAAAAGGTTGGTACATTGTATTTATGCAATGGTATTTCTAACTCTGTTAATGCTTTAACTTCGAAAGGAGCAGATGCAACATTATGGCATCATAGGCTCAAACACATGAGTGAAAAGGGGATGAAGATTCTTCACTCAAGGAATTTGTTGTCGGGTTTGAAGAATGTTGATTTGGACTTCTGTGAGAATTGCATTTATGGAAAATAGAAGAGAGTCAGATTTCTCAGAGTTGGGAAAGAAAAGAAGAATGAAAAATTAGAGCTTGTGCATACAGACGTATGGGGACCTGCTCAGGTATCATCTTTTGGTGGCTCTCATTATTATGTTACTTTTATTGATGATGCAACTAGAAAAACTTGGATTTGTTGTATTAAGAATAAATCTGATTTATTTGATACTTTCAAGAAATGGAAAGCTTTGGTTGAGATTAAGACAGGAAAGAAATTGAAGTGTCTTAGATCAGACAATGGAGGTGAATATTGCAGCAAAGAGTTTGATAGGTACTGTTCAGAGCATGGAATTCACAGAGAGAAGACAGTTCCAAGAACACCACAAGAAAATGGTGTGTCAGAAAGGATGAACATAACAATCATGGAGCGTGCAAGGTGCATGCGATTGCATGCAGGATTGCCTTTACAGTTTTGGGCACATGCTGTAGATACTGTTGTTTATCTGATAAACAGAGGGCCTTCAAGTTCCTTGGATGGTGGTGTTCCGGAGGAAGCATGGACAGGTAAAAAGGTAAACTACTCTATTTTAAAGCCTTTTGGTTGTGAGGCCTTTCTCCATATTGATAAAGAAAATAGAACAAAGCTTGAGGAAAAGTCAAAGAAATGTACCTTTATTGGATATGGTGTTAATGATTTTGGTTATCGCTTATATGATTACGAAAATCACAAAATCATTAGGAGCAGAGATGTAATATTCAATGAAAAGGTCTTGTATAAGAATCAGTTGCAGGAAAAGAAACAGGAAAAGGAAAACAAGGAATACCCAGTTCTTGATGAAATCATTGAAAAGTAAAGGTGCCTGAAAATAATAATAATCAACAACCACAACAACAACAACCACCACAACAACAACAGGCACCCCAAACACCTGAAAGTGGTGTTAGAAGATCTACCAGGATAAGTATACCCCCTGAATGATACTCTCCTTCATTATATTATTTATTGTTGACTGATTCCGGTGAACCCGAATGTTATGAAGAAGCAATGCAGGTTGAAAGCAGGAAGAAGTGGGAGGTAGCCATGGAAGAAGAGATGGACTCCTTAATGCATAACCAGACTTGGGATTTAGTCAGGTTGCCTGTAGGAAAAACTACATTGAAGAATAAATGGGTTTATAAGCTGAAGGAAGAACATAGAGGAAAACAGAGGTATAAAGCTAGACTTGTGGTGAAGGGGTTTGCACGGAAGAAAGGTATTGATTTTGATGAAATATTTTCTCCTGTTGTTAAAATGACTTCAATCAGAACTATTTTAAGTCTTGTAGCATCTGAAGATTTGCATTTTGAGCAGTTAGATGTAAAGATAGCCTTTCTCCATGGGGATTTGGAGGAAGAGATATATATGCAGCAGCCACAAGGATATGAGGTGAAAGGGAAGGAGAAATTAGTGTGCGGGTTGAAGAAGAGCTTGTATGGCTTAAAACAGGCTCCAAGGCAGTGGTATCTAAAATTTGACAAGTTTATGTCTGAACAAGGTTATACTAGATGTCACTCTGATCATTGTGTTTATTTGAAAAAGCAAAATGATGGCAGCTATATTATATTTTTATTGTATGTAGATGACATGCTTGTTGTAGGATCTAACATGCAGGAAATAAATGTGCTCAAAAGAAAATTGGAAAATTCATTTGCAATGAAGGATTTGGGAGCTGCAAAACAAATCCTTGGTATGAGAATAACTAGAGACAAAAATAATTGTAAATTAACATTGTCTCAGAATGAGTACATACAAAAGGTGTTGAAAAGATTTCACATGCACAATGCAAAACCAGTTAGTACACATTTTGCTAGCTATTTCAAACTTAGCAAGGAAATGTGCCCAAAGACCCAAGAAGACATGGATTATATGTCTAAAGTTCCATATGCATCAACAGTTGGAAGCTTAATGTATGTAATGGTCTGCACAAAGCCTAATATTGCACACGTAGTGGGAGTTGTAAGCAGGTACATGAACAATCCAGGAAAGGAACATTGGATGGCAGTGAAATGGATTTTCAGATATTTGAAAGGTACCACAAATCAAGCATTATGCTTTGGTGGTTCAAGCATCTGCCTACAAGGATATGTTGATGAAGATATGGCAGGTGACAGAGATAATAGGAGGAGCACTATAGGATATGTATTTACTGTTGGAGGAACAGTTGTCAGTTGGGTTTCAAAAATCCAAACTGTTGTTGCACTTTCAACAACAGAAGTAGAGTATGTTGCTGCTACAGAGGCTAGTAAAGAAATGATTTGGTTACAAAGGTTTATGGGTGAATTGGGTAAGGAGCATGATATGGGAACGTTATACAGTGATAGCCAAAGTGCCATTCATCTTGCAAAAAACTCAGCATTTCATTCCAGGACTAAACACATACAGCTCAAGTACCGTTTCATACGATCAGTGTTGGAAGATGGAGAGTTGAAGCTGGAAAAGATACACACTAGCCAGAATCCTGCAGATATGCTAACAAAAGTTGTAACCAGGGAGAAACTGAGAATATGCTCAGTTTCAGTTGGTCTTCAAGGATGACAATGAAGAGGAGAAACAGCCAGGTCCAAAGAGGAGTCATTGTCCAGCAAATGGAGCAGTGGTGGAGTTTCTACAATCAGTATCCAAGTGGGAGATTGTTGGGTGTGGAGCCTGATTATCTTCTATATTCAAAGGTATCGCCACATAGGACCCCAGTTTGAAATGGGGGTGGAAACGCCGCCCGTAAAATATTCGTTGCAGGGGGGTCCAGGGGGGGCGGATGCAACCTTTGGGAGCCCCCCCTTGGCGGGGGGTTTGGGCAGTGGCCCCGAAGCTAAAAACAGCTGCAAAATTTCCTTGTAAAAGTATAGTAATTTCTAGTCAATCTGGGCCGTTCATTAGGCGGATGATCTAACGGTAGAACTTATGTTTAGTTTAGGGTTTTTTGCCCTAGAAGGCAACCCCTCTCTTTGTATGAGGGTATTGTATTTGAGGCTATGTGATAGATGTGTATTCTGTGAGTGAGAAATAGAGAGGTGAGACTGTGAGAGAAAACACAGGATATTACAGCGGATTTGTTGTAGGTTCTATCTCTTCATTTTGCTAGATAATAGAAAGGAAGGACTGGCTGTTCAGGGTGGACGTAGCCCAAACTGGGTGAACCACGTATATCTGTGTCTCTCTTGTTTTGTGCGTTTTCTGTGTTTATATTTCTGCAATATTTTATGTGTTCCATTGCTCTGTAATATATAATTTTCTAACATCATTATCATTATCGGTGATTCCTCTCGTGCTTGTTAACAGCTTATATCATTGGCTGGTAATCAAGCGATGTCTTTCCATGTTCGACTCCAGAACATCTCTCACATGGATAGACTTGTACTTCGAGTGAAGATCAAACGAGATTGAAGACCCCGGATCTAGTTTCATCCATCCGTGCTGCGATATATATTCAGGGAAATAAATACATCAAATGTACATCATTGCTGCACAGATAATCATCCAATCAAAGGGATGATGGCTCTATCAGAATCATTAGTCTACACTCACACGATTGTCTGTCTTATGTAAATGAAAATGAATTTATAAAGCTGAGCATGGGAATGCCCCCCTCAGCTAGATCATGAAAATATTATGAAGATAATGTATTGTATTGTATCTTATTACAGGTCTCCTCCCAGCTTGAAAGAACTTCGGATCCTCATAATAAAGCATTTCACCCGACATCAAAATATTAACAACCTCATGCTTTAGGGGGCAACTATTATAGACATTTTTGGGCACTGCAACCCCAAGCATGAAATGTCTATAAACCAAGGGCTCCGAGGTCCCTAAAAGTGTTGTTCTAACCCCTAAAGGAACAAGGTCAACTGATTACAGCTTCTCCCAGAAGTTCTCCATGAAAAAATACTCAAAATAGGTCAAAACAGGATCATTTCAGCTGCTCCACAGGCCAAGTGCGTTGCATCTCATCTGAGTACATTGTGTGGGTGCGTTCCATTTCAAAAAGCCCTTCTATGGGGTGCAATGGGCAAGAAATGACAAATGGCAGTGTCATTCCGCAAGGTGGAGAGGCAATTGAAGCTTCCAAAAACTTCTCCTGTGACACTTGCCTCTCTGAATTCGACCAGGGATGAGTAAGAGATCATCAATCTACAAGTGGAAGCAAGAACTATCAGAGGGAAGACACTAATCAAATCATAAGCTAACTCATCTCCCTTACAGATATCTATATATGGATCCCTCATCCCAGAGATCCAGAGGCTGGAATTTTGCATATTGTAAGGAATTGTTGTTGGTTTCTTGAGACAAACATCAGATTGTTGGGTGATCTAAGCTTTGTATGAGGTGAAGAGGGGCTTCCTTGCTGAGAGGTTGATGCTGGGTCAGAACAACTGGTTGTAACTCCTCTTGGATTTTTTCTTGTTTATCAATAAAAGCTATTCAAGTTTTCCTCCATACTCTTGTGTCATTTATGTTTGTTGCATTTGTATGGTCAATTTACATCTGATCCTAGATTGTTTATGATTATAGATCCATGTCTTTGTATAGTGCTATGCTACTGTGATCTTACAGGTACTCTATGAAGCTGGGGTGCAAGGGAACAAGTAGCGAAAGACTATCAAGGAAGAGAGGAATCAAAATAGGAGATTAGCGCAAGACAGAGGTTGGTCTTCTTTGTTTCTCTCTATCTATACTTTATAACGGAAAAATGAAAGTAGCTTTACTTTGTTTTTTTCTAAGGTAGCTATCACACCTTAGTGGGATAAGCAGTTCTGAGTAGACACTTTTCCCTGTAACAAGAGCCCACTAATTTAGACGCAGGATTGCCTGATGCACAACTATTTGTAGTGTGTCATGGATGGTCATTTTGAGGATATAATAAACTTCCTAACGATAGGAACTGCACCGGAAGGATACACTGTCCAATAAAAGAAGGAATTAGTGGTGTGTGTAGCAGATTTCTCTATCATTGCTGGGCATCTGTATAACATGGGGTCTGATGAGATATTGTGACAATATGTACCTGAGCTTGAAAGACGAGGCATCCTCGCGAATGCTCATAGGGGCACTGCAGGAGGACATTATGCAGGCAGAGCAACTGCGTAGAAGATTCCACGAGCAGGGTTGTGGTGGCCAACCCTCCATCAGGACTCAAAAGTGTATTGCAAGGTGTGTGATGTATGTCAAAGGATTTGAAGGCCATCATGGAGGGATTAGATACCTTTGAATCCACAGATGACATTGCAACCCTCTGAGAAATGGGAAACACATTTTGTGGGACCCATTCAACCCCAAGGAAAGATGGGAGCGAGGTACATTATCACTGCAACAGAGTATTTGACTCGTTGAGTAGGCACGCAGCCTGTGAAGGATTTCACATGCACGATTGCTGCAAAATTCCTCTTTGAGTATGTACTGACGCGATTTGGTTGTCCAAATATCTTGATGAGTGATCGCAGTACACACTTTCTAAATGAGACGATTAGTGCATTGACGGAGGAATTTCAGGTTTATCACTAGAGGAGCATGCCTTATCACCCACAAGCTAATAGGACAGTGGAAGCATTCAACAAAGTGCTCGAAAACATGCTGACCAAGGTTTTCAATGCTTAGTGAAGTGATTGGGACCTATGCATACCTACAATACTATGGGATTATCGAACGACATGCAAGAAGTTGATTGGACAAGCCCCCCTTTAGGCTTGTCTATGGGGTTGAAGTGGTAATGCCTATGGAATATATTGTGCCTAGTCTATGCATTGCGGCAGTAATAGGTATGACGGATCACAGGGCCATGGAGGAAAGGCTAGCACAGCTAGATGAACTTGAGGAAGAGATATTTCTAGTTGGATTTCACCAACAGGTCCAAAAGCAAAGTGAAAAGGCATGGCATGATCGACACATTAAGTTGCGCACCTTTAAGGTAAATGACCTGGTATTGTTATATGACAGTAAGTTTGATCAATTTCTCGGGAAATTCAGAATGCACTAGTTAGGGCCCTATGTCATTAAGGAAATTACTAACGGAGGAATGGTCCAGCTGGTCAAATTGAATGGAGAACCCTTTCCAGGAAAGGTGAATGGGAGTTGCTTGAAGCCAGACACCGACAGTCCGGACATGTGAATAGATGAAGGTAGCACAATATTAGTGATCCAGATAGCTGAAAGGAGGTGCAGGACTATAAACTACACTACCCAAGTTGTGGAGCTATGTGATTGGAGGAAGGTGCGAAGCAAGGAAGTTTCACAGGGTTCGTGGCAACGCGAAGAGAGCTACGCTACCCAGGGAGAAATCACGCAGGTTGGCCGGAAAGTGACTGTTAAAGTCACTGCTCATGATTTGACAGTAGAAGTGTGGCCAAATGGAGCTGGTGACTAGCATTTAAGATAAAATTTATGGTTGAGATCCTTGAAAATCTATTGCCAATCCGTAATTAATGAATTGAATTTGGGGGGAACAGACGGATTTGAACTCAAAATGCCTTATAGACTACAAGTGACTGTCCGATGAAAAACACTTGGCATTTTGAGAATTGAGTTATTGAGCTCTCAGGCACCCATGAACTGAGAATTGTTCAAGGCTTTGAAAGAAACCCCCACATTTGCAAAATTTCCATAGATGCCATGAGCACTGTTAGAGAGCGTTATGTCGACACTTGTAAAAGTTAGAGATACCAAAGAATCAGTGCCGAAAGTTGAGATGGAGGAAAAAGTAGTTGCTCCAGAGGTCATCGAGGTGCTCGTTGAAGTCCCTAAATCACCGAGAACACTGAGACCAAAGCTGGCATCAACCAAAGAAACCGTGAAAGATAAAAAGAGCAAGCAACCTACCATACCAGTCTGCACATCACCAAGGAGAAACCCACTAAAACCCATCGCACAGGAGAAAGGTAAGGCCATAAATTTGGAACCAAAGGAGGAAGACATTCAAGACATCCCGATGGACAATGAGGATGTGGAAGTTGAAGAGGAGGAAGTTGAAGCTCAGGGTGTGAACCCTATTACTCGCTTGCCGAATTATGACCCTCTGCATGAGCCCAAGAGAAAGGTACCAAAGGACATTGATGAGAACAAGACTCCCCTGCAAACCCCTCCGTGGCTGGGTGAAATTGTTTTCGACGGACCGCACTTGGCATGAATGCTGCTGCTGAAACTTGAAGACTGGGACTTGGAGGATCACGAGAAATTCCCACACCCGGTGATCGAGCAACTGATGTGCCACATCATTGATAGGAATATGAGAATGACCACATTGGAGCTGCAGAGGTGGCTCAAGGGAGTAGAAAAGGCAGGGTTTCTCAACTTGCTCTAGGTGCCGCACTACAACCACACCCCGGTGACAGTTTTCGTCATCAATCAACTGTTGTGCTTGGTGCATTACGGGTCTCTGTGACTGGAGGAGCTGATACCCATCATGGATAGGTTGATTCACCAGATAATGTGACTTCCTGATCCAAAATATTTTGCTTATAGATGTGTTAAAGAATCACATGGATAAATTTTATCTTAACATAGAAAACTTAATGTTCACATGAGAGAAGAGGAGAAACACATAAAGCATGAAAGAAGACAACAAGACTTGATAACGGAGTTCATCTGACTTGGACTACATCTTTGGGCCCTACTCAATCAATGGGGAGTCCTTCATTCATTAAATGGCACGAAAAAGAAGAGTACAAGCATCAGTTACAAAAAGGAGTCTTATGCCTCTATACTAAAAAATGGTTGAAAAATGCAGAACTCTAATGGATAAATGGGTAGTGCCATTATGTTCATGGCATCGAGAAGTGCTGAAACCATATAAAATTTTTCAAATTGTGACAAAGTGAAATTTCGCCCCTCTTTTAAAGTTCTACCTCGAACCATGTGCATTGCCTCCTCTACCTGAGCGCACTGAAAAATGCTCTTAAATAACAATTGGGTGGCAGATTTTTCAAGGAAATGGTTATAGTGTAGTTGGTGGAAGGTTCGGTTAATAGGGAGCAAGTCGGGCAGTCAAACCCTACCTCCTCCTTTTTACATAACAAAATCCTTGTTATAACATTATACAACAATTTTTTTTTAAATTAACTTTTAATGGTTGGGTTGAGCCCGCCTTAGGCGGCCTACCCACCATACCCATCTCCACCGCATCCCTTTTTAAGTGGTTGGGTCCGTGCCCCAAGGTCGGCCCACCACCTTAATGGTCGCATCCGTTATATGCTCCGTAGTGTGGGTTGTGGGTTGGCGACGTCATTGCTGCCCACCCTGTTTGTTGCTACGGTTCTGTGGGAGGGGTCAAGGGTCGTGTCCCACCCCTCCACATAACATATTATGGTGTGTGGTGCGGTTAAGGGTTGGCGGGGTTGGTGGCCCGCCACCCTTTTTTTTATTTTTTTTATTATAATAACAAGAGTGGTCATTTTTTAAAAATTTTATTTTTAAGCCGCAGGAGTTTTTTTTAATTGGCAACGATTTCGCCCAGAATCTAGCCAAAGTTGGCCAGATTCTATTTGCCAGAAAACTGTAGATTGTGTCCTTGTTAAACCTACCCAGTCATCAAATGTCAACCCAACTTTGAATGCTTCTATCTCCTTCATTCAGACTCGGATTGGAGTGTCGTTCACACTATTGGAATCAGGGCGACAAGCACTTTGATCTGATGTCAAGTTCGGTGCCTTTCTGCCACTTTGAATTTTGATATTTTTCCATGCCACTATGTCTAAAGATCCACCTGGATCAATCCTCCCCATTGAGGAGCTTTTGGACAGCCAAAAGCTTTATCAGTCAATTGGAAAGTGAGGGAATTGTTCCCTAACTCTTTCTTTTTCCAACCATTTCACCTTGCTAGGGTGCATCCCCTTGAAACCAACTCAAAGGTATTCCACATCTCCCCATTGTGAAGTCCTAGTTCTTTTGTCAAGGATTATGTCCTGAGGTAACTCATCGAGATACTATGATGCAAAGTCATCAACTATAGGAACTTTTCCCACCTCTTTGGTGTCCATAAGAAATGGTGGTTCATACATCTTTAATTTCTCCACATTCACTACAGAGTAAATTTGCATATATATCGACAAATCGAGAAAAAAGGGATTGCTTCCAATCCTCTCCAAGATGGTGAATGGACCATACCAGATTAGTCACAACTTATTCCCTTCTCCCTTCATGTTGTCCTTGCTAATGTGGAACCACACTTTTTTTCCCACTTAAAATTGATGGTCAACTCAGTGTTTGTCATGTCGAGCCTTGTACCAGGCTTGACTTTTCTCCAACTACTCCTGTACTGCTTGGTGAATCAACTAGATCCGCTGAATGAACTGCTGCACTTTGTCCCTATCATTATGTCCACTGGAGTCATTTTCCCTTCCAAAGACCATATCAAAAGGGTCCTTTCACAGGTAACCAAAACATGTCTCAAATGGTGAACCCAGTGTAGATGAGTGCACTACTTAGTTGTAGGAATGCTGCACATATGGGAGATGCTCATCCCACAACTTAGGATGTTTCCCACAATAGCCTCGCAACAAGTGTACCATGGTGCACTTTACAACCTCTGTCTTTCTGTCAGTTTGTGGATGGAATGACATGCTTCTTTTCAACTTGGTGTCCATCATCTTCCACAAGCTAGTCCAAAACTCTCCGAGAAAGCGAAAGTCCCGATCTGACACAATCGATGTGGGCAACCCAAAATGGACCCAAACATGCTGAAAGAAAAGATACGCAGTTTTCTCTGCAGTGATATGATTTTTACAAGGCATTAAAATACACATCTTATTGAAATGCTCAACGACGACATACAAATAGTCGTGACTCTTTATAGAGAAAGGAAAACCTCCTACAAAATCCATCGACACACTTTCCCATGGATATCTCTGAATACGGAGTGGTGTGTAGAGCTCGAGTTTTCTATTAGAGGGCTTTCAAACAGAACACATCACACAATCCTTTACATAGTGAGTCACAATGTTCTTCATATGAGGCCAAAAACAAAAGCTTTGTACATGACACAAAGGTTTTTCAATGGCAAAATGACCAGACACAAGGGAGGTGTGGGCTTCCTGGATTACATGTACCCTTTGTCCTGTGGGTATGCATAATTTTCCATGGTGATACAATTGTTTCCCCTACAAGTGATAGTTGTCCACTTGTGAATGATGGGTTAATTTTGCATAAATCTCCTAAAAGTCATCATCATTAGCATATTGTTTAGCATAACTTTCAAAAGGTAACGAAGAATTATGCAAAATAGCAGAAGTAGAAATAGGAGGGCGAGATAGCATATCGGCCACTTTGTTGCTAGTGCCCTTCTTATACTTTATTAGTAGATGAAACTGTTGTAGAAAACCCATCCACCTGAAATGACGAGATTGCTACAACTTGGTTTGTGACTGAGGAAACTGCAAGGGCTAATGATCTGTGTGGATGATGGTCTCCTTACTGATCAGTTAGTGTTTCCACTTTTTCACACTCTAAACCAAGGCATATAATTCCTTGTCATAAGTGGGATAGTTTATGATAGCCTGAGAGAACTCCTCTGAATGGTAATATATCGACTTCTTTTGTTGCATCAATATAGCTCCCATGGCATATCCGTTGGCGTCTGTCTTGATCTCGAATGGCTATTGGAGATCTGGTAAGGCTAAGACCAGTGCGGTGCTGATCTTTTCTTTCAATTCTTCAAAGGACTTCTGCTACTTTCCTCCCCATTGAAAGACTTACTTTACACTTATCAATGCATGTAAAGGTGCTACAATAATAGAGAAATTGGCAATAAATCTCCTCCAATACTGGACTGCACCCAAAAAGATGTGAACCTCGGTTAAAATAGTGGGCTTAGGCCAATTGACAATTGCTTCAGCTTTAGAAGGATCAATTTTTAATTGACCATGACCAACAATATGACCTAGGGAAACCAAAGAGGTTTTCCCAAACTCACACTTTGACAATTTTACATAGATTTTTTCGTTTTTCAATACATCAAACACTTTCTTCACATGACATACATGTTCATTCCAAATTTTACTAAATACAAGGATATCATCTAGATATACAAGAAAAAATTCATCAATGAAAGGCCTAAAGAGATCATTCATGACCCTCATGAATGTGGCTGGAGCATTGCAAAGTCTGAATGGCATTGACATCCATTCGAACAACCCCTGTTTGGTCTTGAAGGAATTTTTCCACACATCTTGCTCTACAATTCAGACCTGGTGATAACCACTACGCAAATCCAATTTGGTGAAATAGATAGCATTCTTTAACTGATCTAATAAGTCATCAATGTGGGGAAGAGGGTAATGATTTTTCACCATGATTTTTTTTAGTGCTCGATAATCGACACACATCCTCCATGTGCCATATTTCCTTGGTACTAAGACTATTAGTGAACTACATGGAGAAGTGCTCAATTTGATGACCCCTTGGTTCAATAGTTCCTACACCTATTTTTTGATCTCCTTCATCTCAATGGTCGACATCCTATACATGCCAATATTTGGTAAAGGAGCGTCATGCTGCAAATTGATCTCATGTTGGATTTCCCTCTTCGGAGGTAATCCTCTTGATTCATGAAACATCTCATCATAGTTAGAAATTAATTCACATAATTCCTTTTTATGCACATGATCACAAATTTGGAAAGAATTGGATAATTCTGCATATCTTCCCCTTAAAATCATAAGCATGCAACCCTTACTGGAATTCACCAACCTCTTCATTTGTCTTGCACTTACAAGGTTGGTGTTGATTTTAGTTTGATGAGCCCTTACAATATGTTCTACCCCATATTTTGTGATTTGGTATTTGTTTTCAGACAGAAGAAGATTTCCTTTCTATCATATAGATATGGACTCCCTAACACCATGCCACAGATATCCAATGGTATCACATCAAGTTTTATCTCATCCACTAACTTAGAAGAAATCACAAATTTAACCTTACACTGCTTAGTTACATTCAGTTTTGCTTTATCATGTATCCATCGAAGTGGGTAAGTTTTTGGATGCGGTTTGGTTTTCAAGCCTAGCTTCTTTACCAAGGAATCTAAAATTAAGTTTGCTTGGGATCTGGTATCAAATAGAGTTTCCACTTTTGTATGATTTATGATAACTCTAGTACGAAATAGTTCAATTCTCTTTCGTTCATTAGGAAGATTCTCATCTATTAAACTAGTGCCTTTGTGTGATTCAGAATTAACATGAGTTGTAAGAGTACATTTTGTTCCTGCTACTGTGATCAATGCTTCATCTTCAGAATTGCATCGAAGGTCTTGCTGCAAAGTTTCCACTGTCTTCTGCTTTCCTTTTGCTCCATACTTCTTTGGTCTATTTTACGGGTACTGTTTCCAACAATGATCATCATCATAACCTTCCTTTTTGCTGTGATTGCAATAAGGTCTTTCTCCTTAACATTTCTTGGTTGATGACATCCTCTTCTCATTTCCTTTTCCTTTCACTTTGGGTTTTCCATTTGGAGGTTTGAAAGGTGGTTTCTTGAAATGATCATCTCTTTCATTTTTCCCCTGTTCTCAAGATGGATTGCTGTCACACTGGCGGAGTCAATAGTAGTTGGTCCAAACAATAATAATGAATGTCTAAGGTAACTATGTAATGATCCGATATACTTAGTGACTACCTCAGGTGAGTCAAGTGCAATGTCCAAATTAAGTGCCTATTTTATAAATTCGTCTATAAAGATTTCAACATCCTGACTTCTGCCTTTCCTTAAGTATTGCCAGTCCATTAAGGATTTTTGTTTATAACCTAAGGGATAGAATTGTTCCTTTAATGCAAAAATGAAATTAGGCCATGAGGAAAGAAGATTACCCACTCTTACTGCTTCGTAATTTTCTCTCCCACCAAACGAGAGGTGTTACTCAGCCGAAGAGAGGCCAGCTGAATCTTTGCCTCATCCTCATCGATCTGTCGAATCCTATAGTAGATTTCAATGTTCCTAATCTAGTTATCAAGCATTTCTTCATTACTTTCACCATTAAACATGGGAAGATAAAATTTGACATCTAATTTAGGGAAGGTTTCTTAGATGCATCCCTTGAATTTCTACTATTATTCTGATGAGAGGAAGAAGAACTTTCACTCGTGGAAGGAGAAGGAGGGGGTTCTTCTCCACCATTTCCATGCAATGAACCTTTTTCTTCTGGATTTCTCTCTTCTGCTTTCTCCAGCCTCGAAATTAACTGATCGAAATTCTTTGCCATTGTATAGAAGGTTTTGTAGAAATTGCGCTCCTCTTCATGACAAGCCTCTTCATCTGCCATGTTTCTCCTTCGATGTGCACGCCCCGCTTTGGGATCGAAATTATTTAGTTTCCCTTCACCTTTTCGGGGCCTGTTTCTTGTTAGCATACAAACATGCAATTTACATCTAAAAAAGGACCTTCTCTGAAACCACTTGATACAAAATCTTTTGCTTATAGATGTGTTCAAGAATTACATTCATAAATTGTAGCTTAACATAGAAAACTTTATGTGTTTCTCCTCTTCTCTCATGTTCACATTAATTTTTCTATGTTAAGATACAATTTATGCTTCTAATTCTTTAACAAATCTATAAGAAAAATATTTTGGATCACCGCCATATACAGGAGAGAATCCGGCCATGATATTTGGCGGAAAAGGTGGCGACCAGGCTCTCACAGTCTCCATGAAGGAAAAAATTAAACTGGTGAAGAAGCCATGCGGATATTCTATATCTAGCATTTGCGACCTTGCTATGAAGGTAGCCATGCAGATCCTAGCAGGGAAAGTGATGGGGAAGTGTCATGCCAATGAGGTTCCCATGCCTGTCGTTGCACTCACAACACAGTGCGTTGAAGTAGTCTAGTTCAACTGGTCAGACTACTGCTACGGAGAGTTCCTCACGAACTTTTGCGAAGTGCAGGAGCTTGAGACCATGTTCCACTACACGTGGCTCTTGCTGTCAATTGTGCTGGTAGTGTGGGAGCTGCCAGAGGATAGCCAGTTCCCTTCGGTCATGCCAGACCTCCCAGAAGTAGTGAAGTATGCTTCGTTGTGGGTGACTAGGGATGCGTAGTAAGTCAAGGATAGCAAGATCTTTTGGATCTTGATGGAGATGAACATCCGGATGGCTATCAATCACAAACCGCGATTGTCACCTACAATGTACGCCAACCTGTAGGGCTACACCAAATTTAAAGCTGACTTCCATCGAGTATCCATCAAGGCGTGGAAGGACCCTGCATAGAAATGGTACAACTTGGCTTATCTGGCAATGGATGACACCATTGATGCGTTGCTTGATCAATGGTTGACAGAGTGGCGCACTACCGCAGACTTGGCGGTGGGTGGGAGCTAGTCCATCGTGCAGAATGAGAATGAGGAGGCCAAGCCTAAGATGGCACATCTGGCTAAAAGGAGGAAAAAGGTGGGTTCTGATAAGGCCCAGGAAAAGCACGAGGCCACACAGCGGACAGTGAAGTGGACAGGTGGGACAGAGCGGGGCTCTGAGAAAGATGCGAGGTGACCTTCACCTGAGACAAAGGAGTAAATAGAACAACACAATGTGGAACCTCAGGAGACGTTCACCCACATCAAGTGCCCAAGGGAGCTGGACAAGGGAGGGCTCAGGAAGAAGTCGAAGGCGACCAAGACCTCACTAGACCCCATCACATTAATAGAGGGTGACTTGCATGATATTGGAGACACAGTGGGGGATGTCACCATGGAGGCCCTACAACAATTTGAGCAGAAGTAGTAGATCATCCTGCTAGATATTGTTTTGGAGAATTTAGTAAATATGGATAAATACTAATTCCCTAGATAAGTAGTTGTATCTAGAACAATAGTTTAAAGTGTTTTATACTTTTCCTATAAGAAATAGATAAGATGAGAAGATAGATGACCTACTTGTAGTTCCACTTTCCTCTCGTCTCCCTTGTATCAATCTTGTTGATCCTTCCTGTACTTAATCCTCTTGATAAGTACTCTGTAAACACAACAGAAAACAAAGAACCAATCAAATCACACAATCTATTAAATATAAGTGAAAGAAATCAGATACAATTCACAATATAAGTATTATGAAACAATACAAACATATGGGAAAAATGTTCAAACACTTTATTAGATAGAAGAAGGAATTACAACCATTGGTGTCTGATTCAAAGCCATTCCTCCAGCTTGGATCCCATCCACATCACATCAAAAGCATGAAAAAATTGTAGCATTACAATACTTGCTTCAAAGCCAAATCTCATAGCAGCATTATCTCCTTATAATTCAACATAATCCAGCCCCTGATCACTTAGATGAGTGGTAAATTTATAGGAAGATGAAGGAGGTTTTGTCATAAATGGTGGCATTGAATGGCCTTCCATACTTAGAATTAGTTCCATGGAGGAAGGGATGAGAGGATAGGATGCACCTTAACTCATTCCTCATCCATTTTCGAGCTCGTAGGAGTTGATAAGTGAGGGAACCTTCTAGATGACTCCAAAATATAAGAATATTCCCCAAACCCTATGTGAATTTCACTCAATCTCACCCAGCGCAGTTGAAAGGAAGCCTAAGTGCTCTGCAGAGCACTCTAGTAGTGGACTCAGCTCCTCTGCATCGCACCTTCATAAGGGCTTACCTGCGCTGGTCCCTCTAGAGGCTATTTCTAGATGTCTTCAAGTCATGACACTGTCTAGGAAGGAGGGATTCAAAGGGATGACTTGTTTAGGGCATGAAGCAACTGAATTTAGGCTTGAATGAGCCCTAAAACACTGATCTAAATGTTGGGATTTGATGTGCCCAAATGGAACTACAACAGTTGCCCCCTAAAGCATGAAGTCAGAAAAAAGCCAATGTCAAATGAAATTCTTTACGATGTGATGAGGAGGTATCGAAGTGGAAGGTGACCTACATCAATTACAATACATATATCATGATTTCTTATTTTTACATGAATCACTGAGGGAAGACATACCCATGCTCAGCTTATAAAATTTTATTACATGTACATAGACATAGACCCATAATCAGAACTACCATCAATGTAAAGCCATTCTACATATGATTTAGTACTCCTGAAATCATGGCCTGGATGGATGAAACTAGATTCGGGGTCTTCTATCTTGTTCAATCGTTCACTCAAGTACGAGTCTAACCATGTGAATATGTGATCTGAAGTTGAACATGGGAAGACACAGTCTGATTACCAGCCAATGATGTACACTGTTAACAGACGTGAGAGAGATCATCAATAATGATAATGATTCTCAAGGTACTGCAGTACATTCTGCATGGTGTGAATGTATGATTTGATGTCGAACACCATACAAAGTCTTTTGGTCGAAGGCCATTGATGTCAACCTATCGCCGAAAGTGAGAAACCTGCCATTGATGTATGCATGCCTCAAGGTACTGGTAAGGTGTTTCTAAGTAAACTTCTTAGATAATGTGTTGATGTCAACAAGAAGCGACTTGTTGTAGGAGGGCCTTGATGTATCTCACATCAATGACACAAAACGAGTGTAATGATTTTGGAGACGAAATTTGACTGATGACAAAAGGTTTAGGAATGGCGATCATGAAAATGAAGGTTTACGGGTATTGCAAAGGATGAATTTTACTGAATGAATTCTCGTGAACATATTAGAAACACTGAATGAATTGGTAGCATTGACCCAAAACTAAAGTAATGGATGGTGTGATAGACCATAGGTATGATAACCATCAAGCAGATAACCCAACCCAAATAGTCTGAATGAATTCACAACATTGACCTAAAACAAAAGTGATGGATGGTGTGATAGACCATAGGTATGATAACCGTGAAGAAGATAACCCAACCCAAATAGTCATGGAGATGAAGTGAAAGTGTCATGTTCAAGAGCGACCTGCTACCATAAAGTGGTTTTCCCCTTTTTCCCATTTTCCCAGTCATTGCTGACCAGTACCTCTTTATTTTTATCAAGCTTGAGGAGGATAACATATGCCTGTTGTATAATTTCACCCTTTGGGAAAATCCATTACTATTTGATGTTTTAACGAGTCTAGCAAAGGTGATACTCGATCTTGTCTAGATGGACAAGTTTGTCACTATTTGATGTTTTAACAAGTTTAATCACAAAGATAACTCGGTCCTTTTCATGTTTAGAGAGTTTGAAAAGGGACAAAAAGAAAACTCCACAAGTTCTTTTTCATAAATTAATCTCTCAAGCCCAAAAAAGCGTAAAATAATAAAAGAGATGTTGTTTCCAATCTGTTAATGAGCTGGAAATGACAAGCACTCGGTAATATTTTCATGTTTAGAGAGTCTGAAAAAAGCTTAAAGAGGACTCCACTTTGAGGAATGAGTGGTGTCTAGGATAGCAACTCGTTCCGGTGATGTTGGAACTTCTCAAAACATGTTGATTTATGTGAAGAGGCTGGCTAATAAGACTACTCATTGCAATTGTTCCTCAAAAAGGGTAAAACAACCAAGTGAAAGCGTATCATCGGCCAAAGGGATGGTGGTGATGAGATGAAAACAACCAAGGCTCATCTGATGAAAGAAGCTGATAGAATCACAATCACAAGTGTTAAAAATGGAAAGTGGGTTCATTTTTACACAAGATTGAACCATAGGGAACTATGCTTGGATTCAGTTTCATGTTTACACAAGCTTGAAACAACAAACTATGCTTGGATTCAGTTTCATTTTTACACAAGCCTGAAATGAAAAACTATGCTTTGATTCAGTTTCATTTTTACACAAGCTTGAAATGAAGAACTATGCTTGAGATTGGTTTACATGCCCCCAACATGATGAAAGGAAGAGTCTCCTGTAACCAGATGGAAGTCGCTGCAGCGAAGGAGGATGTTATCGAACACCTATTTCTCTTCGTCTAGATAGGGATAAAGATGAATGGGTTGATTCCCTTCACATAACCTACAGGGAAACTTAACTTTAGCACTTCGATGCATGCCCCCCAAGCTTCATTGCATTCATCTAAGTAGACTACTCATGGCTATCAAGTGGATGGTATGAAGGTTCATTTACGAGATTAAGTGAAAGACTCGACTGGGACTTTACGAGATCTAATAAAAGACTCAAATTGGAACATTGCTCCAGGGGACCTTGTTTCATTTTTTAACTATGTTGACACAAGACAAAGAACCATCCTCATCGGCCCTTGTTTCATTTTTTAACGAGGTTGACACAAGACCAAGAACTATCCTCATATTCCTTGTTTCATTTTTTAACGAGCTTGACACAAGACAAGGAACTATGCTCATATTCCCTGTTTCATTTTTTAATGAGCTTGACACAAGACAAGGAATTATGCTCATATCGTTGGTTTCATTTTTTAGTGAGGTTGACATAAGACAAGGAACTATCCTCATGGACCCATTTCATTTTTTAATGAGGTTGACACAATAAAATAACTATCCTCATATTCCTTGTATCACAACTCATAAGAGGTCATGAAGGAGAGATATGGTTCCAATGTCCCCAGTACATGATGTACAACATTATTGAATTGATCGTCAGTTGATGTAGGTATGGAATGGGTTGCCACATAATTAACCCATGGCGGGGATGACACCATTGGTACAAAAGGACCATTTAGGGAAGATGGTTGACTGGAAGCCATATTTGGACTAGGAAATGAAAGCTGGTCAATGGTGACAATTCTGCTTTCATGCAGGAAACACATAACTCAAAAGAGTGTTGAAACAATAGCTCCCATGTCATAAACATAATCACTCCCAAGAAGTAAATTGTAATGTAAAGGGCCTGAGACTACCATCACATTCAAATAAATGATTTTTCCTCCCAATGTAATAGGCAATTGAGGAAGGATCCCTAATGGTTGATTGGTTTCTCTGTTAAAACCCAACAAATTCTGGGCTGGGTAACAATCACAAGCAACGGTGAACCGAGCGCTTGCCAAGTAGTTTAGGAAAGGATACTCATAGATGCTAATAGTGATAGGTAAAATCATATTACAAACCTGTACTATGATCTAGAAAGGCACATAAGAACGAAGACAGAATCCTACCAGTCGATTCCAATCAAAGGAAGTGACTAGACTACTTGGAGGGGGTATCGTAGAAACGATAGAATTAACCCATTGAATTACTAGAAGGGGAGGATTTTCCTCATGTCTTGATGGAATAGAAGGACTTTCCCCAAGCTCATTAGAATCTGAAGAAACAAAAAGAACTTGAGTGGTATTATATTCACTCTCTTTGGGAAAGGTACAATTAACTGAAGGTGAAATTGGGTCAACTGTGACCTCCACCTATTGATTTGGGTCTGGTATAGAATCATACGATTCACTTTCAAAGAGAATGGGTTTGACCGACGGTTGATTTGAGTCAGTCAACTCATCAACTAGTGAAGGATTAAGGGATAGCCTCCTGTAACCAGATGGAAGTCGCTGCAGTGAAGCAAGACAGTTATCCAACACTTTTTTGGCTTCATCCAGGTAGGGACAAAGGTGAATGGGGTGATTCCCTTCACATAAACTACATGGAAACTTAACTGTACCTTTCTTTCCATGAAATTTACTACCACTAATTGATGGTGTGTCACCAGCATGATCTCCAGAATTCGATGACATAGGATGATGTGAATGGGAAGACCATTCTTCTAAGATCTGAGGAATATCAGGACAATTTCGAAGAACATTTCCTCCCACAAAAAGTTTGCATGGATATTGAACTTTGTGAGGCTTGATAGATGGTTTCTCATCAGATGTTGCATTCAAAGCAATGGTTGCTTGGTTGCCCCTCTACTGAATTTGCTTCTTCTTCTTCTTCTTCTTCCCTTTCCTCTTCTTCTTAGCCACCTGGTTACAAGTACCAATACTTTCACCAGGTGAAGAGGAAGAAGGGGAGGAAGAAACAACCGAGGAAGAAGGCAAAGGATCAACTTTAGGATCAACTGGAGGTTGATTTTGTCCAGTTGGAGGAGTACTGAATTGTGGAGAAATCATTAAATTTTGAACCAAGGAGGTTAAAAACAACCATACTGGCAAGCCAATGGTAAATCCTGGAAGGGACAATGTAGCCGTATATGGAGCACCAATATTTTCAAAAGAAGGAAAATGACTAGGATTCCCATCAAAAGGAATTCCTTGATCGTTGGACTCTTGATTTTTCAACATATGTTTCAAACTAAGATCAACTAAGGAGTGAGAATGGAGGACATTATCTACAGTAAATTAATTTTATTTTATGCAAAGTAACATAAAAAAAAAAATAGGGATAATCTGGGAAAAAGGTTTACCAAGCAACTGTAAACTGCAGAATACCTCCTCGCAAACCGAGAAGTACAGGCAAACAATCTCCCCGAACGCTGTGTTTGGTGTATCACAATGTACAAGATGACCGACTAGGTTACCAAAGGATGGATAACAACCTAGTGTTGTCCTCCCATATATACCCAAAAGTACATGGAGGCCCAATCTGTATAAGCGTCGTCTAATGCAAAATTGCACAGTGAGAGCATTCCCATATACTTTATGTACCGTAACACTACCCTATATACCCAAAGGTACGTGGACGAGCTACAATATACTCACATACGTGGAACGAGGTATCACACTTAGGATGTGTTGCAGATAAGTTAGCGACAATCACTTTGTTTTATGACATCGGAACACGTCTCTAGCCTAGAACCACTAAATGTTCTTGTTAATGACAATGCTCCATTAGGTAAATTCAGATAAATTTTAAGTTCATCTTCTTTAGAATTTTCCTTTCAAGTTTCACCACGTGATGTATGTTTGCAATTCCTAAAATGCAACTAATATGATAAGCATTATTTTCATTCAATTTAACAATGAAAATCCTTATCTAGTAGGGATAGAGCAATTAGATTTTTAACAAAGAGCAAAGAGCAAATCTAATGCAATTTCCCTAGCTATTCCTTTCAAGGATTCACAAACTACAATATGAATTATGCAAGTTTTCCTTTTTGAAACCCTTAATGTTATGATGAACAAAAAATAAATATGCACATACAATCAATCAATCTTTAACACGAACGAAGACTTTTACGATAGTTCTATTTCGAAGGAAAAGAAGACTTTACGACACTTTCTTTCGAACAAATATTAACCAATTAACCTCTAACTTTGACTATAGACTGATAATGACAAAGAAAACATTAAGGAAACATTAATCAATCAAGTCAAAGTAGGTCTATACAAGGAGATAGAAACTTGTTCTCTGAGACATAACATTCATTGATCAATCAGCAAGCAGAAAAACAAAGAAAAGTTGGCAAAAAATCTTTTGAAAGGTGGGAAACTGATTCTAGGAGGATCAGCGCAGCCTAGAGTGGGATACAATGTGATTCAGAGAATTGTCCCAAAGCTAGGGGTGCTCTACAGTGCACTGTGTCCCTCACAAGCCTGCACTAGTGACAGTGAGCAATTTCAAGAGGCAATTTGACACAATTTTGACCAATTTTTCAATGTAAACAGTTGAATTACAATCTATGAACACAAATAAAGTCTACAAGGATGTCTTAGGAGGTGGATAAGCTACTAGGAAAGAGGATGCTTCCCTACCAGAGTCGCCAATTTGTTTTGGAGAAGTTAGTACCTACAGATAAATACTAATTCCCTGGATAAGTAGTTGTATCTAGAACAACAATTTAAAGTGTTTTAGACTTTTCCTATAAGCAATAGATAAGATGAGAAGATAGATGACCTACTTGTAGTTCCACTTTCCTCTCATCTCCCTTGTATCGATCCTGTTGCTCCTTCCCATACTTAATCTGTTTGAGAAGTACCCTGTAAATAAAACAGAAAACAAAGAACTGATCAAAGCATACGATCTATTGAATATAAGTCAAAGGAATCAAATATGATTCACACATATAAGAATTATGAAACAATACAAACATATGGGAAAAAGGTTCAAACACTTTATTAGATAGAAGAAGGAATTACAACCATTGGTGTATGATTCAAGCCATTCGTCCATCTTGGATCCCATCCACATCACATCAAAAGCATGACAAACTTGTAGCATTACAATACTTGCTTCAAAGCCAAATCTCATAGCAACATTATTTCCTTACAATTCAACATAATCCAGCCCCAGATCACTTAGATGAGTGGTCAATTTATAGGAAGATGAAGGATGTTTTGTCTTAAATGGTGGCATTAAATGGCCTTCCATACTTAGAATTAGTTGCATAGAGGAAGGGATGAGAAGATAGGATGCACCTTAACTCATTCCTCATCCATTTTCAAGCTCATAGGAGTTGATAAGTGAGGGAACCTTCTAGATGAATCCAAAAGATAAGAATATTCCCCAAACCCTATGTGAATTTCATTCAATCTCGCCCAGCGCAGGTGAAAGGAAGTCTAAGTTCTCTGCAGAGCACCCTAGCAGTGGACTCAATTGCTCTGCAGTGCACCTTCATAAGGGCTTACTTGCGCTAGTCCCTTTAGAGGCTATTTCTGGATGTCTTCAAGTCATGAAACTATCTAGGAAGGAGGCATTAAAATGGGTGACTTGTTTTGGGCATGAAGCAATTGAATTTAGGGTTTGATGAGCCCTAAAACGCTGATTTGAATTTTCGGATTTGATGTGCCCAAATGGATCTGTAACAACTATCCTGATAGGGTTACAGGAGTTGCAGACCCGTGCATTGTAGGCTGGCACGATGTTTACCAGCCTAGCAATCGGCACTTCGGAGGCTACCGATGTGCTACATACGAAGGCCTCCAGTGCAATAGTGTTACTTGATGGAGCACTGACCATAGCAAATGAGGTTGATAGGCCCACTTTCAGCGCCCTAAAGGGAGTATGGTTGAACTTGGGAGTGCTCTCGCGTGAAGCGCTTGACCTCTTGTAGGATGGAGTGATTGAAAAGTTAAGGGCCTGTTATCACTCAGGTTGTTCCCTTTGACTCCTAAGGGAATACGGCTGAGGTAACCACAAACCAATCTTTGGACTACAGGTCCTAGCCTACCAGTAGTCAGAGAGGGCTCTCTCTTTATGATTTAGCTTTATTTAAGGGATGATTTTAGGCTAGATATGATGCACAGGGGTTTTGATTGAGTTTGGTGGGAAGGATGATGCTTTCAAGCAGAGAGGCATGCATAGTGTGATAAGTTCAAACCATTGGGCATGGAGTCATGGAGTAAGGCTATTGGTGCATTTTCTTGGTCACAAGAGGAATATGGAGCAAGATAGCTACACATAAAACAACATTCAAGATAAATGGAGATGGAATGAAGGCTAGGTGATGAGAGGCACTTAAGAATCTCTCGTTCAACTTAACAGAGGGAAGGTGAATGAGCTTTATCTAGGAGCAGTTAAGAATTCCTAGATAACTGTCATACATGGGTGAATTAGGGGAAATATGAGCCAAAAGGAATTCATATTTCACAGCCAATTCAGAGGAAAACATAAAGAAGCCACAGAAATTGAGCATAGAGTGCAGCCAAGAAAATTCTAAGCTAATCATCTTTTCTGCAACTTGGAAGGTAATACGGATGATATGAGCATTTACGAATGGAAAATAGAGATAAGAAGCACTTATTGAGTCATGTAATAGCACAAGAATTCCACAGTCACTCTTTAACCATTAAACACAGCAAACAGTCCATTCTCCAAGCTTGTAGGTAGTCTTTGATTATAGAAAATATCAGATATACAATGCGAGTCTCTCTTGGAGTGAATCAACCAACCCGCCCTCAAAACAGTGCCAAGGGTGGTATTAAAGGAAAATATTTACAAACATGCCCTTGAACAGGTGTCAAGGGGGAAAATATCTCAAAAATATCTCTCAAAACAGACCAAAAGAGATCTGAACAGTCACTGCTTCTAATGCTAAGTTGTGCTAGAAATAAATGCAATAAAATATCTAAACAGCTGCTCTAGGGTAGCTGGCATCTCAAGTCATGTAAACAAGGGATGTGCATGAGGTAGCAGCCTCCAAAATGGCTGTATAGTGGTCTTCAAGTCGTGTGCTAGCCTTATGGCCATAACTGTGAGTTGGTGAGCCATAACGGCTTGATGATGCTTTGATGAATCTGCTGGGGCCCTTCTGTTTTCATCTGCTTTGGAAGATCTTCACTAATACTCTCTGCCACTTCCTCTGATCTTCTCTGACATTGAATCGGGCCATATCTTTCCTCTGACACTCTTTAACTATCAAATCGCCCATTTGTCCTTTAACTGATACACCTTAATGTCAAAATCGCCCCTTTCTTGCTACTGTTCAGCCCAAAGGACTGTTGTCGCTGTCTACTGCCTTAGGAGCTGCTTATCGGCACTTGGCTGATCAAAAATGCCTTTGAACTGATAAATGCGCCAAACTATGGAGAAACAGAGCTCTGGAGGCACGCTGAGGTGAAATCTCTGTACTGGGCGCGCTCTCGGCCGGAAGCGACTTCAATAATGGTCGAGGAAGTCTAGCTTCCTTTGTGTCTGTGGCGGGTGGGAAGGCTGCATACAAAACCTTCAAACAGGCCCTTTTCCTATAATATAGAAAATGCATTGAAATACATGAAATTTTAGTGAAAATCAGGCTTGTCGCAACATTGTAGTGAACATCAAGTCATGGCCGTTGGATCTGGCGCCCTGATGGATGGCTACGATTAAGTCGGCATTTCAGCATCGGGGCAGACATGGGGCACAGGCTTTACATATTGCGATCGCCGATAAGATCTGGGCCGTCAGATCTGGGGCCCAATCCAATGGCCCTTGATCCGTCGGCGGATCGGAAGTCGGGGGAAGCGGAGGCGCGGGACTTAACATATGGAGCGATTGGATAGACTATGTACAATGCACGATTGCGATATTAATAATATATGCGATACACATAATATCGCAATCGGCGTTTGGGCGGATATATAATATGGCTTTGGAAAACTGCGACACGCCGACGCGAAGTCGCGATCGACGATGAACTATCGGCGGAAACATATATATATGTATTTCAAACAACTATTCGACTGTCAATTGCCGATGCGATATCGCAATAGGCGATCGGTGGTCCAACCACTTGGAGGCTTTATATATGGCTTTTCAACGTGCAAGTGCCCCCTCCCGACTCCGATATCACATCGGAGGGGACTCAAAAAGAACATTTTTCAATCGGACCAAAATTTTTATAAAAAGGCAAAGCCTTATGCAATCAGAGGAGCTCTTATTTCTATTTTGAAGGGATGCTTGAGGCTTCGGAAGGGGTCTGAAGTGAAAAAGGAAGGATTTGAATGGTTTTGAGGGATTTTTCATGGTTTTTGAATGATTTTTGGATGTTTTGGAGGGTTTTTAAGGCCCAAAAGAGGGGTTTATACCTCTGAAAAGGCAAAACAAGGCCCAAAGGTGGATTTTATACATATGGAGGGATTTTATGCATAGGATTGAGTCCTATTGCATTTAGAAGATGGTTAGAGGGGGTATTGAGGGCTCTTGCTAAGTTTCAGATAAACTTAGCAATTCCCGAGGATGTATATGGTTATTTTTCAACCAGAGGGAGGGGATTAGTATAGAGGGGAGTTATATACATAGTTTTAGTAGGGGAAAGGGAAATAGATAGGGAGCTGCATAGTAGCGTTAGTAGTAAATATGACAATGATGAGAAAAAGCACTAAGAATGATGTCTTAGGCTATCAATGGGGGAAAATGACTGATAGAATAAGAGTGAACATTCCTTGAGTGAAGCAGATCTTCACCAAGGAAAATGATATGGAGAATGATGAAACTAAGAGGTATCAAGCAGATCTTGACCTCTTTTAGGGGAAGTTAGTGAGTGATTTGGGGAAAAGAGAAAGAAGGGGAAGTTAGACATGCCTGCTTGAAGTCTTCCAACTGAAAAACTGCCTCAAACCAAAAAATGATTTGCTTATCAAAATTGGAACACGACAGTGGCACTTGGACTAGCACACTCTCATGGACATTTCTTTGGCCATTTGTAGCAAATATGGAGCATTGGAGCATGCATAGTATGACATATTTGGCATGTAAAAATGTCGATCATGAAAGATGATTAACCTGCTGTAGCAGGAGGTTAACAAGGCCCATGGGCACTGCACCCTCTAAGTGATCAACGAACAATGGATCAACAGCAATCAAATGGCACTATAGAGAAATGTTGCCATTTCGATTAAGACTGAGGTGACCAATTAGAGTAAGTGGATTATGCAGGTCGTTGAGGAGGCATGCCAAATGGTCCTGGAGTTTTCCATTCCAGAGGAGGATCTAGTCAAGGTATGCATCTGCAAGTTGGCCAAAGGGGTACGCAACACTTGGACTGAGATGGCGGGTGTTTAGTTGGAGTTGAACTTGTAAATTATAGAGTTACAATTGAGGGTCCAGCCTTCAACTCTGCCAGAAGTGAAGGAACGGCAGGCGACCGATGTCATAGAAGCAGTAGCGGTGGTGGATAGTGTAGTAGCAGGTTGCACATAATTGTTTGAGCAATAATTTGAGGTCCTAACAAGCTTGCAGGAGGACACCAATGTACAATAGCTAGAGATGGAAGTGTTCAAACTACAATAGCGCTACGATGAGGTTAAGGGCACAGTGCGAACCATCATATTGAGACAGAGACTATCCAAGCTGTAGGAGGCCAAGCAGCTAAAGGAATAGGTGGATGTAGTGCTGCACAAGGAAGCATTGTTGAAGGAAATACTGAAGCCCTGGTTATATGAGGCTTACGCAGTGACAGGATCTATTGAAGGCAAGCTTTTGACTCTGCAAGCGATGCAACAAAAGCTTTAGGCCGAGAGTGCAAGAGTAGTTACCGAGCAAATAGTGGAAGATACAAAGCAAGTGGCAGCTCAGTGAACGACCGAGGTTGTGGTCATATGGGTCAAGTTGGAAGGGCTTCGTGCAAAGATCTCTGCACCTACCGAGTGACTCGAGGGTGAGTCACGATGTTTTTGTTTGGGGACTATTGGGATCGAGATCCCCCAAGGACATTTTTGGGGCTAAAAGACCATGTTTTGGTTAAATTTTGTAATAAACTTGTAAATAATTTGGATTTTTTGGTCATGGAGCATGAAGGTGTCATAAGTCATAAATGGTTATCCGCCATTATTTTTGTAAAGTAAATTCAGCTGTAAGAGATCTACCCATGGTCCGTGGACCATGGAATTGTATAAAAGGAGCTAAGCTCTAAGTAGTTTTAGATTCATCAATCATGTATGATAGTCATATCTCTGAAGTAAGAAGTCTAAGTTTCAGTTTGTAGCGTAGGTAGAGGCTCTGCAGCTGTGTACGCAGAGGCTGAGTGTAGAAGTCTGCAGCTGAGCGTGTGGACCCCTACAACTATGTGTGCAGGGTGTATAGAGTCTGTAATCCCTTGGAAGATATCAATAAAGAGAAATATTCTACAATTTCTATGTCTTTGTTCTGTTCATGCATCTTGATATGTTATGTGTGAACTTCATTTATAGTTCTTATATGATGCGCGAATGTATGTAATTACATTTGCCAAGCGAAAGCAAGTAAGAACATCTGTTTATGTGGTGCTAACTATAATCATTTAATAAGATAAGTAAGTCACTTAGACTAATTCAAGAATCTGCACGATACGCTGCCATAGCAGCGTGGAAGTACCTAAGCCACAAGTTAGGATTGCGTGAAGGTCAATCATACCATTTCGTAGAGGTATTAAAGGGCGGAATTAGGGGCTAGTTTGGCAAGCCCTAGAGCTAAGTGACTTGCGTGAAGGAAGGGATAAAGGGAATTAACCGACATCACAACCATCTTAGGGTGTGGAAACTTGGTTCTAGCATCCCCTCATACTGCTTCAGGTGAGACTTCGGTCCACGCTCTATAGGCTGATGCTGAAATGGCTAGTAGTGTAGGGATTTATTTGGATAATCAATGTTGAGCCTGGGCTAGGCCCCAAAAATCCAACAAAAATATTGGGGGGTGCTAGAACCAGTTTTCTACATCCAGAGGCCTTTGTGATGGTCCTCCTAAGGTTCTTAGGGTTCAAATCTACCTTCGCGTAGCCCTAACTCTTCTGATTGATCAACTACAGTAAATATATTCCAATAGCTTCGAACTCTTTACGAAGATCTTAAATTGTTATTAACATGCATAAAAGATATGGACCCACTACTTTCCCATAATAAACAAGCATTAATTCACATAAGTCATAACATATCCTGGAGATATAAAAACTTAACTGAAACAATAAACAAGGCACAGATGCACAGATTCATCTCAAGATAGTCTTTATTAATTATAATCGTTGAGATATAGACTTCTTATGCTTATGCAACAAGCTACAGGGGCCCACGCACTCAGCTGTGGACACACCAAGGTCTTCATACACTTAGCTATAAAAGCCTTCCTCTTTCACCTAAGTACAAGAAACAAACCTTTCTTTCCTTAGCACCTTTCCCTTCTAATAATTCTTCACAAAACGTTTCTTTCTTAGACTCACTATAACTCAACTATATATAGCCTTTTCATTACAATACCATGGGCCGCAGACCATGGGCGGGTCTCAAAACCATCCTATTGCCTACCCATACAATGGAATAATTCCCCTTTGACTCTTACTTAGCTTCACACTCCACTTCCACATTTCGTGGGGTCTTTACATTATTTAAAAAAAACTATTACAAAAATTGACTTAACTGACAAAAATTGACCCCAGGGACTACATCCCAAGAGTTCTCCTTCATTGTCTACTATAACACTTGAAAACCTCCCCATAGGGAACCATTTCTACTAGTTTTCCATCCTCAACCAAATTGGTGACCATTTTAACTTCAGATTACCCATAAATTCCTAGGTCTTCTTTGGTAAAACATTGGCATCATATCCTAAATCTAGAATAATCTAATCCATATTGTATTCTATGATCTACATAGTGAGCCTCATTTCTTTTCAAGACCTCCTCTTATGTCAATGTAAATTGGTAATTGTCGGCATGTTGCTTCAAGGTACTTCTTTAGATGCACAAGAATCTATCAATTCCTTCAACCCTTCTACAACATTAAGGTTTCTTAACAGCTTCATGCAAGTTTGTAGGAAATACTTTAAAATACTTGGATCCATATCTTGTTTCCCAGTTGATATTATGTCACAGTTATTCTTCTGCATTGGTTTCGGCTGCACGCTAGAGGTTGAAGCTCCAACATCCATAAAGCTTCGCTTGGCTTCGATAAACACTTCTTTTTCCTTCTGAACCTTGAAAGCAGTAAATTTATTGACAATCTTTCTTACCAGTGTGGCTTCAGGTTCCTTCTTTCCATTTTCTTTATCATTTCGAGTCACAACTCCACTCCTTGTTACAATATTAATGCGAGGCTCATCGATCCTCTGTTTTGTATCCATCATCAAAATGTTCTGTGTCAGTTGCTGATTTTTATTTTCCTACATTTTTTCCATAAGTACTAGACACTCTTAAATTACATCATCAAATTATTTGTAATACGTACATGTCGTAGAAGAATTCTGTCAATGTCTTGCAAAGTGACCTCCCTTACTGCAGTTAAAGAAGATAATTTGTCCAAAACCTCGACCAACACCGCCACATCGACCTCTTCCTAGATAGTCACCTTGACCACTCCACTATCCACTTCCTTCATGTCCATTCTCTTTAGATTGGATTCTATATGTGTCATCTCCAAAATCCATCATTGATTCATAAGATCGACACTTATTATCATCATGTACCATCGATTTACAAAACTTTCAATGTAAATTATTTCGGGTCTGCACATATTTTTGTAACAAATAACAAGCTTGTGAGTAATGTTCGCCTCTAGTTTTGAATATCTTACACCATAAGCCAGATCCAATATTCAAAGGATTTGGTGCTCCACTAGCCATGTAATTTCTGAAGAGAGGGCATTGCTCCTTAGAGTGGACTTGTCATTTTCACTTTGTACACCACTTTATACTGCATATTCAAATTTTCCAGCTGACTCTGAATCTACTGCATACCTATATTGGTATCTCCAATAGGCGAAGCTTCTAATTTAATCACCAATTCTAAAGCTTCAACTTGAGTTTATATATTTTTTTGTGTCAAAGGAAATCTGATATGTGGCATTTGCACAACTATGAACCATTCGTTATGCCGTTATGGAGCTATGTTGAAGCTCACCTGATCCAATAATACCTTAAGTCTCTAATTGAATTCCCAAATAGACTCAATCGGCCTTTTCTTGATCTCCTTTAACTTTGTGATACACTATGACTCAGATTTTGTCTTCTTAAATTATTTTACCAGTGTTATTTTAATATATATGAATGATTTTATCCAATTGCTTGAATACTTCATGTACCATGTCAACGATTCATCTCGGAATGTCGTGACGAGTTGCACCTTCTCTATATTTTCATCATGGAGCTACTTTGTTGTCCATATTTCTTTGCATAAAAACCAGAATTATTCTGGACACTCTCATCCAATTACTTTAAAAACATGTAGCTTAATATCATCAATCATATTTCTTCTCGAAGGGGGCAAGGGAGGGGGAGGGGGATTCATAAGGGGTCAAGGATGGGGAGCAGGGGGTAAGGTGGGTAAGGGGATATGGAAAACTAAAAGTACCCTGATTATTACTCAATTCTGGCTTCGACGAACTTCTAGGCTGGAAGGGTGAATACTACAGGGTTACTTCAGGAGGCTTTCTTTACTCTTAGATTCACTCAATAGAGGGCTATAGTAATTTTCTATGAAAGTCTTTAGGTCTTGGCCACAAGATCTCTTCCTAGTGTCTATTTTTATATCTTTTTCTACTTTGTGTTGTTCCAGTCTCTTCTTCAGATCTTCTCCCAAACATAAGTAAGCTAGTAGTCTAATTGCATTCGTAAGACTCCCTTTTCACACAAAAGAATCTTAATCCATATTTGCAGAGATCTCAAGTACTTACCTCACAGGCCTTTGAATAATTGTCATTTTTCTTGACTCTAGGACACAATCAAGTCTACCGTGAAATCAATAACGAATCCTCCCAAGATGTTATCAATACAAAAATCGACAACTCTTGAGATCCTATTATCTATGTTCTTGAGTTGTATTAATTCAATGGTCCACTACTTAGGTTCATCTCCTTTAAAATAATCCTTTCTCTTTTTCAACCTTGATATCCATTTGTATATGTCAATTTGAAATGAGCAAAAGAAAATTTTCTACTAATCTTTGAAAATATACTTTTGTAACCACCTTTCGGATGATAGACGAGGGATTTTATTCTCTTGCTCTACAAATTCTCATTCCTTCTATTCTACCCAATCTCGAATTTCTTTCTTCGACGGATGCCACATAAAAATATCCCTAAATGAGACACCCTTTCCTGGCAACGAAACCATTTGTTGTTTTGTTTTGGCTTGACCCAAGTTTCGATTTTACTGTGATGAACAAAACCCTAAATCACTAGTCCTTTCAACAATGACCTACAAGCAGATCACAGTCTCAACCAAAGTGACTATGGGAGGATACAAAACTAGGTTTTTTCAACCTTGAGGGATAATGGGTTGAGTAATTATTACTCTACTGTTACATAACACTTTATTCTTTACTTCGCTGTGTTGGATTATCTACTTAACCATGCCATTAACAACCATAAACAATACTGCGAGGAAGTAAAATATTACCAAAATGTTGAACAAAAAGAAAACAATACACAAGTTATGTCCCTCAAATTTGTACTTCTTATATTAATTCTTTGAAACAACGTACAATTCCTCGACCTACGCAGCCAACTATAGGTGTCTACATACACAGTTGTAGACTTTAGGTCTCTGTGCTCTCAGCTATGGAGCATTTCCTTGATGTCCCAAACACAGATTACAGAGATATTTTCTTATGCTCGTATCATTATTATATATCTTTGGCTTAAATCTTTTCTCCTATATATACTAATTAATCAACAAGTATATCAAAAATACCATGGTCCTCCTAAAAACAATGAACTATTGCCCAAAACCATTAGACAAAAAGGGACTTCGATCCACCTCGAGGCCCCTAAAACATCGAGCGATACATAGCTCTCCACTCCCTAGTGGATTTTTTACGAAACCTTGGGCCATTTTGGGCTACGCCCAAGAAAATATCACTTATAATAATAAAAATTGAGCCAACATGCTTTCATGCATATATTGTTATTGTAGTTGGACTATTCTGGTTGCTTTAGCAATGTATGTCTTTTAACTTACAAATTTGCTTATGAACTACTTTGTATGCAATTGTATGAATAGTTTTGAATTTGTATTGTTTGATTAACTTGTCACTTTGATTTGTGGACTATTCTGCTTCCAGCTTGTGATGTCATTCCACTCATGTGTTCCTTTGAGGATGTGTATGAGTACATGCTTGTAAGGTACACACTTATTTTCCCCTTTGCATGTTAGAACCCCCATGCATTTGACTTGACTCGTTGTAAGGTCACACACTTGCTTCATCCCAAAATTATCATACTTACCTCTGAATGCTACAGTGGTCAAGGCACTACATTACCACCCACTGCTGGGACTCCTACTCCAAACTATCTAAGGGCTAGTTGTGACTTCGAAGTGGGGAGATCCTCTGTTGGTGGGTATAGCACTGTCAACATAGCCATGACAAAAATTTCACCAAACATGTCAAAAATATGTAATCTACAAGTCATAATAACATATCTAAGCATAACGGTCTTATATTTATCTGATATTCATAAAGAAGCATTGATGCCTTATCAAAATATATGAATTATCATATATTAGGTCATATTCATTATACATTCACTTGCTCATCAAAACATGATGAGATTCATACATCAAGTTAGTCATAAAACATACTCATAACCAGCATATAACGAATAGAAATAACAAGGATATAACATCCATAAGAATCACATATGAACAAATACATTTACACATGAAATACCAAAGAGAATGTTAGGCCCCTATACTACTAGTGTAACCCCTTATTGTTATTAGTACAACCCCCTTATTATATTGATGTACCAATTTAGTGCCCATATTGTTACTATTGTGCCCCATAGAAGCCCACTATTGTTATTATTGTGCCCTTACATTATTATTGTTATGTCGGCTCTGATTATATTATGACCCCTTAGACTCCTATATATAGAAAGAAGGACTTTACATTTTTATCATCCAAGAATTTTTCAATTGTGTAATGTAAAGGAGGTTGCCCCCTCGAAGAGGCTAAATTCTAAGGCATTCATCTTTCTTTTCTATCTTTTTGTGAGTTGGTTTCATAACATTTGGTATCAGAGCTTTGAATTCTAGGGTTTCACTGCTCCAAACACATCATCGTGGAATTTTCACTATAACTTTGTTTCTATGACATTTCAGATGCTAAAACAAAACCCATTTGGGTCGATCTAAACCTTGGGTCCGAATTTCAGAGCTTTTCGCACTATATTTGCAGAGATATGATATGAGGAATTTGGCCTTTCTGCAGACTCCTAAATTAAATTCCAAACAGGTGACCTGGGGAAAATAGTCATAACTTTCTCTCCAAGCATGAGATTGAAATTTTGTAAGAAGTTACAGAAAGAGGACAGATTGTAGTGTTTTTTATATATTATTCAGATCCAAAGGTTAACACAATGACACGTGGCACATCGTACAATTTCGCTCTACTGAACTAGTCTATAATCAGGTCACCGTAGGAGATTTGGCATAACTCTTCCTTGGAGAAGCCAATTTGCATCATACTGGTGGCATTGGAAAGAGGACATAAAGGGCTACTGCAGGTCGTGATTTTATAATTTGAAGATCCAAAATTACAGAGTTACAGCCATTTCAAGATTGAGCTCCTAAAATCAAGAAAAGGCGATATGAGGAAGTTTGATGGCAAGGATCCGGTAAATTGGATACTTCAGATGGATCAATATTTTGATCTACATGGTGTACCAGTGTTAAAAAAGGTATGTTTTGCATCTTCATATTTAGAACCGGATCAATTTTTATGGTATAAAGGGCTTTGTTCTCGTAAACAACTTGTTACGTGGTCAATTTTCACAGAGGAAATGATAGCACATTATGAGGATACAAAGAGCAACACCTTCTTTAGAGCAACACCACAACAATTGGAAAGAGTAAAAGGGCTTTGTTACATAGTGGAAAGTAAAATTATGGCAACAAGGAAGTATACTCGTCACAACTATAAAGATGGAAGTGTTGTTTCTCCTAGCCTTCCACAACCTACAAGGGTTACACCACAATAATTGGAAGAAAAAAGGGAAAAAGGGCTTTGTTACAATTGTGATATCAAATGCACTAAAGGTCATAAGTGTGATGAGAAGAAATTATTTTGCATAGAGTATGAAGAGGAGGAGGAAAAGGATCAAGAAACATCAAAAGAAGAGGATATATGCTAGGACTCAACCCCAGAGAAAGAAGAAATGTATCAGACCATATCTTGTAAAGCATTGGCAAGAATTACCACTCCTCAAACTCTCAAGATAGAAGGACATATCAAGAAGAAAAGGGTGCAAGAAGTGAAAGATCACATCGAGAAAGAAGAAATGAATCCAACCATATCTTGTAATTCATTGGTCGGAATTACCACTCCTCAAACTATCAAGATAGAAGGACATATCAAGAAGAAAAATGTTCAAGGAGTGAAAGATCACATCAAGCATCAAGAAATGAATCCAACCATATCTTATAAAGGATTGGAAGAAATTACCACTCCTCAAACTCTAAAGATAGAAGGACATATCAAGAAGAAAAAGGTTCAAGCAGTGAAAGATCACATTGAGTATCAACAACAAGTTCTCCAACTTTTAAAGGATAACGCCACTTTGGTGCAAAATTGAATGAAAAAAATAGGTAGATCAACATCGTAATGAAATTTTTTTTAATGAGGTGATTGGGTATTTTTACTGGTACATCCCAAGCAAGCTATTTATGAGAAGGAAATGTTGGCAATACTACATGCACTTAAGAAATGGCGACCTTACTGAATGGGAAGACACTTCAAGGTAAAAATGGATCACGATAGTCTTAAATACTTTTTAGAACTATTATCTTTAGAAGAACAGAAAAAATGTGTCACAAATATGTTTGGTTATGACTTTGACATCATCTATAGAAAATGGAAGCAAAATTTTTTTGCAGATGCACTCTCAAGAAAGGATGAGGATGTGGAAGCATTGTTTTGTGCTATTTCTATTATCCAACCAGATTGGATAAACGAAGCAAGGGATGAATGGAAGAAGGACGAAGAAGTATGGCCACTTATTCAAAAGTTACAAAAGATCCCAATTCAAACAATATTGCTAGAAATTGAAGAGGAAGGAAAAATCATATTGTAACTTGGAGCAGTCATAGAAATAAGAACCCGACAGCTACGAAATTGATCAATTTCAGAGTATCTCATCAAGTGGAAGAACTTACCTGCTGAAATTCCATAGGGGAGGACAAGAATTTTATACAGAAGCATCAAGAACTACTCAAGCATTGAGGACAACACTTTTTGAAGGAGAGGGGCATGTTAAGCCCCTATACTACTAGTGTAACCCCTTATTGTTATTAGTACAACCCCCTTATTATATTGATGTACCCATGTAGTGCCCATATTGTTACTATTGTGCCCCATAGAAGCCCACTAATGTTATTATTGTGCCCTTACATTATTATTTTTATGTTGGCTCTGATTATATTATGACCCCTTAGACTCCTATTGTTATAGACATTTTTGGGCACTGCAACCCTAGGCATAAAATTTCCATAAACCAAGGGCTCCTAAGTCCCTAAAAGTGTTGATTCTAACCCCTAAAGGAACAAGGTCAACTGATTACAGCTTCTCCCAGAAGTTCTCCATGAAAAACTGCTCAGAACTGGTCAAAACATGATCATTTCAGTTGCTCCATAGGCAAAATGCGTTGCATATCACCTAAGTACACTTTGTGGGTGCATTGCATTTCAAAAAAACCTTCTATGGGGTGTGATGGGCGAGAAGTGACAAATGGCAGTGTCATTCCGCGAGGTGGAGAGGCATGGAATCTTCCAGAAACTTCTCCTGTGACACTTGCCTCTCTGAATTCGACCAAGGATGAGTAAGAGATCATCAATCCCCAGTGGAGTCGCCATTTTGTTACAGGGAAAAGTGTGTACATAGAACTACTTATCCCACTAAGGTGTGGTAGCTACCTTAGAAACAAACAAAGTAAAGCTACTTTCCTTTTTCCTTTATGAAATATAGATGAGAGAAGAACAAAGGAGACCAACCTCTGTGTTGCGCTTATCTCCTAGTTCGATGCCTCTCTCTCCTAATAGTCCTTTTCTACTTGCTTCCTTGTACGCCTAGCTTCATAGAGTACCTGTAGGATCAAAGTAGCATAACACTATACAAGAACATAGATCTATAAGCATAAACAATATAGGATCAGATGTAAATTGACCATACAAATGCATAAAACATAAATGACACAAGAGTATGGAGGAAAATTTGAATAGCTTTTATTGATAATCAAGAAAGAGCCAAGGGAGTTACAACCAGTTGTTCTGACCCAGCATCATCCTCCCAACAAGTAAGCCCTTCTTCACCTCATACAAAGCTTAGATCACCCCAACACTATGATGTTGTCTCAAGAAACCAACAGCAATTCCGTACAAGATGCAAAATTCCAACCTCTGGATCTCTGGGATGAGGGATCCATATATAGATATCTGTAAGGAATATGAGTCAGCTTTTGATTTGATTAGTGTCTTCCCTCTGATAGTAGCCCCTGAGTGGGCTCCTTCTAGCGATTGAGAGCTAGTTGGGATAGATGGTATGGTCCATTCCCGTTTGTTCATCCAGAATAATATCCAGAAACTCTTATGTTGAGTCTCAACAAATTGATCCATTTGGAGGTAAATTTGGGTAGTCCGGTCCTCAAGGGAAAACCATTCCCTTAAGTACCAGATTACCGCTGTATGGGGGGCAGTATACCCTTTCATTGTCCCCTTCAGGAGGACAGCCATACGGGAGTTCGCAACAAAATTCACGTTATGCTGGAATTACGTCAAGTGATTGGGTACCGATACTACCTCAACAACCAAGGGTTGTATATCCGATGCAACAATGTTTACCTATGTCAAGTATACCAACTACGCCAGCTATTGTGACGGTGTCACAAGTTCAAGCGCTACCTGTTGTATGCCAACCTTAGGTTTCTCAGGCTGTAATGCAACAGCCTCTTGACCCTGCAACTCAACCACGATCGCTGACTGGTGGAATGACACAGGTTCAAATGGGTACAATTACCCCTCATCTTGGTCAAACAGTTAGTATCGGGAAACAGCACATGGCTTCAAAACCATGGCTAGTGCAATACCAACAACCATAGTTCCAACAAGTATACCAAGGTTCTGAGCAACAAATCTTTGCAAATAGTGGGTAGTCGTATATTCAAAATGGTCAAAATCAACCATTTTACAATGGTCATGCCCACCAACCTTACCAAAGTTACCAGCATCAAATGCATTATGCTGGTATGCAAAGACCAACTGCTCAGACAATCCCATCTTATCCTGAGTATGCTTCACCTAACCTGAATCAACAGTTACCCTTCATGGCGACTTTAGAGTTACCTGACTTAAATCGGTTAACAAACGATCCAATCGCTTACGCCCCTTGGTGGCCAGCGATTCCGCATAAACTTCCATCAGATATTCCTAAATTTAATGGAAATCCTGGTGAAGATCCATCGAATCATGTGATTACCTTTCATCTATGGTATTCATCAAACACCTTAAACGATGATTCGATTAGGCTTCGCCTTTTTCAAAGGATGTTAACTGGTCCGGAAACAAAATGGTATATCGAATTGCCCAGAGCTTCATTTGAAAACTTCAGTACCCTAGCCACAACCTTTTTAACCCACTTTCAGTTGCCGATAAGGTACGAAATGGGAACGGAACTTCTTACCAATTTCAAACAAACAATGGCCACTCACATATCTGATCATATACGTGAGTGGCGACGTCGTCGTAGAATGGTAAAAATGTATGTTGCTAATCAACTTTTAGCTGAATGGTTTATTAAGTCATTATTGCCTTCCATCACGGAAGATGTGGAAAAAGGGGGAGTCGTCACCGAAGAGCAGGTTATCGCTCGTGCAAAATATTTGGACTTGATTTACACTCAGTCTGGCACGCTCTACGATAAAATACCTCTCGCTCCTAGACCGGAACTCTCAGTCCCTCCTCCTCCTAAATCAAACAATGACTCTCAAGCCGACAATGGCGTGATTGGCGCAACAGACATGAAATCGACAAAGGCTACATCTAAAAATGCCCGTAAGATTTCCAATCAAAATGCAAAAGAGGAACTCCTTGCCTCGGAAGTAAATGATGTATCGACAGATAAAGGCAAAGAAACCAAGCAACATGGGGGCAAGAAGAAGGGCAAAGGGAAGAAGAAGAAACAGGAAGAATCATCACCTGAAAAAACTTCTGCAAACCCTTCTGGAAATAGGAGATCGAATCGTCCATGGTTTATATGCGATGAGGATCACTGGACATCAGATTGTCTGTATAAAGCTGAGCTTAAAAAATTCTTCAAGAATACAAAGACCTCAGCAGTATTAACTGATCCGTTTCCAAATCCAGGAACAAATCTTGTTGATAGTGAAAATGCTTCCCCGTCTCAAGTGCTGATGTTGTCGGTTTCCAAACAGCAAAATGATGCTTTGATATCGACAAGGAACAAAGATTATGGGAATACACAGCTGTCGAACAACAAGGATAAAGATCAGCCTAGTAGTTCGACAACAACTTCGATAGAAGTTGCGCCACCCATCATTACTGAGTTGACAATAAAACCGCCAAAGGGAGTAGTAAACAAGTTGACGTTTAATCCTTGTGCTAGAGCAGTAGAACATTATAATATAGTGGAAGATTTGGCCCAATCGCCATCCACTATGTCGATGCTTGAGGTACTGCAAAATTGCCCATCCCAAAAGCAGGCTTTATTATCAGCCATCGGTGGGATAGAGCCAAAGGATTCCAATCTTGTATCCTTTGATCATAAAGGATACGATCCTCAATTACCAGCTCAACTAGCTTTCCTCATTCAAGTGAAAGCCCTCAACAAAACTATTCATCGAACGATTATTGATGAGGGGGCATCTACATGTATTATGTCGATGAGTTGCTGGAAAACTTTAGGATCTCCAACCTTGTCGCGATCTTCGACGACATTAAAAGCATTTGACGGACGAACATATACCCCATATGGTATTCTAAGTAACTTGAAGGTGGAACTAGGAGGGAAAATACTAGAAATAGATGTTGAAGTAATCGACAAAAATCTCGATTACAACATCCTATTGGAAATACCATGGATATATGCTATGGCTGCTGTTGTGTCAACCTATTTTAGGAAGATTGCATTTCCCTTTCAAGGAGGGATTACAATCGTCGATCAACAAAACCTCCTCCCCAATGGTTCTCAAGTTACAGGAAGCATTCCAATGATCCATGGAATCCCCCATTCGGTTCAAAATATCGGAGTAGACCTACTAAAGACCCTATATTAATGGGAACTTTTTCCCTTCCACCTCCAATCAATTTGGCGGAAGTAGCGTCTGTAGGAACCTGCAATATGATATCTTCAGTTTAAAAGATCTCGGGAAACGATATCAACATGGATCATGAGCAGGTGTTGCCTCGAAGCCCAACAGAAATATTGTAGCAATCAATGTTCCTAGCATGGGAGGCAAACCCAAATCAACGCTCATCAAGCGTTTGGATAGATAGGTCTAAGGAATATCGCACCCCTTCAGATCCTTGGTCGCGAGTGCATGTCACCGACGAGGGAATTGTTCAATCAATGATAATTGAAGGGGCACCATGGGAAGATTACCACCATCGTTCCCTTCTTCCGGATTGTGAAGAAAATAATCCTGATGACCTTTGTCATCCTTCAATTTTTGATTTTCTATCAAATACTGTAAACACGGTGGATTCCTAGCGAAACTTGTCCAACATTGAAGAGACTATCGCCATAAATATCTCAACCAAAACAGATGTTGTAGAGAATATTTATGTTGGAAAAAGTTGTTCTCCTTCAGAACTGGAAATATATAACGCTCTTTTTCGCGAATTCAGAGATGTCTTTGCTTGGTCATATAATGAAATGCCAGGCATTGACTCGAGTATTGTTGAACATGAAATCAAGATGTATCTAGATGTCAAACCAGTACTACAATGGCTACGGCAGGTGCACCCCAAGAAAGCCGCTGCCATCACGGTAGAAGTTGAAAAACTTCTCCATGCTGGTTTCATTTACCCGGTTCCTCTAACCGATAGGGTATCAAATATTGTCCCTGTTATGAAAAAACAAGGAACAATTAGAGTGTGCGTCGATTATAGGGATGTAAATCAAGCTTGTCCAAAAGACAACTACCCTACACCCTTCATCGACCAGATAATTGATGAATGCACCAGATGTGAAATCTTTTCATTTATGGATGGATTCTCGGGGTATAATCAAATAAATATCCACCCACAGGACCAGTCAAAGACTGCATTTATTTGTCCGTGGGGTACATTCGCATATTGAAAATTACCCTTTGGTTTAAAGAACGTAGGGGCAACATTTCAGAGGGCAATGAATAATGCCTTCCATGACATCAAAAACATCGTTCAACCATACCTCGATGACCTTCCGGCCCATTCGCAAAAGTGGACTGATCATCCACAACATTTAAGAGCAATATTTCTACGTTGCCGACACTACAAGATACGACTCAATCCACAAAAATGTGTATTTTGCGTCAGTTCTGGTCATTTACTTGGCTTTGTAGTCTCGAAAGATGGGATTCGTCTTGACCCATGTAAGGTTCAGGCAATCATAAATTTGCCTCCACCTTCCAATTTGCTTCAGATTCAGAAACTCCAAGGGAAAGCAAACTTTCTGAGGAGGTTCATTCCAAATTACGCCGAACTTGCTAAAGGTTATACGCATCTTTTGAAAAAGGAAATACCCTTTGTCTGGGATCAGGTTGCACAAGATTCCTTTGATGCTTTAAAGAATCCCTAATGAAAGCATCATTAATGTACGCTCCTGATTATCAAAAAGACTTTAACCTGTATCTGGCTGCAGCAGATACAACCATCGCAATGGTTTTAGTTCAAGAAGACAACGGAATTGAACATCCTATATATTATTTAAGTAAGAACTTAAATGATACAGAAAGCAAATACTCTTATGTTGAAAAGCTAGCGCTCGCAGCTGTTCAAGTGATACAGATATTTCGACACTATGTCCTCTTTTGAAAAACTACCTTACAACCCCATGACTTATATATTGTCGCAACAGTTGCTGGGGGTTAAATATTCAAAATGGATAGCAATTCTACAAGAGTTTGATCTGGAATTTATAAAATCCAAGTCAAAGAAAGCTCTCGTTTTCGCAGAATTATTATGCAATCTCCCATCGTCATCCAACGATGAAACATCCAAAGAAACAATTGTGGACGAAAATCTATTTCTGATATCTTCAAGCAATCTGTGGTATGGAGATATAATCATTTATCTCCAAACCCAAAAATATAGGCCCAATACCTCTCGCTCAGAACAAAAATATATTTGATACCAATCAAAAGAATACATGATCGTCGGTGATACACTTTACTGTCGTGGTGTCGATACAGTTCTGAGGAGGTGCCTCACCCATAAGGAGGCCGAAAAAGTCCTGAATGATTGCCATTTAGGCACGTGTGGGGGGCATCAATCCGGTTATGCTACAGTGCAAAATTTTTTACGAGCAGGATACTTCTGGCCAACAATGTTCAAAGATTTCATAACCGCAGTCAGAAGTTGCCGTGCTTGTCAAATTTTCGATAGCAAAACCAGAAGACCACCCGCACCTCTGCAGCCAATAGTTGCTGTTGGGCCATTCGCCAAATGGGGCATCGATTTCATGACATGTAACCCCACCTCGACTGGGGGGCATGGGTATATCATAGTCGCAGTTGACTATTTTACCAAATGGGCTGAGGTGATGCCTACATTAGATAATACTGGTGAAACAACTTCCCTCTTCTTTTTCAATCATGTAGTCGCCAGATTCGGCATCCAACAAGCTATAGTCACAGATCATGGATCGCATTTTCGCAATCACACGATGGTCGAATTAGCTGCCAAATTAGGGTTGTCTCACGAGAGCTCTACTCCATATTACCTACAAGCCAATGGACAAGTTGAAGCAATCAACAAAGTCCTGAAGCGCATGCTGCAAAGGATGACTGGAGTTCACAAAAGAAGTTGGCACCTAATCCTGTACTCAGCCTTGTGGGCTTACCGAACATCGGTAAGGAATGCAACTGAGTTTACACCTCTCCAACTGGTATATAGCATAGAAGCAGTCTTACCAATCCAGTGTGAAATCTCATCCCTCAAACTCGCAATTGACCTTCTCCCCGGGACTTCAGAAGAGGAGGTTCATTTCTTGGAACTAATCCAATTGGATGAAACCCGTCGTGATGCCGCTTTGGCTAATGAAGCCCATAAGAAACGATTCAAGGTGTAGTTCGACAATAATGTCAAACCCCGTGTCTTCTCAGAAGGTGACTTGGTCTTGCTTTATGACCAAGAATCCGATAAATTGGGAACAGGTAAATTCAAGTCTTTATGGATGGGCCCCTATGTTGTTAAGTGAGTGTTAGCAAAAGAAGCCTACGAGTTAATGGATTATGACGAGATTCTACTGGCACAACCTCATAACGGGTTGTACCTCAAGCGTTACTATGCGTGATTCAGCACAGTAACCTATATGCTTTTGTTATGTTTTTGCTTTCGCTAAAGTATTTGTTTTAGTCAAGTAATCCACTTTTTACATTTATTGCATATGTCAAACCTATTGGAGTCATGTGTTGGATATGCCGAAGGAGGGAGTCGTAGTTCGCGGAACATATCTTCCGCAGCCTGGGCCATTTTTGATCCAAGCGGCGAGTTAGTAAGTTTCAGAGGGGTATGTATTGGTCGATCAATGAATAACATCGCTGAATATAGCATGTTGATATAACTTCTCTCTGATGCCATCACACATGGTATACGTTAACTGATTATTAGGCTAGACTCACAACTCATCATACTACAACTCACTGGTATCTACTCTGTCTGAAATCCGGCTATTTATCGCATGTTCCTCAGGGTTAAGATTTTGGAAAGGCAATTTGATTTTATTCAATATCAGCATATTTCCAGAAGCTTAAACACATTAACCGACTCATTGGCAAATTATGTGTTAGATAAACATTTGCAACATATATAAAAAGAAGCATCCCATCAATATTTGCATTTGGATCATGTAACTTAACCAAAATAAAACTCTGAAAATCAAAAATATATATATAACTGTTTATGGTTTACACATAATGTTCTGTAACCAAGACAAAATTGGTCAAATGACCCAAAACTCAAAACGCTAGGGGGCACTCTAGTCTAATGGTGCTCGTGATAGCAGGTCACAGCCTGTGCGATCATGCATAAGAGCCGAATCCATCATTTTGGCACACCAGTAGTATGTCGCTCCAGCCTCAAGGGAAGCTCGCCAGTCCTCACATCTAGAATACCGAGAGTGAGGCCCTCAACCTGGTCCTATAATGCTGTGAGAGTCTCGGCCACATCGAGGTCGCGAAGGATAGCCCTTCCAACAGCCTCTCCTGCTGCGGCGGTAGCTGGCACTCTCAGGCGTACTACTAGCCGAAGGGGACTGACATCTACATGAACACATGAGTTTGATTAGTCTTGATAGAATAAAGCACAAGGACATTATAAAAGAAAAATGATAAACAGGAATATGGTCAAAGAATTTACCAATGGCACCCCACTGTTCGCCAGCCGACAGTACTAAATCTGGGTCACCCCAGAAGTCCATACCATTGTATGGATACTCGGAATAAACCATCTCCTGATGATCAAACCACCCAAAGAAGGTATCAGAAAAGGAAATTTGAGACTGACCAGCATACCTAGACATATTGTCGACCCATCTCTGCATACATGGTTCAGTTGGTGAAGGTCAATCGAGTGCAATATACTGTGGCTGCATCAATGGTATCTTTTCCAAGGCGAAGGCGGTCAAGATAGAACCATACCCAAAGTTCTTCAACCCCCCACTCTTCACCTTGGTCAATTGTTCTTTCGTCATAAGGAGTACTACGTCGCACCAGTTGAACACCTTCGATTGGAGACATTCCAAGGCATACTGCATATAAGATCAGTTGGATACATGAAGAGCCACACCACCAGCCATCCTACCAAAAGTGAATAGAATAGTCCTGAGGGACCTGTCAGTGACATCATGGATGATGATCTTGCCGTCTTTACTCGGCTGAGATCCCTCTCTGCAATACCGATGAACGTAATCTCTCACAGATTCACCTCCTCGGGCCGAACTTGATAAAGAGATGGGGGCACCCCACCTCGAAAAGCTGGTCAAGAAATAGATGTCCACTACAGTCAAGGGGATGGATTTGCCCCTAATCTGGAACACCTGGCTGGTAGGATCCCAAGCATCGAGCAAATACTGCAGCAAGTTGATCTCTTGTCTCATGCTAGAAATGCAGAAAAACTTCAGCCAGCCACAGTTCCACAATGCGTTCACTGTAGCTGGATCATGTAAAGCAAGCATGTCCTATTCTTCATGCTCATGTTCTCGCCATATAATAGTCATCTTGCTCCAAAAATCTCTGAAAGCAAACAAGGGAAGAGTTAGATCCTGATTTTGGTGAGAGATAGGCAAAATTTCCATCAAAAACTGTGCATAAACTTCCTTCCTTGCGCCCATTGCACCTATAGTAGTGTTCTGGGTGCATTGCATGTCAGTTAGCCAGTAGACAGGCTAACATCCAACGCACCTTTCGATACACAAGGGGTGCGCTGAAGCCAGGGCGAGTTTTTCAAACCTCAGAGGCTCATAATAACCAGGAATCAAGCTCAAAATGCAAAATGGAAAGCATGAAATGAAAGAGCTCAGGTTTAGCTCCGACCTGTTCCAGACGGTGCCGAGAATCATCCACAGAATCTTCTGGAATCAACTGATGAAAATTAAGGGGGAAAAGCACCTCCAAAGCTCCAACAAACCAACGTTCAAATGAAATGGTAAAGTGAGAGGTAAAAGCACTTTTAAATTACTTTTTACGTAGTTCGAGTAAAATATTAGTGTTCTAACTCATTTTTCAAACATATATTGTTCATTTCTAACTAGTTTGATGAAGCAATTGAAAATGCAGTTCAATCTTTGAAAGAACAAAGCTATTTATGGTAAAATCAAAAAATGACCGTTGTATCGAGGAGTTTTAGCACATAGTTCAAGCTCGTTAAAAAATAAACATAAGTCATGAACAAATGTTTCTCCCTGCATTTAAGCTCATTAAAAAATGAACTATTTCTCGGTAAATAAGCATCGTGAATGTAGTACTTCAGCCTTTAAAGCCTTGGTCGTGTTCTCATCATCACCTCCACTTTGTATTGGCCGATTATTCACCTCCATTTGATTGTTTACCCCTTTTGAGGAACAGCTGCAAAGAATGATCCCACTAGCCATCCTTGTAACACTGTCGTGATTGGAAAATTCCAAACCTTACCTAGAATTAGCTACTACCCAATTTTATCACTCGTTCCTCAAATGACGAGTCTCCTTTAAGCTCTTTTCAACTAACTCATAAAATATGAAAGATTGTCGAGCCATTGGCCTCTCCAGCTTGTTAAAGGGACCAGAAGTGCTATCCCTCCTTTAGATTTTAATCTTTTTGGACCTGAGGGATTATTACACAAAAAGATCGAGCGCTTGTTTTGTTCGACACGTTAAAAATATCGAAAATTCATCCCTTCTGTATTATTTTATACTTTTTCGAACTTAAGGGATTAGATGACGAAAAAGGAATTTTGGAGTTTCCTTTACGTCCCTTTTCAGACTCTCTGAAATTGAAAAGGACCAAGTTATCTTTGTCGTTAAACTCGTTAAAACTTAATAGCGACAAACTTGTCCATAGCAGACAAGAACGAGTTTCACTATCGCTAGGCTCGTTAAAACATAGCGATGGGTTTTCCTGAAGGAAAAATTATAGAGCAAGCATATGTTATCCTCCTCAAGATTGACAAAAATAAAGAGGTACTGGTCAGCAATGACTGGGGAAAATTGGGAAGAAAACTTGAATAAACTTTGTTGGTAGCAAGTCACTCTTGAACATGACACTTTCACTCCGCATCCAAGTCGGGTTGGGTTGTTTCATTCACTGGTCACATCACTATGGTCCCATCACACCATCCACATTTTGGGTTAATGCTACCAATCCATCACGTCAGTGTCACCGATATGTTCAAGAGAAGTCATTCAGAGAATTCACCTATGTCTCACCCGCTACAATACATTTACACTCCATTCTTTCATGACTGCCACCCTAAACCTTATTTCATTAGATCGTTTTCACCTCCATTAAAATCATTTGCTCTGTTCCATGTCATTGATGTGGGATTCATTAAGGCCCTCCTACGACGGATCGCTTCTTGTCGACATCAGCTCATTATCCAAGAAGTCGATCTAAGAACACCTCGTTCAGTACTTTGAAGCTTGCATGCCTCAATGGCAAGTTTCTCACTTCCGATGACAGGTTTACATCAATGACCTTCGACCGAAAGATTTTGCGTGGTGTTCGATGCCAAGTCCTTTATTCACACCACGTGAATTGTACTGCAGTACCTTGAGGGTCATTATCATTATCGGTGATTCCTCTCGTGCCTGTTAATAGCTTACATCATTGGCTGGTAATCAGGCGATGTCTTTCCATGTTCGACTCCAGAACATCTCTCACATGGATAGACTTGTACTTCGAGTGAATATCGATCGAGATTGAAGACCCCGGATCTAGTTTCATCCATCCAGGCTACGATATATATTCAGGGAAATAAAGACATCAAATGTACATAATTGCTGCACAGATAATCATCCAATCAAAGGGATGATGACTCTACCAGAATCATCAGTCTACACTCAGACGATCGTCTGTCCTATGTACATGAAAATGAATTTATAAAGCTGAGCATGGGAATGCCCGCCTGAGCTATATCATGAAAATATTATGAAGATAATGTATTGTCTTGTATCTTATTATAGGTCTCCTCAAAGAACTTCAGATCCTCATAATAAAGAATTTCACCCGACATCAAAAGATTAACGACCTCATGCTTTAGGGGGAAACTGTTATAGACATTTTTGGGCACTGCAACCCCAGGCATAAAATGTCCATAAACCAAGGGCTCCTAAGTCCCTAAAAGTGTTGATTCTAACCCCCAAAGGAACAAGGTCACTGATTACAGCTTCTCCCAGAAGTTCTCCATGACAAACTGCTCAGAACTGGTCAAAACAGGATCATTTCAGCTGCTCCATAGGAAAAGTGCGTTGCATCTCACCTAAGTACACTCTGTGGGGGCGTTTCATTTCAAAAAGCCCTTCTATGGGGTGCGATGGGCGACAAGTGACAAATGGCAGTGTCATTCCGCGAGGTGGAGAGGCATGGAATCTTCTAGAAACTTCTCCTATGACACTTGCCTCTTTGAATTCGACCAAGGATGAGTAAGAGATCATCAATCTCCAAGTGGAAGTAAGAACTATCATAGGGAAGACACTAATCAAATCACAAGCTGACTCATCTCCCTTACAGATATCTATATATGGATCCCTCATCCCAGAGATCCAGAGGCTGGAATTTTGCATCTTGTAAGGAATTTATGTTGGTTTCTTGAGGCAACATCATAGTGTTGGGGTGATCTAAGCTTTGTATGAGGTGAAGAAGGGCTTACTTGCTGAGAGGATGATGTTGCGTCAGAACAACTGGCTATAACTCCCTTGGCTCTTTCTTGATTATCAATAAAAGTTATTCAAGTTTTCCTCCATACTCTTGTGTCATTTATGTTTTATGCATTTGTATGGTCAATTTAAATCTGATCCTAGATTGTTTATGATTATAGATCCATGTTCTTGTATAGTGTTATGCTACTTTGATCCTATAGGTGCTCTGTGAAGCTGGGCGTACAAGGAAGCAAGTAGCAAAGGACTATCAGGAGAGAGAGGTATCGAACTAGGAGATAAGCGCAAGACAGAGGTTGGTCTCCTTTGTTCTTCTCTCATCTATATTTCATAAAGGAAAAACGAAAGTAGCTTTACTTTGTTTGTTTCTAAGGTAGCTACCACACCTTAGTGGGATAAGCAGTTCTGTGTAGACACTTTTCCCTGTAACACCTATATATAGAAAAGAGGTCTTTTCATTTGTATCTTCCAAGAATTGTTCATTTGTGTAATGTAAAGGAGGTTGCCCCCTTGAAGAGGCTGAATTCTAAGGCATTCAACTATCTTTTCTATCTTTTATTGAGTTGGTTTCATAACAGAGAAGGAGCTCTTATTAATGAATGCATAAGCCAACTCGGTCTGGGACTACCATGAACCACCCAAACATATATTGTGTAACACCCTCTCCTTCCAGCTCCACACAAGCAGCCAACCAGCTGGGTAAACATCTGATGAGAAAGGTTACTATAAGGGATTCAATCTCTTTGGTTACCTTAAGGAAATTGAATCAACAGAACATATCAAACAATCCCATCCACATTAGAAAAATACCATAAAGAGACATGTTAGTCATTCAGATAGCCTGTCCCTAAGTCTCATTGATTATTTAAGCCTTTTAACCTAGAGTTTCTCTCATGCTATAGGCAAGACAATGACCAACAACACAAAGTCACTGACATAGGCTTCTGTGCCATCAACTATGGACTTTTCTCAGCATACCTATGCCAGCGACCCCAATAATTGAGCCACTTTTCTAACCTAGAATCCCTGCGTCTGCCTATAACTTGATACATCCTTCAAAATCCATCGAAGACATCATAACAATGTTGATAAATCAAAAAACAACCTCAAGACTAGGCCTGAGCATCCCCAACCAGGACTGACATTCTGTCAAACACTTGGCATCAATGCAACTTACATGTATAGGATACAATACAACGCTCAAATGATTGAAAGAACTTATGAAACATAACCATAAGGATCGCCTCATTCTCCATTAGACTATTATATCATCAATTAGATCTTGCATCGATCCCTTTTACAATTACAAGTAAATACATGAAATAACCATGACATGAACCAACCACATACCCATGCTTATAACCAACATTAAACCATATAAATATCAGAGATATGACAACCATTAAATCCACATATAAACCAGTGAAAAAGTAAGAGAACTTAGCTTTTATTAATCATATGCAAATCTGACCAGGTTCGATACTTCCACGTACCACCCGACCATAGACATGGTTGAACCAAATATCTCTTTCAAAATGTCAACCCTGTGCCATATTATAATCATGAATGTGGGATCTCACAGAACATCCAATCCAGCAACAACCAAGGGACTCCAGAGGTTAAACCAGCTCCACCCTCACCAAACCATGATCACACCAAACCTGGTGCTTCGATCACAACCGAACCGAACCTGGAATGCCATCTAGAATCCTTCACTATCCTTGAGGAATTTTTCGTCTCCTTGTCTCTCCGCCTTTACCAAAATCCAATCCTAGATCACTAATTCCTAAACCAAGACTAGTCCTTTAGGCTTTACCGCAATCCAAGCCTCGATCACTAGGCCCAAAACTGAGACTTCTCCCTTAGGCTTTACTTTGTATCTCACCAAAAAAAATCAAGACATTTCTAGGCCTTTGGGAAAGAACCTTGAGACCACCTCCACCCCAAATTCCAAAATCCATCTAACAAACCAACATAAGTCCTTTACAAACATACTACTGCATCTTCTAATTAATTTTGTTATTGTTGCCAATTCTTGCAATCGATTTCAACCACTCAACCGAGCATGTTCATTAATTCTTGCTCCAAGCACATAATTTCCATTAGATTCAAATAAATTGAAATATCCTCAAATGAGACCTCATTGGTAGTTCATTAGTAAAGTACACTTGCATTCCTATTTGCGTCTTGTCACAACAAGTCAAACTAGCATCTTTGACCAAATCATCATGTATAAGCATATCACATCTAGTTAGCTCAAAACACAACCATCATAGATTAATATCATAAATCTCATGTAACCATCATAAATTAGAATCATAGATCATATATAATCATCATATACCATACTCATAAATCACATTCATAATAAAATTGAAATAAAATGTTAATACTTATCATTTCATCAGTCCTCAGCTTCTACCTTTGCCTTTATTCTATACGCACTCCGGATTGGTTGCCACAACAAACAAACACGCCATGCCTTCTCCTCAACCATGTGCATATACACATAGTGTTCATCACACACATACATCTACACATGTCATACAATGCCATACAATACATGTATCTACACCAGTACCATATGTACCACCTGTACACTACAACCACCTGTAGAATGTGTGCACAACATCACATGTACATGACACCACTTGCACAATGTGTACACAATTTCGAAATGTACACTGCAGTACTGTACAACATGTACACAATAACACATGTACACAGTACCACACGCATGACATGTACACGACGCCATATGTACAAAGCATTACATGCATGACATGTACACATCACCACTTGCACACATCACCACTTGTGCAACATGTACACAACACCACTTGTACAATAATGAACACAACACCATATGTACATAGCACCACATGTAAAATATGCACACAACACCACCTATACATAGCACTGCATATCCAACATGTATATAGCATCATTTGTACACAACACCACATATCCAACATCTACATGTCACCATGTATACCTAGCACTGCATATGCAATATCCACACAACACTACATGCAGATAACATCACATATGAAACATGTGCACAAAAATAGTACCACGCATCCAAAACCATACTGTCTTTACCAAGAAATATTTCTTTTAGTGTCTTATCCATTCCTTTCCCAGCATGTCGCAAATGACACTACTTTCATTTCGTTGTTGTATCCCTTAGTATAACCTGTCCATAACATAGACCTAATATAATCACATAATATCAACTCATAAATGCATGCTACTGACCTCATATATTTTTCAGGGCTACTCCTCTCCATTGATTCCTCGTAATACTAGCAACCTCTTGATGTCATTCTCCTGCGTAAGAAATCATTCCTCCACAAGAACGATTCTTGATGACCCTATGAGATAGTGACATAGATACATGGACACATACATACATACATACATACATACATACATACATACATACATACATATATATATATATATATATATATATATATATATATATATAAACATTAGTATAAAACAATCATGGTCTTGTTAGACAACGACATATGTACACACACATATATACATATAAAATTTAGCATTAATAATCATGATCCATGATGACCCTATCAAACATGACATAGATACACACCGACATGTATATATCTATATATATATATATATATATATATAAACATCAACATAATCATGATCATAACATAATTTCTAGATATCAAGTTCACGGTCAAGAGAACTTCCTTTATTCATGCACAACATGCATGACATTGAGAAAAATGGTTCCCAACATATCCAAGGCATCCAACACCTCAGATCTATTTACTTTACTTTTTATGGCTACCTTTCTCTTATCTGTGCCGCCATCATCCACTTACCATAATGAACCCAACCAGTCCAACCAAATTTCATAGCCTTGCCTTCCGCTGTGATTACTCATGCACATAGCTTCATCTGAGTCTTACATTACTTGTTGGGTACCACACAACTGTCGACGAGCTCCATTAACTTACCACTCCAAGACTCAAAACATAAAAGGAAACCCAAGAAACAACAAGAATAAAACCATGGAAAACCAACAAAATACGACACTGCGAACAAAGTGGCATAGCTATGAACGAGACACACTCAAATCACAAATCAAACACAAAAATCACAAGAGGCCAAACAAAAAAGACTAACAATAGACACCATGACTCAATCCCCATGGTTCCCAAGAAAATCTCGACCTGAACCTCCTTTAAGATTTCGTGGAAATGTCTCTTTCCATGCAACTTCTTGCATGACATTGACATAGACACATAACTCTAAGTGCATAAATAAATATAGAAATACATCAGTTACCTTATCTTGTTGCACCACGCACATTGCTTGCAACTAAACACATCCATGACATCTCTCAAGGGACTCCAATCCCCTTAATAGATCCACCTCTAGCTAATGTACCTTCCAAGTACATGTTCATGATTCTAGCACATATCCACATAATGTCAGAAAAAATCAAGGTTAACGAGACTTCCTGTATGTGAAGAACTCATTCATTTGGAATTAGGGTTTCCAAACATAGCCAAAGGAATTCTTGTCCAATTCCTTCCTTTTACCATTTTAATTTGTTTCAATCAAGGCTTACTGTGTACTATCACATCACCCAACTGTTAGTTTTTAAACACATCATGTGTTACCTTGTCATGCTAGTACCTAGCAAGTTACCCTGCAACTGCTCACACATGTTAACCACATTTTCCAAATATCAAGACAATCATATCTATCAATTTGAAATCAACCTTTACAAATACCATAGTGAACTCATAGTCATTAGACATAATGTTGCAACTGTCACCTACATTCAAGTGACATATCAACTGTCTCAACACATATATGTTAGTACAATCACATTAAACAAAAATAATGTGAACATATACTCATATTATGAAATTCATCACACGTTTAACCAACTTGCAAACATACCATGTTAAATAAATCAACTAGATGCCAACCACTCACACACCAAATAGATTTCATAATCAAATATTCAAGTACAAGGTAGATGACGTAAGAGATTTCATACCTTAATGTATCTTAGGGGAGGCAATCTTGTCTGCACAGCCAATCTAATTAACATGATATAAATTCATGATATATTAACTAAAACATAAATAAGATCATGATATCCAAAATAGTCACTAGCTAACATGTTTACACCATAACTCATACAAAATTATCATTCACACATGCAAATTCAATCTAAATTATTACATCACCATATCACAAATATGTAGGCTCATACCTAAATATCGTAACCATAACCATCTGCATAGGCCAATCCAAATTAGTGTGATACATATAACATCAAGATCTTAAATGAAATAACCCTAATAATCAAGCTAACTATCATATAACAACGGAAAGTGAATATGATCTGGAATTTATCTAGGACAAAGAATTAAAGGTATTACAGACTCATGTGCATGGATGTGCCTATGTTATTTTATGCAACGGATCGATAAGATTGCAAAACAGACAAACATTGAAGCAGTTTAGAGAAAACATAACAAGCAAACATTTAAACACAAGTAGTTTAATAAGGAGTTCACGTAATACTCATGGGCTATGTCTCCCAGTCTAGCCTTTAGTGATGGCCTCTATATTATGTTTTCAAAGAAGAGTTTATTTACAACAATGAGCCCAATTTGAGTCTCACTCAACAGATATGAATCAGTAGGATTTGAGTACACAGACTCTCCTTACTGGTACTTGACCTCTACTGGTCACAGTAGTGTGAGCCCAATCTAAAACTCATACATGACAGGCCTATGTCGAGGAGATCACTTGAACCTCTCAAGCTTTCTCTAGAGTGCACAGACTCTCTAACTCTCTCTAGCTTTGTCTAGCTCGATGCTACCCTCAGGTCAGCTCGGCTTCATCTCTCTACTCTTAACTAACTTTCTTTCCTGCTTTTTTTCTGCTTTCTCTATCTCTATCAGTTCATGGCTTTAAAGCTACTCTGCTTTCTGTCGATTTGTTTCTACTTCCCAGCGTTCTAGTTTTCCTTCCTTTGTCCATTCGAACTCCCCTGCTATGCATCATCATCAATGTGTAATGCTCAACAAGGAGGTGGCCACCTATTCTGCAACAAGTGAGTGTGTTAGGTTCTTTGGACACATTTGAGCGGTCATTATTTTTGTTTGCACCAAGATACCCACAAAACACGAATCTTTTGCTAACTCATCATCCACGTCGGACTTCAAATCCCATGTAATCTTGCTTTACAAACTTGTCAAATCCAGTCATTTATCAGGATGTGCCTCCATCGTTGATCTGGGCCCCCCAAATCCTACGGTCTTCATTCATATCGGGTGGTTAAGTAGCATGACATTTACCCGTCCGATGTGAGTGGTTTTCTCTCTCTTCCACCAGATGCATGTCACTTAGCATGTGGCATCGGGTGGGACTTGGCTAAAACTGCTTACCACCTCGAGGCCTTTCGATATCCTACTGGTTTTGTGGAATCCATGGAACTGAATTTATTACTTTTCCACATTTCTTAGCCATTTCGGGTCCAGGCACTTCAGGGCTTTCCTTCACTAAGGGGGACACTCTGTGATATGCGATTAGCACTTTAGCACTAATCGCGTATCAGAAACTACCCTCGTTTCTTGAATTATCCTCTGGTTTTGCCAATTTGCACCAGCACGCGTTACTATGTGCCAATGGTCTGCGCACTTGACCGAGGGTCCTCGTTGCTCCGTGCTGACCACAATTGCAACTGTCAGGAGGATTCCTTCTGATAGCTTGATCTTTCTAAGACTTGAATCTGTTTGGCATAATTTGAATTATTTTATGAAAACTTAGAGAGTGTTTAGGATCCAATTTGGATCACGACCTTCCAACTGAAAAAGGTTTTGGACCACCAAAAGTTTATTTTAAGCATCAATCAAGTGAGGGTACTCATTCTTTGCTTGCCTAATTTCTATCCATTTCCATTGCTTGGCTTTGAACCTTTGAGTCCAATCCTAAGGTAATCAACATCCCCTCTACGCGTAGTTCTCACCTTCCTATCCAGTACTGTATCTTCCTGCAATACATTAAGATATTCAGGTAACAGATCATCAGTAAAAGGAAACTGACTCTGCTCTTCAAGATCTTCAATTAATGAAGGTTCAAATATTCTCAAGCTGTTTGCATTAACAACTAAGTAGATGTGCATGTAAGTTGGTAAATCAAGGCGAAACGTATTCTCACCAATTTTATCAAGTATCGTAAAAGGTCCATACCTTATTGGCTTCATCTTGTTACCTTTACCTTGCATTCTTCCTTTGTTGATATACAGCCAGACTTGATCACTAACTTGGAAACTATGCTCCATCTGATGCTTGTAATGCCTTGCCTTGTACTTGGCTTATCTCTTTTCCAGCTGTTCCTGTACTGCCTGGTGAATCTCTTGGATTTATTTGATGAACTTGGTTGCCTTTTCCACATCACTGCATCCATCAACCACTATGTGTTTACCATAGACAAAATCCAAGGGAGACCTTGGTGTGAAACCAAAACAGGTCCCAAAAGAAGATCTTTGTGTAGAAGAATGTTTAGCTCGTTTGCAAGAATGTTGCACATAACATAAATGTTCATCCCAAAGCTTGGGATGCTTGCTGCAATAGCCTCTGAGCAACTGGATCACTATCCTATTGACTACTTCTGTTTGGCCATTTGTTTGCAGATGAAAAGTTGTGCTCTTCTTCAACTTGGTGTCCATCAATTCCCACAGACTTGACCAAAACTTCCCAACAAATCGGGTATCTCGATTAGATATAATGGAAGTGGGTAATCCAAAATGAACCCATACGAGTTGTAATCTATTTGTTACAAGGTATTAAAATACACATTTTGTTGAACCTATCCATAACAACATATAAATAGTCATGACCTCTCCTAGATTTAGGTAGTCCTCCAACAAAGTCCATGGAAACACTTTCCCAAGGATGAGAAGGAACTGGTAGTGGAGTGTACAAGCCTAGTTTTCTATTGCTGGGCTTGCTTTTAGCACACATGGTACACCCTCTTACATATCTAGAAACTATCTCATTCATTTTTGGCCAATAAAAAAATCTTTGTAGATGTGCAACTGTTTTACTTACACCAAAGTGACCTGATATTAGAGAAGTGTGTGCTTCTCTAACTATCTTCACTTTTTCTATTTGAGGAATGCATAACTTTCCCAAATGATACAAGAGTTGGTCCTTAACATGATAATCCAATTCTTTTACTTGTTTTCCATGACTTAAAGTTGCATATACATCTTTAAAATCTATATCTTGAGCATATTGTTCAATGTAGCTTTCATGCAATACTGAATTATGTTTAAGTGTAGTGGATGCATTTATGATTGGTCTAGACAACATATCTGCAACTTTATTGTGTATGCCCTTTTTATATCTGATGATAAGATGAAACTATTGTAGAAAACCCATCCACCTATAGTGTCTTGATTGCTGCAACTTAGTTTGTGAGTGCAAATATTGAAGTGGTTGATGGTCAGTATGTATAACTGTCTCTTTTCCCATTAAATAATGTTTCCACTTTTTCACACTCTGTACTAATGCATATAATTCTTTATCATATGTGGGATAATTAACTACTGCATAATTAAATGTCTCAGAATGATAACATATGGGTTCACTATGCTGCATCAACACTGCTCCCATGGCATAGTCACTGGCATCTGTTTCAATCTCAAATGGTATTTGAAGATCAAGCAGTGTTAGTACTGGTGCTATACTAATCTTTTCTTTCAAGGTGTCAAAGTCTTTCTGCTATTTGCCTCCCCACCAAAACACCTTTTTCAATCTTGTTAAAGCATGTAAGGGAGCTACAATTAAGGAAAAGTTAGAAATAAACCTTCTCCAATACTATGCTGCTCCTAAGAAGCTTCTAACTTCTGTAGCAGATTTGTGTTTAGGCCAGCTTACAATGACTGCAACCTTAGAGGGATCTATCTTCAATTCACCACCCCCTACAATATGACCCAAATAATTCAAAGATGTTTTGCCAAATTCACATTTTGAGAGCTTAACATAAAGATTTTATTTTTTCAAAAAATCTAGATTCTACTTAACATGCTTTAAATGTTCTTCCCATGTTTTAATGAATATAAGAATGTCATCCAAATATACAATGACAAAATCGTCAAGAAAAGGTCTGAGCACATCATTCATTACTCTCATGAAAGTAGCAGGAGCATTAGTTAAGCCAAAAGGCATAACCAACCACTCATACAATCCCTGCTTTGTTTTGAAAGTAGTCTTCCATGCATCTTTCTCTGCAACTCTGACCTGATGATAGCCACTATGAAAGTCCAATTTGGAAAAATAAATACCTTCCTTTAATTTATCCAATAGATCATCTACGCAAGGAAGGGGATAATGATTTTTGATCAGTATCTTATTCAGTGCTCGGTAATCAATGCACATTCTCCATGAGCCATCTTTCAATCTCACCAAGACAATTGGAGACCCACATGGTGATGTGCTAGGTCTGATGAACCCCTTCTTGAGCAGCTCCTGGACCTGCTTCTTGATTTTTGCATTCTCTAAAGCGGACAACCTGTACATTCTGATGTTAGGCAATGGCAAATTAATATCATGTACTATTTCCTTTCCGGGTGGCAGACCTTTAGGTTCATGAAACAATATATCATATTCTAAAACAACCTTTTCTAAACCAGCTTGCTATTTAGCATCACAACCCTCAAATACATTGGTTTTATCAGGTTTCTTTTCCTTTACAACCATTAGTAAAAATTGTTTGCATGAATTTACAATTCTTTTCATCTGCCCTGAGTTTATGAGAGTATAATTATTCTTGAGTTTATAAGCTCTTACAATATATTTGATTCCATCTTTAACGAGTTGATACTTGTTCTCAGCTCTATAGAAATTAGCTTTTCTATCATACAAGTAAGGACTTCCTAAAACAATTCCACATGTTAGACATGGTCCTATCAGTCCTTCGTCATTGGTCTTCAAACATGTCGAATAATGTCTGCAGGCTAGAGGAAGGTTCAGTAAGTGTTTATTTCAGGAATGTCATCGTCAATAATGCGAGATTGATTCTTCTTCAAAACCCTGTTTTGAAGAAGAAATCATCAAATGTGTTTTTTTTTTAGAATATGTAATTTGTCAAAGTGTTCCAAAGCTCTACAACTCCTCAATGGCAGCCTTGTTTCAGCTTCAGCAGCTCTATACCCTGTGAGACAAACAGAAATCCATCAGTCAGTTGATCAGAAACACAATACCCAAAGCAAAGTTGGGAGAATAAGCCACAAACTCTGGATTATTTGATGAGCACAAAAGAGTTTGAAAGACTGTTGGAAAAGTTTCAAGGAGTTCAACAACAAATAGATTGGCTTGTAGAGAAATACCAAAGGAAATAACGTAGTTGTTCTGCCGGGCTTTGTTTGCATTCAAGGTTTTGGTATTATCATTTGCAGTTTGCATTCAAATTCATGGTGATGCAAACCGAGGATAAGGATAGAAGTTATAATCGAAAACGAAATTCATCAAGGTGGGTAGAATACAAATCCCTACAGGAATTTGACCAGAGAACAGATTGTTTGCAACATTGAGCTGTTGTAGTTTTACCATTTGGTGCATCCTACGTGACAGAATTCCAATAAGTTTATTGAAGCCCACATCAAATACTGTCAGCTTTCCTAGCTGAGCAATCCCAGATGGCAAACCCCAGACAGATTATTGTTGAGCAGTAGAATTTCATTGAGTGAGTGGGACATTTTAGAAATGCTTGCATGCGCGCTACGCGCAGAGGAGGCACGCTACTCATATAGAGCACGCTACGCATATAGCCTCCCCAGCCTGTGTGAAATCTACAAGTGCGCTACGCGTTGGGTAAGAGTGCTACACATATAGTCAACAGGGCATAGGCCTTTTAAGAAAGAAAAACATGGCTTTATTTCTAATAGAGTGATTCGATCACCTAACATTTTATTAGAAACATGTTTAAATGAAACCGAGGAGAAGGATGCTTCAAAGCAATCATTTCTCACCTCAGAAGCAAAGAAAATTTTCAATTTGCAGACCCAACAGATGGTTCTGTTAGCTGAATTACTTCGCAATGTTTATATTCGAGGCTTCAGGTTTCTGCCTACAAAAAATAATTCCAGCTTTATTAGCATATAAATTTTGGTATGCAGAAGCAATCTTATCCAAGGGACTAAACAGAATGTTGGCAACATTTTTTGGGGGACTATTAGCTGTAGGGACAAGCTACGTTGCAGATCATGTTGGACACAACTCTGAAACAATTGTAATTGGGATTGTTGTGTTTTTAACAAGTGCAGTAGCGACATTTGCACGGTTTCTTCCCAAAATCAAGGCCAGATATGATTATGGAGTTCTCATATTCATTCTCAGCTTCAGTTTCATGGCAATCCCTTAGGAAAAAGCGCACTACCGATTTCCAGTTGTTCCTCGATAACGGATTACTGCAAGATTTTCCTCCTCCATTGACAATTGCAACATTATCTTGCAACAATCCAACCCTCTCTTGGCACAGTTGTCATCATGAGCTGGAATTGGTCAGATTTTAGTTTAAAGGCTATTTTTATTAAAATCCATTTTATTCAAATGACAAATGTAACATGGCAGTCAGAGATCGAAAGGCTAATTTGAAATGAAGATATTCATCACAGCAGAAGAATAGGATTCATATTCCTATTTATGACTTTAGTTAGTAATACAAATGGGTCTGCGCTCTAGTTTGTTCTCTTTACTATTTTTAACTTCAGTTGAAACAGCTCCTCATTTTGGATCGATCTGTTTTCAAACATGCGAGTTTATTTATTGTATTGCAAATTATTTGTAAGGGAGGTTTTTCTGAAAGCTAAAAAAGGAGAAATACAGAGTTTTATTGTACAGTTGAATGACAGAGAAAATAATTAAATGGCGTAGCTCTGATTTGTAAGATTCTTGTGGTGTGAAAGTTTAGCATATGTTTTTCTTCTGTTTCATATGTCTTTGTAATGTTTCATAGTTTAATTCATTATCATTTCCAGTTGAATGCTTTACAGTGAGGGAGGTAGAACCCAATTTATTTGCTCTGCCTCGAAAGAGCGTTTCAGTATTTGTGTAATTGTCTTTTGTCTATAAAGGACTCATTGATTAATTCCCTTTTTAGCTCTTTAAATAGTCTTTTCATCCCATATTATTTCAAAGTTAATTGTTAAACTTCACTCCTACCTCGCCTTATGAGATAATCTGTGCCTTTGATTAAATATCTGCTCTTGCTGTCTTTGCCTCATGCAACCTAGAAAACCCAATCATTTATTAAAAATCTCATTTCATATCTATTTACTAGCCTAAAATCAGTTCCCATTTTAAGTCATCTCGCACCCTATTTCTCATTTTATCGAGATTGACTGGAGAGAGCCCTCTCCTGTCCTCGTAGGGCAAGCTATAAGGCTGAGCTTGGTTTGATGTTGCCTTGAGTTTTACCCTCCTCAGCCTGAGGCAGATTCGAGCGCTAACATAGTGGAGACCATACTGGGGAAGAATCCTCCCCGGTAAAGGATAACAAAGTTCAGATTTGATGCTAATGGTGGATAGCAGTCAGACACATTTGAAGGCTAAAACATTCACTTGGCAACTCCAACTTGATCCAGAGATTCCAGTTCTCACTGATCCACTCATGCAATGGTAGGGTATGTGGCAAACCCTGCACTATGTGAGGTTGTAAAAGAAGTAAGAAATCAGTTAGTAGATTTTGAAATTAATGAAGATTTTTCAGTGCCTTGCTTCAATGTTTGAAATCTCTGAAGCTTCCTCTTGAAGCTAAAACTGGTGTCTGTGAGATAGTTGTTGAAAGAATTGAGAAGGAAATTCAGTGTTTAAATGATCAGATCTAGTCTTATGAATTCTGAGATCCAAAAACGTTCTTGGAAACGATCCCTCCTTCAAAACAAGAAACAATAGAGTTGCCTACAGATGTTTGCGTTGATAGTGTGCAGCTGGATGTATGTATTGCAGAGTTGGGGCGGAAAATGGAGTCTGGATTTCGCAATCCTATTGTGATGTACATGGAAATGTTTTTTAGTTTGACTGACAAATCAAACTGTCTTTTACATGATCAGACTCATTATGTGCATGTAGGGCTGCCAACAATTGCATCTGTGATCTGGTTGAAGCACTCTTAAGCAGCGTTCTTCTAGGATTTACTTGAATGGTTTATCTGGCATTACAGTATTACCTAATCCATTGTTTTTGCAACAAAGTAGGGTATATTTTGTAAATAAATAAGCATCTAAAGGGCAGCATTTCATTCTAATTTCATTACACTTTTGGTTGGAAGTTTGTTGAGTCAGTTTTTCAATCATTTCAGTCAAGTTTTAGTCCATTAATGAGTTGAAAGTTTCGGTTGTTTGTTGAAATAATGATTCCAACGCCCAATGGATGAAGGCACTGTCTGCTCTCCCAAAGATCTGCAGTTCTTGGCACCTCCAAGAAACGGTAGCTGCCATCCCCATTGGAGCCAATGTTAGACACGGTCCTGTCAGTCCTTCGTCATTGGTCTTCAAACATGTCGAATAATGTCTGTAGGCTAGAGGAAGGTTCAGTAAGTGTTTATTTCAGGAATGTCATCGTCAATAATGCGAGATTGATTCTTCTTCAAAACCCTATTTTTAAGAAGAAATCGTCAAATGTGTTTTTTTTTAGAATATGTAATTTATCAAAGTGTTCCAAAGCTCTACAGCTCCTCAATGGCAGCCTTGTTTCAACTTCAGCAGCTCTATACCCTGTGAGACAAACAGAAATCCATCAGTTAGTTGATCAGAAACACAATACCCAAAGCAAAGTTGGGAGAATAAGCCACAAACTCTGGATTATTTGATGAGCACAAAAGAGTTTGAAAGACTGTTGGAAAAGTTTCAAGGAGTTCAATAGCAAATATATTGGCTTGAAGAGAAATACCAAAAGGAAATAACGTAGTGGTTCTACAGGGCTTTGTTTGCATTCAAGGTTTTGGTATTATCATTTGCAGTTTGCGTTCAAATTCATGGTGATGCAAACTGAGGATAAGGATAGAAGTTATAATCGAAAACGAAATTCATCAAGGTGGGCAGAATACAAATCCCTACAAGAATTTGACTAGAGAACAGACTGTTTGAAACATTGAGCTGTTCTAGTTTTACCATTTGGTGCATCCTACATGGCAGAATTCCAATAAGTTTATTGAAGCTCACATCAAATACTATCAGCTTTCTTAGCTGAGCAATTCCAGATGGCAAACCCTAGACAGATTATTGTTGAGCAGTAGAATTTCATTGAGTGAGTGGGACATTTTAGAAATGCTTGCATGCGTGCTACGCGCAGAGGAGGCGTGCTACTCATATAGAGCGCACTACGCATATAGCCTCCCCAACCTGTGTGAAATCGACAAGTGCGCTACGCATATGGAGTGTGCTACGCATTGGGTAAGAGTGCTACGCATATAGTCAATAGGGCGGAGGCCTTTTAAGAAAGAAAAACATGGCTTTATTTCTAGTAGAGTGATTCAATCACCTGACATTTTATTAGAAACATGTTTAAATGAAACCAAGGAGAAGGATGCTTCAAAGCAATCATTTCTCACCTCATAAGCAAAGAAAATTTTCAATTTGTAGGACCAACAGATGGTACTGTTAGCTGAATTACTTCGCAATGTTTATATTCCAGGCTTCAGGTTTCTGCCTACAAAAAAGAATTACATCTTTATTAGCATATAATTTTTGGTATGCAGAAGCGATCTTATCCAAGGGACTAAACAGAATGTTGGCAACATTGTTTGGGGGATTATTAGCTGTATGGACAAGCTACGTTGCAGATCATGTTGGACACAACTCTGAAACAATTGTAATTAGGACTGCTGTGTTTTTAATAACTGCAGCAGCAACATTTGCATGGTTTCTTCCCAAAATCAAGGCCATATATGATTATGGAGTTCTCATATTCATTCTCAGCTTTAGTTTCATGGCAATCCCTTAGGAAACAGTGCACTACAGATTTCCAGTCATTCCTCGATAATGGATTACTGCAAGATTTTCCTCCTCCATTGATAATTGCAACATTATCTTGCAACCATGCAACCCTCTCCGGGCACAGTTATCATCATGAGCTGGAATTGGCCGGATTTTAGTTTAAAGGCTACTTTTATTAAAATCCTTTTTATTCAAATGAAAAATGTAACATGGCAGTCAGAGATCGAAAGGCTAATTTGAAATGAAGATATTCATCACAGCAGAAGAATAGGATTCGTATTCCTATTTATGACTTCAGTTAGTAATACAAATGGGTCTGTGCTCCAGTTTTTAGTCTTTTATTTAGTCATTAGAGAATTTCAAGGAGAAGGTTGTTCTCTTTTCTATTTTTAACTTCAGTTGAAACAACTCCTCATTTTGGATCGATCTGTTTTCAAACATGAGATTTTATTTATTGTATTGCAAATGATTTGTAAGGGAGGTTTTTTCTGAAAGCTAAAAAAGGAGAAATACAGAGTTTTATTGTAGAGTTGAATGATAGAGAAAATAATTAAATGGCGCAGCTCTGATTTGTAAGATTCTTGTGGTGTGAAAGTTTAGCATATGTTTTTCTTTTGTTTCATATGTCTTTGTAATGTTTCATATTTCCATTGATTATCATTTCCAGCTAAATGCTTTACAGTGAGGGAGGTAGAACCCAATTTATTTTCTCTACCTCGAAAGAGCGTTTCAGTATTTGTGTAATTGTCTTTTGTCTATAAAGGACTCATTGATTAATGCCCTTTTCAGCTCTTTAAATAGTCTTTTCATCCCATATTATTTCAAAGCTAATTGTTAAACTTCACTCCTACCTCGCCTTATGAGATAATCTGTGCCTTTAATTAAATCTCTGTTCTTGCTTTCTTTGCCCCATGTAGTCCAAAAAACCCAATCATTTATTAGAAACCTCATTTCATATCTATTTACTAGCCTAAAATCAGTTCCCATTTTAAGTCATCTCGCACCCTATTGCTCATTTTATCGAGATTGACTGGAGAGAGCCCTCTCATGTCCTCGTAGGGCTAGCTATAAGGCTGAGCTTGGTTTGATGTTGCCTTGAGTTTTTCCCTCCTTAGCCTGAGGTAGATTCGCGTGCTAACACCACATATATCCAATTCCACATTGTCTAGTCACTTGTAGCTGTGATTTATCACATAACCAACCTAATGGATATGGCTTTTTGTGAGGTGTGGTTAGTAATCCCAACTTCTTTACAATTTCTTCAGAAATTAAATTTACTTGTGAGCCACTATCAAAGAAAGTATCAATCTTCTAATGCTTGGAAATAACTCGAATATGAAAAAGCTCTTGTCTTTTCCTCTCGTTTTCTTCACTATCAGTGGATTATGCAGAATTACTAGTAGATGCTTCAGGTTTTTTACCTTTTATACCTATGGCTGCGATTATTGTTTCATCTCCTGAGTCTGACCCCAAATACTTTTGAATAGTTGCAGTATTCTTCTTCTTCTTTCCCTCAAACTTCTTTGGTTTCAGCTCCGGATGCAGGATCCAACAGTGTTCATCATCATGCCCATCCTTCTTAGAGTGAGTGCATGAAGACTTGGTCTTTTGTACAGTATTGGCCTTCCTCTCTTTCCATTTCTGTTTTCTTTTCTCCTTATTCTTTCTTGCAGTGGGTTTTGATGATCCACAAACTTCTGGGTTCACATTCTTTCCTCTAGCCTCTAGATGTGTAGCTTGAACATATACCTCATCTATGCTAGTGGGATTAAACATGAGAATTGTGTGCCTTAACTAGCTCTGTAGACCACCTATATACTTCAGTAGAGTTTCAGGTGAGTCTAAAAAAATTCCTAGAATCAAAGCTCTTTTCCTAAATTCTTGAGTGTAACTTTGTACACTTTGCCCTTTCAATTGTTGAAGAGTTTGCCAAATCATCATGGCTTGTTGCATATAGGCTAGTGGATAGAATTTCTTTGTAATTGAAAAAACAAATTCACTCGAGACATAAAGAATCTTACCATGCTTCTTCATGTCAACTTGTGTCCTACCTTCCCACCATGGCAAGGCAGTGCCTCCAAGGCGTAGGTTGGCCAGCTGAATCTTACTACTATCTGAATCAATGCTCTGCACTCTGCAACAAACGTCAATCTATCTAATCCAATTATCCATCTTCTCTACACTCAACTCTCCATCATATATTGGTAAATCAAATTTAAAATCTAATTTAATCAAATATATTTTCTTTTTGTTTTCAGGGCTACAAGGAGGTGTGGGAAGTTTTTCTTCTTTCCCCTTGCCTTTAGAGTGCTCATGGAGTAGATATTCTTCTACTCGTTTATCTCTTTTTGATGCATCTTCCTCTCTAGCTTTCTTAAGTTCTCTATACATTTACTCTACCATGGCTCTCATGGTCATGAAACTATCCACGAACCGAGGGTCTGATTCCAAGGGACTTTCTTCTAACATTTTCCTCTCAGGATAGACTCTTCCAATTTCAGCGTTAGTTTCAACCAACTCTCCTTCTCCTAATTTAAGCTTTGATCTAGTTAGCATTCAACAACAAAATCCAGCACAAGCTTTTCTAACCTTAGTAACCTAGAGCTCTGATACCACTTGATCTGGAATTTAATCATGACAAAGAATTAAAGGTATTACACACTCATGTGCATGGGTGTGCCTATGTTATTTTATGCAACAGATCGATAAGATTGTGGAATACACAGACACTGAAGCAGTTTAGAGAAAACATAACAGGTAAACATGTAAACACAACAAGTTTAATAAGGAGTTCACCCAATACTCCTAGGCTACATCTCCCGGTCCCGCATTCAGTGGTGGTCTCTCTATTATGTTTTCAAAGCAGAGTTTCTTTACAATAATGACCTCATTTTGAGTCTCACTCAACAGATATGAATTGGTAGGATTTGAGTACACAGACTCTCCTTACTGGTACTTTAGCTCTACAGGTCACAGTAGTATGAGCCCAATCTGAAACTCATACATGACAGGCCTATGCCGAGGAGCTTGCTTGAACCTCTCAAGCTTTCTCTGGAGTGCACAGACTCTCTGACTCTCTCTACCTCTGTCTGGCTTGATAATGCCCTCAGGTCAGCTCGGCTTCTTCTCTCTGCTCTTAACTAACTCTCTTTCTTGCTTTTTACTGCTTGCTCTGTCTCTGTTAGTTTATGGCTTTAAAGCCAGTATGCTTTCTATTAGTTCGTTTCCACTTCCCGGCGTTCTAGTTTTCCTTCCTTTTTTCATTCAAACTCCCTTGTTCTGTGTCATCATCACTATGTAACGCTCCACAGGGAGGTGGCCACCTATTCTGCAATGGGTGAGTGGGTCAAGTTCCTTGGACACATTTGAACGGTCATTATTTCCATTTGCTCCAAGATGCCCATGAAACACAAATCTTCTGCCAACTCATCATCCATGTTGGACTTCAAATCCCATGTGATCTTGTTTTACAACCTTGTCAAATCCAGTCATTTATTGAGATGTGCCTCTTCCGTTGATCTAGGTCCCCCAGATCCTACAATTGTCATTCATATCGAGCGCGTAAGTAGCATGGAGTTTACCCGTCCGATGTGAGTGGTTTTCCCTCTCTTCCATCGGATGGATCTCACTCAGTGTGTGGCATTAGGTAGGACTTAGCCAAAACTTCTTACTGCCTCAAGGCCTTCTAATATCCTATCAATTTTCTGGAATCCACATAACTGAATTTATCACTTTTCCGCATTTCTTAGCCGTTTCGTGTCTGGGAACTTTGGGGCTTTCCTTCACTAAGGGGGTTGCCCTATGATATGCAATATCGTGTATCAGAAACTACCCCCGTTTCTTGAATTAGCCTCTAGTTTTTCCAATTTGCACCAATGCACGTTACCATGGGTCAATGGCCTGCGCACTTGACCGAGGGTCCTCATTGCTCTGCAGTGACCACAATTGCAACTGTCACGAGGATTCCTTCTAATAGATTGATCTTTCTAAGACTTGAATCTATTTGCCATAATTTGAACGAGTTTATGAAAACTTAGAGAGTGTTTAGGATCCAATTCGGATCATAATACGTAACATACTCATCAACAACATATAACCTAATCATCAGGTTATCTAATGTAAAACAACAATAGCAATGCACACAACTACAAGTTACTATCATTCTTGACTATCCGACACATGTGAATATAACTAGACTAATCAACTAACATCTGTCATGAATGTAATCACAACATCAAAAGACATGTACATAAACCTGATGCATATAATAATCCTTAACTTACATACCTGCATGATGTAGAAATTTCTAGTTTTTACACATTAGAAATACCTACTACAGTATCCAGTTTATTATCTCCTACTCATTATTTACATTAACAAGTTATTTTTCAATAAACATAGAAATAAACACAAATGCAACCTTCACACATATACATATCAGAAACTGAAATAACTGAGACAACACAAGGGACACCATTATTTTTGGGCAAATGTCCCCGAAAAAACCCAATGCAGGAAAACCAATGCAGAAGATGAGGTTTTTATTATTATAAAGTATTTATGAATACAACTAAGGTGCTAGAAATGGCTCACCCAACAGAGAATTTCCTTAGCAATAGTACCTCTTATTCAGAGATAGATATTTCAGCTGATCAACAACTAAATAATGAGCCCCACAGTAACTTCGATTGTTCCTTGGCTGGATAGTGAAATCTGCTCCAAGCTGCTCTCTGGAACTATGTCACCCTCCAGGGACTGTGTAACCCTCTACAGCTCTACGTCTGCCTCTCAGCTCTCATACTGCCCCACAAAAATCACCCAACGTAACTCTTTCTACCCTGCAATAGCTCTACTAGCCTCTCTGTTTGCTTGCATCAGCTTCTCGGCCTCCTGTGTCCTCAATGTTGACACTCCAAGCCTCTGCGTCAGCTCTAGCTACCATTGTGCCAGCCCAGGCTGCCTCTGTGTTGTCTCTCCGACACTCTCTCTCTATGCCTCTCTGCTATGTATTCTCAACCTCCTATCAAACTTCCCCTCACTGCAATAGATCACTGGTTTGATTCTCTCAGCAAACCTCACCACATAAAATCGAACTCAGTGATCAATTTGGTGTATCTCCAATTGACCCTTAAGCCTCGTCTTATACTTTTCCTCTTGAGTCTTCAACGGTTGAGATTAAGTCCCTAATCAATGGCTAAGATTAGATTTGGCTTGATCCATGTCATTTAGAACATTCCCACCAAGTTTTATATTAATACCCATTAATATTTTAATTTTCCTAAGTTTAGACTTAGGAACCCCATCAAAAATATTAATTATTTTAATATCTCTCCAACTGGGTGGAATTTCCACAAACCATTTCTAGGCCTTGGAGATCTTATGTGCCTTAGCCTCTCCACAAATTTCCATGGCTAGAGAACATCCGATGCTACAAAAAATAAACACTCATTCTTAGCAAGGAATGTGCTCTAGTAATGCTCCACCACTGAAACATCACACTGATCCTTCCGCATCGGCACCTATGTTGATTCCTTGCTTGATGCCTCAAGCCATCTACACTATTGCTTCCTATACTACTACCCATGACACTTCCACTACCACTGCTACATCTGTACTAGAGCTCCCTCTTAATATGTTGCCCATGCTGCCCCTAGCACTGCCACTGCTAACTGTTGTACTGCAACTCAATTACTGAGAGGTAGGTAACTAAGCTACCCAAACACTGACATCCCGGTCGGTCTGGAAACCTGATGAAACTGAAACTGCCTCTGTTGCTATCCTTTTCTCCCTTTGTTGTCCCTGCACTCCTACATACATCTCTGTACCTTTCGCACTGCTACAACCTCTACTGCGTTGCCTCATATTTATACATCCAAGCATTACCTTGCTGCTCCCCTACACTTTTCTCCCCCCAACCTCTATTATCCTACTACTATCATTAAGGGCTCCCGTAGCTAGATATTATCTAAGAGTTTGGGCACCTTAGGGATCCTGCCCCTAGTATGTAGTCCTCCTAACTACAACTCAATGTCTGCCCACCTCTTCTCTAGAGGTGCATGAGCACTCATGGCAAAGTTCTCATCAGTCTCGACTTCTTTCTTCCCCTTAGCTGGAGCTTCCTTGGAGTCGTAAGACTCTTCCTTCTTTTACTTCCTAGGACACTAGGATACATAATGTCCCAACTCCCCATAATGGAAGCACTTCACCTTGGAGATATCCTTCTTCTTCTTCCCCTGCTATCCCACAAATGCTAGAGTTGCGTCCTCCTCCTCTTTCTTGATTCGACCTCCCTTTCCACTACTCCCTGACTTGGTCAACTGTCTGATCTCTTCTAGGAAAAGATCTACCTACATATCCTCCCAACCTAGAAGAGCAACCCTGCCCAAAATACTTTGGAGAAATGTATCCCACTCCTCGGAGACTGCATTCAGGGTTGTCCTCACCATGAATTTCAGATCAAGTGTAGACCCCACAAAAGTAAGTTGGTCATGAATCTCCTACAATATTAGGAGGAATGGATCTGTCTTCTCCCTCTTCTACATCTGATATGATCGTAACAAATTTTCCAATAGCATCTTTTCTTGCACGGAAGATCCTTGATACAATTTTTTCAACATATCCCACATATCCTTTGTTATGTTCTTTTTAGAAATATGTGGTACAATATGATCTTTGAACCCATTAAGGATTATGCACTTTTCCCTCGCCATTGTATCCTCATACTTTTGATTCTCAGCTAGGACGACTGGGATAGCCATGGTTCTCAAGGCAAAGTCCTTGATGTGATATCGATCCAAGATTACTAGGATCTTGGCCTTCTAGATGACAAAGTTGGAAACCCCATCTAGTCTGTCCTAATCCATCATCCCATTCACTGCCATTTCCACTCCTTTTCTAGTCTCCCTCTAAGTTTCATCTTCCCTCTTAGAAATGTCCCTCTAAGTCCTAATTTCCCTACTCGAAGTCCTCCCTCCAAATGTCAAACCTCTCCTTTCCAGTCCTCCTTGCAACTGCAACTTAGATCTGGATTTCCTGGGTAGAAATTTGTTAAGGTAGTGACTCCCTCTACCTTGTTTTTGTCCCCTTAGTTATTGTTCTACACTGATAGAAACAACACTCCACCATCTTCTCAATAACTAAAGAAAATGAGCCTTTCAGGCTCTACGCAATCCCAAAAATGACAAAAGATGCTCCTCCTTGTTGGCATTATGATACAAGTGTTGTCCTTGATGGCAACTCACTCAGAGGTATGATACAGGTGTTGTCCTTGATGGCAACTCACTCAGATGACAGATCATAGTGCAGCAGGTAAAGAGAGAGGTATACACAGGTTAACCTTGATGAAAGTGCGTATACACGTGGGTTATCAGAACAAAAGGTGCGTATACGTACACACGCCGTTTCACAGAAGGAAAGGCGCATACATGTTGGAAACCATGGTTTTGGTCCGTGGTATTTGGTCCATGGTATTTTGGTATTGGTCCATGGTATTTGGTCCGAAGTGTCGACCCCAGGTATTGGGTCCAAGGTATTGGTTCTATGTGGTTTTGGACCATGGTATTGGGAGAAGCCTAAAACTATATAAGGAGAAGATCATTAGGCCAAGAGGGAGGGAGGCAAGGATTGAATATCTGATGAAGACTAGTATGCTGGTTATGGGTTTGTGATGCTCATCTTGATCTGAATCAAGGATGCACCTATGCGGTTGATGATGGATGATGGATGAGGATCATGAGGCTTGGAACGTATTATCATTATGTGGTTTGATCATGGATAGACTAGATCTGAATTATTGACGCATGTTTTATTGTATGAATGTTATGATCGGGGTATGACTGATGTCTGGAACAACTGCAAAGTTATGAGTAAATATTTGCATATCTGTACGTGGGTTGGATTTGGTAAAAGCACGTATGTACGTGATTTTGGTTTATAATAGTAGCATATACATTATGAGATATGATATTTAAAGTTGCAGTTCGATCTGGTTATTGTTGCAGATTTCTGTTGTCTGTTCTGTGTTCTGGTGACTGTGTTGTTGACAGGGTTTCAGTGTTTCAATATTGGGTGATTCAGAGATTGATGATGTAGGTGTAGTTGATTGGTGTATTGCAGTAATGATTAATGTTGTGCTTCAATGTTGTTGATGGGTCCAGTATGAAAATTGGATGAAATGTGGCCTTCAGATTATGGTGTCATGCTTCACGAGTATCAAGTATGAAAACTTATGAAATGTGGTCCCTGGAGAAAGAAATAAGATCATAACCTTCAGTATGTTGGCACCTACGTATTGGTAAACACATCAGCTAGTACAAGAGCCATGGGGTTGGAGCTCCCTTCCAGTAGCAGCTGGAAAACGAGTGAAGGTTGGAGCCTTCAATTGGCCGGTGCCTACGTACTAGTAAATGGATTAGCTAGTATAAGAGCTAAGGGGGTTGTAGCTCCCTTCTAGTAGAAACTGGAAAACGAGAGAAGGTTGTAGCCTTATGTAGGTAGAAGCTTGTGTACTGGTATAAGACTGCACCAGTACAGAATATTGTAAAAGGAAGTTTCTTATTAAAAGAAGATAGAGACGAATTGCAACAGGTGGTTTTCACCCACATTGGGTTTCCACCTTATATCATGGTGTTCATGTGTGCTTCTTATGTGTGATGTTCTGTTCTATTTTTCTGCACTTGTTTACTGTCCATATGGTTACCATATGGTTAATAATGTTTTGATGCACTCATTGAATATCAACTAACTGAATCATGAGTTTACTGGATGTATGCTAGTTGCATTTAACACAGTTGTGTATATACGCGGATATCCTTAACTGAAGTAGCGTATATGAATTTGAGTATGAAAATGAAAAGATTATTGATTTGCTAATATTGATTCACCCCTGCCCTCTCAGCATAATTTCCAACAATTGGTATCAGAGCCGGTCCTTTGGTAGAAGCTTGATCGCTTGAAGGAGATCCGTAGAACAATGGGAAAGAAAGCGCGTCAAAAGAAGAAGACAGCTCAAAGGAACAATGACAGCCTATTGTTGAGTGTAAGCAAGTATTCAAAACTTGAATCACCTCAGATTAAAGATGGACAAGCAAATGAAGCATCTGACAAAATCATAGATCAAGAAGACCTACCTAGAAAAAGGGAGAGTGCCCTCAAAGAAGAAATTATCAACTTAAAAGCTCAGCTGGAATGTGCCTTCAGAGTTCATCAAATGTTGCAGGAGCTGAATGAAGAACAAGAAAAGGAGATTCTCAAACTAAGACAAAAAGTGGAAGAAGGAAGAAAGTCTGAAGAAATTTTAAAGAAGTAATGTATGGAAAAGGAAGAACAACATCAGGTTGAGGTAAATATCTTGAAAGGTAAATTAGAAGAAAAGGATAAACTATTACGATTTCAAGATAGTACTAAGATCTTGGATGATATTCTTAGTAGTCAAAGGTCTCCTGCTATCAAAACTAGTCTTGGTTTTCATGAATCTATTGAAGGTGAATCTAGTTCACAAAGTAAGACAAGGAACTCTAATGCGAAATCTGAAATGCTCAACAAGGAGATGAGAGGACAATCCCATCAACAACCAAGGAAAGAAATTCCTCAAAGAAAACCTTTTGCTCCTAATTATAGAAGTTATAGATGATTATTTCCTCCAATGAATAATGTTGAATTTTATGTATGTCATAATCATGGACATGTTGTAGCCAGATGCAGAAGTAGAATGGTTCAAGACCATCACACAGAAAAATCATCACGTTCTAGGTACTTCAAGGGATATTGTTTTTCTTGCAATATGTTTGGTCACAAAGCTGTTGATTGCTACAGAAGGAATATGAAACATGTAAGATGTTATGCATGTAACAAGCTTGGTCACATAGCAAAGGAATGCAGGAGAAGATTTTGGACACCATAGCAAAAGGAGAAAACATCATCACAGTTGAAGATATGGAAGAAAAAGGAAGTACAACCAGAAATATGTGGCATAGCAGAGTACATAGACTCAGAGGAAGCTGGAAGTGTGGAACATCAATGTTCTAAATATCATACGCAGATATCATGAAGACAAGTCGTGTATATACATGAGTTAGACATTGCACAGTCGCGTATATGATGTTCTGAAGAAAAGCAGTAGTACAAATGTCTGATATGATTCAGTCATTGTTTGATGATGGCATGGCACAGGTTCAGGGGGAGCATATACTTAAATAATGCATTGTTGGCGTTTTGATGAGAAGTATTTGGTAATGCTTATGTAGCTAAATGATACATCTTGCTACTTATTGTTGATCGGTCAAAAGAATGGTATTGCAGGTTACATGATGTTGATGCTTATGGTGTAGATCATATCGTGTATGATAGTTGCTGATGACTATCACGGTCATGTTTAGGTCCTTGGTCTTTGTGAGTCACATGATGTAATTTTTTACCCCACTATGCATGGGATGGATGATGTAATGGTTCTTGTTGTTGAGTCTTGTTTAAATAATTGATATATCCCCACTTGGTTGGGTAGATGTGTCTAAAATGGTGTATTCCCACTTGATTGGGAGATTGATGTATCTATAAGAGTCATGTTATGCTTTTAAAGACCTTGCATGTGCTTATGGGGAGCATGGACGGATTGGTACATCTCGGTATATACAAAGGCGGAGCTCAATCAGAGATTTCAGCAGGTACTCAGGGGGAGTATGGACAGCAGAAGGTATACCAAAAGAAGAGAATATCTTGGTGCGCCCTTTGCCCTTGATGTCAAAGGGGGAGAGTGACTTGGTGTGGTTGTTGCCATCAAGTCCAAAGGGGGAGATTGTTGCCATTATGATACAAGTGTTGTCCTTGATGGAAACTCACTCAGAGGTATGATACAGGTGTTGTCCTTCATGGCAACTCACTCAGATGACAGATCATAGTGCAGCAGGTAAAGAGAGAGATATACGTAGGTTAACCTTGATGAAAGTGCGTATACACACGGGTTATTAGAACAAAAGGTGTGTATATGTACAGACAACATTTCACAGAAGGAAAGGCACGTACATGTTGGAAATCATGGTTTTGGTCTGTGGTATTTGGTCCATGATATTTTGGTATTGTTCCATGGTATTTGGTCCATGATATTAAGAGAAGCCTAAACCTATATAAGGAGAAGATCATTCGGCCAAGAGGGAGGGAGGCAAGGATTGAATATCTGATGAAGACTATTACGCTGGTTATGGGTTTGTGATGCTTAGCTTGATATGAATCAAGGATGCACCTATGCGGTTGATGATGGATGATGGATAGGGATCATGAGGCTTGGAATGTATTATCATTATGTGGTTTGGTCACGGATAGACTAGATCTGAGATATTGACGCATGTTTTATTGTATGAATGTTATGATCTGGGTATGACTGATGTCTAGAACAACTGCAAAGTTATGAGTAAATATTTGTAGATCTGTATGTGGGTTGGCTTTGGTAAAAGAGTGTATGTACGCGGGTTTGGTTCATAATAGTAATGTATACATTATGAGATATGATATTTAAAGTTGCAGTTAGATCTAGTTATTGTTGCAGAGTTATGTTGTCTGTTCTGTGTTCTGATGACTATGTTTTTGACAGGGTTTTAGTGTTTCAATTGTTGATGGGTCCAGTATGAAAATGGGATGAAAAATGGCCTTCAGATTATTGTGTTATGCTTTAGGAGTATCCAGTATGAAAATTTATGAAACGTGGTCCCTAGAGAAAGAAAGAAGATCGTAACCTTTAGTAGGCCGGCACCTACACATTGGTAAACACATCAGCCAGTACAAGAGCCAGGTGGTTGGAGCTCCCTTCCAGTAGCAGCTGGAAAATGAGTGAAGGTTGGAGCCTTCAGTAGGCCGGCGTCTACGTACTAGTAAATGGATCAGCTAGTACAAGAGCTAATGGGGTTGTAGCTCCCTTCCAGTAGAAACGGGAAAACGAGAAGGTTGTAGCCTTCTGCAGGTAGAAGCCTATGTACTGGTATAAGACTGTACCAGTACAGAATATTTTAAAAGGAAGTTTCTTATTAAAAGAAGATAGAGACGAATTGCAGTAGGTGGTTTTCACCCACATTGGGTTTCCACCTTATATCATGGTGTTCATGTGTGCTTCTTATGTGTGATGATCTGTTCTATTTTTCTGCACCTATTTACTGTCCATATGGTTAATAATGTTCTGATGCACTCATTGAAGATCAACTAATTGAATCATGAGTTTATTTGATGTACGGTAGTTGCATTTAACACAATTGCGTATATACGCGGATATCCTTAACTGAAGTAGCGTATATGAATCTGAGTATGAAAATGAAAAGATTATTGATTTGCTAATACTGATTCACCCCCCCCCCCTCTCAGTATTATTTCCAACACTCCTGGCCACATCGTCGATCCTTCCTGGCTGATAAACATGATCGAGCACTGCGTAGGTCTGATTTTCCCCTCTCTGCCTCTATGCTAACCATCCTCCTGGCTCGAAATTATGACACATTCCCTCTATGTCACTTCTTCTTTGTTGATTTTTCTCCAGAACAACGTTGTATTTTTGGATAGCTGCTACTGCTACAAACTCTCCAAATTACTGCTAGTGCCTTTAGTTCTCCTATGATCTGTAATGATCTGATACCATGTGGAAATTTCTAATTCTTACATATTAGAAATCCCTACTGCATTATCTGGTTTATTATCTCCTACTTTTTATTTACATTAAGTTATTTTCAATAAACATCGAAATAAACACAAATTCAGCCTTCACACTACAGATCAGCAACTCAAGTCACTGACACAACACAAGGGAGACCATTATTTTTGGACAATTATCCCCAGAAAAACCCAATGCGGGAAAACCGATGCAATAGATCAGGTTTTTATTATTATTCAGTATTTTTGAATACAACTAGGGTGCGAGAAATGGCTCACCCAACAAAGAATTTCCTTGGCAATAATACCTCTTCTCCAGAGACAGATATTCCAGCTGATCAACAATCAGATGATGAGCCCCTCAGTAACATTGACTGTTCCTCAACTAGACAACAAAAACTACTCTAGGCTTCTCTTTGGAAC